>OX632360.1:31650510-31735510 GCA_951751655.1 Ophion costatus
AGATATCTTCTCGTGAAAATGGCGTTCTTGCATGCCCATTCGTGTGAGTGTTTGAAGTCTGAGTTGGAACTATTCTCACTGCCCGCGACTCAAAGAACCATCGAGGGAGCGCAATGGGTGCACTATAAACCGATCTCATCTCTGACGGATGATTCACCAATAGAATTTGTGGTACCTGGCCAAGGTGACGAATACATCGATCTTGCTCATACCATGCTAGGCATACGTGTCCAAATACGCTCGAGTGCAATGAAACCAGACCCTACCATTCGAGTGGGTCCCGTCAATAATTTACTTCATTCGCTGTTCAATCAAGTCGATGTATTTCTCAATCAGAAGCTCGTATCTCCACCCAATAATGCTTATGCATACAGGGCATACATTGAGAACTTATTAAATTATGGGCGTGATGCGAAAAGATCTCATCTTTCAGGCTGCCTGTGGTACAGTGATACGGCCGGTAAAATGGACGATGTAGCAGAAGCTAATGCAGGCCTTGCTAACCGTCGAATGGTCCTCAATGGGCGCAATGAGATCGATCTCCTCGGTCACCATTGCGATATTTTCAATCAAGAGCGATTTCTTATAAACGGCGTGGAGATGCGATTACGCCTTGTACGTACCAGCGACGCATTCTGTCTTATGACTTCCTCGAAAGATTTCAGCATCCATATTACTGAGGCATCGCTTCTCGTACGCCGCGCTAAAATTGCCCCTGGTACACTTTGAGCTCACGCGCGAGCATTATCAAAATCTACAGCAAAATATCCTTTGACACGTGTCGAGGTTAAGTCTATATCGATGCATGCAGGCGTGCACGGTGATACTCTGACAATGTTATACTGGGCCAACTGCCGAAGCGCATAATTATAGGGTTTGTCGATAATAAAGCATTCAACGGTAACCGCGCGTTGAATCCGTTTAACTTTCAGAATTATAAAATTAATTATCTTGCGTTATATGCTGACGGTGTACAGATACCGTCGAAAGCACTCCAACCTAACTTTGACAACACGCATCTATATGTGGATGCGTATCATACATTATTCTCAGGGACTGGCATTCACTTTCTCAATCAGGGTAATTCAATTACTCGCACAGCGTATCCCTGGGGCTATTGTCTTTTGGCGTTTGACCTAACGCCCGATCTTTCGGCGAACTTCGGCAATAACTTCAACGGTGAATTGTGTCGTGTATGCGGAATGTGATAACGTGGTGGTGATTGATGCTTCCCGGCAAGTTATAGTAGATTTCAGCGGTTGAGCTCTCCATTTCGAGCAGAGCGCTCACAGCAGAACCATCATGAGTATCGCGATAGACATACAAGGCTTAACGGATAAGCACTACAACTTTATACCGTAAGAAGTGGCTGTTCCATCAATCGATTGATCGTGGCACGATCATTGGATCGTCGCTCCGCCTCACACATACAGACAATTACCGTCGGATGTGAAAAGAACGACCGAGCGGGTGACGCGGGAGCATCTCGGTATAAAATGGTTCGAGGGTCATACACCATTCCGCTGTTTTGAGAGAATTTTGAGGGCAATCGCTACCGATTCTACGCGGATATTTATACGAGGTGTCGCTGAATCATCCAATTTAGCGCAACTCACCGGCTGCTATATTATAAATTTGGAGGAGGACGAGGATAATATCTCATTTCCGCATCTTCCGGGGGCCGGTACACATTGCTCATATCACGCCGCGATACAGCAAAATCAATCGTATAAGTGTGCCCTGGATAATGTGATGAGGTTTAAAACGCTGCTCTGTCAGAGTGAACGTCGCGAGTCACTATGGGAATATAGGACAACAACAGCGTTATCCTCGACTCTCTACGTGATATAAAAAATCACGCTGCTGGTGTATACCCCGCAGATCGCTTACCAAAAGTTTGGACAAAACCAACGGCTATTGTCGCGAATACTGATGGATATAAACAGCCCGGTACCCACTGGATCGCCATGTACGTCGATCGAGAGGGACGCGGATGGTACTTCGACAGCTATGGACTACCACCAATCATCCCGCAGCATCTCCGTCGACTCCGAGGAAACTGTAAACTCTTCCGATACAGCACTGATCAGGTTCAAGCTGCGGATTCGCACTGCTGCGGACAGTATTGCATTATGTTTCTTCATTATATGTGTACTGGCTTCGGTATGCATAAGTTTAGAAGGGTATTTTCAAATGATCTATCACGCAACGATAAAATAGTTGGCGACTACTACAAGACATTTAGCCATAAGCAGAATAAAGCTTCGCGTAAAATGTTCATTAAGGGTCTGCCCCCAGGAGGCAGCAATTCCTTCAATCATAAAAGTTTACATTGTGTACAGGGCTGCTGCTCCCGTAATCGCTAACCGTTCAATAAAATGATGACACTTGGAATATTTCTCTGTGTCTCGAACCTTATTCAGCGGCGCATAGCAACGACATCGTCAGCAATTTTGCTAGAGACTCCGCCTGGCGCTCTTCGACATCAGCCATTTTATTTTGCGCGACTCTTGGTGAATCGCGGTGAGCGGAAGCTGCGGGTATGATGGGTAAGTGTAGCAGAGATACAAGGGATCAGTCGTTCCGTCTTGTTAATTGTTCTCGGGTGGGAACAGCCGAAGCATATGCAGAGGAAGTGGTGCGAGTTAAAAGTACGCGTGGAAGCATTCTGGCAAAACTTAGCTCTTCAAACATTCATCCAGAGAAGAATAGCGTTACAAATTTTAACCCGTGAAATTCAAAAGCTCAATATCAGCGATGGACTTCTCCCAAATCAACAAGATCGGAAAGTTGTCGGACCTCCTGCCGACGAAAAAACTGTCGGAACTTTCGCTAAAAACCGACTATAAAATTTCTGATGTCCGGCCAGTAAAAACACGCTTCGGGCCCCGAATCATCATTGAAGTGGACAGGGAGTTCACGTGCTTTCTACCATCCAGATTCACCATTGTTCTGGAAAACGAAACGCTGTTCCAGCAGATGGTAACGGCTGCGCACGAGAATAATCTTCTCATGGAGTTCTTCGGGGACGATTTCAACACTCTGGAATTCAAGCCAGCCGCCGAATAGTGCAGCGTCTGCAGTTCCCGCGAAAGACAACGACTTCTCACTTGCGTGATTCAGTCTACCCAGAGCAGCCATGGCAAACGAGGCTTCCGATAATCGCTGCTATAAACCGTGCCCGCTGCTACTACAAACATCCCATAATCTCTACAATTGCTTGACAAAAAGTGTGCGGTTGGGTATTAAAGTGATCGATGCTAATCAGGTACACCCTGTCATGCGTTTCACATGCGCCAGCAACGGTTGGACAACCCTAAATACTCCGTCGTGGTTGGATTTTCGCGAACGTCTCTCTACGATCACAGCGTATCTCAATGGCGAGGGAAACACTCCTACGGTCCACACCGTGGTTTCCTGCGATAGTTACAATTTAGAATACGGTGAACATCTCAACCGGCCCACCGTAACTATCCAAAACTACAACTACTACGGAGCAAACGCTATACACCGTGCGGCGCCATTCTTCACCTTCATAAAACGATGACTTCGTCGTGCTGCAGCTATTGGAGGAACGCATAAACGGCTACATGGCATGGCTTCATCGCTCCACCGAAGACGTGACAAAGTGTAAAAATGCACTTATCAGCGTAATCGCAGCCGAAATGTTCAGCATGACAGCGCATCGTTTATGGCGACGGGTTCGTAAAAGGAAGACGAAAATTCAGGAAAGCGTTCAACGCACCCTATCCTGTATACCCGGCGAACTCTCCGCACGCGCCAGAACAAGCGTCACCGATAATCTCATAAACCATCAGTTAAAACGGTTAATTAACAGCGATATCATGTACATATCACAAAAATGTATACTGTGTGAACATATTTTAACAAAGCAAAAAAAAAGGGGCCGCTATGGCGAACCCTCCACTCCGGCCATCACCCCGCCACACCCCGCTGGGGCGGGGGGATAAGGACGGGCATCCCCACTCCATCTCCACCACCTCGGCTACCGAGGAGTGGGGGTAGGAGTGGGGATGAGGCGTGGGGGTCGCCATAGTGGGCCCCATACTACTCACAAGTGTCACAACCATTATTTTAAACGATTGGATCATCCACGAAATTCCTTAAAATTACCCTTTCCACCAGCACGTCCCCTTTTTAAGGGAGCTTTCCAGTGTGAAATTTTCAAAAAATCGATTTTTTTTTGCTTTATCGAATAGTATACACTCTTCCGAATATTCCCTGAAATTTTCATGCCGAAATTCAGATTATTTCGGTTACTGTACAGCATTTCTTGGAAGAAGGCAACGGAGCGCTACAGCTGCCGCGTCGGCCGTCTGCCCGTGCGACCGTTATTTCTAATGTCTCGTTCCTACCTGCTCGTGTACCTTCCAACGTGAGTCCGGTTCGTCTTTCAGTTCGGTTTCGACATTCAAAATGGATAGATCTACGAAAGAGAAATGTGCGTGGCAGGATAGAAAAGGCTCGAGAAGCGGACATCCGCGAAATGAACGAAAAAGATCCACGGGTTTCAAGGGACCAAATCGACACGATATCGAAACGGATATAACGTTTGCGAGCACTTCGGCAGCAAAAATCTTGAAAAAGAGTCCAGAGTTTGAAGTCCGAATCGATCAAACGTTTAGCTATGTGATTTTGGAGTTCTTTTTGGTTTTCGGCGCTCTTCAGGAACTGTTGAAGTGCAAAAAGTGTAATAGCGACGTGAAGTTTTTTAAAAAATCGATTCGCGGATTGGGCTTTAAAATTTGTGTTCAGTGTTCGTGTCCAGATCCGGCCGAGATAGATTCTTGTCCATTGATAAAAAATGCTTATGAAATCAATCGTCGTTTCTGCTTTGTCATGCGATTGGTCGGCATCGGCATAAATGGCATTAGAAATTTTATCGCCTTGATGGATTTAACTGCAAACTTCAATAATAACACCTATTATGGAATCGTGAAAATCCTGCAGATTGCAGCGAAATCAATATACGAGGCCGTCGTGAAAAAAGCAGGTACCGAAGAGAAAGAAAAAACTTTGGAAGCAGAAAATCGGGGCGATATTCTGACGGTGTCCGGTGATGGATCGTGGTCGAAACGCGGTTTCACGTCGCGCATGGGTATCGTGTCCGTGATTGGAAAATATTCCAACAAAGTTTTGGATGTTGCTGTCAAATCAAGCTTCTGCAAGGCTTGTGCATTCTGGAAAGGACAAAAGGGAACACCCGAGTACGAGGCGTGGTTTGAGACGCATGAATCTGAATGCAACGTCAATCACGAAGGCAGCGCGGGAAAAATGGAAGTCGACGGTATAATCGAAAAATTCAAGAGATCAGAAGAAGTGCACAACGCGAAATACCGTTTCTATATAGGAGACGGCGATACAAAAACATTCAAGATGTTATTAGAAGCCAAGCCGTACGGTGACGATTTGACGGTAAAAAAAAAGGAATGCGTTTTGCACGTGAAAAAGCGAGTATATAAAAGGGGAAACGAAGCACGAAAAAGGTTAGTTCAACTAAAAAAGGCCAAAAAGCAAATCGAAGACAAAGCAATGGAGAGTGAACCGAAAAAAAAGGATCTCGTTCGAGTACTCCGAAAACTAAAAAAAATCAAACAAAAAAAACTGCTGTTGAACCGAAAAGAGCGCAATTGACGTTAAAATTATTGACAAATCTCTCCGAATATTATGGCTTGGCAGTTCGTCGAAATTCCAATTCCGTGGAAAATATGAGGAAAGCCATATGGGCTACATTTCATCACAAAAGCTCAACTGATGAAAATCCTCAGCATGAGTATTGCCCTCTGGGAGAAGATTCGTGGTGCGAATGGCGCAAGGCCGAGGCCACAGGAGAGGAGTACACCCATCCACCAGCACTCGACGAAGACGTACAACAAGTTTTAAAGCCGATTTACGATGATCTAACAACGGAGGATCTCTTAGAACGATGTACGGGCGAGAACACTCAAAACAATAACGAGAGCTTCAATCACTGTGTGTGGCAACTAGCCCCAAAGCACGTATTCTGCGGCAAGCAGATAGTAGAAATCGCTACGCAGTGTGCTGTGTGCACCTTCAATGAAAGTTACGACGCAATTTTAAAAATTTTGGAGACGGTGGGATGCACGATAGGGCCGAGCGCCGCAGATTTCGCCGCTAAGTACAAGAATGCGCGCATCACCCAAGCAAACCGCCGGGCGTCCCTGGATAGCAAAGAGGCGAGGACAGCTCGTCGGACTGAACAATCCATTGAGCACGATCTTTTCGAAGAAGCAGAAGGGATATTGTATGGACCTGGCATCGCTGATTGACCGTAAGTAAACGATTTACCTAAAATTTCCTCACTTAAAACTTTGAACGCGTTTTGCTCGAAACAGCATTTTTCAAAACGGTGTCCAACTTGGAGGGCAGAGTTTTAAAGCTATCGAGTTGAATTTTTTACACAATATTCTTAACGTCATTGTTTATCGTGCTATGGAAGCTTTTTTTTTTTTGACATCTTCCTATTTTTTTGTAAAAAAAACTGCCAAAAAAAATGCTAAAATCGATACTTTTTGTTCAAACCGGCGCCATTTTTGCAAAAAAAAAAAAAAAAAGCCTTCATAGCACGAAAGCCAATTATATACCGATCAATAATCTTTTTGTGTTTTTTGTTTCAGATCAAAATTGTGACCCCCAACGTGGACACCACATCCAAGTGCATTGTCTGCAACAATTGTTTCATCATTTTTATAGATATTAATTAATAAATGCATCGATCTTTAAACAATTGTTTTGTATTCTTCAATACCCAATTAATATACAAAAAAAACCACACCGATTAGATTATTTTTTCTTTAAAAAAGAAAATCGCGAAAAACAGCGATTTTTCGGGCTGTCACACTGGAAAGCTCCCTTAACCCTCATCCCGTGCTATTGCGCTAGACGTAGGCAAGAAAGAGGGATACCACACATATAAATATATGCCCACGTCCCCTCAGGACGTGACATATAATTTGTGTGGGCTCGTCCGGGATTATTAAACAGGGAATGTGCCTGTGCAAATCAACCTCATGGATGAGGAATCAAGTTGCGAGACACTAGATCTAAATATAAGTGAGGACTTGTCGTATACAGAACCAAATTAATCAATTCACCCCGGTAATTCAGGTTATGCTCTGAGGGGATCAAACGTTCCACTACTTCTTGGTCTTGGACCTTCCAGTAGATTTTCAAAACAACCAGGTTTACCCCCAAAAGGCGGAGCCATGAACCCAGAAACCCCAACGTTGAGTATAAACAACTTGATGTTGATAAAAGACGTTATTAAGATAATCCCAGAATTCGATGGGAAAAATGTTCCGTTTTCGGAATTCGTCGCCGGGTGTGAGGACGCAAGGGAAGTGGTTTCCCCTGCGGCCGAGAAGTACCTGGTGAAGATGATTCGGAATAGATTGAGAAACCCCGCTAGGGACATGATTCACGCGACAAAATTCGAGAAAGTACACGACCTATTATGATATCTTAAGAAGCTTTATGCACCCAACAAAACTGAAATGCAACTAATCGGAGAACTCAGTACTATTTGCAAAAAGAAGAACGAAACTGTAGCTGAATTTTCTATGCGAATTAAAAAGAAAGGAAAAGAGATACTCGATTCAGAATGACCATCAGATAACAGACTAGTAAACGAGTATTTCAAGAAAAGGATGGACGATTATTTCCTCTCGTGTTTCAAGCGTGGATTAAGGGAGGAGAATGAACAGCGACTCCGCCATTGCGATAACATTTCCGTTGCTATCAATCATGCAGTTGAAATTGAACGCGATCTTGAAGCACGACGGGAACTGCAGTCAGCCTCGAACAAATTAGAAAACTTCCCTCCCCTGAAATCAGTTAAAATCTGTAATATCTGTAAAAACGATAACCACGTCCGAAAATTGCCGCTTCTCGATGCTCACTTGCCAATTATGTAAAAACCAGGGCCATAGCGCCGACCAATGCAAAAAGAAACAGGACGAATGGGAGGTATTGGCCTGCCAGATGTGCAAAGTTGCCGGGCACAGCGCGGACAAATGCCATTTAGGACAACGGTCCCCTATAGTATCCTGTCAAGTGTGCAAGACCTCGGGCCACATGGCCCCTGATTGCCCTACTCGTAATAAATCTCTCAACCCTTCAGAAGACCGCCCGCATTTTGAAAGCGTTCCCGAGTGCCAGTATTGCCACAATCGTGGGCATACCGCAGACAATTGCTTCAAATTAAAAAATAACACTTCGAGCCTCGAATGTCAATTTTGTGACAACCGCGGACATACCGCGGATAATTGTTTCATGTTAAAAAACAGTAGCTCTCCAAGCATCGAATGCCAGTTCTGCCGCAATCGCGGGCACACGATAGATAATTGCCCCAAGTTAAAATTAAACAGCGCTCCAAGCATTGAGTGCCAGATTTGTCCTAACCGCGGACCCACCGCTGACAGTTGTTTCAAACTAAAGAACAACAAGCCTTCGAGTCCCGATCAACTTACATGCCGCTATTGCAAACGAGAAGGGCACTCCATAGTCAACTGTCGGACTCTCGAATATAACAATAAGTAGCGAAGCCAGCCAGGAAACGGTCTGAACACCACTTGGACGGACGCACCGAGTGGTCCGTCCCTGACAGAGCGTCCGGTTCACACGATAGCTTTAAGCCAGCTGAACTGCGGTACCCAACTTATACAATAGGAGCAGAAAAATTCGTCACGCTACCCTCGGAGTGTATCGGAGCAGTACCAGAAAAAGGGAAAATTTCAATGCTATTAGATAGTGGTGCCGTCCCAAATTTCATCAAAAAGGAATATACAAAAGCTTTCACCGGAATCGATGAAAACGATATCATAAGATTAAACGGAATATCTGAACTACCAGTCTTCGCGCTAGGTAGTGTGTGGTTCCGCGTATTAGGTTTTGCAACGCTGTTTCACATCATACCAGACGATGTGCCACTTCCTTATCCAGGGTTGTTGGGATCCAGATACTTTGTTGAAACAAAATCCAAGATTAATTACGAGATAGAATGTTTCGAGTGTGGAAATAATCTATGGCCTTTTGAAAAACCGAACGAACGCATTGAGGAAATTGAAAGTCCTGCACGTTCGGAAACCTCCTTCCAAGTGAAAGTGGTGGATAGCACGACGAAAGAGGGATATATGGCCCCTTTCAAAGCCCCTGAAGGTGTCTATGCCAGCGACTGCCTGGTGACAACCATCAACGGGAAGGCTCATTTGAAGGTTTATTATACCACTAGTGACGCCGTAAAACTAATCGTGCCGGTCGTAAGACTGCAGGCTTTCGACACCGTCGAGACCTTGTCAGCTGACGAGATCGAATCATATTCTTCGAAAATTTCAAATCCTTTCAATTCTTCTATTCCCAGCGTAGATTGCATGACGACTACGTTGTTTCAGGGTCCTTCCGCGGCCCATAAAAGACCCTCGACAAACCTACTCGAGATACAACCTTGCCGTCGCTATAACGAAAGCGATGACCAAGGAAAAACAAAACAAACCTCCAGTAGTGAGGAAAAATCTAAACCGAAAACACCAAAAAAACGAAACAAGAGTTCAAATAGAAATGAATATAAAATTGTCAAATCAAACAAAGGTACAAACGTAAATTCAATCTCCACCTATCAGACAACATCGGATAAAATAAAAGACAACTCGGAGCGTTCTCAAGTAATAAAATCTCTCCTACGTTTAGAGCACCTCGCGCAAGACGGGTTGGAACACGTCGAAAAAATCATCGAAAAATATTCAGATAGGTTCCACATAAAGCGTGAGCCTGTCGACGCAACACATGTTATTCGACACAAGATCCCCACGGTCGACGACCTACCGATCAACACGAAGGAGTATAGGTTTCCCCAGGCGCTCAAAGGCGAAGTCCAGCGACAAGTGGACGAGCAATTAGGGACGAGGATAATAGACCATTCAGAGTCTCCTAACAACAGCCCTGTTTGGATAATACCGAAAAAACCGCACTCCAGCGGTAACAAATGCTGGCGAATGGTAATCGATTTCCGCGCATTGAATGAAAAATCTATTGGCGTTTCTTATCCATTGCCAAATATCACAGACATCCTCGATCAACTAGGAAACGCAAATTATTTCTCGGTAATCGATCTCGCTTCCGGGTTCCATCAAATCAAAATTAACCCCGAAGACAAACCAAAAACCGCGTTTTCAACCCCACACGGTCATTACGAATTCGCGAGAACGCCTTTTGGGCTTAAAAATGCCCCGGCAACATTCCAGCGTTTAATGGACATTGTACTCAGCGGACTCCAAGGGGTATCGCTTTTCGTGTATTTGAATGATATCGTGATATACGCCAAAGATTTGGACGAACCCGAGAGGAAAATTCGCGAACTAATGGAACGTCTGCGTAAAGCAAATCTCAAATTGCAACCGGACAAATGCGAATTCCGCAGGTCAGAGGTCAATTACGTCGGCCACGTAATCAGAAAAGACGGCCTGAGACCAGATCCTAACAAGCTATTGGCCGTGAAAGATTTTCCAGTGCACAAAAACGTCAAAAACATACGCCAATTCCTAGGCCTAACCGGTTACTACCGTCGATTTATCAAAGACTTCTCAAAGATTGCAAAACCCTTAACTCATCTTCTAGAAGATAAAGTCGATTTTGAATAGATAGAAGAGACCCAGAAAGCTTTCGATATACTCAAGGGCAAATTGTGTGAAGCCCCAATCCTCCAATACCCGGATTTTGAAAAACCGTTTATCATAACGACAGATGCTTCGGGCTACGCGTTAGGCGGAGTCCTCTCACAGGCAGAAATAGGCAAGGATAAACCCATTGCCTACACATGCTGTGTACTACGTGGCGCAGCTCTTCGTTACGACACGTATGAAAAGGAAGCAATGGCGATTATTCACAGCGTGAAAGCTTTCCGTCCCTACATCTATGGTAGGAAGTTTAGTCTCGTCACCGATCACAACCCAAACCCTTGGTTTGGTTTAGAACCGCCAAAGACGCAAACACACGCGTTCTAAAATAGCGACTCAAGCTCTCTGAGTACGACAACGACGTCGATTATAAACCTGGAACGTTAAACGTAAATGCTGACGCTTTGTCGCGTAACCCAGTTGAGAAATCGGAAGAGAAAACCATTCCCCACTACGATCAGAAACAAAACGAAATGTCGGCCGACGCATGGCGGAAAGCGGTACGCGAAATACTCAAAATTTCCGACAGCGACGAACATCCTACAAAATTTACCACTCAGGTAGAAATCCACCCGCCGCCGCGATCAGAAGAAATAAACGTTATGACTCGCTCTCGAGCGAAGAACGACGAACCCCCCGTCCCAGATGGAGACGATCGGCAAGTGGAAGGCACACTTGTCGAGGAAACATCAACAAGGGTCAGCGCGCCCGCGCCCGAAGCCACAGATGCACGCGCTAGGACCCACAACCCTCCGCGTCGAACTCGAAGAGTCATAAACTACGAGGAGAGTAGTAGCGAGGAAACGGAGGCCGAAATAATAAGTCCCGCGAGTGTTAGGCGACCCGATAAGGGCATCAACCCCTAAGCAGCTGAGGTCCCCGACCGGCGCCAAGCACCTCCTGCCATTTATTCCGGAAACTCCTCCATTCCTAACTCCGATGATCCAACAGATTCAGACTCCAGTTCGTTTGACTCAAAACTTTCCGACGAAAACCCGCCAGTCAAAGAAATTAAGAGGCCAGAATTAAAAATTGCTAATTGCGTCAGTACGAAGGAACAGTTCCAATTTCGGAACGACAATCTAGTTTATTTCATAGTCTCAACAGGGATACCTTGTGACCCTGAAGGACAACAACTATTAGAATCCAATAAGTTTCCGATTCGGAAGGATCTGTCGTTACGCCGAGCCTACAGCAAAAAGGTTGGAAAAAAGTATCATATCGCTTTGGTCATTAAGGGAGAGCAGTCTGCATCGCTCGCTTTAATAACCGAAAGAATAAATCGGAGCTTGGAAGAATTAAAGTCGATTTGCGAAACACTCGCCCTCCAGCCGATCAGCTCTTGTCATTGCCAACACGTCGAGCACCTAATATGGACAGATGCGCTGAATATCGTAAAAGACGTATTTTAAGACAGTCCGGTTAAGATACTGATCTGCCTCGGAACTTTGCGCTACGTACCAGTCGAAAAACGTGATTCCATTTTCTACGAAATGCATAACTCCCCATTCGGGGATCACAAAGGGGTTCCCAAGACTTACAATAGAATCAAACGCGACTATATCTGGGAAGATTTAAAGTCGGTCGTTCAAAGGCGGGTACAGCAATGCTTGGAATGTCAGCTAAAGAAGTTGGTCAGAGTCAAGACACAGCAGCCGATGATAATAACAGACACCCCAGGTACAGTTTTTGAGAAAATTTCGATGGATATAGTAGGTCCAATGCAACGGACGTCCAGCAAAAACGAAAATATCCTCACAATCCAAGCCCATCTGTCAAAATATTACATTGCAATTCCACTCCCAAACGCACTAGCGACGACAGTCGCCGACGCATTCATAAAAAGGTTCATATGCGTTTTCGGCGCACGAAAAGCACTCCTGACGGACCAAAGGAGTAACTTCCTCAGCGGTCTCATGCGGAGTGTAACAAAAACATTCCGAATTAAGCGATGCCGAACGACCGCATTTCATCCCCAATCGAACGGATCGCTTGAGAGGTCTCACCACGCTCTAGCCGAATTCCTTAAGCAATACACGGATACGGATAACGAATGGAACCAATGGCTCGAATTAGCGATGCTCTCTTACAATACAAGTGTCCACGAAAGTACCAAATACACACCCTTCGAGGTAGTTTTCGGTAAATTAGCATGAATCCCATTAAGCGATCCGCTTAGGGCATCGGACCAGTTACCTTCGTATCGTGGATATTTGATCGAATTGATCACCCGTATAAACAGAATCAGAACCCTCGCATACGAAAATCTAGTCTCATCGAAACATCGCTCAAAAAAATATTATGACAAAAACGCGAATCCCAACAGTTCCAAAGTCGGAGATTTCGTTTTCCTCCAGAAAGGGCCCAAACCAGGGAAACTTGGAGATCATTACCCGGGACCTCATAAGGTCCTGGAAAAAATAGATAAGGGTAACGTAAAGATCCAGTATCAAGACAAGCCACGAGTCGTGCATGAAAATAGATTATGATATTCGCACATCAACACCGAAGTAAAGGCTAAAAGAAGCCCAAACCATCGGGAGTCGACGAGTCCGAATTTTTAAATTAGCAGATAACCAATTAATGATAATTAGTCCATTGTTTCCAGATGATCGTTATCCATTTAATATAGCTCATTTATTTAATCAATCCTATCGTCAGCATGGCGGGATAGGACTGAGGATCGCGCTCGTCGAACATTCGACTTGGGCAGATGTAATTAATACCATGAAAGAAGCATTCAAGAACAATCAAATCAAAATATACATATGTTTGGGAACTTTGCAATATGTACCGACTGAACAAGGCGATCTCATTTTCAACGAAATGCACAAGTCCCCAATCGGAGGACACAAAGATGTCTCAAAACCCAATTTTGATCCTAATTGAATAAATAATCATAATAATGACCTTGTTTTTTAGATGGCCGTTATCAGCCTATTCAGCAACATCTAACCATATCAGCTTTGCACTTGCAACCAGAGAAACAGATTAAATGTTTAGTTACAGTACCCTCAGTGCAGAACACCCGAAATTGTTTGTACCAAAACCTACAAATAATCGCTTACGTCAATTCCAAATTCATATACGTAATCATTATACTATATTAGGAAATCATCATATTACGATATGCATACGCAACAGTGTATCATAAGGCATCAAAATTCAAAACTCGCCGAACTAACTGGTTCATAATCCGGGAAAAATGTCCAGTCGCAAACCTACATATAATTGCTTGTACCAATTCGAAATTTGTATACGTAGCCTGTATATTATATTAGAAAATCATTATATTAAGATACGCCTACGAAGCAGTGAAGAAGGGGAGCGTCATATACTCCAAAATAGTTTGTTACTAGCGATCCAAGCCTCGGACAAGTTGTATACAATTTAGTGAAGAAGCCGAGTTGTATGGCGATACTTACTGGCGGAAGAGTACACGTAATTTAATGTATAAGAATACAAGGAAATCTGGTCGGGTTAAAAGAATTTTCCGATCAATTGCCGTCACTCGTGGGAACGCAACACATCCCCTTACTTCTCGAATGAATATATTACCAAAAAGGCGAAACAACCTGCAATTCCTTACTTCCCTCATATTACCTTTTTGGAAACACCTGGTACAAGTTCATTCTTGTTCCGGTCGAAACGACACCACCTGCAATCATGAAATCAACGACGTAGTCTACTTGGCGATACATCAACCCAACATCATCAGCATCCTATGCGATGTACACCAAAGAAGATATCAACAACGTTCCCCGTGGAGAAACCCGCTGTCGTAAACAATATGCCATCAGTGGTCAGAACACTACCAATCCAGAGGACAAGTTGTTAAATCTCCTTGATAACGACGATGTATAACACTAAGAGGACTCCATCTGGGATCGCACCTGGAAAAAATCCACTCGATTCGGTACAGCAAGCGCTGGTTGCTGTACCGTCACTGGTCGTACGAGCGATCAAGCTCCTCGTAGATACGGCGATCCATACAAACAGCCGACAACCTGTGTACGGCTGGTCAATTTACCTCGTCGGTGCAGTATCGGACTCGGCTACACATCTCCTGATGCACCTGCCTAAACGACGTAAGAAGAAAACGTCAACTGTGGAAACTGGTCCAGACCTCCACAAATTCATAACGGCTCCTTCAGTCGAGCCAAAGGGTCAGGCCAAGACCAATGCTGCAACACATGATCTCTACATCAAGATCTCCGATCGTTCAAGGTCTGATAAACCTCCTAAGCCACGTTCGTTTCCCGTTAGTTCACACGAGAAGACATTCAAGTATCAAAACGACCATCCTAAGAGTGCTCAATAACCTTCGTCTCTATACTCATTGTTATTGTTCTTCTAACCTTATCAGGTCAGATAAATTGAAATAAGTAAATAAGTATCTATGCATAAAGAAAAGAGGGGAGAAAAGGAAAAGAAGGAGGAAGTGAAAGGTATATATACATCATTCAAAAACGGAGAAAGAAAAAACCATCTTGTACGAAAATGTATTTCAAAAGAAGGGGAACTTTCTTGTCAGGCGATAATTGAATTCACACGTACGTCATAAGAGTAGGATAACCATGACTCACAAAGCCATATTAGACACCGATCTTCGGATATATTCCATTCACATTGTAAGTCGATCAACGACGAAGTCAACCCATACTATTGTGCGACGACTTTTCCGATTGCAACCTCCAATGAATCTGATCGAGCGAGACGCTCAATTCAAAAGAGGGGAGGTGTCACATCCTGCTATGTACTCGCTGAACTTTCCCCTTACACAAAAATGATTGAAACAGAGAGTTCAAGATTCCAAGACAGGCCAACACATTGCGACCATGCAGAAGACTGTACCGCATAACCCAGCCAAGGACCTTGGTCGTCAAAATATGAAACTACACGGTTCTAGGGCCGATTTCTCCGAAAAGTCGTAGAACAAAAAATACATGACTGCGAGCTAGATGGCTTGAAGATAGACCCTAACGTTGTTTCGATGTTTACCCGTATGAAAACCAAGGATAGACCAAGGGCTCCGGATAACTCCACTCGACCCGTACGTAAAACTGCGTTGATATTTCCCCCGTGGACTCGCGGGCCTCGGTCAACAAGCCCTATCTCGAGCGTGCGTTCTTGCCGCCGACAAGGCCCTTTTTCCTCTCTGTATTTTTCCGCGCTCCAGATAAAGAAGTGCAGCTCCAATCCCTGGAAATCGAGCTACGAACCTACGTCCTGCTCCCGCTCTCTAATTTCGACCAATCAACTGAAGAGACCTATATTTAATGCCTTTTCCACCAATCCAAAAAGAATGCACCACCAAAAGTGCACTTTTCCAGAGTTTCCTTCTCCCACCACCTCAACATCCCAATTTTTCCTACATCCTGGAAGAAGAAAATCATCAAGTCAGTGTTCCATCACCACTCGTAGAGTACAGTCTTCCGGCAACCACGATCGCACAAGGTTCTTTTTTATCGAGTGTCAATCCGAGTCTCCGGTCAGAGTCCAGCGAGCTCATACCTAGATTTCCTTAACCGATATCCATCGCGTTGAATATTCATTCCTTTCTTGTAGAGCGTACGTTGTCTTGCAACTCGTGTTTATACAAATCTTGTACTTCGAAAGTTCTGTAACAGTTCCGCGATAATCTTAAGAATCTTAACATTTGTATTTCGCACAATATTTCATTGTATTTTCTATTCTCGAGCCGCGAAATCCACGAATACTAGAATCTGTGTCACCGAACATTTGCTGTATCCGCCGCGCTCACTCACACCATCTGCGAGCGTTTTCGGGCCACCGACGGAGGGCCCTTAGTTTTACGACCGTACTCGACACCTAAACGACGGGGTCAACACCGAGACGCATCAATGTATGCGAACACGTTTTCACCCTTTTGTCTTCAATTTGTATCTTTAAAATAATAGGATCAACCCATACGGCTAATTCCAATAAATTACGAGTCAATCGAACACAAGTGTCACAACCATTATTTTAAACGATTGAATCATCCACGAAATTCCTTAATATTTCCCTTATTATATTCCCTTATATTCCCTTATATTCCCTTATTCCTTACCCTTTCCACCAGCACGTCCCCTTTTTAACCCTCATCCCGTGCTATTGCGTTAGGCGTAGGCAAGTAAGAGGGATACCACACATATAAATATATGCCCACGTCCCCTCAAGACGTGACACTCCCTCCTGAATCCGAAAAATATTTAGCAAAACTAGTTAGAAACAAATTGAAAAATCAAGCTAGAGAAGCAATTCACGGGATGAAATTCGAAACGATAGAAGCACTATACAAATTCCTAAAAAAATATATATACACCAAATAAATCCGTAATACAATTATTGGGAGAACTCAATAACATCTTTCAAACGGCCAACGACAGTGTCATAGATTTTTCCGCAAAAATCAGGAGAAAGGCAAGAGATATAATCGAGGCGCGAAACCCATCGAATGATGGGGCGGACGACCCCGTATTCAGAATAACAGTAGACGACTACTTCCTGGCGTGTTTTAAACGTGGGTTAAAGGGGGAAATTGAACATCGACTCCCTCCGTGTGCTAACATCGACGTCGCGAATGACCACGCTATACAGATTGAACGGGAAATCGCGTCGCGAAAACAGTTGCACTCGCCCTCCATTACACCCGTTCCGATCAAGTCAGTCATGATTTGTAATATATGCAAAAAGGATAATCATCCGACCGAAGCTTGCCCATTCGCAATTCTTACATGCCAAATTTGCAAAGGTCAAGGCCACAGTGCCATCGAGTCCAGAATAATACCAAACGAGCAATGCTCGGTCATTTGCCAAATTTGCAAAAAACTCCGTCACACCGCCGTCTGGTGTTACACCGATCAGAAATCCTGCGCCACAACCTGTCAATTGTGTAAAAACTTAGGGCACACAGCCGACAAATGTCCTTCGCAAGGCATGGCCGTTCGAACGAACAAACAAATCCGACGAGGTAGTAAAAATCCCCGCGCGTTCGAAACTTCTTTCCACATGGGAGTCGAAAACCGCACGTTAAAGGACGGGTACATCCCGCCTTTAAAAATCCGTAAGGATGTTTACGCCAGCGACTGCCTGGTAACAAACATCAACGGAAAGGCTCATTTGAAGGAATCCAATCCCACATATGACGCCGCACGACCGATCGTGCCGGTCATAAAACTACAGGAATTCGACATCGTAGAAAACCAAACCAAACAAAAAACAAAATCAGATTGCACGACAATCTGCGATTCTAATTCAGTTCCTCAAGGCGCTAATCCTAATTCGGACGTAGATTGCACGACAACTACGCCGGTTCAGAGCCCAGTGGTGGCCAATAAAAAAATCGAGAAAAACGTCGAAATAAAACTTTATCAACGCTCCAGTGAGAGCAATGATGAAGAAAAAAGAAACCAAAACAAAAACAAAACAAACTCAGATAGCATGACAATCTGTGTTTCCAGTCTAGTTCCTCGCCATGCTAACCGAATTTCTCGCGATCATACTAATCTAAAATCAGATTGCATGTCAATCTCAAATTCTAGACAAATTCCTCGTGATCCTTCTATTTCTATCGTAGATTGCATGACAACTAAGCTAATCCAGAGCCCAAAAGTGGCCAACCTAAAAACTTCGGCAAATTATGTCGAAGAAAAACCTTGCCTCCACTCCGACGAGAGTGACGAACAAGCAAAACCAAATAAAAAACTCAGTAGCGAGGAAAAGGCAAAAACGAAAACAAACGGAAAGGAAAAAATTCAACAAAAACCAAAACAAACCCAAAGCGAAAAAATTAAAACAAAACCAAATCAAAATCGAAACAGGGAAGAAAAAACAAAATCAATAACGAGTGAAACCCAAAACGAAAAAGAAAAATCCAAAACAAATCAAAATCAAAACGAAAAAGAAAAACCCAAAATGAAAGAAAATCAAAAACAAAAAGAAAAATCCACAACAATTCAAAATCAAAACGAAAAAGAAAAACCCAAAATAAAACAGAATCAAATAGAAAAAGCATAATCTAAACCAATTCAAAAACAAAAATCGAACAAAAGTCAAGTCACAAAAGCAAATGAAAAATTAAAAAACGAAGAAAATCAAAATCGAAATCAAAACGTAAATTTCATCGCCATTGCCGAATCAACATCGCGTATAATTGAAAGTTCGAAAATCACGTTTCAAGATTTGGCACGTCAATTAGACCAGACTAGCGATAGCAATGTCGGAAACACAAATCCAATGACCTCTACTATACGAGCAGATGTCCACCCCATCCTGCGTGAGAAAAATAAAAACATCGTCATTCGCTCTCAAGCGAAGAGCCCCATAGAACAAGTACACGAATCAAGTGGCGACTACGCTAGCGTAAAGGCCAACGCGCCTGCCGCCAAACGCGTAGACGCGCACTCCAAAACTCGAAACCTTACGCATCAAATTTGTAAACTCGAAAAATTACGTAGAGAGTAGCGACGGCGAGACGAAGGTCGAGATAGTAAGACCCATACGCACTGGTCGACCCGCGGAGGGCATTGTCCCGAAATCAGCTGAGGGCCCTGACAAGCGCAAAGCACTTCCGATGCATCCCTCCAAAAACTCCACCGATCCTAATTCCGATAATTCGACAAATTCAGATTCCAACTCTCACGATTCAAAACCCTCCGCAGACAAAGATCTTCCAGCGGAGGAAAGAAAAATATCAGAATGCAAAATTGCAAATTGCATCAATACGAAAGAATTGTTCCATTTTCGCAACGATAATCCGGTTTATTTCACCGCCTCAACAGGTAAGCCGTATGACCCTGGAGGACAACAAATTATTAGAGTCAAACACGCTTACTTCCTGGAAAGACGTTTCAGTAGGCCAGGCTTACAATAAAAAGGGTCGAAAAAAATACCACCTTACATTGGTTATCCGTGGCAAACAAGCCGAATCGTTATCTTCAATATCTAAAAACGTTAATAAAAGCGTAAAAGAACTAAAAGAAAACATTTTTGTGAAACTCAAACTCCGGTCAATCAGTCTTTATCTCTGTCAACATCCCAAATATTTTACTTAGGCAGATGTAATTAGTAGCATGAATGAAGAATTCAAGAACAATCAAATAAAAATATAAATTTATTTGGGAACTTTGCAATACAGCACAACGCAATTCAATGTTCTACAAAACGTATAAATCACCAATGAGAGAAGACAAGGGTGTCTCAAAACCCAATTTTGATCCTAATTAAATAAATAATCATAATAATTACCCTGTTTTTCAGATGGCCGTTATCGATCTACTCTGTAACGTGTAACGATATCACCTTTGCAATCATAACCGGAGAAACAGTTCAAATTTTTTATTTATTACAGTATCCTCAGTACAGAACATCCGAACTTGTTTATGTTCAAAACTCACCGAACTAGCTATTTCACAATTCAAGAGAGATTTCCCGTCGCGAACCTAGATATAATTGCCTACATACATTTGAATTTCATATACGTAGTAATTATATTACATTAGAAAATCATTATATTACGATATTCCCACGCAACGGTGAAAAAAATTGCGCCGAATGCTCCAAAATAATTTGTTATCAGCGATTAAAACCTCGGACAAATTGTGTACAATTTAGCAACGAAACCCAGTTATTTAGCAGTACTTTCTGATGAAAGAGAACACGTTATTCAATTATTAAGAATACAAGAAAATCTGAGCAGATTGAAAGAATTTCACAATCAACTGCCTGTCACTCGTGGGAACGAAAAATATCTCCTTACTCCTCGAACTCACATATAACCAATTACCAAAATAGAAACTCAAAACAACCTGCAATCCTTACTTCCCTCATATTACCTTTTCGGAGACACTTGGTACGAGTTCATCCCCGATCTGGTCCAAGCCACACCACCTGCAAACATGAATCCATCGAAGAAATCTACTTGACGATACATCAACCCAACATCATCAGCATCCTGTGCGATGTACACCAAAGAAGAGATCGACAAGGTACGAGATCGCGTAATGTTTCCCGTGGAGAAACCCGCTGTCGTAAACAATATGGCATCAGTGGTCAGAACACGACCAATCCGGAGGACAAGTTGTTAAATCTCCTGGATAACGACGATCTATAACACCAAGCGGACTCTATCTGGGATCGCACCTGGGAAAAAAATCCACTCGGTTCGGTACAGCAAGCACTCGTTTCACCCGAACGTCACTCGTCGTACGAGCGATCAAGCTCCTCGTAGATACGGTGATCCATACAAACAGCCGACAACCTGTGTACGGCTGGTCGATCTATCTCGTCGGTGCAGTATGGGACTCGGTTCCGTACCTCCTGATGCACCTGGCTAAACAACCCAAGAAGAAAACGTCAACAGATCCAGTGACTGTCCAAGAACTTCATCAACTCGTGCCGGCCCCTCCAGCTGAACCAGAGGGCCCATATCAACGCTGCAAGACATGATCTGTACCCTGTCATCTCCGATTATCCAGACAACAACCAAGCCTCCGAACCGCATTCCTTCCCTTAAATTCGCACGAGGAAGCTTACGATAATTCTGCTCATGCTAATCATTTATTTTTTATCATCGTTCTTTTAGCCTTGTCAAGTATGAGATAGGGTAAAATAAGTAAATAAGCATCTATGCATGTGGAAAAACAAAAAGGTGAAAACTCGTACACATATATTTCAGCGCAAAATAAAAAAATATATTTATATTTATTTATAATTATTTTTAAAAAACTGACAAGAAAGAAAAACCTTCTCATACAAAGATCTACAATAATAATACTATCAACTATAACAATACTATAAAAGATACTATAATAATACACACATACTTTCCTCTTTCGATAGTCTACATAATACTCTAATCGAAAGATTGTACCTACCGAAACCGCAACCACTCAATAATAGGCTGATGACGATATTGAGATAACCTTCGGAACGTTCATAATAATTGAGCGGGAAGTTCAATCTCAAACCGGGGAGATGGAGCGACTGTCCCTTCTCTCGGTTATCCCCAAAATCCTCATTTGCCGTCATAAGCGTATTAAGGGCGGGGTAAAGAATTAAAATTTTTTTTTTCATTAAAATTTTTTTTTTAATGAATGCATAATATATCAAGAATATTGTGTTAAAATTTCAAGTCGATAGGAGTAATATTAACAAAGTTATGAGTATTTGGGCGTCTATTGCTCCATGCCGGGTTTTATACCTGGGCGGCAGCTGCGCGGCGCGCTATTGTATTTTTCGACCCCGAATAAATTTTTTGATAAACGGGGCTGTTCCGGTCCCGATACGTATATTCGAGGCATGGTGTATATTAGTATACACATTAGTCTGTACATCAGTTGACCGCTGTATGCCGTGCTGAGCAGTAGCAAGTCACACTAACAGTTTGAGTCCGTTTTCGTTCGTGTTCGTACCTCGAAAAATAAGCAGACAAGATCGTGAGAACGGTATTGGGCAATTGTGCCGAGCGAAAAAAAAGTGCCTCCTCAAAAGCGTAAAAACGACGACCCGTTAGCTAATAGCGCGTCAGCGAAAAAAAATTAAAAATAATCCCGCTGGGGTGGTAGAAGACATCCAAAAACATTATCAAATGATAGATTTCGTTCTTGTTTTTTCGACTATTGCTACTGTAGTCAAATGTGCGAAGTGTGATAGAAAAGTTACATTCCAAACACGCAAAAAAGAAGGTCTTGGTTTCAAGATCAAGGTTACATGTGAAAAGTGTAAACAGCCTTACTACATTCCATCAAGTGAAAGAATAGACAGTGGTGTATAAGATGTCAATTATCGATTTGCTTTCGTAATGCGAGTGTTAGGCTTAGGTTTAGCCGGATGCAATAAGTTCTGCGGACTAATGGATTTGGCGAGTGCTTTCTTATCGAAACCAGCCTATAATTTATATATGAAAAAACATTGTGAAGCGATACAAAATGTGGCCAAGAAGTTCTTCGCATGGGCTGCACAAGAAGAGAAAAAAGCAATGTCTGAAGCAAATAATGTAGAAGAAACGTCAGAATTTACTGTATCAGGCGACGGCACTTGGAAAAAAGAGGATTCTCTTCGTTATTTGGCGTTGCTTCTCTAATTGGATATTGTACTGGAAAGGTACTACACATTTTTGTAAAAAGCAGTTACTGCCACGGTTGTATGACATGGAAAAACAAATTGGATTCTGCCGAATACGAAGCGTGGTACGAAGAGCATGTGGATAGCGGTGATTGCAAAGCCAACCATGAGGGACCCTCTGGAAACATGAAGGTATCAGCAATTATAGAAATGTTCGAGCGATCGGTGGAAAATCTTGGGGTGAAATATCGTAACTACATCGGAGACGGTGACTCAAAGACGTACAGCGGCGTTGTCAATGCAAAACCGTATGGTGAAGATTTTGTGATAAACAAAAAAGAACGCATAGGGCATGTCCAAAAGAGAATGGGAACACGTCTGCGTGGACTAGTAAAAACAAGCGTAGTTGACATAAAAACCAAGGCCGGAAAGATCGTAAAAAGAAAAAGCCTTTCTGGCAAAGGAAAGCTCACTGCTAAAATGATTGATAAATTGACTGTTTACTATGGACTAGCTATTCGACGTAATTATGATTCAGCTGAGAGGATGAAAAATGCCATATGGGCAAATTATCATCACTACAGTTCAACCGACGAGAACCCACAGCACGAGAAATGCCCAAGCGGCGAAGACTCCTGGTGCGAATGGCAGCAAGCTGCAGCTGCAGATGCTCTAGAATCATTCAAACACAGCTACACAGCCCTTCCTACTGACGTTCTGGAAGCCATTGAGCCCATTTATAGTGACTTGAGCAACGACGCACTTTTGCAGCAATGTTTTGGAGGTTTCACGCAAAATAATAATGAGAGTCTCAATCAACTTATTTGGAAAATCTCTCCAAAGTCAGTCAGTGGCACCTCTACAATTGTGGAAATTGCAGCTTATGTAGCTGCATGTACTTACAATGAAGGTTCTTTCGCTTTGTTGACGTAAAAAGATGCTCTTGATCATCTTGATGGAATCCTATTGCTCTACGGACCTGGCATCGACGACTTTGAATGAGTATAAGAAATTTATCGAGTTTTATTGTGAATTTCTAAAAATTCAAAGATAATTGAAAAATCTGAAAAAATTCATACGTATACAGAAAAATGAACGAATCACGAAAAAAAATGGGTTGCAGGGAAATTTGTTGACTAATTTTTTTTTTTTTATCATTTTGTTCATAACATTTTGGAATTATTATTATGCAAAATTAATCTTTCGAGTACCTTTAATATGCATGAATATTCTCAGATTTTTATGCAATCGAGAAGTGTTCTCAAACTTATGTGCAATGAGCGCTAAGCGACCAAACTCTTCTGCGTTTTTCAAACCGTTTTTCTGAGACTTGTCATATTTGAAGTCCGTGTGCACGATAACTCAAAATCTACTACACCAATCGCTTTGAAATTTTGCACAGTACTTCTTCACATAATTCACCAGGTTTTGTCGAGAGCTTTTTAGATTTTTTTAATAATTACTAATTTTTCAACAATAAATTAGCCGATTTTTTTAGCGAAAATCGGATTTTTGGCTCCCAAGTGCTACGAAAAAACGAAAAATCGAAAAAAAAATCCCCCCGTCATTACCTCGAGAAACATCTCCTTTAACAAATGCATTTTGATTTTTTTGTTTCAGACGATTCTGTTGCGAGTTATGGTGCACACCGCAGACCAACTTTTTTTCGAGGCGCCTCCGGGGTTTAATTTTCACTCGCTCAATTTTAAATATTCTGCAATGCAAATTTAGGAGAATGTTGTTCAAATGTTACATTATTAGATGTAAATTTTTCAATAAACGAACACTATTCGTTACGCCAAAAAAAAATCTTAAAAACATGCCTTTTTTTCGCCCAATTAACTTTACTCCGCCCTTAAATGTATAAATCTAAGAATAAGACGCGTAACAGCATTAAACGGAACTTGCGTACGTGCCGCGAGCATATTCAAATCACAGCGATATATACACGATAGCCGCACCATCACAGCTTTCCGATATTGTGCGGGATGCCCAATCCTAAAGGAGGGAGGTGTCACATCTCGCGACAATTCCCAAAATACAAGACTTTTCGTTTCCAACCCAGTCGATGCCCTCTCGTAAATTCCGAAAGTGTGGAGCACAATATTTAATACTCGAAAAATAGTACGAGAGCATTTCAACGCTATGCAGAGCCGTACCGCCGTAAATCTTTATAAAAAATAATGACAGATTGTTCAAACATAACACAAACTAGACGGCACCGATAAATTCTTACTAGGAAAAAATACGACATCCGGTCTCGCGGCGTAGTCCGATATATAAACTTCTTGATATGAAAACTCACCATAGCCATAAATTGACACTACCCAAACCATGCGCATGATTATGTCTCAGATATCGAACTCTGTACTCCACGCGTGTGGACGCCGAAACACAGGACAAAGGTCCCCTGCCTTCGATGCGTGCAATTCCGTATAAGGAATGATCGAGATCAATTCTGCGAAGTACAAATATCGCGGCCAATCACGCTAAACCGCTAAAACGCTAAACGCGCAGTCTCCCTACAATTTCCATCGTGTTCAAATCAAGTCTCCCGTCAACTTCCATCGAACCAAGTTCTTCTATCAAGTCTCAATCCCAGTCTCCCAACAATCTTTATCAAGTTCAATCCAGTCACCCTGCAATCTCCTTTAAATCCAGTGCTCGGTCTCATGACATTCGCCACCAACTCTTTTACCACGTCTTAATTTTTTATCCGCGTACTAGCAGCCTAATTACAGGCATTTTCCTCCGAGTCTTATATATATATATATATATAACTTCGACATCAGACCGAGTAGAAAGGTCGGGAATTCGTGTATCTCTTTGTGCGTTTGTATAGAGTCTCAAGTGCTTCTCGCCGTGCACGTATAAACGCATACATCTCCGAGGAACCGAAAATCTTGTGTAAGTGCTACGAGCAACTTGACCAACGAGCGTACCAGGGCACTAGCGAGGGCCCTTCGCCTTACGAGCGTCAACCGATATCTTTACGAGCGAGCGCACACAACCATCCGACCGAGCGTATACACACAAACCAACACCAACAAATGTAAGCGAAACACATCATTCTGTCATTTTTTCTGTATCATTCCTTTACTTTTCCGATTGTCACGTCCTGAGGGGACGTGGGGATATATATATGTGTGGTATCCCTCTTTCTTGCCTACGCCTAGCGCAATAGCACGGGATGAGGGTTAAAAAGGGGACGTGCTGGTGGAAAGGGTAATTTTAAGGAATTTTGTGGATGATCCAATCGTTGAAAATAATGGTTGTGACACTTGTGTTCGATTGACTCGTAATTTATTAGAATCAGCCGTATGGGTTGATCCTATTATTTTAAAGATACAAATTGAAGACAAAAGGGTGAAAATGAGTTCGCTTACATTGATGCGTCTCGGTGTTGATCCAGTCGCTTGGGTGTCGGGTACGGTCGTAAAACTAAGGGCCCTCCGTCGGTGGCCCGAAACGCTCGCAGATGGTGTGAGTGTGTGTGACGGATACAGCAAATGTTCGGTGACACAGATTCTAGTATTCGTGGATTTCGCGACTCGAGAATGGAAAATACAATGAAATATTGCGCGTAATACAAATGTTAAGATTCTTAAGATTATCGCGTAACTGTTACAGAACTTTCGAAGTACAAGATTTGTATAAACTCGGGTTGCAAGACAACGTGCGCTATACAAGAAAGGAAATGAATATTCAACGCGATGGATATCGGTTAAGGAACTCTAGGTATGAGCTCGCTGGATTCTGACCGGAGACTCGGATTGAGACTCGATAAAAAGAACCTTGTGTGATCGTGGTTGCCGGAAGAC
Source organism: Ophion costatus (assembly GCA_951751655.1). Lineage (NCBI taxonomy): Eukaryota > Metazoa > Arthropoda > Insecta > Hymenoptera > Ichneumonidae > Ophion > Ophion costatus. Next base: position 31,677,113 of record OX632360.1, read on the forward strand.
TAACTTCTACCACCATCCCCTGGACCTTCTTGCTCCAGATTCCGTTTTTGGTAGAGTATGGAAAAAGGGGGGACTTTGGTTTTTTAATGTTCCTTTCCCCAATCGGGGACGTGTTGTGGGAGTAATATTAATCGTCCGTTAGCCAATCAGAGCGAGGGACATAGAAGTCTTTCGTCTGCCAGTTTTCCGTGGGAAAGCACGTGGGGTTGAATTTGTTTATCTGAAGTCTGGGGCCGCGGTGCCAAGTCACCACGCGATCACGTAGTGACTAGCCTCGTCGCGGGCTTTGCACGTGCATTCGAATTTCGTTGCGCTCTTGATTTTATGGTCAGTTCGAGTGGAGTTTTCCGGAGCCCTCAGTCTGTCTTTGGTTCTCATACGGGTAAGAATTGAAACAACGTTAGGGACTATCTTCAAGTCATTTAGCTCGCAGTCATGTATTTTTTTGTTTTACGACTTTTCGGAGAAATCGGCCCTAGAACCGTGTAGTTTCAAAATTTGACGACCAAGGTCTTGGGCTGGGTTTTGCGATACATTCTTCGTGCATGGTCGCAGTGTGTTGGACTGTCTTGGAAACTTGAACTCTCTGTTTCAATAATTTTTTGTATAAGGGGAAAGTTCAGCGAGTACATCGTAGGATGTCACACGATATTGTCAATTCGCACAAAAATCCGACTATCCATATATATAGTAAAACGTCGGTTGAAATTACACGAGATTGTCGAGATATTCCTCAACGTTAAAACATAACGTCAATTCCTTAACCCTATTCTCTCCCACGCACTGCCCCTTTTTACCCTCATCCCGCCGCCCTAGGCGTAGGCAACAAAGAGGGAAACGAAAATAATTATGGTCACGTCCCTTCCGGATGTGACAGCACTTCGTACTATTTCCAAGCACGGGATGCGTTTGGAGAAGTAATAAGAGTGTGTGGACACTACCGCGAACGCTATGCTGGGATGAGGGAAGTTTCCTGCCACGACTGTCGAGATCCACTGCACCAAATAATTCCACCTGACATGTGTACTACCTGCATAAATGTATACCAAGCTAACTGTAAGTATTCCCATTCAACTTTGGTATCATTGTAAATAATTCCAATGTGTCACATAGATTAATGAGACAAAATGCATGTTTTGTTTGTTTCAGAACGATTGCATCGATGTCGATTTTTATTTTACTTTTCATTTTGATAATCATTTTTATTTTATTTGTAATTTGTATTTAAAATTCTTCCATTATTGATGAAAATGTTCTATTGCAATCACTCTATTTAGCAATTTAGCGGAGAAAAAGATAAGTACATATTAATTATGATTGTTGTCTCGTTCTATTCACCCCCCCCCCCGCCCCTCCCGCGGTTGGCATCACCGTCCTCCCCCTCGCCGTATGATGTCACACCTCCACTCCCGGCTACCTCGTGCTAGAGCCCCTCTGCCTTCCCCCTCCACGCCGCGTAACGTCTGCCCGCGGTCCCCGCGCTGGAGACCCATGCCCCGCTCCCCCCTGAGATCCCGGCGTTAGAATCAGTCCAGTTATACTACTTTCGTCTGGATTAATACTCGATAGAAGAAGTTCATACGATGTTGGTTGACGGAAGATTGGGATTGAGACTCGATAGAAGAACTTGATGTGATGGTAGTTAACGCAAGACTGCTTTGACCTTTTGCACTCTGACCCTTCTTGATTCGCATGCGAATATTCTGAGTGAGTGGGGGCAATATTTGGTTTCTCTTTTTAGAAATGATGTCGCTGATGGAAGGGGCAATTTCGCTCTGTTAATGCAACGCACATGAGGTGTGTAGCCGAAATTCGCGCTTAGTCGTACGCGCTAGCACGGCGACCATTTGATTCGGACGGCCCGAATGTTTTCATAATGCGCTCTGGTTACCGGGTCGAATCATGCATGCTCCTCTTTGTCTCCATACGGATGGCCAGCGTAAAGTTTTTGGAGTAAGTTGATGAGGATGAGGAATCCTATTTGATTTTTGACCTGCGGATTTTGGGGGAATATTCCCCTAACAATGAGATTTTGTTCTTGTTGAAAGCCAATGCGATAGGAAAAGTCGATGACTGCGGCGGTGCTGCTATCGTGCATATATCGCTGTGGTTTGAATATCCTCGTGGAACATACGCACGTTCCTTTTTATGCTGTTACGCGTCTTATTCGTAGATTCACACATATAACTTATGGCGGTAACTGAGGATACTGGTGTTATAGCCGAACATGGGCGTGAGGCTTGAGGAAGTGGTTTCCAAAATGCCTAGATATTCTAGGCTGCAAACCTCCTCTTGCAACAAATAAATTATTTATCAGGTTAGCTATTGAGGCGCTTGACGCACCTATCCGGTCGGTATCAAAAGGGATAGGAGAAATGAAAGGCTACTCAAGTTTGTTTGATGACTAAAAGAGAAGGACAGATATATATTTTTTGGCCAAGAACGGACACAAATAGTACAAGTGAACTGATGGCAGTCGACTTCCTCTTATTACATATAAAATACAAACGTGACATTTAATCATATGGAAATATGTTAGTAAACTTACAGGTTTGTGTGTTCCGCTTGAAGTCTGAAACGTGCTGACGCCGCGCGTTGGGCTCCTCGAAGACAATGCGTATCGGGCAATAATGCTATAAGACACACCCACGGACATAGATCGCACGGTACACTAAAAACTGTGGGTTTCGTTAATTTATTGCAAGTCTTACAACGAGAAGGTTGACGATGATACAGTTTGGTTAGAATTAATGAGTTCCTATCGGTTCCTTCAGACGTAGTGAGTCGCTGCACCTCGGTGCCGCGCTAACCCTCGGGCACTGGTACTTGATCGCGAACGATCGAAAACGCGTACTCGGGACAATCTTACAAGGACACGGGACAGACTCGTTGCACAGAGTTGATGACTCTGTGGAGCTCCGCTCGATTCTCAGATTCGCAAAAGACTAACCATTTTCGTTTGCCAGATCCTCGTTGATGCTTCGGATTCCGTTCCGATTTGCAGAGTCCGGAATAATGTTATTGCGCAACCAACAGGGGCTGAGACTGAAGATCGAGGCACCTGTCGTGTCCCTGTTAGATGCCATTTACATTGCATTCCGTAGATTTGGGAAACTTCTTACAACAAGGCGTAGACATATGGTTGATGAAGTGAAAAGTTGATGACTGCGGCTTACATTAGGTTTCGCAAGAGGAAGTCGAGGGGCACACACAATATATCGTTGAGAAATAATATAGAATTTATGACTATTTCGGGTTGCGAAATTTGCGGATATACCAGCCCCCTTCTTAGGTTGAAGCACGAGGATGACGTACGCGTGCTTCACACGGCTCACCCTCGAGTCACGACAAAGCTGTGACCTGAACCTTACGTCACCAAGGAAATGTTCGGCTTGTAGGGTGTTCTTGCGTCTTTCTGGATCGTAAGGGCGGGTCGGTTCGGTTCTGGAGGGGGTTGGATCGGCTGGCACAAAATGATCTCAGGAATGTCTTTGGTGGTAAGTCTCGCCTTCCTGCGTCCTGATTGCGAGTTCCGTCATGTCTTGCAGCATGACATAAGTATGGTGGGACGGCGGCTTCAGAATGCGTGTAGGGCCAGCCCCATGACCGTTGCAATGTAGAGTCCGATGCCGCTGTACATCCAGGTTCGAGTGTCGTGGTACCATCGTTCAAGCTTCTTCTTCTGAATCAAATCCTGGAGATGAGTTTCGATGGAATTCAAGCTCACGTCGGATTGTTGAAGTTGCCCTTTAAGCGAATATTTGCTCGAGGTGAGCAGCAATGGGACTACCTCATCGTCCCTTTCTACCTCACCAGGGGCGAGTTGACTGATGTTCAGTGCCGTGGGTGGTAGGTAGATACTGTGAATTGATGTTGAAACGGAGTCCAAAGATGGTAGTGTAGCCTCCATCGTTTATGCGCTGCATCCCGCGTTTAATTGTAGAACCCCTGTTCCTTGAGCTGTGACAGTGGTTCGAGTTCCATCTCGGCATTGGATCTGAATAACTTCTAGATTTTCCAACGAGTATAGCTAGCTGTAAGTGTTCTCCAAATATGTCCACTCGGCTTGGTCCCGGGTTAAGCGGATGTCACAATTTTTTAGGGGCTCCGCTGTAGGTGATTTGAGAAGACGTGCTTCGCATATGTTGGTATCATGGACATGTAGGAGGGTTTTTTTGAGAACACAGGCATGATGACCTGATTGATGGTAACACCCTTTGAGGTATTCTTCATCAAAGGTGAAGTATTTCCCTTGCTCGTTGGATATTGCAAGATAAGGTTACCGAGGTTCGACGTAAGCTGCACCAGTGGGGGCTCCGAGATGATTCTGAGGTTCCAGGCACGAGTAGAGACGGTATAGCTAGAAAGGATCAACTTCCAGAAGTGGTATCGTCAGGCTCACGATAAGTTGGCCGCGATGATACTTGGTTTTCAGGTGGCCAATGTTTGAGATGTCAACTATGTGTAGATCCGTTAGGGTGACGGGGAACTGCGCGGATGTCCTGCTGTGTACTCGACTTACAGCTTCCCTGAGCTGCTCGGTGAAGGGCAGGCTAGAAACCCATTAGGTGGATGGCGTACTCCAGATTCCGCATTTCACTCCGTTCTCTTTGTAAACCTTGCTGAAAATATGTCGTGACATTGGCGAGTTCGAGGATGTTGCGCTCTGCGATCACGAGGTGGGATCCCCAGTCGTTAATTGCCCCTCGGATTATGTGTGTGGTGCACAGGACCAAATTAACAAAATCTTCGTTTCGGGCTTCCAGTTGATTTATCTGGTCTGCGTAGAAGTTGGCTTCATCCTCGGTTATCGTACCAAACAGAGCGCGGGAAATCGATCATATGAAAGCGAGAGGAGCTCCACAGCGTCCTTGTTGCCTTGTGTAAGCTGGGTACCGTCAGGGAAGACGAGGTTACTGACTTAGTTTTTCAGGCCGCCAAATTTCTCGTAACGGCCAAGTAGCCGGCCAATCGGAGTACGAATCGCACACTGTGCGGCGCTGAGGTGCTTCTGGCAGTCTTCTACGAGACGGATTGCCTGCGGTGGTGACCAGGGCTCCAATTCGAGGAGTTGGTTGACGTCCATATACGGGATGATATTCCAGTTAGTGATTGAAACCCTCATATCTGGTAGCCGTTCGTAGAATATTCCAGGATGGTCCGGTGCTACCCGGATCTCGTAGATGGGCGTAGCCACGCTGGCCATTGTCGTGGCAATGTACAGGTATTGGAGCATCTTTCCTTGACAGTCTGAAACAAAGGCTTGTTGTGCCGATTATTAATGGGCCAATTTGAGTTTGTTAGGATGTTTCATTTCCGGCTTGCCGCGACTATTTAGAAATACCACGTTCCCTTTTTCGGCAATTTCAGTAACCTCGTAAGGGCCATGATGTGAGTCCAGTTTTCCCTTACGGGGTTCCCGCAGGTCGTAAATATCGTCGCCCACTTGGAAGGAAGCAGGGTTAGTAGTGCGATCGTATCATTCTTTCGAACATCGTTTAGCTACATCGAGATTCGTCGCCGCAGTTCGTCGTATTTCTTCGAGTCGTGCTGTAAGATCGATCGTGTACTCTGTGTATGTATCGATCTTCTCGACGGGCCGGAACGTGGACATCGGTCGCGAAATTTTCCCGTACATGAGTTCATAGGGACTGAAGTTCGTCCCGGCATGTACCGAGGTGTTGCACGCATGCATCTCGAAGGGTAATAATTCATCCCAGTCGTCGAAGCGATCGTGGAAGGCTCTCAAGGAAGGTATTCAGCTAGAACACCGGGGCTACGTTCGAGCGATCCGTTTGACTGAGGGCGGTAAGCAGTAGTTGTTACTCTTCGAATTCTGAAAAACTTGGCTAGCTCTTCGAAATGCTTGCACGTGAATGCGGAACCGTGATCGGTAAGAATGATTCTAGGAGGGACGTACAGGGCGATCCAGTGTTTGGTCAGCGCCAATCCTAGTGTTTCAGCTTTAATATTTGGAACGGGTATAGCCGCATAGAATTTAGAGAAATTGTTCTAGATAGTGAGGATGTGTCGGTTACCGTTGAGTGTAATTTCAAGAGGGCCAACAGTGTCGAGTGAAATTTTTTCAAACGTTCCTGCGGAGGTGTCCGTTAACAGCATCGGTTCTCGAGTTTTTATTCGTACCTGTTGTGTGTGATGTATGTTTTGTGAAAATGAGAGCGTATGAGCACCTGATCCCGCAATGGTACGCTCCTGCGTGAGGGCGCTTCGGTCGGCGCCGTTCTCGCTCGGTCCAATTGAACGAGTCAGTAGAAAAGGAGAAGCGTGAGAAGAAGCATCTAGCAGCGAGCATTTTTTTGTAAAGTTTTCATGTTATGAGTCAATAAATATTACGATTGAAGGTTGATTGGTTTATCTATATCCAATATCAATACAAACATTTGGTCCTTCGAGCCGGATCGCGAGGAAAATCTAGTAAATATCGTCCACATAAACGTGCAAGACAAGTGCTTTCGAAGAGGCTAAAAAACATGGCGGCGATGGACATTCGTCGACAACGAGGGACTATTAAGGGCAAGCTAACAAGGCTCAACACAAGAGTTGACAAATTACGAGAAAATGAAGACGACTTGCGAGAAAAGATCGAAGTTTATTTGACAAAATTGGGCGAAATAAGTGACGAGTACAAGCAGATACAAGAGCAACTCGAGGCAAAACTCCAAGGAGAGCTCGAGTTTCAAGACAACGAAGACGAAGCCGAGTTCGAGGATAATTGCATCAACATAAGAGTAAAATTGAAAAGGTTGGTGCGAGTGGTTCCTAAAAATCTTGGCGAGGACAAGGGACGTGGAGACGACGCAATAGTGCGAGTGCTCGAGCAACAAGTGGCGATGATGCAACAATTCGCACAAAGAAGCGGCGCGTCGGAGATGCCGTCCGGTGTCGGCAATGAAGTTCTCACGAGGATTGATCGATAATGCGGCGAAACACTTGCGAGTTCTCAAATCGATGGGGCTACCCACAGACTCGTAGGACGAACTGATCATGCACATTATCGAAACAAAGCTCGACACCGTCACACTTCATGCATGGGAACAGGATGAAAAATCGAGGAAGTCCAGCCTACACGGGTTCACGGATTTCTTACAACAACGATGCCAAATATTAGAGAGAATCGAGGCTCGATCAAAAACGAGTGACAACTCTCGCAAGGGCGACAACGACGAGGCGCAGTCGAAAAATCGAAATCAAGGGAAAACTAGCTCAAACGAAAAGGTAGCTGCATTGACGGTCACCGAGGAGGGTGGTCGATGCCACTTCTGTCGAGGCAATCACTACACCTACCAGTGCGACAAATTTACGTCGCTGGCAATCGAAGATCGAATCAAGGAAGTTCAGCGTCTCAAGCTGTGCATGAATTGCTTGAGGAACGATCACTTCGTCAAATCGTGCAAGATGGGATCTTGTCGTGTGTGTTCTAAGAGACACAACACTCTCTGTCATCGTCCATCCGTCAACGAGGATGCATCCAAGGCGAGCCAGGGGACAGAGGGAGGAGGCAAGGATTCGCGCAGCAAGTCCAGCAACGTGGCGGTGCATCACGCTTCGGGCGATCCCAGAAAGCGTCATGTACTCATGGCCACGGCAATGGTCTGTTACGTCCCAGCTTTCAAACTTTTTCTCTACCCCAAAAATTATCATCGCACACGTGCACAATAGCGGCACCCTCATTTTTCGACCAAAGTTATATTTTGTAAACTTTATGGACGCGATAGTCGAAATATGCCACAAGACCCAGAATGGGAAAGCGACTTGCATCCGCTCCCACGCACTAAATCACCGATAGTATATAATTTACGAGCGAATGTGCTCCAAGCGAGAAACTCACGTAGGAAAATTCCCGAATAGAAAAAACGCAAGACCAAAGCGAACAGAAACTCTCACTCCAAATCCCAAACAAACCCCTACGGAAAACTCGCCCGTGACTCCACAGGGTCGTAAAACAGGCCCTCAGCGAGAATTATGAGAACACGTGCGCTAAGGCCGATTCATGGAAATAGAGCAGCGATTGCGTCTATCTCAGCCGCGACCCAATAAGAAATCCAGAATCATGTTCCCCTACTCCGCTAACCAATCACGAAAATTAACGTAACTTTTACGACCGATTATCCAATCCCTAAAAAACGCATCGTAGGAAATGCACTCTCCCAAAAAACTCCTTCTCCCAAAACCGAACGCTGGCCGTTTTTGCAAGACGAAGGAGCGTCACTCTGTAATCAGTTTCCGAATCGAAAAGTCGACTTACTCAGATAATACTCTGTCCGCGTAACCGTCTATCATATTTCTCAGTCCACTGTACGCGTCTTATATTCAACCGATAGATATATATACATACAAGTGTGCTAATAAACTCTATTTGTAAATCGAAAGAAACACTCACGAGAGTAAGTTATTCGATCAAAGTATCGGGCGAACCTCAACCTCAAACCAACTTAAATCGTCTAAATCCAATTGTTATTAAACTATGTTCGGAACTCGCGCGGAAACCAATTAAGACTCACAGCGCACGCTACCTCTCTTCAACATTCGCGCACAAACTCGGCAACCTCGCGAGTCCATTCTAAATCTCCCTCCGGGACGTAACAGTTTAATATACAATAAAACTGGTGGCAGCGGAAAAAAAAATTAAATAAAGACCCCACCGGTTATAAAACTGGTGGCAGCCAAAAAAAAATTAAATAACGACCCCATCGGTTATAAAACTGGTGGCAGCGGAAAACCAAGAGACAATTCAGCGGTTATAAAACTGGAAAAACAATTTAAGACGACGCTAGCAATAAATCTGGTGGTAAAAATCATAGACAATTTATCGGTTATAAATTCGATCTCGATAAAATACGGATCACCGGCGCGGAACAATTAACGTGGAAAATTAAAATTTAAGACTCTCTTCCGTGAAAAACGTACAAGTGCTCCACACCAACGTCGCACGGAGATCAACTCAGAGGACGCAGAGCCATAAATCAACGACGGACGCTGACCCCGAGAGAAGACCCAAGCCAGCTACGCACACACGGACTGCAGGTCAAAACACCAGCCTATATCCATTGCGAGGAAAACCAAACGCCACCAGCGACAGCATCGGCACGAGCTAGGTACAAGATCATCATCGAGTAAGTCATAAACTCATAATGTCCACACCAATCCAAATGGAGACTTCGGAAGACCTTCATCCAACTCAACAGAGTCAAACCTACACATCAACAAGCGCGAATAATTATTATCAACCACACTTCGAAAATAACACATATCCGTTACACTCTAATTATAGAGAATTCACAAGATACTTACCTGAGTTCGATGGGACCCCAAAACATGTTCCCTAAATAACTTCCTAAGCTATTGCGACAACGCAAAAGAATTTATCCCAGCTGTAGGCGAACGATTAATCATCACATTGCTCAAAAGTAAATGCAAAGGAATCGCATGTGACAGCCTTGAAAGTTTCGCAATTTTAACTATCGACGAACTCACAAATATCCTCAAACGAAAATTCATGCCTTCCAAACCCCCTCTCACTTGGATTAATGACATGAGCACAATCCAACAAAAAGACAAAGAGACAGTACTCAGCTTCTACAGCAGACTAAATACTCATTTAAAAAAGACTCATCAAAATATCGAAACATCCAATCTCAGATCGATCGAAGGAGCAAAAATATTCGTTGAAGACGCAGCAACAGATCAATTTAGGAAAGGCCTAAACGCAGCGTATCGTCCCCACATAGCATGCAAACGATACGAGTCACTCGAAGAAATTTTCAAACACGCTTCAGAAGTCGAGAAAATGTTAGGACCAATTGACGCAGAAAACACAGAATCAACTTGCTTACCAATTCAGCCTTCTAACAGAACGAATAACAAAACGAAAACAAATCTGGAAGCTCAATCAAATTCTGCACATACTGCAAAAAGACGAATCACACGACAAACGATTGCTTCCGTTTAGCGAAAGACAATCAAACAAAAGACACGACGAACAAAAACAACGTATCGTGCAACTATTGCAAAAAACTAGGTCACACTATCAGTCAATGCCGTAAACGAGCATATAATAATGGTCGAAAAGACGAGGCCCAAGCTGGAAAGCAGCCGGGAAACGAGTCAACGACCCCTCGACCAGGCGTCTCGGCGGGCCCCAACACATAAGGACGCCAGACACAGTAAGCCCACCACCGAAACAAAAAATCCTCCGAGCCTTTTGCAACCTGAGCACCAACACAAATAATTACAACTCACCCACGATTCAAATCCAATCCGAAGACCTAAAGAAAACTCATACATCAACACTCGCAGACTCAGGATCACAATTGAATCTAATAAAAATCGGCAACATTCTGCATCCAAATCTTATAGATAACTTAAACATCTATGAATTATACGGAATTTCGATCACCGACAAACCCAGGACACTCGGACAAATCAACATCGCTATCCATAACCGGTCCGTAGAATTTAACGTTGTCCCAGATGATTTTCCCGTGGAATTTGATGCAATCCTTGGCCACGAAACAATCGGCAAAAGCAAAGGTAGAATCGACTGGGAAGGGCGTTACGTGCGCGTCAATAACGTGGACATCCCATTTGCGAACACAGAATCATTTCTTCTGCGGGCCAGACAGAAAACGATCATGTTCATTCGGGTCCAAAGCCCACTAGACACAGGCTACATACCTCGTATACCCTTTCGAGACGGCGTTTTTGCAGGAGAAGCCTTGGTTCGAAACACCAACGGTTAAGCCTACCTGTACGCCATAAACACCTTGAACGAAGACGTCAGAGTAGAGGTTCCCGTAATTCCACTCTATCCTTTCGATATGAGTAAAGACGAGAATGATCAAAAAGATGACGACCCCGTGAATCAACAGACCCTAGAGCACGAAAAACCTCGGACGCGAGAAAACCGTGCCAACGGAGTAATGAACTTTTTGCGGCTCGATCACCTTAATGACGAAGAGCGTAATGCGGTATCTACACTCGTAGAAGAATACGTAGACCTCTTTCATCTACCTGGCGAACCCCTTCGGTCAACAAGCGAATGCAAACATCGAATTCCCACCGTAGACGATCGACCGGTTAATACGAGACAGTACAGACACCCACCGTTTCAAAAACCGGAAATAGAAAAACAAATTAACGATCTGCTACAATTAAACATCATCGAACCCTCGAAGTTGCCGTATAATCCACCAGTATGGATAGTTCCGAAAAAAACAGACTCAAAGGGCAACAAACGTTGGAGACTCGTAATTGACTTTAGAAAACTCAACGACGTCACCATAGGAGATGCTTACCCCTTGCCGTTAATATCAGACATTCTCGACCAACTCGGCGGCGCGAGGTACTTCTCAATTTTTGACTTAGCATCTGGCTTTCACCAGATAGAAATGGATCCGCAAGACAAACACAAAACGGCCTTCACGACCCCTCACGGTCATTATGAATTCAATAAAATGCCATTCGGTTTGAAAAACGCCCCAGCCACATTCCAACGATTAATGGACCTTGTAATGGACATTGGCACGCAATAATCTCGAAAACGCCAAACAAAAATCCAAAGTTCATTACGATAAAAGAATCAATCTCGTGAACTTCCAAATTGGAGATAAAATCTACCTAATAAAAAATAAACGAATAGGAAAATTCGACGACAACTACCTAGGTCCTTACGAAATTACACAAATCTTCCCGGAACAAAACGACATCGAAATCGCATTAGGAAACAATAAACGGAAAATAATCCATTGCGATCGCGCTAAGTTTGCACACTAATAAATCAACCCATAAACCCAAAACCCGTTGCACTCACACCTGCACGACTCTTTTCAAATCTGCTAAGACCCCCATAGCATTCCCCTAACCATCGAACTCGGCTCTCACAATTTAAATAAACATACGAATATTTTGTGAATCTACCTTAACATATAAGATTAATTATATAACTACTATTCAAATACATGTTAATCTTAATATTATACAAAATCAAAACAAAACTCATACCTACCTATTCCTTATTCACTCATGCTGGCATCTTCACGCCAGATAAAATACAAAAATAACAAGCGAAACATAATGGTTCACAACATTACGCTACTGTTTTAGATTAAAGCGCAAACATCCCCTAACCTGTGTAAATCACATTGTTAATCAGTAAATGATGATGCCCCACTATCGTGCCTATATATATTATTCGATACAATTCAAAATTGAATCTAATTGAGCGAGACGCTCAATCTCGAAGGAGGGAGGTGTTACGTCCCAGCCTTCAAATTTTTTACTCTACCCCAAAAATTATCATCGCACACGTGCACGATAGCGGCACCCTCATTTTCCGACCAAAGTTATATTTTGTAAGCTTTATGAACGCGATAGTCGAAATATGCCACAAGACCCAGAATGGGAAAGCGACTGGAATCCGCTCCCACGCACTAAATCACCGATAGTATATAATTTACGAGCGAATGTGCTCCAAGCGAGAAACTCACATAGGAAAATTCCCGAATAGAAAAAACGCAAGACCAAAGCGAACAGAAACTCTCACTCCAAATCCCAAACAAACCCCTACGGAAAACTCGCCCGTGACTCCACTCGGTCGTAAAACAGGCCCTCAGCGAGAATTATGAGAACACGTGCGCTAAAGCCGATTATTGGAAATAGAGCAGCGATTGCGTCTATCTCAGCCGCGACCCAATAAGAAATCCAGAATCATGTGCCCCTACTCCGCTAACCAATCACGAAAATTAACGTAACTTTTACGACCGATTATCCAATCCCTAAAAAACGCATCGTAGGAAATGCACTCTCCCAAGAAACTCCTTCTTCTCCCAAAACCGAACTCTCGCCGTTTTTGTAAGACGAAGGAGCGTCACTCTGTAATCAGTCTCCGAATCGAAAAGTCGACTTACTGAGATAATACTCTGTCCGCGTAACCATCTAACATATTTCTCAATCCACTGTACGCGTCTTATATTCAACCGATAGATATATATACATACAAGTGTGTTAATAAACTCTATTTGTAAATCGAAAGAAACACTCATGAGAGTAAGTTATTCGATCAAAGTATAGGGCGAACCTCAACCTCAAACCAACTTAAATCGTCTAAATCCAATTGTTATTAAGCTGTGTTCGGAACCACGCGGAAACCAATTAAGGGGTAAGGCCACTGTAAATTTTTTGAAAAATCGATTTTTTTTTTATTGGCTTAAAAAATAGTTTAAACTCTCTAGAATAAGAAAAAAAAGGTCCTGTGCGAAAAAAAATTTGTTGTCCTTAGGAAATGAAGGTCGCCGCCAAGCGTGTCAAAAGTTGCTCCGAAACGACTGCAATTATATCGGAGATGGCGATTCCAAAACTTTCAAAGGCATCGTGGATTCGAAGCCTTATGAAAATGTTGATGTTAAAAAAAAAGAGTGCATAGATCACGTGCAAAAAAGAATGGGCACTCGATTGAGAAACTTAAAAAAAGGAACAAAAGGTCTCGGGGGAAGAGGAAAACTCACTGCCAAATTGATTGACGAACTAAGCATTTATTACGGCTTAGCAATCCGTCGAAATTCCGATTCCATCAAAAATATGAAAAATGAGATCTGGGCAACCCTTTTTCACAAAATGTCAACGGATGAAAAGCCTCAGCACGAAAAATGTTCGGAGAATTGGTGCAGTTGGAAGAAAGCGAAAGCAGAAAATGCCTTGGATGCGTATCATCACAATCAGCCAATGAGTGAGGAGGTTTATCAAGCCATCAAACCCATCTACATGGAATTGAGCCGGGACGAGTTGCTGGAGCGTTGCTTGGGGGCCTATACTCAAAACAATAACGAAAGTTTCAACGCTACCGTTTGGAGTTTGGCCCCCAAATCATCCTCAAGCGGAAAAACTGTACTAGATATTGCGACGGATATCGCTGTTTGCATATTCAATGGCGGCCTTACCAACGTCTTGCAAATATTCAAGATGTTGGAGGTGGAAATTGGTGTACAGTTATATAATTTCTGCATCGAAGACGACGCCAAACGCATTACGCACGCGGAGACATCTCTGAGCGACGCGGCCAAAAGTGCGCGCGCGCTCCAAAAATCAACCAGGAAAGACGAAGAAGACGAAAATTTGGCTATCGAAGGACAAATGTATGGTGCTGGGATTGCAGACTAACGGTAAAAAATTTTTTTAACTTCTTTTTTTAATTTTTTCCAATAAAAAACTATTCGCAAAACTTTAAACGCGTTTTTCTCGAAACATGGTTTTTCAAAATGGCACGCAGCATAACTCGAACAATTTTCATTTTTTTTACTTGAAATTTTAACCAGATGTGAACATTTACATTATCTTGAGAATGTCGATCGGAATTTTCAAGAACTTTATTTATTGATTTTTTATTAACAAAAAACGCCGTTTTTTTCGTCAAAAATCAATATTTTTTTCAAACGCACGCCAAATCCACAAAAATTGATACTTTTTAAAATCCGATCGACATTCTCTAGCTATAGCCCTCTAGATTAATGGTTTTTTTTTTTTTTGTTCTAGATTCAAAAGTGCACCAGTGGTGCTGCGTGCCGCGGAGCCCTGGAAGCAAAACATGTCCCGGGAAGATAGCTGTGGAACCGCCATTTTGTTTTTTTTTACTGTAAAAAAATTTTATAATAAAGTTTAATGTATGCCCGATAACACCATTAAAAGTTTTTTTTCAAATACCTTCAATTTCGGGAGCAAAAAATTAGTGAAAAAACCTTTTTTTTTGGGCCGTTACAGTGGCCTTACTCCTTAAGACAGCGCACGCTACCTCTCTTCAAAATTCGCGCACAAACTCGGCAACCTCGCGAGTCCATTCTAAATCTCCCTTCGGGACGTAACAGTCGACGTCGAGCGTCTGAACCGAAGCAGCGTACCTTTGCGTATCCTTTTCGACGGTGGTAGCGGAGCGAACTTTATCACGAAAACCGCGTGCAATAAGCTAGGCGTCAGATTAGATTCAGCGCAAGAAACTGTAACCGGGATAAACGAGCGCGAGAGCAAGATTGTTCAAAGTTGTCACATATCGGTGCAATCGAGGCACTCCAATTTTCGAATCGATGCCGTTCATTGTCTAGTCGTACTAACTATCGCGAAACGTTTACCGTCAATTGAACTCGATGCACGCGCGTTACAAATTCCTCTCACTATCAAGCTAGCTGATGTCGAATTTTACAAACCGAGCGCGATTGACATTCTGCTGGGAGCAGATTATTTCTTTGACGTGATGCAGACAGAGAAAATAGAATTAGGCGAAAATCAACCGTCATTGCGAAACACTAAGTTCGGATGGGTAATTGCGGGAAAGTTGTTGTTTGAAAATTCAACAAGTATAAGTTGCAATAACGAGAGCATTGTGGCATTAACGTGTTCTCTCGAGAGAAAGGAAACTCTGGACGAAAGTCTAAAACGATTTTGGGAAATTGAAAAAGTCGAATCAAAAACGCAAGCGTTATCGGTCAATGAGAAACAATGCGAGCAAATTTTCAAGGAAACCGTGACGCGAAACACAAGTGGCCGATTTATGGTTAAGCTACCGTTTAAGGCGAATCCCAGTAGGCTGCGCTCAAACGATTGGTTCAACTCGAACGGCGTTTCAATAACAACGAGTTATTGCGAGAACGATGCACACAATTCATGAGGGAATACATTGACCTTGGGCACATGTCCTTGGTAAGCGACACGACGGAGGACGAAAAGCGAAACACTTTGTACTCGCCACATCACGGAGTCATTAAAGAGTTGAGCACGAGCACGAAATTGCGCGCAGTATTCGATGCCTCGAACAAAACAAGTACAGGTCTGTTGCTCAACGACGTATTGCATGTAGGTCCAACGTTGCAGGCTAAGTTGACAGAAATTGTTATGAGATTTCGATGTTACAATGTGGCGTTAACAGCTGATCTAAAGAAAATGTACCGACAGGTGCTTGTGCACGCAGACGATCGAGACTATCAGCACATATTGTGGCGATTTTCTCCTGCGGAAACACTAGCAGAGCAGGAAACAGAAAATTATCGTGAGGCGGTACGAGTGATACTCGATGAGATGTATGTAGACGATATTCTGACAGGAGCCGACGACTCACCGAGTTACTACAAGTAGGCGGGTTCCAAATCCACAAATGGTGCACGAGTCATCCAGAAAGTTTGAGCCACGTAGCTTTGGAGGATCGAGAGGAGTTGTCCAAGCGAGCAATCAGTACTCTTGGTCTCGAATGGGACCCGAACAGCGATCTATTCCAATTTTCGGTCAGCAAAGCAGAGTCGGCAAAAACGAAGAGACAGATACTGTCAGCAATCAGCAAGATTTTCGACCCGTTGGGGTTGATAGGACTAATTTTGACAACGGCGAAGGTACTTATGCAAGATACCTGGAAACTCGAGTGCAGGTGGGACCACACGCTTCCGGTCACATTTGTTCAGGAGTGGGAGAAACTCAGGCAAAATCTAGATGGCGTTACAACGATATCGATCCCAAGACGTGTGATCTCGAGCGAGAAACCGGTTCGTCTTTATCTTCAAGGATTTTGCGATGCCTCTGAAAGAGCTTCTGGCGCTTGCGTGTACGTACAGGTCGAGAATGAAGAAGGAGCGCTTTCCGCGCGATTGTTGTGCTCAAAGTCACGAGTCGCGCCCATCAAAACAATGTCAATACCTCGATTGGAGTTGAGTAGCGCCGCACTCCTCGCTTGGCTCATAATGAACGCCAAAAACGGTCTGAAGCGGTAAGTGGACGAGATTAAAGTATGGACTGACTCGAAATTAGCCCTGTGTTGGATTCAGGGCGACCCCGCGAGATGGAAACCTTTTCTCGCTAATAGAGTGATCGACATCACCGAGCTAGTCCCAGCCAAGCATTGGAGTCACGTTTCAGGGGAAGAAAACCCGGTGGACCTCATTTCTCGAGGATCGGGCGTCAGTCAACTCGAGAAGTCGGATTTGTGGTGGACAGGGCCCCGTTGGCTACAAGAGAAATATCCAGCTAATCATCTCGATTCGTTGAAAGAGCCATCAAAGAAATTTTGGAGACTGTTGATGTCGAAAGGCGTAGTGAGAAACGCGCTTACAGCGTTCGCGTTCAGGATGAACAGGTCGCACAAGAGCTCGTGAAAAAATTTTCCTCGTTGACAAAGGTCGAGCGATTCATGGCTTATTGTTTGCGGTTCTCCTCAAATGCTCAGAAAAATATCGCCGAACGAAACTTTGGCCGATTATCGGCGGGTGACTTGCAGGAAGCACACATCAAGCTTATTCAATGCGAGCAGGGGATACATTTCACCGAAGAAATATCCGCTCTGTCAAAAACCCAGTCGTTATCGTCATCCAGTAATCTTATTCGATTGCATCCTTTCTTGGACAAGCGGGGACTGCTTAGGGTGGGCGGTCGCTTACAACATTCTAGCTTGTCGTTCGAGCAGCGATACCCCATTATTCTTCCGGCAAAGAGTGCATTCTCTAGATTGTTGTTCGAACGTGAGCATCGTCGGTTACTGCATGCGAGTCAACTCTTGCTGCTATCGACAATCCAGGAAAAATATTGGCCAATCAACGGTCGATGCATAGCTCGTCAAATTTGCGACGCCTGTGTATGGTGTAGTCGTCATAAACCGAGAGAATCTACTGAGATTATGGGATCCCTTCCCAACGAAAGAGTTAAGTCGAGCCGTCCCTTCACCTTCACCGGCGTCGATTTGGCAGACCCGATCAAAACTCTTGTCAATAAGGGACGCGGTCGAAAAACTAACAAATCTTACATAGCCCTATTCGTTTGTTTCACGACAAAGGCGATACACCTTGAAGGAACGAGCGATTTGTCGACGGCTGCATTTTTGGCTACGTTCCGGAGATTCGTCGGTCGATGTGGAAGGCCTCGCATCATGCACAGCGACAACGGAACAAACTTTGTCGGAGCGCATCGTGAAATTCGAGAAATTTATCCATTCTTGCAAAACGAAATGGAAGGCGAGCTTGGAGACATTCTCGCTAGCGAGCGCATCAACTGGAAATTTCTTCCTCCTGGTTCGCCTCACATGGGAGGTCTCTGGGAGGCCGGCGTGAAAGCTTGCAAATACCATCTCAAGAGATACATGGGACAAGCGTTGCTGACATTCGAGGAGCTAACGACTGTTCTTGTACAAATTGAAGCTTGTTTAAATTCAAGACCAATTTCGGCTTTGTCGAACGATCCCTGTGACCTGCAGCCTTTTACGCCGGCTCATTTTCTCGTGGGAGAATCGTTGGCAGGACTGCCCGATCTTGACGTAACAGAGATTCCTCTAAATCGGCTACAACGTTGGCAATTGACTCAGCGTATCACACAAGATTTTTGGAGAAGATGGTCGACCGTGTACATCTGCACTCTGCAAGGTCGATCCAAGTGGAATAAAGACAAGCCGAATTTGAAGCTAGCAGATTTGGTTATAATCAAGGATGAGAATCTTCCCCCAATAAGATGGAAGATGGGTCGGATCGTAGAACTACATCCTGGAAATGACAAGCATATTCGTGTAGTGACCGTTCTCACTTCTAACAGACGTATCAAACGCTCGATCGCCAAAGTGTGTAAACTGCCCGTATCGACTACGATAAGCAAAGAAGAATCGTTACAAAATTAATCAATGTTAATTTTAGTGGGCGGAATGTTGTGTGTGATGTATGTTTTGTGAAAATGAGAGCGTATGAGCACCTGATCCCGCAATGGTACGCTCCTGCGTGAGGGCGCTTCGGTCGGCGCCGTTCTCGCTCGGTCCAATTGAACGAGTCAGTAGAAAAGGAGAAGCGTGAGAAGAAGCATCTAGCAGCGAGCATTTTTTTGTAAAGTTTTCATGTTATGAGGCAATAAATATTACGATTGAAGGTTGATTGGTTTATCTATATCCAATATCTATACTAACATACCAATTTCTCCTTTTCACAGACTTTACATTGCCGTATGAGGTTTTCGGTTTTCTCTTTCATTCCCTTCTATTGGTAACGATCTCTTAGGCGTCGATACGTTTTGATGATACATTTGTGTTCCCCGGGCAGGCTTTCGTGTGCTTCTCGGATTATATCTCCCCGCTGTTCCTGCGGAGATTCGTGTTGAACGAGACCAGTGCAGATCGTAATGATAATTGGAATGCCGTGGAAAGAGAACTCTAACAGTTCTTTAAGTTTATTGTAAGGTAAGGCTGCGAGATCATCGCCGGGGTGCGAGATGCGTAAAGAACGAATCGAGTAGCGTTCGACTGCAATGCGTTCATTCTGCATCCCCGCTACGATGTCCGGGAGGCTGAGCGTATCCGAGATATGTTGTTTGCTAACGATGCTCAAGATATTTAATTTCCCTTTGGTTGTTATTACTACGTATCCCTCTTTGAGGTCGCGGGTACGAAGGTTGTCAATTTCGATTTTTCCGAGATTGGACAGTAATTTTCCGATGGTGTTTAGGGAGCTACAGTTAGCGCTGATGAAGTAGGCGATGTTAGCCTTGTCATAGGGCAAGGCCTTTCGACAATGTTTGACAACGCAGGTTCTTGTATCATTCATAAATTTGGCTTCGTAAGCATCGGTGTCGGATTGCGGACTTTCGGACTCTTCTGAGTCCGCATCAATGTACGGAGTGGGAGAACCTCTAGTCTCGGGTTGCTTTGAGTCACTGACCGGCATTGATTGTGCTGACTTTGGCGAAATCGTATGTTGGTTTTTACCAATTTTTTGCCTCTCGATAGTCGGTGGCACTAGAGTGGTTAAAGCGGGACCAGGGAACGGGCTCGACCTAGCCACAGGCTTAAACGCAGGAAGTGGTGTAGGGATTGTTGATTTTCGGGAAGGACGGGCAATGGTTGACATTTCAGCGGGGACCACTCCGGGACTATGTTCCAGGGTTCATTCGTCCAAGACACATTCCCTAAGGGCGCTGCTAAGATCCCGAATACAGCGATAACCCTTTTATATAAGAAAATGTAAATCTTACGGCGGCGAAGGACAGTCCTTAACGTCAGCTGTTTCGTCATAAACCTCTTCGTCTGGTTCCTCTCGAATTCGGAGGGATTCGTCGAAGCGCGAGAAAGATCTTTTCAGTTCTTCCAAAAACCCGGTGGATGGTTCCCCAACCTCTAGCCTCTCTGTAGATGGCTTTTCTGGAGTCAGCGCCCTGTCGGCAACGGTTTCCATTTCGATCTCGCTCTCGCTCGAAACTGGCGGAGCGATCTAGACCACGAGGTCCAATGTCAATTCCTTTGTGTTTTGGTCGGGCTCTGATGTGAATACGTCGTCGCATAGTGTCTTAGCGTCCCGGAGGTCGGCAGATCGTTCTGAGTCGAGCGAGGTCTTCTCGAGGCTAGGAGTCATGCTACGATGAGTACGATGACTCGTCGCTGGGAGCTTCAGACTCTGGTTCTTTATACGAGACGCGTCTCGCAGAAGGCCTCACTTCGTCCCGACGTTTTACTCGGGCAGCAATGGAACTTATGTTTGGTACGGTGAAAGGTTTTGGTTGTCCCTGGTTCAATGGGTGGCTGTGAGTTTATCGCTTCAGGAGGGAGACAGGTGGCGCTGGGCCTTCACCTGTGCGGGGGTTTCGTTCCCGATAAATTCGTTGGAAAGGCCATGACGATGAGAACAGCTGACATTGGGTTGCGGGAAAGTGCGTCGGCTTTCTGATTCAATTTGCCTGGCTTGTATTTAGCGATAATATAGTAATCGCCTACTTTGGCTTTCCAGCGAGCTCATCGGCTGGATTGGTCAGTCATGTTGTGTAGCCATGCCACAACTAATTGTCCGTGACGAGCGTGAATAGCCGACGATATATGTATGGTCGGAAATATGCAATCGCCCAGGTAGCCGCTAAGCATTCCTTGTTGTTACTATGGTAGTTCTTTTCAGCTGGGTTTAACGTCCGTGACGCGGTTATCGATCGTTCTTGGCCATCAATTACTTGACTAAGAACTACGCCGAGTCCCGCATCTGAAGCGTCGGTGACCAGGACGATGGGGTGACTGAAATCCGGGTATTGAAGGATCGGGTTCGTGCAAAGAACTTCGCGAATTTCATCGAAACTTTTCTGCTCCAATTCTATAAAGACGAATTTTTTGTCCTTTTCAGAAGGTCGCTTAACAGTTTGGCTTTGCTGGCGAAGTCCTTGGTGGAACGTCGGTAATAGTGGGCGAATCCATGATATCGCTGACCTCTTTTACGTTGGTAGGAGCGAGGTATGTATACCGAATGGTGCACAAACAAACAACCCCAACATAGCATCTATAACAAACTGGATGAAACAATAGGCAGTATGTCTCGGTGGACAGTTATAAATGAAATTTTTAGGAACTTCGAAACTTTAGCTACGTGATAATAAATCAATTATTTTTTCAATCATTGTTATGATTATTGATCCCGTTGTGCATGTTCATGACAAGAAATGTATTTTTTATTTATTACGCTGTAACTCAATTGTTCATGTTACGCTCGTATAGTGCAGTAAAGAATTTGTCTGCATTGATTTTTCGAGCCACTTGATATTTTTTATCGGTCATAAAGGTGAACGGGAATTGCGTAAGTCCAGTGAAAATGGCTTTCCGCGAATCGTTCGACTAGCCCGTGATAGCCACTGACTCACTAACTAATTACACAACCTCATTTTTTTGCCCACGCTTAAACTGATTTCAGTGAACATTTATTTAGCTGCACTATTACTCATTTTATAAACGTGATGTGCGTTACAGCATGGATTGGTACCGGTATAATTAATTGATTAGTATGCGGAGTTGCATTTAGAAGTACACCGTCAGGTTGAGCTTCTCATTTTCGGTAGTACTGACGCCTGCACGTGAGCCGGCCCCAACGTTGATACAGTCATCCGTCTGTAAATAAACAATATATGTCATTTAGGATCACACAGAGTAAATTTCAACCCAAGATTTATGTGGCTTCCTCATAGAGAACGCTTTGTAAGCGAAATAAATAATTAGGAAGCAACGTACAAGTTATGAATTTCAATCATTATTTTTCTTAACCGTGCCTTTAATAGACTCTACTTTGCAATACAAAAGGACCGGATATTATGGAATTTGGAAAAGGCAAAGTGATCACTCCAGATTCCGGAAATTGGATGTTTTCTAAAATCTAAGCCATTAAGGTGATTGTAGCCAAATCCAATGCCTAACAGTCATCGATGATACTCTATACAAAATCATTTGGCGCGATATCTCCCAAATGGATTAAATTAAAGCATTCGCTCAATGTTCTAGTTAAACAGTTTTAACATTTAATGAAATATGAACCACCATTTATTCTTTAATCCAATACGGACGATGCTTGAGTCCTATGATTCACGCGTAAACAATTCTCTTCTCATGTCTCAAAAGACCGTGGTAGGATAAGCAAATGCTTGGGCTGCGCCCGCTCCAATTTAGTTCACATTCAGAGGGTACATTCTTATGAAGTACGATTCTTATAAAAGTAATTTATTCTACATACGAAGTACCGAAATAAATATAGATAAGATATAAATAAATTATGAAATAATATGCTTACTTGTATATTATGTAGGCAAACAAGGGAGTTTTTACAAAAATGGGTACGATATTCGAATTCTTTTTTAAATACAATTATTTGTTGTGCCCGTGAAATTTTTTTGTATAAAATGTTTACATCCCGAGCTAGAATATATACTTCTTGAGACAATAATCAAAAAGGTACTTTATAGTTTTGGAAAATATAATTTTCGGACGAATAAAATGTGCAGGATTCCATGGGAATTGGGGACTAATATTTTACGTCCTTGCTGAATACATTTGCTGCAAGCAATGGTCCTTTTATTCATAGATCCTGCTGCTGGCATTGTGTTGCGAAGCATCAATAAATATGAAACAAAATCAAACTTTTTTTTCCCTAAAGTATTCAAGGTTAGCATGAAATGAGATAACCCCAAATCGAATTGATACGAGTAATGAGTGTTTACTTTTCAACTTTCAGATGTCGAACACTGCACCAAGCCTTTGTAATATACGTGCTGTTATATACAGGGTGAGGCACATGAAGTGTTACAGAGCAATAGCACTCAAACTATTGATCATATCCATAAATGTTTTAGACAAAAGTTTTAGTGTTCGAGAAGACCGTCAAACTGAACCACTCTATTTTTTTATCTGTGGAGGCGCTGAAGCTACGTCAAGTTCAACTCCCCTTTTCAAAATGGAACCATGTAGTTTTTTCGATGACATTATTACCGATTTTAAGACAAATTCAGCGACCACAACCCAAGGTCATTCTGGTCACGCAAAGTATGAAAATAGTCGAAAAATCGAAAAATATCGGAATAATCTCTTTCAAAGGATCCACTAACCTTGGCTTGGGTCTACCTACAGAAGATGCTCGAAATGATGACCCTCGACTTGTAAGCACTTGCTTGATCACTGTTTTAATTTCTTACGATTCCAATGTTTCTTATCGGCAGCAAGTACGCCACCTCGTTCGCCAGATCTAACGTCACCAGATTACGTTTTATGGGGTTTTGTCAAAGAACATATAATAACGGTAGCACCTACCACGCCTGACGACGTGAAATAAATAATACGTCAAGC
This sequence comes from Ophion costatus, assembly GCA_951751655.1. Classification (NCBI taxonomy): domain Eukaryota; kingdom Metazoa; phylum Arthropoda; class Insecta; order Hymenoptera; family Ichneumonidae; genus Ophion; species Ophion costatus. The sequence continues at coordinate 31,700,709 of OX632360.1, forward strand.
TTGTACCGAAATTACACCACAAATGTAGGGTAAAGTTAGACGGTCTTTTCATGAGCGGATTAACAAGTGCTTACAAGTCGAGGGCCATCACTTCGAGCATCTTCTGTAGGTAGACCCAAACCAAGGTTAGTGGATCTTTTGAAAGTGATTATTCCGATATTTTTCGATTTTTCGACTATTTGCATACTTTGCGTGACCAGAATGACCTTGTGTTGTAGGTCGCTGAATTCGTCTTAAAATCGGTAATAATGTCATCGAAAAGAATACCTGGTTCCATTGAAAAAAGTGGAGTTGACTTTGATGTAGCTTCAGCGCCTCCACCGATAAAAAATAGGGTGGTCCAGTATCACGGCTTTCTAGAACACTGAAACTTTGGTCTGAAACATTTTTGGATATGATTAATAGTTTGAGTGCTTTTAGACTAATAATATTTAATAAGTAATATACAAACAAACATGAATAAACTATCAACTCGTCGAGACCCTACTCTTAGCGTTTTCGATAGTACAATTCAAGACCAGGCGAAACGTGATCCTCGGTTTATCTGCCCAACAGGGCCAGTTATATAGTAACGCTTATACAGTAGAATCCCAATCATCTGGACTCTTGTTCTGTAGCCTTAAGCATCCTAGCACGTGGGTATGAGGACTCGCGGGTGCGTGGCGGATGACGATTTTCAGATAACATTACTATGTTACTAGTAATAACATAATATTGGGATGTCCATTAGTGCAAACACAAATACGTATTAACAAAACTGTGAATCTATGTTACCACTACTTGTATCCATTTTGTTTACCGTAAAATGGATTATTCGGATTTTCAATTTTCTGGGCTACCCCCGGCCACAATTAGAACGGCTAATCAGGATTTTCCTGTATGACCAAACGATGGGGAATCGCATGGCTTCTCAACGAGAAGCCATAAGTACTACTCAAAGAGGTTGCTTGGTTCATTTTTTTTTAACTTTACACAGTTACAGAGCTCAATTAGAATCATACTAGGTGCGCAACTAAGTTCCCGGGTCTCACACATGGATGGCGCTAGCGACACATGTAGTCGGCATAGAGGTCTGAAATTGGGTGTCTTTATAGCTTGGACATCTGTTAAGCATACCCAGTCGTAATATAAACAAATATCGCAACATAACGACCTTTTTCTAACCGGGAAAATGTCAAAGTTTGTGCCAAATAAACAGCATTTGCGGGAAGCATCGAAAAGCCACTTCCGAAATGTTGCTTTTGCGGCAGAACAGAAAGAGTTTCCTGCATCGAATTGTGACTGGCGATGAAAAATGGATATATTTCGAGAATCTCAAACGCAGAAAATCGTGGCTTTCACCTAGTTGCGCACCTAGTACACTGTGCGAGCAGTAAGTTCCGACACTCAACTGTTTCCGAAAATACAGATGTAGAATCTGCATAAACAGCTTTTATGATCTTTCGTTTAAGCTATTAGCATGAGCCGCCATTAACATACCGGGCAGCGGCCCGAATTCATAACCGCGGCATTTAGCATGTTTTTCCCGGAAAACGTTACACATTCTTTTCTCATAAACTTTATCTTTAATTTTTTACTTTCTTGAAGTAAAACTGTTTTTCATTATTCGAGAGAATTTAATATTACGGTTATGAGGAATATAATGAAAAATAAGGTAAATTTGTATTAAAATACGTCGCAACTTTCTTTGACTTGCAAATGTTAGTGTTAATTTATTCCATATAAAAGTAATATTACATCCCCTAAAACAATAACAAATAAGTTTGTTTCAAGAAAATAAAAATAAAAACCAAAGTTCAATTTCGAAAACATTTTCTAAAGTTTGTCGGTCTGTTTGTACGTACATTGGTTCATTTACTGAGCCCTAGCAAGTTTTCATATTCGGGTGCTCTCCGGATTATCGGAATGAAGGTAATGTTGCTGACTAGAGCGAAGATGATATGAATATCATCGTGGAAGAGAAGGTTGCCAGCAGCTTTTTTCTCGCGACAACCACTCCGACATTGTGAATCCCAACTACTGTAGATAATCGTATTCTCGGACCCCCCTATAAAATATGCTGGATGGATCGCCGAAGCGGGACCTGGAGTACCGCAAGGAGCCTACGTAGGACAATTGCGTTAATGGAGATGGAAGATAAGTATTTATATCCGTCCATAGATCTGTATCGTTTGTGTGCTTTAGATAGTGCATTAACTCTCGACAGTATAGTTGAGCATGTCGAACTGTGAGCAGTATATGTTGTGTTGAAAAGGCTTGTAAAAGGGGTAGGTTTTAAGCTCAATCCTCGCTATAAACGAAATTATTCTACAGTCGATTGTTTTACATAGGACTATCTTTCGGGTTAACGAGCGCGTCTGGCGAGGGGTATTGAAGTAAATGGTCGAACAAAAAATGAATTGACTATAGAGTAAATTTATATCCTGAATACAGGAAAAACTTGTAGCTTATAATTCAAAACGTAACAACTACTAATTGTCAATGTCGTAACTGGAATCCGGGACACTCAGATTATTTCTCTCTGTTCTAACCGTTCTAACATGCTGTATTGATCTAACAATAAGAGAATTAAAGGATATCAATATTTGTTTGTGTTGGCAATGGGGCGTTTCGATCGACTCAGGTCTGCCTTATCTACCGGACACCCACGCTGTCACACCATACTAGGTGGCCCTGTATACGAGAACAATTGTGATGCAACATCGCGTAGCTTCACGAGTTTTACATTGCTATGGGATTATTATCATCTTATGCCTCTTCGTGTGTACCTCGACTCGTCGATTCTGCATTTTTCTTTCTTCGAAGTATCAATAATACATTATTACGAATTTTTTATCTGTTCGGTTCGGTTAAGTTATTTTTCTTCCCGCGCACAACGGGTTATGGACCCAGTGCTGCGAAAACGAGTGAACAGTGAAGATCGAATTTGAAATCGACCCACATAGCGGCAAACGCTGGGCTAGATGAATCGGTGTTGCCATCTGTGTGACATCGTGTTAAATCTCGGAAAGCCGATAGAGGAAATGGCGTTTGCGCATATAATGCGAATTGAACAAGGACAATATTGATACTTGGCGCATCGAAATGCAAGCACTACGCATACGAAATAATTTGCGAGGTTACGTGTGCGAATTGATACCAAAACCGGAAGCCAGCGCAACCACGACTGAAAGCCTGCGAAAATGGGAAGCGGATGACGAGAAGGCAATAGCGGGCATTGTTCACTCGATAAAACCTTCGGAATTAAAAGAAACAAAGGACTGCAGAAGGTCGAGAGAGTTGTTGCTCAAACTCCACAACGTATATCGGCATGCGCACCGGCAAAGAAGGATACGCTGATCAAACAACTTACATTGCATCGAATGGACGAAGGAGAGGACACGCGAGATCACCTCTCGAAATTCTTCGATACTGTGAATAAGCTCGGGGAGACGGAAGTCGACATTAATCCGGACTTTTTATGCGTAACGCTTTTGTGCAGCTTGCCACGAAGCTACGCAAATTTCCGCTACGCCAAAGAATCAAGGGATATGATTCCGACGCCGGAAGCGTCGAGGTTTAAAATTCTCGAATAGGATGACTAAGTAAGAGGAATAATGATAGAGGAGGCACTGCGTATTGATACATAAGCGGTGTACGAAATCTGACGAATACGTCGTTCGGCGTATTGAAAGAAAAGATATCAGTCGTGAACGGACTACTGAACAGTTGTGACGTATACGAGGGGTGGCTATTAAATAACCGGACTGATGCTACTCCGACCAAACTGCGAGCGTGCCACGACATGTTTGAACATGACTCTGTCTGATGGTCCTTCCCCTACCCTGAGCTCGCGAGACAAGCCAGCGGGTCGCTCAGTTTGACTGTAGCAGCCGATTGAACTAGTCTACACACTAGTGACGCGTCGGAAAAATGCCAAGTGGTCAGACAGAGCAACGGAATAATCTCAAGTTTCTTGTTAAACTAGGGAAAACTGCCACAGAAGCTGATGCAATGTTGAAAGAAGTCTAGGAGAATGAATGTTTATCCCGCACACAAATATTTGAGTGGTTAAACGGTTTAAAGAAGGACGTGAAACGACCGAAGACGATCGGCGCTCAGGACGGCCCTCAACATAAAAAACGGACGAAAACATTGAAAAAATTGGTACATTAATCCGGTACTATCGAACACTTTCTTTGTCGATTCCTATTATTTCAGCAAGTCCTCGGATGCTCAGACGACGATCAACGCGGATTAATTTAGCAATTTTTTTAATGTTTTCGTCCGTTTTTGACGTTGAGGGTCGTCCTGGGCGCCGATCGTTTTCAGTCATTTCAAGCCTTTCTTTAAACCGTTTAAACCACTCAAAAACTTGCGGGCGGGATAAACATTCATTCCCGCAGACTTATTTTAACATTGCATAAGCTTCTGTGGCAGTTTTCCCTAGTTTAACAAGAAACTTGAGTGTGTGTGACGGCTACAATCACACACACACACACACACGAACACACACACACACACCCACACACACACACCCACACACACACCCACACCCACACACACACACACGCACACGCACGCACGCGCGCGCGCACACACACACACACACACACACACACACACGAACACACACACACACACACACATGTCACAGCGACGCAACCGCACCGCGAGACACTCCCACCACGACCGCGCGATACCCACTATACCACGCCTGTGACGTTACCGTCGGCTCTCCATGCATGCAGTGCAGCCAGATCGCGCGTAAACGTTACCCCGTCCTTAATCTCCTACGCGCCCATCACACAATCATAGTAGTGAGCGAGCGACGCTCGGACATCTTCGGAAAGAGCCGAGTGCGGTCGAACTGTCCCGACCGCGCCTTCTGCAGCTACACCAATATATGGACGTTGAGCACGTTCATGTGGGGCAAAGCCGAACGAAGGCTTCGAGGGAAAAAGCGATATGAGCACGGCTCGCGCGTGACGTCACCCGACGGCACGCGCGAGGCTTTTAGATGATATCAATGCTTATTCAGCTCTTCATTCTCTGCGTTATTAATGTATACAAAAAAATGTATCGCGCACTCTGAACGCTTATTTTTCGAGTTTATACGTGAATTTAAATATAATAATAAATCTAAATTACAACTTATTTATCTTCTAAAAAATTGATTACGCTTTACTCACACCCGTCCTTATGCCAAATAAATTATAATTCAGAAAAGTAAGCGAAAATATATTTATATTCGTATTATTATATTAATTCTCATACTTTCATTAACCGATAAAGCATAATCCCCAAAAACAAGTCAATCATTCATACGGCCGCCAATCGTAAGAGCCAGAAAGTGCATTTTTAGCACAAGCGATAGGCTGGTCCTGTTGGTATCGTTCCCGGCTTCGGTCTGCAGGGGCGCAGGATCGTTCCTCACGCTTAGCGCTTTATTTTTTTAATCATGATTACTATTAATTCTTATTTCATTAGTTATTTTTATTAGTTCTCATATTTATTTTAATTAGTTATCTTTTAGTGCCGAAAAATTTATTGCACACTCTGAACGCTTATTTTAATCGTTTTTACGTTAATTTCAATATAATAATAAATCTAAAATACAATATAATAATAAATAATAATAAATACAATATAATAATAATTTCAATATAATAATAAATCTAAAAAATTGTTCGCGCTTTACTCACACCCGTCCCTATGCCAAATAAATTGTAATTCATAAAAGTAAGCGGAAATATATTTATCTTCGTATTATTATATTCGTTCTAATATACTTTCAGTAGTATCGCTAGGGTGGTTTTGACACACTTTGGGGGGAGCGTGTCCGGCGCGGGAAAGGTACGGCGGCGGGGGGGGGGGGTTCACCGGACGCGTGTGACGGCACAGAGCGGGATGTCAGGGGCCTTGGTGGAGGGGGTAGCCATGTGGTCATAAGACTACTGGAAGGGAGAAGCCACCTCCGTCGCGTGTTGGAGGGGGGGGGGGGGGGGATAATGATTTAAATTAAAAAGACAATGAAACAATAGTTTATGGATAATTCTAAAATTTTTAAATGCCATAACAGTTTATGCATCTATTGTGTTTTTGTCTGCTTGTACGTGCTTGTACGTGTTTGTCTCTCTCTCTCTCTCTCTCTCTCTCTCTCTCTCTCTCTCTCTCTCTCTCTCTCTCTCTCTCTCTCTCTCTCTGTGTGTGTGTGTGTGTGTGTGTGTGTGTGTGTGTGTGTGTGTGTGTGTGTGTGTGTGTGTGTGTGTGTGTGTGTGTGTGTGTGTGTGTGTGTGTGTGTGTGTGTGTGTGTGTGTGTGTGTGTGTGTGTGTGTGTGTGTGTGTGTGTGTGTGTGTGTGTGTGTGTGTGTGTGTGTGTGTGTGTGTGTGTGTGTGTGTGTGTGTGTGTGTGTGTGTGTGTGTGTGTGTGTGTGTGTGTGTGTGTGTGTGTGTGTGTGTGTGTGTGTGTGTGTGTGTGTGTGTGTGTGTGTGTGTGTGTGTGTGTGTGTGTGTGTGTGTGTGTGTGTGTGTGTGTGTGTGTGTGTGTGTGTGTGTGTGTGTGTGTGTGTGTGTGTGTGTGTGTGTGTGTGTGTGTGTGTGTGTGTGTGTGTGTGTGTGTGTGTGTGTGTGTGTGTGTGTGTGTGTGTGTGTGTGTGTGTGTGTGTGTGTGTGTGTGTGTGTGTGTGTGTGTGTGTGTGTGTGTGTGTGTGTGTGTGTGTGTGTGTGTGTGTGTGTGTGTGTGTGTGTGTGTGTGTGTGTGTGTGTGTGTGTGTGTGTGTGTGTGTGTGTGTGTGTGTGTGTGTGTGTGTGTGTGTGTGTGTGTGTGTGTGTGTGTGTGTGTGTGTGTGTGTGTGTGTGTGTGTGTGTGTGTGTGTGTGTGTGTGTGTGTGTGTGTGTGTGTGTGTGTGTGTGTGTGTGTGTGTGTGTGTGTGTGTGTGTGTGTGTGTGTGTGTGTGTGTGTGTGTGTGTGTGTGTGTGTGTGTGTGTGTGTGTGTGTGTGTGTGTGTGTGTGTGTGTGTGTGTGTGTGTGTGTGTGTGTGTGTGTGTGTGTGTGTGTGTGTGTGTGTGTGTGTGTGTGTGTGTGTGTGTGTGTGTGTGTGTGTGTGTGTGTGTGTGTGTGTGTGTGTGTGTGTGTGTGTGTGTGTGTGTGTGTGTGTGTGTGTGTGTGTGTGTGTGTGTGTGTGTGTGTGTGTGTGTGTGTGTGTGTGTGTGTGTGTGTGTGTGTGTGTGTGTGTGTGTGTGTGTGTGTGTGTGTGTGTGTGTGTGTGTGTGTGTGTGTGTGTGTGTGTGTGTGTGTGTGTGTGTGTGTGTGTGTGTGTGTGTGTGTGTGTGTGTGTGTGTGTGTGTGTGTGTGTGTGTGTGTGTGTGTGTGTGTGTGTGTGTGTGTGTGTGTGTGTGTGTGTGTGTGTGTGTGTGTGTGTGTGTGTGTGTGTGTGTGTGTGTGTGTGTGTGTGTGTGTGTGTGTGTGTGTGTGTGTGTGTGTGTGTGTGTGTGTGTGTGTGTGTGTGTGTGTGTGTGTGTGTGTGTGTGTGTGTGTGTGTGTGTGTGTGTGTGTGTGTGTGTGTGTGTGTGTGTGTGTGTGTGTGTGTGTGTGTGTGTGTGTGTGTGTGTGTGTGTGTGTGTGTGTGTGTGTGTGTGTGTGTGTGTGTGTGTGTGTGTGTGTGTGTGTGTGTGTGTGTGTGTGTGTGTGTGTGTGTGTGTGTGTGTGTGTGTGTGTGTGTGTGTGTGTGTGTGTGTGTGTGTGTGTGTGTGTGTGTGTGTGTGTGTGTGTGTGTGTGTGTGTGTGTGTGTGTGTGTGTGTGTGTGTGTGTGTGTGTGTGTGTGTGTGTGTGTGTGTGTGTGTGTGTGTGTGTGTGTGTGTGTGTGTGTGTGTGTGTGTGTGTGTGTGTGTGTGTGTGTGTGTGTGTGTGTGTGTGTGTGTGTGTGTGTGTGTGTGTGTGTGTGTGTGTGTGTGTGTGTGTGTGTGTGTGTGTGTGTGTGTGTGTGTGTGTGTGTGTGTGTGTGTGTGTGTGTGTGTGTGTGTGTGTGTGTGTGTGTGTGTGTGTGTGTGTGTGTGTGTGTGTGTGTGTGTGTGTGTGTGTGTGTGTGTGTGTGTGTGTGTGTGTGTGTGTGTGTGTGTGTGTGTGTGTGTGTGTGTGTGTGTGTGTGTGTGTGTGTGTGTGTGTGTGTGTGTGTGTGTGTGTGTGTGTGTGTGTGTGTGTGTGTGTGTGTGTGTGTGTGTGTGTGTGTGTGTGTGTGTGTGTGTGTGTGTGTGTGTGTGTGTGTGTGTGTGTGTGTGTGTGTGTGTGTGTGTGTGTGTGTGTGTGTGTGTGTGTGTGTGTGTGTGTGTGTGTGTGTGTGTGTGTGTGTGTGTGTGTGTGTGTGTGTGTGTGTGTGTGTGTGTGTGTGTGTGTGTGTGTGTGTGTGTGTGTGTGTGTGTGTGTGTGTGTGTGTGTGTGTGTGTGTGTGTGTGTGTGTGTGTGTGTGTGTGTGTGTGTGTGTGTGTGTGTGTGTGTGTGTGTGTGTGTGTGTGTGTGTGTGTGTGTGTGTGTGTGTGTGTGTGTGTGTGTGTGTGTGTGTGTGTGTGTGTGTGTGTGTGTGTGTGTGTGTGTGTGTGTGTGTGTGTGTGTGTGTGTGTGTGTGTGTGTGTGTGTGTGTGTGTGTGTGTGTGTGTGTGTGTGTGTGTGTGTGTGTGTGTGTGTGTGTGTGTGTGTGTGTGTGTGTGTGTGTGTGTGTGTGTGTGTGTGTGTGTGTGTGTGTGTGTGTGCGTGTGTGCGTGTGTGTGCGCGCGCGCGCGCGTGTGTGTGTGTGTGTGTGTGTGTGTGTGTGCGTGCGTGCGTGCGTGCGTGCGTGCGTGCGTCTTTGTGCGTGCTTGTGCGTGCGTGCGTGCGCGCGCGTACGCACGCACGTTCCCTTGTGTTTGTTCCGTTCGCAGTTGTGCGTTCCGAACCATATATGGTTCGGAAAATTTTCGGTAATTTGAAGACGCTACATGAAGGGGCAGCTTTTCAAAGCCCCCTAATTTATGACATGCAGCTGCCTTGGTTCCATTCCGAAAGACAATGTCAAGATGTTTGCATGTGTGTCCGCCCCGTCTCAAAGCTCGCCGACACTCGAAACAGGTCCTGACAGGTTTCTTGGAAAAGCGTGCATGCGTGCGTGCGTGTGTGACAACTATATATGGGCCGGAACATTTTCGGTAATATGAAAACGCTAGGCGCCACATGGGTGGTATTTATTTATGACATGCAGCTGCCCTGCTTCTATCTCGAAGATAATGTCAAGATGTTAGCATCCATCCCGTCTCAAAGCTCGCCGACACTCGAAACAGGTCCTGACAGGTTCCTCGGGAAAACCGCAAATTTTAGGGATCTATTGTCAAGGGCCGTTGGCGCCGATGGACCACTTGAGCGCAGCTGCACTCTTGGAATCTTCAGACCTGATGCATCCCGACCTCCTGTTTTTGTCTAGCGTTCCTCGGACCAATCTACACCGATGCGTTATCGGAAAACTCTGGTGTTTCTTTCCGAGAGAGGGGACCGATTTTTTTCCCCGAAGGGAGAGCCTTTTTAATGATCAGCCCCGCTCAAAACTGGCGGCACTTTGCATGAAGCAGTCAGTCGGTTAACATTGTGGAAGATTTTCGTACTCGTCAACATGGAGCAAATCTTGCATGACCAAGCAGTGCTCTTACGGTCAGTAGTAGAGCTGGAGCGGTTCTAACTCAGGGATCTCAGGGGGGAGCGGGGCGGGGGAGTCGAGCGCGGGGAAGCCGCGGTATGCATGGCGGTGGGGGGGTCGAGCGCGGCGAAGGCGGGGTATGCATGGCGGGGGGGGGGATCCTGCACGCGGCAGCCGATTGCGCGGTTGTGGCGGCGGGGGAGGGGGAGGGGGGTGTTAGAGAGTGGGGAGGCTAGTTTTTGGTGACGCTGTCTTCCAGGCGATAGCTGGACCCGCGGGCGAGAGGGGGAAGCCGCTGTCGACTCTGTGGGGGAGGGGGCATCATAGAGTTGCGTTTCCTTGAAAACCCATAAAATCTGATAATTTATTATCAACATTATAGATGTAAGCGGAGCATTTCCGAGATTGGGGGAAAAGGATCCAACACGCGAGAGAAGGGGGAAAAGGATCCAACACGCGAGAGAAGGGAGAGAGTCAATGAAACATACACTTTTTGTTAATATAACAATCACTTTTTATTTTTAATTGTGTGTGTGTGTGTGTGTGTGTGTGTGTGTGTGTGTGTGTGTGTGTGTGTGTGTGTGTGCGTGCGTGCGTGTGTGTTTGCGTGCGTGTGTGTGTGTGTGTGTGTGTGTGTGTGTGTGTGTGTGTGTGTGTGTGTGTGTTCGCGCATGCGTTACAAAATGAGTCACTATTCACAACCCGTGTCACCAAACTGAAACAAACAAGAAAACACATTTTCAAACAAGAAAACACATTTTTTTTTTATTTTTTTTTTTTTTTTACATAAACTTATTTCATTCTTATGATTCAATTCACAACACTCACAATGATTTTTGACCCCGTGCATCTCAAACACGCGGATTTCGGCATCGCTTGGAATAATGGCTCTCTGCAGTCCTTGCAATATTTGCCCTCAATGAATTTTAGTATTTCAACGGTGTGGACGCGGACCTCACGCATTTCCGTAAAGAATCCTCCTGCATTGGCGAAACACGATATGCACAGCGAAATATCCATGTGCACGCCTTCATAAAACAGATGATGCACGCAAACTTTGTCCATATCGTTGAAACTGTTTACGGCCACTCTATTTAAATAGCGTTCCGAGTATTCATAGTGTTCACCATCATCACTATCACTCGCATAATCCGAGTCATCCGAGATGACTTGATCGTCGTTGTCGTCATCGTTGGCGTTGTCGACATCATCATCATCATCATCTTCATCGTTAGCGTCGTCGTCGACGTCGTCCTCAATGGCGATGGACTCAGGCTGTTCATCTTCAATAACGATGACCTCGGGCTCATCAGAATCGTCCGGTTCGGCAACTCCATTGTTGACGTCCATATTGGCGTTGTCGACATCATCATCATCATCGTCTTCATCGTTAGCGTTGTCGTCGACGTCGTCCTCAATGGCGATGACCTTAGGCTCTTCATCTTCAATAACGGCGACCTCGGGCTCATCATAATCGTCCGGTTCGGCAACTCCATTGTCGAAGTCCATGCGGCGTTCACCACCGTCATTGATTTCAACGACGTCACTATCATAATAGTGATATTCAGCTAAATATACATCGTCAACCACGATCATTTCGTCTTCACTGTCCGAAATCACGATTTCTTCAGCCATTTTTGATCTTTCTCACGCTATCTTGTCGATGTACAGTCAAAAAGTGCACTCTCCGGAGGTTCGAGACTATAATGATGAAAACTGCTGCCCCAAATGCCCTTTTAGGGAAGTGCATATTTTCGAATCCCTATAGGTTTTTTCTAGTATGGTGGGGATGCCTATCTGCTGTTCGATTTGTTAACATAGTACGAGAGATGGAAAGCGCTGTCGCACGTGAACAAAGGCGGAATACGAAAAAAAAAAAAAAAACGTCTCTTAAGAAGTTACGTAGAGGGCTAAGAAAAAGTGGATGAATTTATCCAGATGTTCTTTTTTTTTCAACTATCTGGACGGAGGCTCATGTCCGAGACACTGTTATACACTGCAACGTTTCAACCACCTCGTCCGAAAGTCTCAAATTTTACGACTCTTTTTTTTCTTACATCGAGCGCCAGGGACCGTCATACCCTATCGCTTCGCATGTGCAACTCGGGCCTCATCATTCCATAGGTCCACACTTGAAAACCCATAAAATTTTACGACAACATGCGACGAAGACAGTGATCCGGGGAAAAAATGCATTTCCATTTTGCAGGGCTTTAGTTTTTCATCTCTGAATGATAATATATACAGAGAGTGCAACGTCAAACCTTGATGCCGACACTTGAGATCATGCAGGTCTGGACAAGTTAGCCCCATGGTTAAGGATTTTTTCTTCGTTAACACCACCCTCCAAGCTATTAGAATTTTTTTTTTTTATTGCTCCGCTATTCAGAGCATATATGATAACGGGATGTTTATGTTGAAAACTATAAACTTTCGGAGATCTATGGATAAAGACCTGTTTAGGCTTCGACCGTGCACCACTAAGGAACATTGAAAGTGCGGGGAAAAATGGATTTCACGACTATCAACAAAGTCAGCCGGATGGCGGAATTCCTTCCTACGAAGAAGCTATCAGAACTCCGCATTCACTCGGATCATCGAATCTCCGACATGAGGGCCGTGCAAACCAAGTTTGTGAAACGCTACATCGCGGACATCGCAGATGAGTTCGCCGTCTTCTTACCAGCACGACTTGTGAAGGCCTTCGACGACGATTTGGAAACGTTCGAGCGTATGCGGCAAGCGCCACGTGATCATCATCTCTGGATGACATACAAAGGTGGAAAATACAACAGCGTCGACTTCTTCCGACTCTGAGCACACCATGGTGGACAAAGACGAAATTCTATAGAACACCATTGCCGAACAGCTGTCCACATCATCGAAAGTATGCTGTCACTTGTGCGCAAATGGTCAACTCTACATGCAGTTGTAGAAAATACAACAGCGTGAAGTTCCATCATCTCTGAGCATGGTGGAAAAGAGCAAATTCGTGGGGGCAGCATTGTTGAGTGGAACAACCGTCGGCATCACAGTCGTCTCGCCTTCGTTTTCAACGTTTTATGTGTTGACTATGTAAAAATGTATGTAAAAAACTGTTTTATCGAAGTATAAGAGGAGGAGAAGTTCAAACCATTTTCGTCGTAGAATAAAGTATACAAATAACATATATTTTCATCGAAATGTTTTTACTCATTTTTCAAAAAAAACCGTCGCTCACACAACGCTTTGTATACACTCAACCAGCTTTTCAGTGATTGTACATTTGCATGGGCGCAATTGTATTTCGTGTTGGAGGAATGATGCGGGCATTTGGATTTGGTGATTTTCGGCAACTTCTGCAGCGATGGACAGTCCAGAGTCTCCAAGTCGATGAGCTTTGTTGCGGGATCCGTGAATCTTGATAGCCATGTACATTTTTCGAAACCCTTCACATAGATGGTAGGAGCTCCTTGCAAGATTCGTCGAAAGTTCAGCCGAAGACTTTGCTACGTGGGAGCAACGGATTGACGGGGTCATCGAAGTACTGAAAACGCAAAGCCGAATTAAGCGCCCACGATTATCAACTGAATGTCAGCAGTCATTGATAGCCCAAATATCGCATGTGGAAGGATTGAAGAATTCCACACACAGACATTTTATACACATGGGTACAGGAGACAGCGATGATGGGTTAATATGGCGAGAGATTGAGTTGAACGCGTAATGGTCCACCCTTCAACCCCTGCTCGATGAAATAAATAACGTGACAGTGGCTGAGCTTTACGACAAATCTATATTTTTATATCTTATTGCCGTGGGAGATAATGATTATAAGGGCTGCAATCGATGTGCAATCAAAAGATAATATACGTTATGCATGGGCAGCTGTCAGCTTTAGACCCAGCTGAACGAAACAGTGAGCAGGCATCTTACGCACATTGTTTAACGGTATTGAATCTACTGAACATTGGATTCCCAGAGACAGCAGATAAAAAAATCGAGCTTCAAGCAATCGATTCATCACTGTGTATACCACAAAAAAAAAATACCTTGTTCCGATACGCATCACTCAATGTGAGAAGGAAAAGCATATTAATTTGCTATGCATACAATGTACTAAGGACAATAATGTATGATATTTCGCATCGATCGAGAACCTGTCGAGTCTCCTGAGCACATAACTGAACAGTAACAGCCATAAGGATATATGTATGCGATCGGTGTGTGAAGTCAACATAATTACTATATTGTTATATGTGCTAGACGAATTAAACAACAATCCACTATTTCGCAGGTATTTGCATTAGTTTAGATCAGAGGGCAAATTGCAATCACATAAGATCGATTGTTGAGCAGAAAAGAAATGGACCATCCGACTACCATCGGACAACCCATAAGTGGCTCCATTGTAAAGGCCTATATGAAGTGTTTATGTTTCTTAAAACTAATGACAGAGTAGATGAGGGTGTGGAACGACTGATGAGAAGAGCGTGGCAAAGGACATGTATCAATATCATGGAGTATTTATTATTGACTACTACATGTGTTGTTCATATGTCGAATCCCTACCATAGTATCAATCACAGCACAGCGCTGATTCCATATCATGATTTGTTGAAGAACTAGAAAAACTAGCGCTGTGCATATAATACATTTTCTGCGATAATCAATGCTCGTCGTGAGTTAATTCTAATACGTTGGCGCAATGACAATTATTGTGTATTCAGTCATCATCCATCAGAAGAGGTGGAAGTTGCATTACTCAAGATACAATGGCATATGCTCCACATAATATTAAATGATATAAATAAATTGTCATTACTTCGAATATTGGAAAGTAGGCAATACTTGAGTTTGTGTTTTCGATTTTGGGGTCTATACGAGTATCCACTGCTACAAAGCACAACGAAATATTTATAGATCGTACAAGCTGCCATCCCAGCTAGACAAACCAAAATATGTCATTTTTGCGTCATAGACTGGTGAAAAGAATTCTATGGCAAATGACATTACATTATTCGTCGACTGCAAACTCACCAGAGTTAAACTTTATCTCAATTCGGAATTCTATCCAGACGATGGCTCGAATTTGCACTTCGACAAAAAAAATTCGGCCCTCTCACGGTTAATGATTGATTGCATCAGAACGAGCCTGCGAACAAATGCTACCGTAGATGCGTGAATAGAGTTCGAATGCAAGGAAGATTCACCATCGAATACATCTGCATATTGTTTCAATCGTACACGATCGCGTTGTTGCATATTGTCCAATGACCGACGCTATCCATAAAATTCTATAGCTCCGCAAAATACTCCCTCGCCTAAGTGAATGAATAGTTTAAAAATGAGTTTCTTGAAGATCAACGTCAGTCATGATTGGATCTTGTGATCGACTAGATCACGCTAAAATATATTCATTATGACTGTGCCCACCTTTGTCGATCTTCAAGGATTCATTGTTGGAAGGAACTTTATCGTGAAGGAAGTAGCAATTCTGAGAGCGGGATGCGTACTCTCCCATTACATTTTCGCGAGTCCCATACCATGGAGACTTCTCACCAAATCTGAGAGATACGAAGCATCATGGTTGATTCGCAATCATCATGGTCTCAAGTGGGCCTATGGAAACGTTCCATATAGCATGGCCAAAGATTTAATAACGGCCGCAGTTGAAGGTTCAACGGAAGACGACATGTGTTCTATCGTATATGTTAAGGGTCATGAAAAACGAGAATGGCTAGCTGATATACTAAATATGAAAAATGAGCTAGTTATTGAGTCGTTGAATTCGGACTTGGACGATATGGATGCCTCAAGTAAATTAGATGGAAGTTCTACTCTACGATGTGAAAAGCATAAAAACCATTGTGCCTTACAAAATGTATTTAAAATCTACAATTGGTGGCTGAATCATAAAGATTCGTGCAAATAAAGGAAAATGTAACATTATGTACTTTTTTATTCTCCTCACCCCGTACTTTATTATGTCAGAATCATCGGATATCGAATTCTGCAACCGAATAAAATATTTCTTTCGAATGTGAAACCCATTTTTTTTTTTTTTTGTATGGGATACACAAAAATCGAACACTTCGAGGTGTTTGAAGATTTTCGAGAGTCCTTCGTGAGATGTTCAAGAGTCTTCCGAAGACATTCATAAGACATTTAAAGACATTCCCGAGACGTTCGAAAACATTCATAATACGTTTGAAGCCATTAATGAGGGGTACAAAGAGGTTCAAGGGACGTTCTAGGACGTTCATGAGACGCTTGAAGATGTTCGGGAGGCGTTCAAGAGCCTTTAGAAAACGTTTATTAGACGTTTGAAGACATTCATGAGAGTCTCGAAGACGTTCAAGAGATCTTCGACGGCATTCATAATACGTTTGAAGACATCGATGAGGGGTTCGAAGACGGTCAAGAGACTTCCAACGACAATCATAGTACGCTTGACGACATACGTGCGCGGTTCAATAACGCTTGAGAGACTATCGAAGACATTTCAAGGACCTCGACGACGTTCAAGAGGCTTTCGAAGGCATTCGCGAGACTTTCGAAGACGTTTGAAGACATTCACGAGGGATTCGAAGACGTTTAACAGACTTGCAAAACCATTCACGATGGCTCAGTTTTGTTTGGGTTAGTTCGAGTTTGTTTGGGATTTTCACCCAAACAAACTCGAACTAACCCAAACAAAACTGAGCTGTCGTGAATGGTTTTGCAAGTCTGTTTGGGTTAGTTCGAGTTTGTTTGGGTGAAAATCCCAAACAAACTCGAACTAACCCAAACAAAACTGAGCCGTCGTGAATGGTTTTGCAAGTCTGTTAAACGTCTTCGAATCCCTCGTGAATGTCTTCAAACGTCTTCGAAAGTCTCGCGAATGCCTTCGAAAGCCTCTTGAACGTCGTCGAGGTCCTTGAAATGTCTTCGATAGTCTCTCAAGCGTTATTGAACCGCGCACGTATGTCGTCAAGCGTACTATGATTGTCGTTGGAAGTCTCTTGACCGTCTTCGAACCCCTCATCGATGTCTTCAAACGTATTATGAATGCCGTCGAAGATCTCTTGAACGTCTTCGAGACTCTCATGAATGTCTTCAAACGTCTAATAAACGTTTTCTAAAGGCTCTTGAACGCCTCCCGAACATCTTCAAGCGTCTCATGAACGTCCTAGAACGTCCCTTGAACCTCTTTGTACCCCTCATTAATGGCTTCAAACGTATTATGAATGTTTTCGAACGTCTCGGGAATGTCTTTAAATGTCTTATGAATGTCTTCGGAAGACTCTTGAACATCTCACGAAGGACTCTCGAAAATCTTCAAACACCTCGAAGTGTTCGATTTTTGTGTATCCCATACAAAAAAAAAAAAAAATGGGTTTCACATTCGAAAGAAATATTTTATTCGGTTGCAGAATTCGATATCCGATGATTCTGACATAATAAAGTACGGGGTGAGGAGAATAAAAAAGTACATAATGTTACATTTTCCTTTATTTGCACGAATCTTTATGATTCAGCCACCAATTGTAGATTTTAAATACATTTTGTAAGGCACAATGGTTTTTATGCTTTTCACATCGTAGAGTAGAACTTCCATCTAATTTACTTGAGGCATCCATATCGTCCAAGTCCGAATTCAACGACTCAATAACTAGCTCATTTTTCATATTTAGTATATCAGCTAGCCATTCTCGTTTTTCATGACCCTTAACATATACGATAGAACACATGTCGTCTTCCGTTGAACCTTCAACTGCGGCCGTTATTAAATCTTTGGCCATGCTATATGGAACGTTTCCATAGGCCCACTTGAGACCATGATGATTGCGAATCAACCATGATGCTTCGTATCTCTCAGATTTGGTGAGAAGTCTCCATGGTATGGGACTCGCGAAAATGTAATGGGAGAGTACGCATCCCGCTCTCAGAATTGCTACTTCCTTCACGATAAAGTTCCTTCCAACAATGAATCCTTGAAGATCGACAAAGGTGGGCACAGTCATAATGAATATATTTTAGCGTGATCTAGTCGATCACAAGATCCAATCATGACTGACGTTGATCTTCAAGAAACTCATTTTTAAACTATTCATTCACTTAGGCGAGGGAGTATTTTGCGGAGCTATAGAATTTTATGGATAGCGTCGGTCATTGGACAATATGCAACAACGCGATCGTGTACGATTGAAACAATATGCAGATGTATTCGATGGTGAATCTTCCTTGCATTCGAACTCTATTCACGCATCTACGGTAGCATTTGTTCGCAGGCTCGTTCTGATGCAATCAATCATTAACCGTGAGAGGGCCGAATTTTTTTTGTCGAAGTGCAAATTCGAGCCATCGTCTGGATAGAATTCCGAATTGAGATAAAGTTTAACTCTGGTGAGTTTGCAGTCGACGAATAATGTAATGTCATTTGCCATAGAATTCTTTTCACCAGTCTATGACGCAAAAATGACATATTTTGGTTTGTCTAGCTGGGATGGCAGCTTGTACGATCTATAAATATTTCGTTGTGCTTTGTAGCAGTGGATACTCGTATAGACCCCAAAATCGAAAACACAAACTCAAGTATTGCCTACTTTCCAATATTCGAAGTAATGACAATTTATTTATATCATTTAATATTATGTGGAGCATATGCCATTGTATCTTGAGTAATGCAACTTCCACCTCTTCTGATGGATGATGACTGAATACACAATAATTGTCATTGCGCCAACGTATTAGAATTAACTCACGACGAGCATTGATTATCGCAGAAAATGTATTATATGCACAGCGCTAGTTTTTCTAGTTCTTCAACAAATCATGATATGGAATCAGCGCTGTGCTGTGATTGATACTATGGTAGGGATTCGACATATGAACAACACATGTAGTAGTCAATAATAAATACTCCATGATATTGATACATGTCCTTTGCCACGCTCTTCTCATCAGTCGTTCCACACCCTCATCTACTCTGTCATTAGTTTTAAGAAACATAAACACTTCATATAGGCCTTTACAATGGAGCCACTTATGGGTTGTCCGATGGTAGTCGGATGGTCCATTTCTTTTCTGCTCAACAATCGATCTTATGTGATTGCAATTTGCCCTCTGATCTAAACTAATGCAAATACCTGCGAAATAGTGGATTGTTGTTTAATTCGTCTAGCACATATAACAATATAGTAATTATGTTGACTTCACACACCGATCGCATACATATATCCTTATGGCTGTTACTGTTCAGTTATGTGCTCAGGAGACTCGACAGGTTCTCGATCGATGCGAAATATCATACATTATTGTCCTTAGTACATTGTATGCATAGCAAATTAATATGCTTTTCCTTCTCACATTGAGTGATGCGTATCGGAACAAGGTATTTTTTTTTTGTGGTATACACAGTGATGAATCGATTGCTTGAAGCTCGATTTTTTTATCTGCTGTCTCTGGGAATCCAATGTTCAGTAGATTCAATACCGTTAAACAATGTGCGTAAGATGCCTGCTCACTGTTTCGTTCAGCTGGGTCTAAAGCTGACAGCTGCCCATGCATAACGTATATTATCTTTTGATTGCACATCGATTGCAGCCCTTATAATCATTATCTCCCACGGCAATAAGATATAAAAATATAGATTTGTCGTAAAGCTCAGCCACTGTCACGTTATTTATTTCATCGAGCAGGGGTTGAAGGGTGGACCATTACGCGTTCAACTCAATCTCTCGCCATATTAACCCATCATCGCTGTCTCCTGTACCCATGTGTATAAAATGTCTGTGTGTGGAATTCTTCAATCCTTCCACATGCGATATTTGGGCTATCAATGACTGCTGACATTCAGTTGATAATCGTGGGCGCTTAATTCGGCTTTGCGTTTTCAGTACTTCGATGACCCCGTCAATCCGTTGCTCCCACGTAGCAAAGTCTTCGGCTGAACTTTCGACGAATCTTGCAAGGAGCTCCTACCATCTATGTGAAGGGTTTCGAAAAATGTACATGGCTATCAAGATTCACGGATCCCGCAACAAAGCTCATCGACTTGGAGACTCTGGACTGTCCATCGCTGCAGAAGTTGCCGAAAATCACCAAATCCAAATGCCCGCATCATTCCTCCAACACGAAATACAATTGCGCCCATGCAAATGTACAATCACTGAAAAGCTGGTTGAGTGTATACAAAGCGTTGTGTGAGCGACGGTTTTTTTTGAAAAATGAGTAAAAACATTTCGATGAAAATATATGTTATTTGTATACTTTATTCTACGACGAAAATGGTTTGAACTTCTCCTCCTCTTATACTTCGATAAAACAGTTTTTTACATACATTTTTACATAGTCAACACATAAAACGTTGAAAACGAAGGCGAGACGACTGTGATGCCGACGGTTGTTCCACTCAACAATGCTGCCCCCACGAATTTGCTCTTTTCCACCATGCTCAGAGATGATGGAACTTCACGTTGTTGTATTTTCTACAACTGCATGTAGAGTTGACCATTTGCGCACAAGTGACAGCATACTTTCGATGATGTGGACAGCTGTTCGGCAATGGTGTTCTATAGAATTTCGTCTTTGTCCACCATGGTGTGCTCAGAGTCGGAAGAAGTCGACGCTGTTGTATTTTCCACCTTTGTATGTCATCCAGAGATGATGATCACGTGGCGCTTGCCGCATACGCTCGAACGTTTCCAAATCGTCGTCGAAGGCCTTCACAAGTCGTGCTGGTAAGAAGACGGCGAACTCATCTGCGATGTCCGCGATGTAGCGTTTCACAAACTTGGTTTGCACGGCCCTCATGTCGGAGATTCGATGATCCGAGTGAATGCGGAGTTCTGATAGCTTCTTCGTAGGAAGGAATTCCGCCATCCGGCTGACTTTGTTGATAGTCGTGAAATCCATTTTTCCCCGCACTTTCAATGTTCCTTAGTGGTGCACGGTCGAAGCCTAAACAGGTCTTTATCCATAGATCTCCGAAAGTTTATAGTTTTCAACATAAACATCCCG
Source organism: Ophion costatus (assembly GCA_951751655.1). Taxonomy (NCBI): domain Eukaryota; kingdom Metazoa; phylum Arthropoda; class Insecta; order Hymenoptera; family Ichneumonidae; genus Ophion; species Ophion costatus. Next base: position 31,721,334 of record OX632360.1, read on the forward strand.
TTATCATATATGCTCTGAATAGCGGAGCAATAAAAAAAAAAAATTCTAATAGCTTGGAGGGTGGTGTTAACGAAGAAAAAATCCTTAACCATGGGGCTAACTTGTCCAGACCTGCATGATCTCAAGTGTCGGCATCAAGGTTTGACGTTGCACTCTCTGTATATATTATCATTCAGAGATGAAAAACTAAAGCCCTGCAAAATGGAAATGCATTTTTTCCCCGGATCACTGTCTTCGTCGCATGTTGTCGTAAAATTTTATGGGTTTTCAAGTGTGGACCTATGGAATGATGAGGCCCGAGTTGCACATGCGAAGCGATAGGGTATGACGGTCCCTGGCGCTCGATGTAAGAAAAAAAAGAGTCGTAAAATTTGAGACTTTCGGACGAGGTGGTTGAAACGTTGCAGTGTATAACAGTGTCTCGGACATGAGCCTCCGTCCAGATAGTTGAAAAAAAAAGAACATCTGGATAAATTCATCCACTTTTTCTTAGCCCTCTACGTAACTTCTTAAGAGACGTTTTTTTTTTTTTTTTCGTATTCCGCCTTTGTTCACGTGCGACAGCGCTTTCCATCTCTCGTACTATGTTAACAAATCGAACAGCAGATAGGCATCCCCACCATACTAGAAAAAACCTATAGGGATTCGAAAATATGCACTTCCCTAAAAGGGCATTTGGGGCAGCAGTTTTCATCATTATAGTCTCGAACCTCCGGAGAGTGCACTTTTTGACTGTACATCGACAAGATAGCGTGAGAAAGATCAAAAATGGCTGAAGAAATCGTGATTTCGGACAGTGAAGACGAAATGATCGTGGTTGACGATGTATATTTAGCTGAATATCACTATTATGATAGTGACGTCGTTGAAATCAATGACGGTGGTGAACGCCGCATGGACTTCGACAATGGAGTTGCCGAACCGGACGATTATGATGAGCCCGAGGTCGCCGTTATTGAAGATGAAGAGCCTAAGGTCATCGCCATTGAGGACGACGTCGACGACAACGCTAACGATGAAGACGATGATGATGATGATGTCGACAACGCCAATATGGACGTCAACAATGGAGTTGCCGAACCGGACGATTCTGATGAGCCCGAGGTCATCGTTATTGAAGATGAACAGCCTGAGTCCATCGCCATTGAGGACGACGTCGACGACGACGCTAACGATGAAGATGATGATGATGATGATGTCGACAACGCCAACGATGACGACAACGACGATCAAGTCATCTCGGATGACTCGGATTATGCGAGTGATAGTGATGATGGTGAACACTATGAATACTCGGAACGCTATTTAAATAGAGTGGCCGTAAACAGTTTCAACGATATGGACAAAGTTTGCGTGCATCATCTGTTTTATGAAGGCGTGCACATGGATATTTCGCTGTGCATATCGTGTTTCGCCAATGCAGGAGGATTCTTTACGGAAATGCGTGAGGTCCGCGTCCACACCGTTGAAATACTAAAATTCATTGAGGGCAAATATTGCAAGGACTGCAGAGAGCCATTATTCCAAGCGATGCCGAAATCCGCGTGTTTGAGATGCACGGGGTCAAAAATCATTGTGAGTGTTGTGAATTGAATCATAAGAATGAAATAAGTTTATGTAAAAAAAAAAAAAAAATAAAAAAAAAATGTGTTTTCTTGTTTGAAAATGTGTTTTCTTGTTTGTTTCAGTTTGGTGACACGGGTTGTGAATAGAGACTCATTTTGTAACGCATGCGCGAACACACACACACACACACACACACACACACACACACACACACACACACACACACGCACGCACGCAAACACACACGCACGCACACACACACACACACACACACACACACACACACACACACACACAGACACACACACACACACACAATTAAAAATAAAAAGTGATTGTTATATTAACAAAAAGTGTATGTTTCATTGACTCTCTCCCTTCTCTCGCGTGTTGGATCCTTTTCCCCCTTCTCTCGCGTGTTGGATCCTTTTCCCCCAATCTCGGAAATGCTCCGCTTACATCTATAATGTTGATAATAAATTATCAGATTTTATGGGTTTTCAAGGAAACGCAACTCTATGATGCCCCCTCCCCCACAGAGTCGACAGCGGCTTCCCCCTCTCGCCCGCGGGTCCAGCTATCGCCTGGAAGACAGCGTCACCAAAAACTAGCCTCCCCACTCTCTAACACCCCCCTCCCCCTCCCCCGCCGCCACAACCGCGCAATCGGCTGCCGCGTGCAGGATCCCCCCCCCCGCCATGCATACCCCGCCTTCCCCGCGCTCGACCCCCCCGCCCCCCGCCATGCATACCCCGGTTCCCCGCGCTCGACTCCCCCGCCCCGCTCCCCCCTGAGATCCCTGAGTTAGAACCGCTCCAGCTCTACTACTACGGTCGTTCGAAGATTTTGCTGCGTGGGAACAGCGATGTGTCGAGTTTATCAAAGGGCTGGAAACGCAGAGTTGGGTTAAGCGCCCGCGATGATTAATCGGACATCTGCAGTCACTAACAGCCCAAATAGCGCGTCTGGAAGGATTGAGGAATTCTGTGCGGAGTCGTTTAATACACACGGGCGCAGGACATGGTGATCATGGGTTAATCTGGCGCGAGGTTGACACATCCTTCGAGTGTCGGATATTGACCGGCTCCGTCATCAATCGCAGCTACATCGAGCCGAAACACTTTCTAAATGATGCTCGTGTCCAAGTGCTTCCTCATGTACAAAATATTATCGACAAGCACAACAGCATTAAAGTTAATACAGTGTTTAATGGTGAATTCGCGAGTGGTGACAAACATGCCCATAAAAGTGCAACACGCGAAACTGCGAACTATTTATCTCAAGCGATTTGAGCGAGTGGTATGAACGGCGTGTTACGGAGCCCACTTGAACCATGCTGGATGAATTTCAAGAACGAGATAGTGGCTGGTCTCTGCGGAAAATACTTAACCTCACGATAAACGTGACTAAGTATAATCCGATGCATGCTGGGTGCTCCATATCATTGCCATGGGAAATAATGATGAAGAGGGCTGTCGTGAACGTGAAAGCGCGTGATAATACATGTTTCGCATGGGCAGTTATCGCTGCTCTATACCCAGCTGAACGAAGCAGTGAGCGTCCGTCGACTTACCCTCATTATTCAACAGTACTGAATCTGAAGGATATCGAATTCCCGGTGACGATACATCAAATAAAAAAATTCGAGCGCCAAAACAATATATATTCATCAACGTGTATACCACCACCACCACCACCACCACCACCACCACCACCAAAAAGGACATGGTTCCAATACGCGTGACTCCACAGAAGAAGGAGAAGCACATCCATTTGCTGTACATGCAAGATACTGAGGACAACAATGTGGGGCATTTCGTATGGATCAAGAACCTGTCGAGACTCGTGAGGGCGCAACTGAGCAAAAAGGAGCATAAAAATTATATATGCGATCGCTGTGTAAATTTAACATTATTAATACAAAATGATATATCTTCTGAAGGAGAAAATTGAACAAAAAAAAATCTTGTTTGTTTTGCAGGTGTTTGCACCACTTCGGTTCCGGGGAAAAATTGCAATCGCACGGGGTCGATTGTGGGGCGATAAACGACTGTGCAGTTCGACTACCAAACGACATCAATAAGTGACTCCAGTTCAGCAACTTTAGCCGCAAAAAGCGACATCCTTTCATTGTGTATGCCGATTCGGAGTGTATGTTGGCATAGGCCGAGGGGGAGAACCTAACGAAAGACATGTATCAACCCCATGAAGTGTTCAGTATCGGATACTACGTGTGCTGTGCATATGACCGAACACTATCTTCGTATCACACGCGTCGCAGTGCTGATTGCATATCATGGTTTGTCAAAGAACTATAAAACCTAGCACTGCGGATAAAAGAAATTTTCTGCGACAACGTGCCAATGGTATATTTAACACCGAGTTAGTGGGCAAGTTTTCGAGAAGCGACTCAATGTCACATATGTGTGAAACCATTTGCGCTAGAAGATGTACGCGTTCGAGATCATGCCATCTGACTGGACGCTATAGAGGCCCTGCCCATTCCAACTGCAACCTAAATTATAAGGAGTCATTTTTCATTCCCATAGTTTTCCACAATCTATCCGGCTATGATGCGCATTTTATAATCAAGGCAGTAGCCACGGCGGTCGAAGGAAGAACCGATGTGCTTCCAATTACAAAGGAGAAATACATCTCCTTCACGAAGCATGCTGAAGTTACTGACGATTCAAAACACAAGATCCAATTGCGCTTTATCGACTCATACAAATTCCTCAACACCAGTCTCGACAAATTAGCCTAATTTTTGCCCGAGGACAAACTCAACATTTTACGTTCCCAATTCCCAACTCTCTCGACAGACGATTTCAATTTGCTAACGCGAAAAGGGGTCTTCCCTTATGAATATATTGATGACGTGACCAAACTAGACGACACTTGCCTTCCACCACGTGACGCATTTTACAGTTCCCTGACAGATGCAACAGTATCGGAGAGCGAGTATGCACATGCTGCGAAAGTTTGGGAGCGGTTCTCCATTCGAACGCTCAGTGACTATAGCGATTTGTACCTGAAGACAGAAGTCTTGTTATTAGCCGTTATGTTCGAAAACTTTCGAAATACATGCGTTGAGAGCTATGGCCTAGATCCTGCGTATAACCATACATTGCTCGGATATACCTAGGATGCAATGCTAAAACACTCGAATGTCAAGTTTGAATTACTATCTGACATCGACATGGTTTTATTCGTTGAGTGGGGTATACGCTGTGGTCTGAGTCAATGCTCGAACCGATATGCACACGCTAATAACAAGTACATGGAGTCGTTTGATCCATCGAAAGCATCGTCATACTTGATGTATTTTCACGTCACCAATCTATATGGACGGGCAATGTGTCAACCTTTGCCATATGCAGATTTTCGATGGGTCAACGACGTGATGAACTTTGATCCATCATGCATCGCGCTAGACTCCGCTATAGGCTACATCCTCGAAGTCAACGTAGAATATCCGCAATCTCTACATGATGCGCACAAAGACCTGCCGTTTTGTCCAATCCATGATAAACCGCCGGGTAAGCTGGGAGAAATGCTGTTAGCAACCGTCTGCGATAAAAAGCGCTACATCATACCGGAAGCGCTTGTTTGGGTGAAGTTGGAAGTTTGTTTGGGTGAAAATCCCAAACAAACTCGAACTAACCCAAAAAAACTCAATCGTCATGAAAATCTTCGAATGTCTCAGGAGGGTACTTGTATGTCTCCTGTACGTATTCGGATCCCCTCATGAATGTCTTCAAACGTCTTATGCATGCTTCGAAAGTCTCACGAACGCCTTCGAAAGTCTCACGAACCTCTTGAAAGTTTCTTGAACGTCTTCACTGCCGTCGTGAATGTTTTTGCAAGTCTCTTAAACGTCTTCGAACCTGTCATGAATGTCTCCGAAACTCTCATGAATGTCTTCAAACGGCTAATGAACGTTTTCGAAAGTCTCTTGAACATCTTTAAACGACTCATGAACGTCCTAGAAAGTCTCTTGAACCTCTTTGAACCCCTCATGAATGGCTTCAAATGTTTTCTGAATGTTTTCGAACGTCTTGGGAATGTCTTCAAACGTCTTATGAACGTCTTCGGAGGTCTCTTGAACGTCCTAGAAAGTTCCTTGAACCTCTTTGTACCCCTCATGAATGTCTTCAAACGTATTATGAATGTTTTCGAACGTCTCGGGAATGTCTTTAAATGCCTTATGAATGTCTTCGGAAGTCTCTTGAACATCTCACGAAGGACTCGCGAAAATCTTCAAACACCTCGCAGTGTTCGATTTTTGTATATCCCATACAAAAGAAAAGTGGGTTTCACATTCGAAAGAAATATTTTATTCGGTTGCAGAATTCGATATCCGATGATTCTGACATAATAAAGTACGGGGTGAAGAGAATAAAAAAGTACATAATATTACATTTCTTTTATTTGCACGAATCTTTATAATTCAGCCACCAATTGTAGATTTTAAATACATTTTGTAAGGCACAATTGTTTTTATGCTTTTCGATTTTATGCTTTGACGATATGCATCCATATCGTCAAAGTCCATATTCCACGACTCAATACCTAGCTCATTTTTCATATTTAGTATATCAGCTAGCCATTCTCGTTTTTCATGACCCTTAACATATACGGGAGGACGCATGTCGTCTTCCGTTGGACTTTCAACTGCGGCCGTTATTAAATCTTCGGCCATGCTATATGAAACGTTTCCATAGGCCCACTCGAGACCATGATGATTGCGAATCAACCATGATGCTTCATATCTCACAGATTTTGTGAGAGGGCTCCATGGAATGGGACTCGCGGAAATGTAATAGGAGAGTACGCATCCCTCTCTCAGAATAGCTACTTCGTTCACGATAAAGTTTCTTCCAACAATGAAGCCTTGTAGATCCACAAAGGTGGGCACAGTCATAACGAATATGTTTTAGCGTGATCTAGTCGATGACAAGATCCAATTATCGCTGACGTTGATCTTTGAGAAACTCACTTTTAAACTATTCATTCATTTAGGCGAGGGTGTATTTGCTGATCTATTCGACTTTTATGACTGACTACCGCTTTGCGTCTTCCCGTGGCGCTCCATTTTCTCTAATCCCTTTTTGCTCCACGCCAGAAAAGTGTATGCTGGAAAATAATGGGTACACATGGATTACAAAAGCCGTTTACTTATAGACAGAAACCCGTTTTTTACACAAAATATTTACACCAAAAATGTACATAATTTTCACGAGTTTTACATCAAATTAATAATTATTGGAAAGAAATATATATACACAATTTTAACAAGTTAATATTTACACAAATGTACATAATTTTTGACGATGGTATGCTATAATGCCCCCATGGTAGGGTTTCAGAGGTCCCCGGTATGATATACCGCTTATCATCGTGAGGTCTCAGAGCGATTTTCGTCTCGCGAATGGTGTAGACCTTGTGCAACTTCGATCGAATGCACGTTTGACTACGGCTCATTTCAACTTCTTACTTCAAGCATCGAGCATAATCGTCAAATGTGATTGTCCTAGCCACAACACTGCTCTTGACACCTTTAATTTTTTTCGTCTCCTTCTTCCCCTCGACGCGTGTCGCATACATCTTCGATCGAAGTCCGAGGAACTCGGTCATAATTGCTCCATTACATTCGTCTTTCATGAGACCGGGTACCGTTTTGTTGACAAGCGGCATACCATACCGATTGTCCGCTGAATAGTCGCTCGTATCAAATTTTACAATGTCACGCTTCATGTCTGCACACACATCTTCGCTCTCAATGTCATATATGAGACTATCCGTATCGGTATACATGACTTTTCATCTATCTCGATACAGGGGTACCATATACTCGTGATGAAATCCATACAAGCACGTTTTGGATATGTCGCGTATGCACATACCCACATATATCGGCGAGTTGAATTTCACCTCGAGATTGCACAATTCCAAGGCAACGATGTGCTTCTCGTTCTTCTGTTGAGTCACGCGTATTGGAACAATGTCCTTTTTGGTGGTGGTGGTGGTGGTGGTGGTGGTGGTGGTGGTGGTGGTGGTGGTGGTGGTGGTGGTGGTGGTGGTGGTGGTGGTGGTATACACGTTGATGGATATATTGTTTTGGAGCTCGAATTTTTTTATTTGATGTATCCTCACCGGGAATTCGATATCCTTCAGATTCAGTACTGTGGAATAATGAGGGTAAGACGACGGACGGGCACTGCTTCGTTCAGCTGGGTATAGAGCAGCGACATCTGCCCATGCGAAACATGCATTATCATGCGATTTGACGTTCACCACAGCCTTCTTCATACTAATTTCCCGTGGCAATGATATGAAGCACCCAGCACGCATCGGATTATACTTCCCCACGTTTATCGTGAGGTTAAGTATTTTCCGCAGAGACCAGCCACTATCTCGTTCTTGAAATTCATCGAGCATGGTTAAAGTGGTCTCCGTAACTCGCCGTTCATACCAGTCGCTCAAATCACTGGTGATAAATAGTTCGCAGTTTCGCGTGTTGCACTTTTATGGCCATGTTTGTCACCACTCGCTAATTCACCATTAAACACTGTATTAACTTCAATGCTGTTGTGCTTGTTGATAATATTTTGTACATGAGGAAGCACTAGGACGCGAGCATCATTTAGAAAGTGTTTCGGCTCGACGTAGCTGCGATTGATGACGGAACCTGTCAATATCCGAGTCCCGATGGATGTGTCAATCTCGCGCCAGATTAACCCGTGATCACCATATCCTGCGCTCGTGTGTATAAAACGGCTCCGCACAGAATTCCTCAATCCTTCCAGACGCGCTATTTGGGCTATTAGTGACTGCTGATGTCCAATTAATAAACGCGGGCGCTTAATCCGACTCTGCGTTTCCAGCCCTTCGATGAACTCGCCACATCGCTATTCCCACGCAGCAAAATCTTCGACCGACCGTAAGAGCACGGCTTGGTCATGCAAGATTTGCTCCATGTTGACGAGTACGAAAATCTTCCACGATGTTAACTGACTGACTGCTTCATGCAAAGTGCGGACAGTTTTGAGCGGAGCGGATCATTAAAAAGGCTCTCCCTCCGGGGAAAAAAAATCGGTCCCCTCTCGCGGAAAAAAAACACCAGAGTTTTCCGATAACGCATCGGTGTAGATTGGTCCTGGGAACGCTAGACAAAAACAGGAGGTCGGGATGCATCGGGTCAAAAGATTCCAAGAGTGCAGCTGCGCTCAAGTGGTCCATCGGCGCCAACAGCCCATGACGATAGATCCCTAAAGATTGCGGTTTTCCCGAGGAACCTGTCAGGACCTGTTTCGAGTGTCGGCGAGCTTTGAGACGGGATGGATGCTAACATCTTGACATTATCTTCGAGATAGAAGCAGGGCAGCTGCATGTCATAAATAAAGACCACCCATGTGGCGTCTAGCGTTTTCATATTACCGAAAATGTTCCGACCCATATATGGTTGTCACACACGCACGCACGCATGCACGCTTTTCCAAGAAACCTGTCAGGACCTGTTTCGAGTGTCAGCGAGCTTTGAGACGGGGCGTACACACATGCAAACTGCATGTCATAAGGCATCTGCATGTAATAAATTAGGGGGCTTTGAAAAGCCGTCCCTTCATATAGCGTCTTCAAATTACCGAAAATTTTCCAAACCATATATGGTTGTCGCACGCACGCACGCACGCACGCACGCACGCACGCACACACACGCGCACGTGGCAAAAAAAATGTTGCATATTTATATGTTTTTCAAAGTTCTGCATGAGTTTTGGCGATTGTTGTCGGACTTGACCAATATCAAGGTCATTGAGCTCATTCAATTCACTTCAATTTGCTTTTTTTATCTCCTTACGACCATTTTTCGCTGAGATATCGGCCTTTGAATAAAAAACATCCTTTTGTCTTCAGTCACCGATATCTCAGGATCTAATGGTCGTACGGGAATTCGACCGGCAGTTTTGGAAACGTGCATACATACTCTACAAGCTCTGATTATTATTGTAGGTTAAAAAAAATATTTTTGCCATCAGTTTTAAAAAAGTACAAAAAAAACGATGTTTTCTTGGTCTTTATAAAATCCACCGCTACTTTGCAAATATTGCGATAAACACTAATGTTTATGGACGGTCATTCAGCTCAATATGTCCCCAAGAGCCATGCAAAGTTCCAAATTGAACTGTTCATCGGTCTTTCTTGCCCGATTAACCAAAATAAAAAAAAAAATTACAGGAGCAAGTTTCCTCCTTCTCACAAGGATACGTTGCGAGGTCGATGTCTCTGATTTCGATTAAATTTGGCATGCTTGTAGAATGGGTGAAAATAGGCGACACGTATTTTTTTATATCGGCGGAACCCGATTTTTAAGGGTTGAAAAGCACCCTCGAAAATTAGGGTGTTTTTCGTTTTTCGTCGATAATGTTTCAACGGTACGAGATATTAAAAAAACTTCAAATTGCAACAATGTTTATTTTTTCGTGTACTATACACTGAAGATGAGAACGATGGAGATAGCAACAAATTTCATATTGTTTATTGCAAAAATGCAATTTTTTCAACCGTATCTTCGCGAACTTTTAATCGATTGGGATGTAAATTTGCATACACGTAGATAATGGAAAAGTGCGGATACGGATTGTTTCTTTTTCCGATATCTTACAATTAAGGGGTTGAAACTGCCCGTCGATTTTTTTGCCGAGAGCATCTTATAATCAGCTAGTCTTTTGGCATTTCGGTCTAAATTCACGTCTATATACGTTCGTCTTATGACGCAATTGCATATTTGTAACATTCCAGCCCCTCCCCCCAACGGTCTCCCTCTCGAAAGGCAAACGTTCAAAGTTCTTTCCGTGCGGCATGGACGAACGTTTCTAGAAATAAAAATGGGTTACAAAGAAACTCCAATCAGTCAAAATAGTCGATACACATTTTCTCGTTGTCGAAATAAAAATAAAGTTCGAAGGGAAAAAATGTTGTATTTTTCGACTACTAGACGTTCATGATGATAATGATGAGTACAGCAACAAATGGCGTGTTGTTTATTCCAATAATTCGTGAATTACTTGTGAAAAATCACTCTTCAGTTTCCCACTCATATGGGCAGAAGCAAGGCTCGCAATCACGGACTGACTTCGTGCTTCGGAAAGCAACTGGATTACAATTGTATATTTACGAAGAAATTCTACTCCGCTCACCGTATCGAAGGCATTAACTGCAGAGGTTACAGCGGTTTTGAGTTGCCGCTGGAACTCATGAAGAGAATGATGCAAACATTTTTATCAGCTTATACCGCAGCATAATTTAATCTTTATCTTTAACTTTAATTTCACAAACAGCGGAACCAATGAACGAAAGAAATAAATCTTCGCAAAGAGCGACTATGGTGCAAAGAGCGGCTCTCCTGATAACCTTGAAATCACCTTATTAACGATTAATAGCAGTTCTGGTAATAGCGTGTGTCGCCGTTGTTTTTTTCGTGTGTAATTATCAATTGGGTTTCGAGTCATGTAAATTTACCAACGATCACTATTAGTGCAGTTACGACGGAGAAGCCAGCCATACATTTTGAGTTCGAAATACAAATCAAAATGTACGTTAATCCGGTGAATGTTATTCAACTTCTATCCATAGCGATAAGTGCTATGAATTTGCCTCGTACTCCAATCACCAAACACGAAAAACAGTTCAGTAAGGATCTAGAAAACATGTCATTGAAGCGATGGATCAACCTATGAAAATGGAAGTCGAAACTGGTTTGGATTTTCTGTCACCAAATGAAATTCATGCAGCAGCCGTAATAGAAGATGACAGTGAAGGAGATTGGCACGGACAACGATACCTAGATCCAATAATTGATGAAAATGTATGTACCCAAGATATAGAAGAATTGAGTTACGAATACGAGACAAGAGCTGTAGATTACTGGAGATCCGGGGCAAATGTGAATAGAAAGTGATCATCTGTTCAAACGAAATTCAAAAAGGTGAAATCAGAGTCGCAGTTGCGCCTGTGGGTCGATAGCATAAATAAGGGTGGCAGCTACAAACAAAAGTTAACAAAGATAGCTCACTACACGTTAAAAAATTTTAATGATGCTTTGGACAGAAGGCGCCTGTCCATGATATGGATCTTCGACGATGGGCCTTACGTGTACGAGAAATTGTAGAAATACCAGCCGTAAATTTCCAAGCATCCGCTTCTTGGCTAAGGACATTAAAAAACCAACATGGAGTTGTGGCACGGAAGAATACTAAACATGTAACAAAACAACAATTATTAAACCCTGATACACTTCAAAACAATGCTATCGAATTTATAGAAATGGTGAAAGTCAACATAGTCAACTTTGGGGCTGAAAACATATTTATTTCTGGTCAGAGTGGATTCAATTTAGAGCTATATACAGGCCGCACGTTGGTGAAAGAAGGGCAGAAATCCGTTGAGGCAGTCGTGCAATTGAAAAAATCAACAACACACTGTTATACTATACAGCCTTTGGTTTCTGCGAGAGGCAAGCTTTTTGCACCTATGTTGATCGTTTTAAACGAACCTACCGGCAAATTTGGTCCTCGAGTGGAAGAAACTATGTTCAGAGCCGAAAATATATTTCTATTGGCTTCGAAATCTGGAAAATTGACGACTAATCATTTCAAACGATGGTTCCAAGAAGTATATATGCCCAATACGGGTCCAAAATCGGAAATACTTCTGGATTCTTGAAGCGGTCAATGTCCAACTGCATTTAAAGAAATGGATATGCAAGGGAAAGATATTAAAGTTTTAACCATTCCAGCAGGTAAATATATTGCACCAGTTTCATTACTTCTGTAGACAATCAGTCCTTTAGATAATTAGTAATTCTTGCAGGTACGACTGGAATGATACAGCCCCTTTATGTTTATGGCTTCCCTGTATGGAAAAACTTCGTCAAACACTTTTCAGATGCAGTAATATTATACAATTACGATGTCAATCTACATTTGAGAGACAATATTGTTAAATTATAATCTCTTACACACAACCAGTTTTCTTCTCCACGGTTAACAAATCTTTTCAAATATGCGTGGTACAAAAGCGGGTACGAAGAAGAAAGACCACCAAACCAAAGGATACAACATTTTTTCCTATCGAACTTTATTTTTATTTCGGCCCGTTCGCGAGCTATAGAAAGAACGAAGTTGTTAAGGGTACATTGACCCCTTAAGAGTGTCGTTCCGCCAAAACGAGAAAATGTGTATCGACTCTTTTGACTGATTGTACTTTCTTTGTAACCCATTTTTATTTCTACATATTTTCGTCCATGTTGCACGGTAAGAACTTTGAACGTGTGCCTTTCGAGTGGCGGCCGCTGGGGGGAGGGGCTGGAATGTTACGATATGCAATTGCGTCATAACACGAACGTATATTGACGTGAATTTAGACCGAAATGCCAAAAGCCTAGCTGATAATATGATGATCTCGGCAAAAAAATCGACGGGCAGTTTCAATCCCTTAGTTGTAAGATATCGGAAAAAGAAAAAATCCGTATCCGCACTTTTCCATTCTCTACATCTATGTAAATTTACATCCCAATCGATTAAAAATGCTCGGAGATACGGTTGAAAAAATTGCATTTTAGCAATAAACAATATGAAATTTGTTGCTATCTCCATCGTTCTCATCTTCAGTGTATAGTACACGAAAAAATAAACATTGTTGCAATTTGAAGTTTTTTTAATATCTCGTACCGTTAAAACGTTATCGACGAAAAACCAAAAACACCCTAATTTTCAAGGGTGCTTTTGAACCCTTAAAAATCCGGTTCCGCCGATATAAAAAAAATACGTGTCGCTTATTTTACCCTTTCTACAAGTATGCCAAATTTACGCACGGAGAAAAAAGAGCAAATTGAAGCGAATTGAATGGGTTCAATGAGCTTAATGTTGGTCAAGTCCGAAAAAATTCTCCAAAACCCGTGCAGAAGTTTGAAAAACATAAAAATTTGCAAAATTTTTTTTGCCGTGATATTTCTTCCGACCGCGCAATCAGTGATTCTCAAAAAAAATGATTGTCGGAATACATACTAGAAACTTGAAGCTTCAAAATCCTTTTTTTTTGTACGACCATTTTTGACGAAGTTCAACTTTTCTTGCTCCTTTAATTTTTTGTGTCGATGTACGTTCACTTTCTGGTACTTACGATTCGCGGCCGGATGGGTGATTGGTTTTGGGGATAATACTTTATCGCTTGATGAAAGTATATGAAAATGCATATAATAATACGAAGATATATATATTCCCGCTTACTTTTATGAATTACAATTTATTTGGCATAGGGACGGGTGTAAGTACAGCGCAAATAATTTTTTAGAAGATTTGATTTTATTTGAATTGAATTTATCGATTCCGCTTTATTTTGAAGTAATAAGCCCCGACACGTGTGAGGTATGTTACTGAAAAGGAGCCTGCGTCGTTATCCACTAACATCAAGCGAATAAAGATTAAATCGATGCTCCGAACGGGTTTCGCATATTCTGTCAGACATTACTGAGATCTTTCGCCCAAATTCGTGTTCGATGTCATCTTACTTCCGGTCAGAGCGAATGGATCTTTTTACCGTTGCTCGAA
>OX632360.1:31740510-31752734 GCA_951751655.1 Ophion costatus
AACACGCCTTTTCACACCGTACACATCGACCACTGTGAGCCCTTCGAGAAACATTGGCTAAAGCAACATGTGTTGGTAGTGATAGACGCGTTCACTAAGTTTACGAAGCTATGCGCGGTAAAGTCCACAGGAAGCAAAGATGGAAGAACGTTGCGCGAGAAATGTAAAGGCACGGCGCCGAATCCTCTTCGCCTCAGTCTTTTTGGTAACGCGATCACCGCACTCAAACTCAACCCCGGGAAGGACAAATTCGAGACCGACTCCTGGAGGGCGACCCTCATAGGTTGCTCGAAAGTCTGCAATGGATATCGTATCTGGTTATCCGAGAAGAGACGCATCGAGATCTCGCGGGATGCGAGGACCATCCATGCTAGCCCCACCAAAATCTCGTCACGAAAGACACTCTCAATCGAGGAAACTCGTTCGGAAGAAGACGGTATCGGCGAGGACGATGTTGTCGCAAAAGATCCAAAAGGCCGAGAACGCGAACGATGGGAAGCTTCGACAGCCGAGTAATCGGAAACACCTGTGAATAACAATTCTCCTGAACCAAGCAGAAGAGGAAGCGAAAGACCCCGATTAATTCACACAGGCTTGAGGGGGAGACCTCGAAAGCTTTTACATGGTGCCGACTGTAGGCGTTGCAGGTGAAAGCGAGCTACCTGTTCCGCAAATCCTGCGAGGACCGGACGCTGGGAATTGGAATCGTGCTATCGCCTCCGAGCTGACGTCAATAATTGAGAACGACACATGGGAGCTGGTGCCTCGACCAGAAACCTTTGCTTTGAAGGAAACGTGATTCCCAGTCACATCTTAGGAGGGTTCCACATACAGAATTCCATTGAACCTCCCGAAAGCCTTGTCGCACAAACAATCCACGAGCTGAAGGATGGAAACAATGTATGTCTTTTGAAGAAACCTTTGTATGGGCCTCTTGAAGCCGGACGATGTTGGTATGAAAAAGTGTCTACTACCCTGTCCGAATTCGGTGTCAAGAGGTCGTCTGCGAATTCTTGCGTGTTCTTCAGAAACGACAAACGAGTATTGATATTAATCGCGACATATGTGGACGGCATTCTGGTGGCCTGCGAACACATCTCCATGGCGAAAGAGGTACCTACTCGCTTGGAGAATAACTTTGAAATATAAAATCTCGGGCAAGTACGTTTCAGCCACGGGATATACTTTTATCAGGAAAACGATGCGATCTCGATAAACCAACGGGGTTATACCGAGAGCATCTTGCGACGCTCAGGAATGGTGGAATCCAAGCCTGCTTCTACTCTGGAACCCGGCCTGAATTTGGAAGAGCGGAATGATGAAGAAACTACCAAATCCGAGCATCCGTACCGAGGCTTGCTCATGTATCTGGCCGTGAGCACCAGGTCCAACATAGTACACGCCGTGAACTTCCTAAGCTAATTCAACACCTGCCCCGAAGACCGACCTTTGAGCGCGGCGAAGCGAGTGTTACACTATCTGCGTGGAACAATTGATTACGGACCAAGATATACAAAGACGGACAGCAAGATGAAAGGGTATGTAGACGCTGATTGAGGAAGCTGCAAAGGAGGCTCACTTCCTCCGACGTTTCTGAATGGGGTTGGAGTTGATGAGGAGACGACGATAATTTTTTTTGCAACAACAACAGTGCAAAAAAGACTCGAAGAAACCGTCTTCCATGCCCACACAAGACATATTGACGTAAGACATAATTTCGTGCGAGAGGCACTATGCAAGAGGCGATGAAGGAATTATCGCCATTCAACACATCGCCACGACGGAAGTGGTTGCGAATTACCTCATGAAAGAAGTACTTGAACCGAAACATTGACACTGCCTGAAGATGCTGTGCTTCGTCAATTCGCAATCATGCTAGCGGTCATCACAGCGAGGGGGAGTGTTGGAACTAAGGTGTTCGGATCGACTCAGATCTGCCTTATCTACTGGATACCTACCCTCTAACACCGTACGAGGTGACCCTGTATACGAGAACAGTTGCGACGCGACATCCCGTAGCTTCACGAGTTTTACGTTTCTATGCGATTATTATCTATGTTGTGCCTCTTCGTGGGGACCGCGTCTCGTCGACTTTCGCTCTTTCTTTTTCCAATTCAGCACCGATAAATTATTACGAGCGATTGATCTGTTCGGTCTAGTGCACTTATTTTCTTTCCCACGCATTACAGTTTGGCTTCCGACCTCGGCACTGTCTGTATAACTTTTTCGATACGGTTTATCTCGGTTCTCATAGCATGAAAAAATTCTACAAACGAAAGAAAGAAGGTTTGAAAACAAAGTACTGAAACATTTTTTGTCTTGTCGATCGAAAACATATTTCGGTTTTCGATTTTTTTAAGTGTATTCTCAATTTTTGTTGTTATAAAAACCGGAGATACGAAAATGTAAGCGTGTCAGAATTTGCACATGATTGAAGGGTAAGTAGTAAAGCTATACCAGTTCTAACTCCGGGATCTCAGGGGCAGCGGGGCGGCGGGGCAGCGGGGCGGCGGGACTCTAGCGCGGGGAACCGACGATAGACGACACGAGGCGGGGAGGGGGTCGCAGAGAGCGCGGGATAGGCGAGAGTGGGGGCGTGATGATACGCGACGCTGAGCGATAGGGGGGGGGGGCGTTGACACCATTGGGCGGCGGGTAAATGTTGAAAGCTCATAAAATCATGTGATTTATTATAATCATTAACATTGTTTCCATATTATCGATGCAGTCGGACCGTTTTTATTACGTCACTGGAAGTCCGTACAAAGAACAATTTAGATACGCGCGCGCGCGCGCGCGCGCGCGCGCGCGCGTGTGTGTGTGTGTGTGTGTGTGTGTGTGTGTGTGTGTGTGTGTGTGTGTGTGTGTGTGTGTGTGTGTGTGAGAGAGAGAGAGAGAGAGAGAGAGAGAGAGAGAGAGAGAGAGAGAGAGAGAATCAACTATGAGTGGCTAGAATTTTTTTTGATAATATGAAAAAACTGTAGGTGCCGTATGGAGGGCGGCCTTTCAAAGTGCCATAAAATGCTTTATTTATTATATGTAGCTGCGGCTATGAGAGGAGTCATTGTTCCAAAAAAAATACATTTCAATCCCATCGAGATCTTGGTTTCATTCCAAAATATAACGTCAAGATGTCCACATGTGCGAGTATGTATGCAGTGCATTCGGCCAAATACGCCCTGGACTTGACCAAAAACGAGCTCGAACAAGTTCCAAAGGTCTTACTCCTAAAATGTTGGGGTCATTATATTGGTTTATTGTGGGATCGTTTGTCAGAACATCATCGCAACGATAGTGCAGTGATATAATATCTTCCATGCATGGAGCATTATAATACGCCACAAATGAAAGATCACATTGGTGGCCCTCCACCTCAACGTCGAGACTGTGGAAAATGTCATGAGGTGGGAAACTTTCCACGTGGGAGGAGGACCGGGTCCCACGAACGTGTTTGAACCCGTTTTTCATTATTGGAATAGTGGGGAGAAGTTCGAAAATTTCAGTGGTGGGGTTATAAAACGAAGGAGCTTATAATTTCATGGACCAAGCTCAGACTGCACTATTCTACCGCCACATCAACATCTCCGAAAAAAACTTTGAACATTTTTTCCAAAGAGAAAAGTGTGGAAAATGGATTTTACGAGTATCAACAAAGTCAGCCTGATGGCGGAATTCCTTCTGACGAAGAAGCTGTCAGAACTCCGTGTTCACTCGGATCATCGAATCTCCGACATGAGGGCCGCGCAAACCAAGGTTGGGAAACGCTACAGCGCGGACAACGCGGATGAGTTCACCGTCTTCTTACCAGCGCGACTTGCGAAGGCCTTCGACGAAGATTTGGAAACGTTCGAGCGTATGCGGCACGCGGCACGTGATCATCATCTCTGGATGACATACAAAGGCGGAAAATACAACAGCATGGACTTTTTCCAACTCTGAGCACCCATGGTGGAAAAGACGAAATTCGTTGGAACACCATCCTCGAACGGCTGTCCGCATCATCGAGAGCATGCACTCGATGCACTCTACATGCAGTTGCGGAAAATACAACAGCGTCAAGTTCCATCGTCTCTGAACATGGTGGAAAAGACAAAGTTCGTTGGGCAGCAGCGTTGAGTGCAACAGCCGTCCGCATCATAGTCGTCTCGTCATCGCTTTCGACGTTTTTAGTGTTGACTATGTATAAATGTATTAAAAAAAAACTTTTATCGAAATGTAAAAGAAGGAGAAATTCAAACTATTTTTGTCGTAGAATAAATGAAGAATACAAATGATATATATTTTCATCGAAATGTTTTTTTATTCATTTTCAAAAAACCCCTCGCTCACACACCGCCTCGTATACACTCAACCAGCTATTCAGCGATTTTACATTCACATGGGCGCAATTGAATTTTATGTTAAAGGAATGATGCGGGCATTTGGAGTTTGTGATTTTCGGCAACTTCTGCAGCGATGGACAGTCCAGAGTCTCCAAGTCGATGACCTTTGGTGGGGGATCCATGAATCTTGATAGCCATGCGCAATTCTCGAATCCCTTCGCGAAGATGGTAGGAGCTCCTCGCAAGATTTTTCGAATTGTCTTGCTAGCTGCCTCGTATGGTATGCCGCTGTGATCGCAGCGTATTCCATGGAAATTGCGTTCCAGCCACTTGTTTGTCATTTTGTACTTAGCCGGTAGAGAGTCCCATGCAAATGGTGCGTCGACGGAGAGCGTCAGCGGTTCAGCATTTTTGTCGTGGACTTTGACAATGGACATCTCCTTTAGGACAAATTTGTTGATGGGTCTCTTGAAGCCCTGCACATCGACGATAAGCTTCATGTTGACTGATGCGGGTGCGAATCATCGGCATGATTTTATACCAATTTTTTAACCCCACCGCTCATTGGATTGTACTCAACAATGCGATCATGGAGGATCATGCAGTATGCTGAGGTTTGCGGCGGACTATTGTTTTTCAATTCGAACTCAAGACGCACGTCAACAGGGCCGGACTTGAGAGAATCGTTTTGTTTTGAGCAGTCAATGACAACGAAGGAGGCTTTTTCTAAGAATTCAATCCTGCTCAGCCATGATTCAGCCTCTTTGTTGTAATAGGTCGGTTGAAAGTTTGCGTACATCTCGTAGAGTAGAGCATATTGATTTTGATCAATGTTCAAATTCTAATTTCCATATAGATAACATTGTGAGTTGAGGTATAGTTTGACATCGCGAGGGTTACAATGACCAAAGTGGCTCGCATTTTGTTGTTTCTTATTTTTCCGTCCCGTCTGCAGCGCGAGTATGACAGAACGTGGCTTCTCCAGTTGATTCAAGGTTTTCAAAGACCACACGTGCTTAGAGGTGGCAGGCAGCAATGGATATTCATACAGTTCACATGTTCGGAAACTCATGGAGATTGGTGCGTCTTTGGCGAGAAACTTAAACAGCTGAATTTTTCGCTGATTCGAGACTGATACATACGGAAGGAGCCATTCTATTTTGTGCAATACGAGTTTGTGGTCTTCAGCCGCTGTTTGTACAATGGCATTGTCATCCGTCTTTGATCTCGTGAAAATTAACTCGTGCTTGGCATTTACGACAATTTTACGATAATCTTCGGCAATGCCAAGGAGCATGCTGAGCAATATACGCTCTACAATCTGCTTGGTCACCAAGCAGAACTACAATCTGCTTGGGCAATCACCAAGCAGATCTACAATCTGCTTGGTCTCCTCGACATCGAGCCATCCAGTGTTCTCGAGCATAGAGCTCTTGGCCGCTGAGAGAGACGAATATCCCTTAATTACACTCGTAATGCCAACATTCTTATTACGATCGATTTCTATGGCATTCAATTCATATCGCACTTCCTCAAACAAATGACAAATTGCATTTTTGACGAGACTTGTATCAGCGGTCGGCGTCCCATCACACTTGGATAATTTCCCACATATTTGTAGGGAACTCTTGCTTGACAGGATGGAGAGGTCTTGATGTTGGATGGCAATACGGATTTCATCGCTGTTATTGAAGGTTGAAGATGCAGATCGCTGATGAGCGTGAATCTCGCAATGCATGATTGATTCATCATAGACCACAGGTGTCTGAATGTTTACAATTTCTTCTTCCATTTCACGCAGCAGATGCACAGAGCACAGGCTAAATAATTTTTTACACGCTTTCGCCACGCACTTTGGGACCCAAACTCTTCAAGAGTAACACGTTTTGAGGTGTTAGCACTTTGGGCGTTGGCCGATGACTGATCGTTTTTATCCATGGTTGTTTATTGTTATTGGAATATCTATTGAAAACTACACCCATCACGACTTTGTATGCAAGCGTATGGTGATTACTTCACCGCGGAAATTAACCAAATCACCGTCCTGATCCACTATGCGAAGCTGTATCGTATCAATCGTTCGACTTGTGAATGGCTGATAAATTACATGCGAGGGAACTTCAATGATCTTATAGTCCGGTGGCACAGATGGAAAGAATTCATGAATTGTGTGTACTTTTTGTCCGTTAATATAGGCCCCAGCGGTAATGTTGCACTCAACGCGTGGGGCTTTCACTTTAAGAATGGCTACAGGAAGGTCAGATTCATGTCTTTTATTGGCTTCCAATTTGCGTGCAGTGAAGCCTAGTAAATGTCCAATAGAATCTGTTGGCTCAAAATTTACATCATGATCACACTCGATCTCACTGCGTAGCGTATTATTATTGGGTTTAATGGTGATGCTGATGATTTTACGCGAGAGCTCTGCTTGTGCAAGCGTCTCGATATCCTTTATTTCATAACTATCCGTAGGTATCCTCAACACCTCATCTCCCACGTAAAGGTTATCGTGACCATCGTCGACATTGGGAATAGAGTTGAAAGTCAACAGTTCCACGAGACCGAGAGTATAATTTTTGTGTGGCGAGAGTTTGATGGGGGGAAAGTATTGCACCTCGAGTATGGATGATGAGCCAGATATGGTCAATGCTAAAATTTCATCCGTGATACTGGTAAAATGACAACTGAATTCTCCCCGTCATTTCCCCTCTATGTATAGTGGATATTTGTCTTTGTGCTGTGATTGTTGACAAAGCAATTTCAGACACAAATGTCAACATTCAATCGTATCATATTCCTCATACCATTATAATTATAATTTACGCTTCCAACACGAAAATATCTCATGAGTTCGGATGGTGGTGAGAGGTTGCCGAAACTTTTCAAGTACATGAATTTCCATCCAGTCTTTTTATAAGCGACCCAGTGTATTCCAGAACCAACATTTTCATCCAAATTAACAATTGTTACTTCACATTTGAGGGGTCCGCTCGCTGGCAATGTATCACGCATGTAAGCTCCACGAAAATGGGGATTTTTTAGGATTGTCGAATATTTGAGAAAGTCGATGTCGGTGAGGAAGCGTAACTTCTCATTTTTTGGCTTAATATAAAGACCCAATCCCTGCTTATATGGTTTCAGATATAAGCCCAATGCAGGCCCAATGCAATCGCTTCAATTGTTCGATTATGGCGCTTATTTTCATCCAATTTACGTTTACCTGTTTGAGCAGCATTTACCGCTTTAGCTTTACTAGCCGCACCACCTGACAAAGCACCCGCAGCGCTAAGACCCGCAAAAATGGGCACGAGGAATGGTTATAAACCACCAATTTTATGGGGTACAGGTAGAACCCGACGTGTACGCACTTTGCCACCTTGCAAATTTGCGGCTGCACGAGCATCCTTTCGAGCTGATTTAATAATCTTATGCGGATCATTGCTTTGAATCATTGTCTTTTGTGCAGCGCCAATTATTTTTTTCAAATAAACGCCACCCTTGCGGGCCTTTATTCCCATGCCAAATTTTCTCTTTGCCTTCATCAAATTTGCCACACCCCAAGCACTGGCTTTTTCACTGATGCTAGCGTCGTTAGCGGTAACACGTTGCCAAGCCTGTTCACCCAACACTTTATCCACCAAATGTCTCTCCTGAAGATTATCCGGATTTTTTGAATACACAATATCGTGTTGTTTGCAGGCCGTATCCAATGGGTTAATGCCCAGATCACCACGAGCACGGCGCTTGACCAACTTTGTGCCTGGTCCACAATAGTGATACCCCGGCAGATGTAGTTCAACGGGGAGTTTGTTGATTAGGCGGTTGACCAAACCCTTGCCTCTCTTCTGATGCACGATCATGTCTAAAGACACTACGCGACTGACTGATAATCCCTATAAGAATCCTTTTTATATGATTTCACCGATAGTCGTGTGTGAGATGACGTCCAAGAAGCCAACTATCCGAGGCAGACTTCCCGTGATAAATTTCGACGAGTTTGTTCACGGCAGTGCGGGGAAGAAAAAACAAAAACGTCATGGGAATTTATTGCCGGATAGCACACGTGCACTGTTTTGCGGTCCATCTAATTGTGGGACAACCATCGCTTTGCTCACTCTCATCATAGATCCGAATGGTTAGAGATTTGAAAACATTCACTTGCATTCCAAATCGCTGCAACTGCAGAAGTATAAGTTGGTCGATCAAGTACTCCAACCTGTGAGTAAAGTTGAATATGATCCATTCGAGACGCGTGAACAAGTGATACCGCCGATTGATGCGCGATCCAACTTTCATCCATCTTTGATGATATAGCATGCGAAAAGCAGGATAATGTTAGAGCTTACTTTTCCATGGCAAGACATGAGATTGTTGACAGTTTTCATCTTTGTCAGACGTACACCCGTATCCCCAAACATCTCGTGAGGGGTATTGCAAATTTCGTGGTGCTATTCAAGTAGGACAATATGAATTTCAAACATGGGTACAGCGACCATGTTAATACGGATATGACTTATACATGCTTTAAGAATATGTGCATGAAATGCGGGAATTCTGACAAATATGCCTTTATGACGATTGACAAGGACAGCGGTATTAATAATGGTCGATATAGACAAGGTTATGATTATTTTCTCACCATTGATGAATGTGACAGTATGTTGACAGTATTGTGCATGCCTTGACAGCGACAACGTGAAGAGCGAACAACTGTTGCGAGAAAAAGATGTATTGCATGAAATTGCCAAGACGAGCGATGCGATCAGACGAAAGCATCGGATGATGAGAATTGCAAAAGATAGCGATGAGCAGAGAATGCAAGATGTCTTTAAGCCTATATTGAGACCATTGAAGAAATTGGTGTCATATAAAAACGTTGAAGTGGCGAAGGAGGAAATTAAGGTTAAAAAAGTAAGTGATTATGTTGAAGAAGGAGATGCATTAAGTAGTGTAAAACATCAACTGAAGAATGAGACAGAAGCTTTCTTCAAGAGTAAAACCCAAGATTCGTTTAAATTGATATATGAGTACGATGATGACTCACAAAATGTCGATGAATTGATCGGTGAATATCTTTTGCTATTACAAACAAATAGAAAGGCAAGCTTGGATGTAATATATGGTGTACGGAATGGACGGAATCTCGCAAGCAACAAATTAATCATTGGCAATTCTACGATAATTTTCGACTCTTAACATATTCGTGTGGGAGATGCGAGTTATGCGAGAACTGTTGGATTAACGGAGCTGTTGTTTAAAAAAGTGCCCAATCTCGAAGTACTTACACCAGACGATTTGAAAAACCATGAAAAGATTGTAATCTTAACGAATGCACACAAAAAATGTTTAAAGCCTAGTGAGGCTATACGACTTAACACCAGCCACAAATTCAACAAATATATCGGAAATATAGTCGATCATCATGTGGGACAGGGTATGCCAAAGTATAAGCTAGCTAGACAAAACATCCAGTTGGACTATATTTATTGGGACAATTCAAAAGAGCTAGTAGAGCGTCTTCGCTTACTTCTGATACCACAAGCAGCTGGAAATGCAGCCCATGCAAATGAAATTATATCGATTATCGAGGAATTGCATGAAGCTTAAATCATTTATTATCTCGGCGTTGAAAAATTTACCCATTCTCATCATGAGTGTCGATGTGGTTGGACGCCAATTGCGTAAGAGTGTACTCCTCAGTAAGCAAGGTCCTCCAGGCCGACCTGGGATTGGGTTTAAAACCACCGCGGATGGTCATTATGACGTGGGGCAGAAACGATTGTGTAACATTGCAAATTCAGAAGGGGAAGCCGACGCCATCACTTTAAGTGCTTTACACAAAAGATCCCGAACTAGCATTAAGAACATACGCAGGGAAATGAATGAGAGTAGTCAGCTATTGGTTAATGGACTTGAAGCTACGATAAGCGACATTGCAAAGACACTCGAGGCTACTGTCAAACCTCTACAAGATTTGGTGATGCGTAATTCATATGTCATTACTGAATTGGATGCGCGACTGATTGGACTGGAAAATGAACGAGAAAAGAAGCGCTGTCGTGCTGGAGCTACATAAGCCTGCTCGACGAAACTATTCGCGTCGACATGTGGACATCCGTGGCTTGCACGAGACCTGGCAAGCTGATCTCGTCGATATGTCATCATACACGCGTCAAAACTCCAAACACAAATTTCTCCTCACCGCCATCGATACCTTCTCAAAATTCGCCTGGGCCGTGCTAATGCTGAGTAAGAGTGGTAAAGATGCAGCGGCCGCAATGAAGTCGATCCTCGTTAAGGGACGCATACCACATAACTTACACGTTGATCAGGGAAAAGAATTTTACAATTGTGACTTCAAAGCCCTCATGAAACAGTACAATATTCACATGTATTCAACATATAGCAACATGAAGGCATCAATTTGCAAGCGTTTCAATCGTACATTGAAGAATAAGATGTGGATGCAATTTAGTCTTCGTGATAATTATAAGTGGATCGATTTTCTTACTAATCTAGTAGCCGAATATAATAATTCTGTACACCGCACCATTAAGATGAAACCGAGAAATGTCAACGCGGAAAATGAGAAGCAATTGCAGCAAGTATTCAAAAAGACTCCAATGAAAAAATCACCGAAATTCGCCGTTGGTGATGAAGTGAGAATCAGCAAATTTAACACTCTCTTCAATAAGGGTTACACACCAAACGGGACAACAGAAATATTTACGATTCGCCATGTGAAAAAATAAACGCATCCGGTGACGTACCACTTAAAAGACCATAAAGATGAACCGATCGTGGGTGGCCTCTACGAACAAGAGCTTCTCAGGTTCAAGCACCCCAATATCTATCTCATTGAAGCAGTATTGAAGTAGCGTGGTAATCGAATGTTTGTAAAATGGTTAGGTTTCGACAATAGCCACAATAGTTGGATAAGTAAATCAGATTTGTAGTCAACAATAAAGTAAATGTGACCGAATGGTTTTTCGACTTTTATGACCTATTACCGCTCCGCGTGCTCGCGTGGCGCTCCACGTTCTCTAATCCCTTTTTCCCCCACTCCCGAAAAGTGTATGATGGAAAATAGTGGGTACACATAGATTACAAAAGCCATTTACTCATAGACAGAAATCCGTTTTTACATAAAATATTTACAACAAATATAATTTTACCGAGCTTTACACCGAGTGAACGAAAAATATACACAATTTTCACAAATTTTACATCGAGTTAAAATTTATAAAAAAAAATATACACAATTTCACAAGTTAATATTTACAAAAATGTACATAATTTTTCACGATGTTATGCTATAATGCCCCCATGGTAGGGTATCAGAGGTCCCAGGTATGATATACCGCCTTTCGTCATGAGGACTCATTGTCGAGCAATTTTCGTCTCGCGAATGGTGTACACATTCTGCAACTTCGATCGAATACACGTTTGACTACGCTCCATTTCAACTTCTTCCTTCAAGCATCGAGCATAATCGTCAAATGTGATTGTCCTAGTCACAACGCTACTCTTGACACTTTTAACTTTTTTCGTGTCCTTCTTACCCTCGTCACGCGTCGCATACATTTTCGATCGAAGTCCAATAAATTCGGTCATAATTTCTCCATTATATTTGTCCTTCATGAGACCGGGTACCTTCTTGTTAACAAGCGGTATACCATACCTATTGTCCGCTGTATAGTCGCTTGTATCGAATTTTGAAATGTCGCGCTTCATGTCGGCATATATATAATCGCTCTCAATGTCATATATGAGACTATCCGTATCGGTATACATGATTATACATTTATCTCGATACAGAGGTACCATATACTCGTGATGAAATCCATACAAGCACGTTTTGGATATGTCGAGTATGCACATACCCACATATATCGGCTTGTT
>OX632360.1:31757934-31917934 GCA_951751655.1 Ophion costatus
AAATAAATTTTTTTCAAACGTCCCCCTTCAATCCCTAGAAGTTTTGTTCCACATAATAGTTCGTCCGAGCAATATTTTTCGAGAAAATTCAGGTGTAAGATTAAAATGGGACACCCTGTATATATATATATATATATATATTGTAATATAGGCTGAGAATTTTTCCTTTTTTCCTTTCCCACGGTCGAACTCCGTCTTCTAATTTTATCACCTCCGCCTCCATTCCGACGAAAACTCCCACACAAATATTAGAAGAGTCCTGACATTCCTCCCGCGTACCTTTTTTATTACCACCGCCCGAATGCAGCTGCATTCGTAGTATCGTCGGCCCCTTACCAAATCCGTAACTTCCACCCAACCGCGGTCCCGAATTCAATAGTCACACACTGGTTTTCTGACTTCTCAGAAAACCATCTTCTAGCCCTATCGCTTGGGAAAAACGCCGATGAACGCCTCAAGCGTCACGTAGGCCCTTCCTCCCACTATTTTCAATTTCCCACGCTCCAGCCCTATAAGTTGCCTCCGTTCTAGGCTAAGTAGTCAGTAAGTCTCCAAATTCTGTACGACACCGAATCTCTGTCCGTCAGTCATTTGAATAAACGTGTCTCGAGTAGCTCAAATCTGTGTTTACCGAGTTGTTCCGTCCTACGACCGAGTTCTGGAGCGAGTCAGTTACTCCTTTCCTCATAAAAATCACAAAATTGTCCATCCGCGACATCACAATTGGTGCTAAGTGTGGGGTTGTGCTGACTATCAACGCTGGGAACATAGGACCGATCGACGACACTCCGAGTCTACGAAGGACACACGTTTGGAACTGGATCCACAAAAGGAATCGGTGAGTAAAGACTCATTTACTCGTTACCACGAGCCACAAATTATAAGCACCGATTCCGAAACTGACTCAGTGGATCAGGCCGAAATGTCACTATCTAACGTGAACGCGGCTATCAAAACAGCGTTCGCTCGAATAAAAGACTCGGACTCACAAAGCGAAATAGAAGATAACGCTTCGCATATGACGCACGCATTACCGGAAGACTCTGTTGAAGAGCTAACACCAAAAGAAGCTCTAGAACTAATCCGTGAATTCGATAGCAAATCCTTGGGCGTTGAAACCTTTATTACGTCGATTGAAGATGTTAGACCACAAGTGAGTCGATCAGATTATCTCCGCCGATTAGTAATCACGAAAAAAATAATCGGAGACGCGGCAAGAGAAATTCAAGAATATGAAACAAATACGTACGAACAACTTTACGAGTGTTTACGGATCCTTTTTGGAAATTTGCAACCAGTTAGCGTTTGGAGAGACAAAAGATCACGAATGTTCCAACAGAAAAATGAAAGTGTTTCAAAATTTACAAATAGATTTCTAGAAGTACAGAATCAACTTCTCTCCGTGTTAGGCAATTCAACCCCAGATGAAACACAAAGACGATTCATTGTGGAGTACGAACGCCAACAAGGGCTTGACCAATACCTGTTGGGATTGAAAAAGGAAATATCGACTGAAGTACGCGCTCAAAAACCGGAGAATATTCGAATGGCAATAGCTCGAGCGCAAGCCGCAGAGGCATACGATTATACTAAGGAAATGATGACACGCAACCTAAACATTAGCGAAAAAAATACAGGTAGCTCAGAAGCCCGAAAACCATCCTATCATAAATCTTTCGGAACTCCCGCGCCGGCACCGTTCTCTACGTTAGCATGCCGATATTGCAACCGCATGGGTCACTCTGAGCGTGATTGTCGTAAAAAAGCCTCCGACCTACCAAACCCCAACAGAAACGGACCGCAACAACAGTTTTTTTCAAAACGGACAGTCGCGCAATCATCGACCAATGCAAACAACAGTCAATCACATACCAGAGGAGAGAGAAATTATCACGACACAAGAAATATCCCCCGAGTTAACGCCATCGGATCCGCTAAACGAGTGGTCAAACTTCACACACGAACAGCCAGCAGAATAGGCAGTTTTCTTCTCGATACCGGTTCGGCAATCAATTTAATTAAAATCAGCATGTTGACAAAAGGGTCGCAGATCAATCGAAACATTAAGACCCCGTTTTCCATGGGAAATGAACAACACGAGTCGTTATTTGCTGCTAGACAAGAATTTCAACGAAAGACTCACATTTTTCACGTTATTCCCAATGATTTCCCCTTAGACGAGGACGGGTTAATTGGCATTCCATTCATGGAAAAGTATCAAACGAACATCGGTATCGGTAGAGAAAATTATTTAATGTTCGACGATCAACGATTTGAATTTGAGAAAGTTTCTGTCACCATCCCACCACGAACCATCTATTTTATTACGGTTCGTACGAATATTGAAAATGGAACAGCCGTTACGGACGAGAACAATCCTGGAGCAGTAGTGCCTTGCATCTTCGAAGCCAAGGATTACGAGGCCCGAGTACCATTTTTGAATGACTCGGAAGAACCGATCACGTTTACGATTGACCAGTTACAGGGCATTCCTTTTAAGGAAACGGCCTGTTCGCCTAAGGAGGAGCGCCAAGACGCACTAAAGGATGTAGCCCGTGTCAACGCTATAGAAATTACTAATTCCGCCGAACGTATTCACACATTGAAACAAAACGTTCGACTCGAGCATGTTCCACCAGATCAAGCAGAAAAGGTTTGGGACATTATTTCCGATTTTCCGGACGTTTTTGCCCTGCCTGGAGACCCACTGCCAGGTACGAAGACAGTAAAGCATCGAATCATTACGTGCGACGACACACCTGTGAACACGAAGCAGTACAGGTATCCACCGGTTCACAAGGAAGAGATCGACCGGCAGGTAAACGAGATGCTAGAAAAGCAGTTAATCGAGCCGAGTGACTCGCCGTACAATTCACCAATTTGGGTTGTACCAAAGAAATCGGATGCATCGGGAAAACAAAAATGGAGGATCGTGATCGATTTTCGCAAATTGAACGAAAAAACTACTCACGATGCCTATCCTCTCCCATGTATCGACGAAATATTAGATCAATTAGGCCGAGCAAAATATTTCTCCGCTTTTGATCTAGCCTCGGGATTCCACCAAATCCCAATGGACGAGCGTGATAAACAAAAAACAGCGTTTTCTACGCCATCCGGTCACTACCATTATTGTTATAATGGTAGTGACCTGATGGCGTAGAAAACGCTGTTTTAAGTCCAAACGGCATCCTGTTGGATGCCGTTCTTAAGTCCAAACGGCATCCTGTTGGATGCCGTTTGGACTTAAGAATGCACCTGCAACATTTCAACGCATGATGAACAACGCGCTGAGAGGATTAATTGGAAATAGCTGCTTCGTCTATCTCGATGACATAATAATTTATGGACAAACGCTTGAAGAGCATAACAAGAAACTTATTGAGGTGTTAACCCGCCTCCGCGAATCAGACTTAAAATTACAGCCGGACAAATGTGAATTTCTACGGCCAGAATTGGAATTTCTAGGACACGTAATTTCAGAAGAAGGAGTGAAACCAAACCCGAAGAAAACTGAAGCGGTACAGAATTTTCCCAAGCCAAAGGATCAGAAACAAATTAAACAATTTTTGGGACTCGCTGGATATTACCGAAAATTTATAAAGGATTTCAGCAAAATAGCGAAACCACTTACAGAACTCTTGAAGAAGGATACAACATGGTCTTGGACCGACAAACAAGAACAATCATTCAACTTATTACGAACAGCGCTGACAACATCTCCCGTCCTTCAGTATCCGGACTTCAAGGAATCTTTCGTGCTCACTACCGACGCGAGTAACCACGCCATAGGTGCAGTGTTATCGCAGGGACCCATCGGCAAGGATCGTCCCATCGCCTACGCATCACGCACCCTTAATAAAGCCGAACAACGATATTCGACGACGGAAAAAGAGATGCTGGCAATAGTCTGGGCTGTGAAACACTTCCGACAATATTTGTTCGGAAAGAAATTCCAAATCGTTACGGATCACAAGCCGCTGATCTGGATTCTTAAAACTTCGAACCCTCCAACGAATAGTCGCCTAATGAGACTCCGTTTAAAACTCGAGGAATATGAGTATGAGGCCGTTTATAAAAAAGGAACGTTGAATACAAACGCTGACGCCCTATCACGAATATATCCTGTAACTACTCGACAAGGAGAACGCGACGGTACCCTAAATGAGGAGACCGAACATCAAGAAGCGTCAGATATCATCAAAGAAGAAAGCGACAACGCAGCGGATACTGAGAACGCAGCGGAAAGGAATAATTATCAAGAAGAGACGGAAAATGAAAAATTTCCCTTTTACATTGAATTCGAACTATCGAAGGAAATACCAGTGGTTCCTGAAATTGTTGAGGAGACACCACCCAGAAACACACCGAGGATCAAGATTACAGATCAACCTGAAAACAGTGAAGATGAACTGTATCTTGATTTCTCAGCTGATGAAATCGAATGGTATAACGTATTAGCTGAGAAACTGTCAGTGACCAAAGAACCTACCAAAATTTATTTAGGTTGCAAACACCTGCGCGAAAACCCACTTACAAAAATGAAAATTAAGCAGATGATCTCATTTATTTGGTCAAAGAAATCAGAACGACCGTTTCTCTATCTCTACGACACGGAACTCTACGAGCCAGGCACAGAAGAAGAACGGATAGACATCATAAAACAACACCACGGGACAAGCGCCACAGGTCATTTCGGAGTAGCGAAGACCCTCGATCGGGTGAAGGCCGTTGCTACCTGGCCCAACCTGCAAAGAGACATCGAAGATTATATCCGTAGATGCGACACGTGCCAGCGGGTCAAACTCGTGCGAACACAACCGCGAGCAGAAGCAATAATTACAGACACACCGGAGAAACCCAATGAAAAAATTGCATTGGGCCTTGTGGGTCCACTACCTGAAACGTACGAGGGTCACAAGTACATCCTCTCTGTACAAGACCAACTCACAAAGTGCATTACATTGATTCCATTAAAATCACAGGATGCTCAATCAACAGTAACGGCACTGGTTGAAAACTTTATCTACATTCACGGAGCTCCAAAAATCATCTTAACTAAGGGTGGAACCACTCGAAGGCGCAATTTACATGGAAAACCTAGGAAACGCCGTGATCTACCACCAAACCTGGAGAGTAGTCAACTACGTCGACCTCACCGAAATAAATCTACACCGGGACGAGCTGGTGCAAGCTACGCTGGGCTTGGCAACGGTTTGCAGTGGAGCCAACGAAAAGAAGAATTGCTCGGAATTTGCATCAATCGAAATCCTTCAGCAGAGGTTAAATAGAATAGATGCTAGGAGATCTAGATTAATGAACATAATTGATTATAAGCCCCTGTTTAAACGAGGCGTATTTAACTTTATTGGTGACATACGTATAATCTTATTTGGGACTTTAGGAAATTCCGATGCCGAATATTATAATAATGAGATCGATAAACTTCACGCTGATAATAAGAAAATGAGTACCCTAATTCGAAATCAAACAGCAATAGTTAAGGGCATGGCATCTACACTTGTCAAAGCCATAGAAGAATTGCGCACTGAGAATCAACGACTGTTTAAGTCCTATGCAAAAGTCAATTTTGCAGTAGCTGATAATGCTAGAGATATCAAGATTAACGCACAAGTGACCCTTCTAGAGACTCTTATAGACGAATACAGTGAATGCATTAATAATGTCTTAAATGCAGTAAACGATGGAAAACAAGGGATAATCCACCCTCAAATCCTTAATCCTGCCGACCTAATCGACGCTCTAAAAACTATTCGGGAGCAAACAGCGACAAGTAATACTCCACCTGTACCTCTAGAAGAGTCTGCTTTTGCGGCAATTATAGGAATTAGCGACGTAAGCGTTATGTTGAAAGATAATCGTTTCACGTACATAATTAAGGTGCCAGTAATAGAAAACAGTTTGCTTGATGTGTTCCGTATTATTCCTATCCCCAAGCGGAAGGGAATCTCAAGTACATTTTTCTACGTGAACCCTCCTGATGCATTAATAATGACCAATGCGGCCAGAACAATATTTACTCCGAGCACAGAAGAAGACTTCGATCACTGTAAAGAAGTAGGACCACGACGCCTGTGCAAACGTAAAAACCCTGACTATTTTGTACACGATCCCAATAGTTGCGAAGCAGTGATCATTCAAAAGCCGATAGACATATCTGACTCGCAATGTCAAATACTCTACATAAATCTGGTTAAATCTTTGTGGATTCAATTGAAATCAGGAAATTCGTGGATCGTGACGTCCCCGCATGACGAGACGTTTTATGTGAGTTGTGATGACCATAAAACACACCAGTCACTACTACGCGGTACCAACAAAATAACCATAACAGGCGACTGCGTTGGGCATACTGAACACATCTTTATAAGACCTAGTTATGATAAAAGGATTACACAAGCTTCCGACCTTCTTCTCAACAAGACTCTCAAAGTTCCGAATCTCGAAAAAGTGCTTCGAAATCATTCAGTTTCTTTGGACGACATTCAGCTAACAACGTTAGGACGACCTACACACGTCGACCTTACTCAACTCAAAACTCTTGGACAGACGTTAGACGAGATCTCAGAAGAGGCAGAGAAAATCGGACAACGTAAACGGACGAAGACATTTGTCGAAACTACTTACGAAGGTATCAGGTATCTCGGGTACAGTTGTACCGCCGTTGTTTTCTTATATGTTATGTTTAGATTCGGATTATGTGGTTGTTTATCCAGTATATTCACCAAACTATTTAAAGCAACCTTTTCCCCTTGTATCAATGTATACAATAATTGTTTTCATCAAAACAACGAACATGTAGATTACCGTGTAAACTACGACGGAGAAGAATGTTCCATGCTAGAAATCGCCAGACATCGTAATGTACAAAACACTGCGAAACAAGTGGGTCGCCGTCGGTCCACTAGCCTTAAAGCTTGAAGAAAATTCATTTTTTTTTGTATGAATTTTCTTAAATTAGGGGGGAGGTGTAATATAGGCTGAGAATTTTTCCTTTTTTCCTTTCCCACGGTCGAACTCCATCTTCTAATTTTATCACCTCCGCCTCCATTCCGACGAAAACTCCCACACAAATATTAGAAGAGTCCTGACAGTCCTGACATTCCTCCCGCGTACCTTTTTTATTACCACCGCCCGAATGCAGCTGCATTCGTAGTATCGTCGGCCCCTTACCAAATCCGTAACTTCCACCCAACCGTGGTCCCGAATTCAATAGTCACACACGGGTTTTCTGAATTCTCAGAAAACCATCTTCTAGCCCTATCGCTTGGGAAAAACGCCGAAGAACGCCTCAAGCGTCACGTAGGCCCTTCCTCCCACTATTTTCAATTTCCCACGCTCCAGCCCTATAAATTGCCTCCGTTCTAGGCTAAGTAGTCAGTAAGTCTCCAAATTCTGTACGACACCGAATCTCTGTCCGTCAGTCATTTGAATAAACGTGTCTCG
The DNA here is from genome assembly GCA_951751655.1 of Ophion costatus. Lineage (NCBI taxonomy): Eukaryota > Metazoa > Arthropoda > Insecta > Hymenoptera > Ichneumonidae > Ophion > Ophion costatus. The sequence goes on from OX632360.1 coordinate 31,765,402, forward strand.
AGTAGCTCAAATCTGTGTTTACCGAGTTGTTCTGTCCTACGACCGAGTTCTGGAGCGAGTCAGTTACTCCTTTCCTCATAAAAATCACAAAATTGTCCATCCGCGACATCACAATATATATATATATATATATATATATATATAAGGCATTCCACAGGTTTCCAGCAAGGTCAAAACCCTCACTATTTTTCAGAGTGCTGCATTTTTTTTATCAAAAGGTACCTGGTAGGAGTGTCTGTGATTTTTTTCAGATTTTTTTTATGAGTCCTGTTCCAGATATCTCAATTTTTGAAAATTGAGAATCAGTTCTTAACTATATGTACCTTAAAAACTATGGCCCAGGCAAAAAAAATTGTGGACAAAATATTTTTAATTTTGAATGAACTTTTGACTTTAACAATTTTTTTTTCGTACAAAAATTCTATAATAAAAAAAAAATCGATTTTCAAAAAGTATGTCTTGTTTGATTTTGCTCTAAATTTTTCTGAATTTTCTGTCGTTAGTGTGGACATACAGAAAAAATTGGCATCATGGGCCGCGAGCTGGTTTAGAAGATATTGCATTTTTTTGTTGTTGTTATTCATCTCATCTTTAGTTATATCAGTCTGATTTGAATTAGTAGTGGACATAACTGAAAAATAACACTATAAGATGGAACTTCAAGCAGCTTCGGATGGTGTAATTGACTATTTCGAAATTTATTGCATTTCTAACTTTACATACTAGGTAAGAAAAAACACAATATTTATGACAAGTGAATGTTTTTATTGCCCAGTATTAGCAAATCTTGTGAATTATAATATGTTTGTCATCCGTCGAATATAATTTCGAAGTGATCGTGCCGTCTGTTCCCGGAATGAAAGCATGTTGCTTCTGGGATTTCTTGAGGGGGAAGATTTTTTCGAACCTTTCGTCGAGAATGTTTTTTGAATCGGAATAATCCGTCTCAGTCGAAAACCTCACCTGCGCTGGTGGGAAATGGGTCGGTAAAGCTGCCCAATCAAATAACTCTGCCGGAGTTGTTATTTGGCGAGTCACACAGAGCTGCAAGCTGGCTCTTGACGCAAGGCGTTCAATGGTACCTCCGATAACATCGCATGGACCTTTGCCATAAGCCGTTTCGAAAAAATGCCATTCCGCCGGCACACCAAAATCATCCTCGTGATAATAGAGGTTGGCGAAATTTTTGAAATTCTTGTACTGTTGAGGAGCCCCGTCGGAGAAACAAAAACTTCGCAATCGATGTTGTGAAATCGATTTTATGAAATCGTTAATCATCCGGCTGAACGTATATACCGCAACTGCATCGTGTTTCAAACAGTCAGAAATGATGACAAGACTTCTGTGCATCAAATCTCCGTTTTGACGGAAGTTTATAACGACAGGGTATATCGTGGCCTGATTATTATTCCAGTCGAATCCTGGGACCACTTCTTGAACCACGAAAGCGTAGTTTTCGGCAAAATCGCAAATGACGATGAACTGCCCTTCGTTCAAACTCGATTTTAAAGTTTTGAGATACTGAGATTGCCGTTTGGCGATAAAAGCATGTCGTTGCAAGCAAGCCGCTTTTTCGCAGAGCTCGTCTACAAAATCTGATGCATTTTGAATCTGAGTTTCAAGAGTCGTCCTAGGTTTAGACACCCACTGCTTGAATTTAATCGTTTCGATATCGTTTTCATCAAAGAGTCGTACGAAAAATTCTCTTATCTGTTCGATTCCTGGACAGTTCGTACAAGCACGGAGATGGCAGATAGTCTCAGGATTCGGACACGTCATCATGTTCAGGCAGTCGTCGTAATTATTGATCGTAGGCATCATATTTTTTGTGAGTGCCGCCGCGTTGCAGGCTACCACAAAAAAAAATAATCGTACTATGAATCCTAGGATCCCCAGAATGCGCTTATAGAGTCTCAGTAGGAATTGTAATTACCCAATAACAGCAATTTACCATTTTGATGAATGGCACAAACGCAACTGGTATGCGTGCCGCTTGCACCAGCTAATACACAATACCGAGGACGCAAAGATGCGAAGATCGAAAATCCAATGATGACACCTGGGTGATTTTTCTAAAAAGCTCATATAGTTCTTTCAAATTAGCCAAAAGAAGACGTTTTTGATAGTGAACTCTTGAGCCATTTGCTTCTTTCACCGAGATATAATCTTTTTTTCCTGGCATAGTGGCACTCACTTCATCGTCTACATAGAACTTGCGAATTTTTTCCAACGTCCCGAGAGGTAAATAACCACCTAATATGAAAATAAAATAAAAATCTCTTTATTGTAATACACAATTAATGTCGAGGAAGTTTAAAATTTGCAGTTTTCGTTTACCGTTAAAACTATTCTTATTTTTTTAAATATAATTACACTGTAAAAGCTAATTAGTTCGTACCATGTTTTCGTTCCGGCGTAGATAGGATCCCTTCCGTAGATTTCAGTGTCTTAGCTAACCTGATCAAATACACGGAACTCGTTGGAAACTCGGACTGGATCTTCGAAACTGACTAGCTGGTCGGCAGAAGCGTTAAAATTTGGATTTTTTCATTTTTTTTCGTGTCTGTATTTTAAAATTTTTCTCGCATATCCTGTAACATTTCCATCAACGCAACTTTGTCTGGATTTGGGTTTTCAGTCTCAACGTGTAAAGCTTGCTTCAATGCATTCGATGATTTATCGAGTTTTCCCGTGACCCACGATTGTATTTTTATTTTTATTTTTTGGATTGGCGACTACTCAAGAAGTTGGAGCGCAGCATTAACACGCACAAGCTGACACTCAGGTGGTATATCCGAACTTTGAGACGACGACTCCGTCGGAGCTTGCGAGAGTTTTAGGAACACAAGGTTTAATTACGTAAGCTAGGAGCTAAGTTACGATGTTTTCATATAAGTTGACTAAAAAAATGTATAATAAAACTCGTTTTCTATGTACGTACCAATTGGTGTATCAATATTTGGAGAGTCGAGAAGGTGTCTTCTGCACTGCCGGCATAAGTAGGCGTTATTAACGATATTATTGAATCCTTTCGCCAACATTGGAACCGAAGGAAGTCGTAAATCCTTTTTTCTAGCTGCACCGTCGTGTAAACGAAATGGGTTACAACAACGACCGAATTGATTCGTGCCTGAAGTCGATGCCATAATAAATAATTTTTAAAAAAATTTCCTTGGTCAGAATTATTAGGCTGGTCAACGATTACACGCTTTGCGTAAGCACTGAGCAATCACTTTGGTCAATAGATATTTGAATCGCCGATCAATTTAATCCGTCACTGATGGTTGGAATACTTATCGCGATTTCCGATGGACTTGCACTAGCATAACATACTTGCACCGTCAGAAGCCGAAAAGTGAAAATAAAGGTTATGAAACTTCAGATACAATCATAACATCGAAACCGGCCAAGGAAATACGAGAACGCTTACTTCCGACCTTGCCGTCGGTGTCGCGTCGTTCAGGCGGGAAATTTGAAAATTTAAAGAAAATCAATCTCATAACATACAAAAAACTTTGATATATTTTTTATGTGAAATTCAAAATTTCTCCCAATTAATCATCCAATTCATATCAATATAAAAGATTTAAAAAAATGCAAATCAGCCTGTATCTTCTATACCAGTTCGCGGCCCATCATGTCAGTTTTCTCTGTATGTCTACACAAATAACAGAAAATTTAGAAAAATTTAGAGCAAAATCAAACATGACATACTTTTTGAAAATCGATTTTTTTCATTTATTATAGAATTTTTGTACGAATAAAAAAAATTTATTGTTAAAGTCAAAAGTTCATTCCAAATTGAAAATATTTTGTCCCACAATTTCTTTTGCCTGGGTCATAGTTTTTAAGGTACATATAGTTAAAAACTGATTCTCATTTTTCAAAAATTGAGATATGTGGAGCAGGACTCATAAAAAAATCTGAAAGAAATCACAGACACTACTAGTAGGTACCTTTTGATAATAAAAAAATTGCAGGACTCTGAAAAATAGTGAGGATTTTGACCTTGCTGGAAACCTGTGGAATGCCTCATATATGTATATATATATTTCTTCGTTTCTATGTATTTGCAAATTAATAGGATTAACCAGCTTGGTTAATTCTAATAGAACACGAGTCATTTGAACACAAGTCTGACGAATCATTCCATAATATTATATTGAATTATCGCGAAAATCCCTTAATTTCATTCTTCAGCACACATTAACTCTTTTTACCCTCATCCCGTGCCATTGCGCTAGGCGTAGGCAATAAAGAGGGAAACTAATATTATATGCTCACATCCCTTCCGGATGTGATACTCGGTCTGCTGGGGTATCGATATTTCTTTGAAATCAAATCCAATATTCATTACCGTACGGAATGTCTCGAATGTGGGGATAAATCATGGCCTTTTGAAAAACGTAGTAAACCCGATTAGGTGATATAAATCCCAGCGCGTTCGGAAACTTCCTTCCACGTGAAGGTAAAGGACAATGCAATAGGGGGCGATACCTCTCGCCTGTAATAATCCGTGATAGTGCGTATGCCGGCGATTGCCTGGTGACCAACATCCACGAAAAAGCTCGTTTGAAGGTTTATAATACCACAAATGATGCTGTAAACTTGATCGTGCCAGTAGTAGATTTGCAGGAATTCGACACTATCGACGACCTGTCAGGGAACAATCCAAGTCCAAACTGCATGACAGTTTTTAATTCCCATTCGATCCCTCATGACCCTCTGATTCAAAGCGTAGATTGCACGACAACTACGCTAATCGAGAGCTCAAAAGAGGCCTATTCAATAGTTTCGACGAAAAATGTCGAACCAAAATCCTGGCATCATCCCGAAGAGGGTGATGATCAAGAAAATCTAAACGAAAATCTCTATAGCGAGGAAAGAACGAGAATCAAGATCAATGAAAATCCAAAAATCGATTCAATTCAAGGCCAAGAATAAAGAACAACTAAAAATGAAAACGCGAAAAACGCGAACGTAAAATCGAAAGAAAACTCAAAAAACGAAATGAATTTGATTAAAAGTCAAAAACCAATTGCAAATGTCAATCCTGTCTCCGCCTCTGAACCAATATCGCGTGAGACCAAAAATAATTCGGAGCATTCAGAAGTAATAAAAAGTCCTTCGCGACTTAATCACCTCGCCAAGGAAGAGTCAGATCACGTCAAGAAAATTATTAAGGAATACCCAGATAGATTTCATATAAAGGGAGTTGATTGGAGTCGATACGTGTGCTTCGACACAAGATCCCTACGGTGGACGACCTGCCGGTCAACGCCAAGCATTATAGGTTTCCTCAAGCCCTTAAGGGTGAAGTCCAGCGTCAGATAGATGAGCACTGGACTCGAGGATTATAGATCATTCTCAATCCCCAAACTATAGTCCTGTTTAGATAGTGCCGAAAAAACCGGATTCCAACGGTAATAAACGTTGGCGGATGGTAATTGATTTCCGAGCCCTAAACGAACATTACAGATATTTTCGACCAATTATGGCGCGCAAATTACTTCTCGGTCTTTGACGTGGCAACCGGGTTCCATCAGATTGAAATGAACCCTGAAGACAAATCAAAAACTGCCTTCTCGACTCCATATGGTCACTACGAATTTTCAAGAATGCCTTTCGGGCTTATAAATGCCCCGGCGACTTTCCAACGCTCAATGGATATCGTATTGAGTGGATTCCAAGGAGTATCCCTCTTCGTCTATCTCGGCGATATCGTCATCTATGTCAAGGACCTAGAGGAGCACGGTAAAAAATTCAGGAACTGATGGAACGATTACGTAAAGCTAATCTCTAGTTGCAACAGGACAAATGCGAATTCCTCAAACCAGAAGTCAATTACCTAGGACATATAATAGGGAAGGACGGATTGAGAGCAGATGCTAACAAACTTTCGGCAGTCAAAGAATTTCCAGTTCCTAAGAACGTCAAAAACATTCGCCAATTTCTGGGCTTAAGGGGTAAGGCCACTGTAAATTTTTTGAAAAATCGATTTTTTTTTATTGGCTTAAAAAATAGTTTAAACCCTCTAGAATAAGAAAAAAAAGGTCCTGTGCGAAAAAAATTTGTTGTCCTTAGGAAATGAAGGTCGCCGCCAAGCGTGTCAAAACTTGCTCCGAAACGACTGCAATTATATCGGAGATGGCGATTCCAAAACTTTCAAAGGCATCGTGGATTCGAAGCCTTATGAAAATGTTGATGTTAAAAAAAAAGAGTGCATAGATCACGTGCAAAAAAGAATGGGCACTCGATTGAGAAACTTAAAAAAAGGAACAAAAGGTCTCGGGGGAAGAGGAAAACTCACTGCCAAATTGATTAACGAACTAAGCATTTATTACGGCTTAGCAATCCGTCGAAATTCCGATTCCATCAAAAATATGAAAAATGAGATCTGGGCAACCCTTTTTCACAAAATGTCAACGGATGAAAAGCCTCAGCACGAAAAATGTTCGGAGAATTGGTGCAGTTGGAAGAAAGCGAAAGCAGAAAATGCCTTGGATGCGTATCATCACAATCAGCCAATGAGTGAGGAGGTTTATCAAGCCATCAAACCCATCTACATGGAATTGAGCCGGGACGAGTTGCTGGAGCGTTGCTTCGGGGCCTATACTCAAAACAATAACGAAAGTTTCAACGCTACCGTTTGGAGTTTGGCCCCCAAATCATCCTCAAGCGGAAAAACTGTACTAGATATTGCGACGGATATCGCTGTTTGCATATTCAATGGCGGCCTTACCAACGTCTTGCAAATATTCAAGATGTTGGAGGTGGAAATTGGTGTACAGTTATATAATTTCTGCATCGAAGCCGACGCCAAACGCATCACGCACGCAGAGACATCTCTGAGCGACGCGGCCAAAAGTGCGCGCGCGCTCCAAAAATCAACCAGGAAAGACGAAGAAGACGAAAATTTGGCTATCGAAGGACAAATGTATGGTGCTGGGATTGCAGACTAATGGTAACATTTTTTTTTAACTTCTTTTTTTAATTTTTTCCAATAAAAAACTATTCGCAAAACTTTAAACGCGTTTTTCTCGAAACATGGTTTTTCAAAATGGCACGCAGCATAACTCGAACAATTTTCATTTTTTTTACTTGAAATTTTAACCAGATGTGAACATTTACATTATCTTGAGAATGTCGATCGGAATTTTCAAGAACTTTATTTATTGATTTTTTATTAACAAAAAACTTGCCGTTTTTTTCGTCAAAAATCAATTTTTTTTTTCAAACGCACGCCAAATCCACAAAAATTGATACTTTTTAAAATCCGATCGACATTCTCTAGCTATAGCCCTCTAGATTAATGGTTTTTTTTTTTTTGTTCTAGATTCAAAAGTGCACCAGTGGTGCTGCGTGCCGCGGAGCCCTGGAAGCAAAACATGTCCCGGGAAGATAGCTGTGGAACGGCCATTTTGTTTTTTTTTTACTGTAAAAAAATTTTATAATAAAGTTTAATGTATGCCCGATAACACCATTAAAAGTTTTTTTTCAAATACCTTCAATTTCGGGAGCAAAAAATTAGTGAAAAAACCTTTTTTTTGGGCCGTTACAGTGGCCTTACTCGTTAACCGGTTATTAACGCAGATTTATTAAAGACTTTTCAAAAATCGCAAAACCTCTAACTCGTCTCCTAGAAGACAAAGCCGATATCAAATGGACAAACGAAACGCAAGAAGCCTTTGATGTCTTGAAAAACAAATTATGCGAAGCTCCGATTCTCCAATATCCTGATTTCGACAAACCATTCATTATAACGACGGATGCTTCCGGCTTTGCCTTAGGCGGAGTCCTATCACAAGGTGAAATAGGTAAAGGTACACCGATAGCCGATATATACATCGTGCGTATTAAGAGACGCATCCCTTCGGTACGACACCTACGAAAAAGAGGCAATGGCCATGATCCACAGCGTAAAAGCGTTCCGACCCTATGTATGGTAGGAAATTCACTCTCGTCACCGATCACAAGCTTTTGGTTTGGTTCGAAACGGCCGAAGACGCGAATGCACCCGTTCTCAAATGGCGATTAAAATTCTCCGAGTACTATTACAACGTTGTCTACGAACCTGGTACTTTGAATTCAAACGCTGACGCATTGTCGCGTAACCCAATTGAAAAATTAGAAGAAACCGAAATCGTTACTCACTGCGAACAAAGACAAATAAGAAATCCAGAAAACGCGTTACCAGAAATAAACCGTCTACTAAAAGAATGCGGTAGTAGCGAAGAGGAAGGTGAAAGCCCCATAAGGCTCACAGCCCAGGTAGATGTCCACCCCATTCCTCAGAAAAAAAAGAATAAACGTCGTCACTCGCTCTCAAGCGAAGAATGACATAACACCAAATATAAACGAAACTGCACGAGGAAAAAAATCATTTGGCGACGATACACCGGCAAGAGCCGATGCACCCTCACCAAAAGGGACAGATGTGCGTTCCGAACCCCGGCACCTTCCACGCCGAAACCGTAAGGTCGTGAACTACGAGGAAAGTAGTGGCGATTAAACAGAAGCCGAGGTTATAATAACCGCATGCATTAGGCGCCCTAAGAAGGGTATTGACCGAAAAACAGCTGAGGGCCCTAGCCAGCGCGAAGCATTTCGTATCTCTGATTCCCAAATTTCCTCTGATTATAATTCCGACGATCCAGCAGATTCTAACTCCGATTAGATTGACTCGCAATCCTCCAAAGATAAGATGCCACTGACTCACGAAACAAAGGTATCTGAATTCCAAATTGCTAATTGTGCCACGACGAAGGAAGTGTTTCATTTCGGAAACGATCACCTAGTCTATTTTGTTGTTTCAGATTTTGTTGATTCAGTCATGCGACGCTGGAGCACAAAAATTATAGGAATTGACCAAACTTCCCCTCTGGAAAAATTTGACAGTAGGCCAAGCCTACAGTAAAAAGGTTGGAAAAAATATCACATTGCATTAGTTATAAAAGGCGAGCATTCTGGGTTGTTATCCTTCATATTAGAGGACATTAAAGAAAGCGTAAAAGAGTTGCGAGACCTTTGCGAAATTCTCAAACTAGAATCGTGGATCATTTGTCACACAAATCACGTCGAACACATAGTATGGACCGAGGTCATGAATATCATAAAAGAAATATTCATAAACAGTCAAATAAAAATAATAATTTGCTTCGGAACTCTACGCTACGTGCCAATTGAAAAGCGAGATTCCATTTTTTACGAGGTGCACAAATCACCAATCGGAGATCTCGAAAACATACAACAGAATTAAAGGAGAATATTTTTGGAGAGATTTGAAATCAGATACCCAGAGAAGAATTCAACAATGCTTAGAGTGTCAACTAAAAAAATTAGTCAGAGTCAAAACAAAACAACCAATGATTATAACAGACACTCCGGGCACAGTCTATGAAAAAATATCAATGGACATAGTAGGTCCAATGCAACGTACCTCGAATCAGAACGAGTAGATTCTCACTATTCAAGATCACCTCTCGAAGTGTTGTGTCGCGATTCCACTCCCAAATGCACTAGCGATAACGGTAGCCGATGCATTTATTAAGAGATTCAAAGGTATCTTTGGGGCACCCAAAGCACCACTAACAGATCAAGGAAGTAACTTTTTGAGTGGACTCATGAAACGGGTCGCAAAACGATTTCGTATCAAGCGATGTCGAACGACCGCATTTCATCCTCAATCTAACGGATTCCTCAAGAGATCTCATCATGTACTGGCCGAATTTTTGAAGCAGTATACGGATAAAGACAATGAATGGGATCAATGTTAAAATTGGCAACGCTCTCATATAACACGAGCGTTCATGAAAGTCCGAAATATACCCCGTACGAAATAGTCTTTGGCAAAGTAGCCAGAGTTCCAGTAGGCAAACCACTCCGAGAATCAGATCAGTTACCCACTTATCGCGGGTATTTAATTGAATTCATCACGAGAATAAACAGAATCAGAAAACTGGCTTATGAAAATCTAGTCTCGTCCAAACATCGTTCGAAGAAATATTACGATAAGAACCCTAATCCCAAGAGTTTTAAGGTTGGAGATTTTGTCTACCTCCAAGAGGGTCCCAAGCCAGGTTAACTCGGTGATCATTATACCGGACCGCATAAGGTCTTACAAAAAATGGATAAGGGTAATGTAAAAATTCAATACAATAACAAGACACGAATAGTGCATGAAGACCGATCGTGATACTCGCACACTAACACTGAAACCAAAAATAAAAAGAAACCCAAACTAACCAGAGACGACGAATCCGATTTTAACCCTAATTAAATAAATAATAATTACACAATAATTACTGATTTTAACACTAATTAAATAAATAATAATTACACTGTTTTTAGATGGCCTTTATCAACCTACTCAGTAACATCTGACGATACCACCTGTGCACTCGCAACCAGAAAAACAAATCAAATTTGTGGTTACAGTATCCTCAATACAGAACACCCGAAATTGTTTATGTTCGAAACTCGCCGAACTCATTCTTCCACAGCCCGAATAAGATTTCTAGTCACGAACCTTAATGTGCTCGCTTACGCCAATTCGAAAGTCCTATACGTAGACCTTAAATTGTATTATAAAATTATTATATTACAGTATGCATAAGCGATAGTGTAACAAAGGGCGCCAAATGATCCAAAATCGTTTTGTCTTTAGCTTTATAACGATAGAAGTAACCTGACCAGGTTAAAAGAATGTTACAATCAATTGCCAATCAATGTCACTCGTGAGAACGAAACATATTTCCTTACTCCTCAGACGCACATATTATCAAAAAGCGAAACGCAAACGACCATCAACTCTCTACTTCCCCCATCTTACTTCTTGGGGGCACCCAGTACAAATTCATACCTGTTGCGATCGAAGCTATACCACCTGCAAGCATGAGGTCAACGACGAAATCTACTTGGCAATACACCAACCCAGTATCACGTGGCATATATTCCAAAGAAGATATCGACAACGTACGAGATCACATAATGTTTCCCGTAGAAATCTGGCTGTCGTAAACAATATGGCACGGGGCATCAGTGATCGAAACACTGTCAACCAAGGAGAGACATCAAATCTTGTGGATAATAACAATCTACAACACGAAGCGGACTCCATCTGGAATCGCACCTACGAAAATGCATTCAACTCGGTACAGCAAGCGCTGGTTTCACCCGAACGTCACTCGTCATGCGAGAAATCAAGCTTCTCATAGATATTGCCATCGACGCCTACAGCTTACACACTGTATACGGCTGATCAAGTTATCTCGTCGGTGCGGTATAGGGCTCGGCTACGTACCTCCTACTACACCTGGCTAAACGACCCAAGGAAAAAACGTCAACGGATGCAGAGACTGGTCAAGAACTTTTTCAACTCGTGCCGGCCGCGCCAGCTGAAGCAGAGGGCAAAGACCAACGTTGCAACACATGATCTGTACCCTGATATCTCCGATCATCCAGAAAACAACCAATCCTCCCAAAACGCGCTCCTTCCCATAAGTTCACACGAGAAGATTCACAATAATTCTGATGATGCTAATAACTCGCCTTTTTGTCGTCGTTCTTTTAACCTTGTCAAGTAAGAGATAGGGTAAAGTAAGTAAATAAGCATCTATGTATGAGGAAAAATAAAAAGGGGAAAACTCGTACCTACACGACCGCTCAAAAGTTTGGATACACCAGTCGAGATGTCTTGCCGCACTTGAAGTTGGATAACTCTGCAAAAAAAAGATATTCGAATTTCCTGAGCGGCGTTTCAAAAACGGTGAATCAGGCTTCAGTTTGCTTTTTTAAAATATTTTTTACGATTTTTTTTTCGACCCGGTACGCACTTTGTTACGTGACCGTTTTTAGGCCTTTTTTTCGACCGTCGCAAATCAGGCACATAATTTAAGGATTTTTTTTTAACTATGAAAAACTTGCAAGGCGAGACAGGAGCTCCATCTTCCTCTTTTTAAAAATTTTTTGCGTTTTTTTCGTAAACTTATTTTATTTTCGGCTAACAAAGATAAATTGTGACAATTTCGAAATAACTCAAGAACGATAGGGTTTAAGAGAAAATGTCAAAAATGTAAAAAGTTGCGTATTTTTATACTGGATCGCCTGGAAGTTTTTCAGAATTTTTCTTTGACATTTATTTTTGAGTATTTTTGCTCGGAACTCTCACGAGATTTTTTTTTCAGGTCGATAATATGCTTTAAGTCACTCATCTCATCTAGACGAGTTCTTCGTCGAAAAAGCCGCCTTTGGCTTTGAGCACCGCGTTCACGATTCGTGGCATCGGTTCGATTATCGATTTGGTCTATGTTGAGACTCGACCATGCAGCCTGTAAATTTTTCCAGAGATCCCCCGTAGAAGATGGACAATATTTCCTGATTTTCCGATCAAGCTCTTCCCACAGAAGCTCGATCGGATTAAGGTCCGGTGATTGTGGTGGCCAAACCATATTTGTAATGATCCCAGTCATTTCTTTGGTTTCCAGATATCCTCTGCAGAGTCTGGAGCTGTGCTTCGGATCGTTGTCCTGCTGCATGATGAAACCACGCCCAATGATTCGGAGCCCGGATGAAAGAGCATGTCGAACTAGAATTCTTTTATATTCTTCTTTTCTCATGATTCCTTTGACTTTGATTAAGTCTCCGGTACCATGACCCGAAAAACAACCCCAGACCATCATAGAGCCACCCCCATGTTTTACGGTGGGCAGTAAACATTGGGGTGCCATTTTTTCTGCGGGATTTCTTCTCACGAACACTCGTCGACGAGATCCAAACACGATGAATTGTGATTCGTCGGTCCACAAAATATTTTTCCACTGAACTACTGTCCATTTTTGATGTTTTAAAGCCCACTGGTGTCGGTTTTTTTTATTAACGAGGCGCATCAGTGGTTTTTTGCCGCGACACAGCCTCGGATTCTAGAATTGAACAGCCGACCTTTTACTGTCGCCAGTGATACCGGGGTTTCGTTGGATTTATTGTATTCTGCTCGAATTTCCGCGGCTGTTAATCGTCGATTCCTCTTACTAGTATGGATGATTTTTTTATCGCCTTGGGGAGTTGTTTTTTTGGCCGGCCGAAGCGACGATGATCCTGATGGGTGCCCGTCAATTTCCATTCATTTCGCGATCGTTGTTTGGATCCCTTTCAATGACACTCTGGTTTCTCTTGAATTTTCTCGATATGGAACTCCTTTTTTCCATAGCGCTAGTATTGCACCTCTTTTATCGAAAGAAATCTGTTTTCGCCGTGCCATTTTTGGAAAATTGTTTGATAATTTTTGCGTGCAAATATGCGAATTTCGTTTTATTTTGTACTCGCGTTTGAAGCATTCGCACAGAACTAACTATCGCCATCGGCGACGCTTGTAGTATTCCTCAAAACTTCTTTCTTCTTCTTTTATTTTTCTTCTTTCTATTAAAAGTGTAAATAAATTTGAGGAGTGAGCAGAAAAGAATAACACCGATTTCACGTCAAAATGATTGTTTTCTTTACCATTCTTTACCGTCCTCAAATTTGTGATTTCTGTAACGTTGTCGCATGAAAAAGAAAATAATCGTTTTGACGTGAAATTAGTGTTACTCTTTTCTGCTCACTCCTCACATTTATTTACACTTTTAATCGAAGAAGAAAGGAGAAGCTTCGAGGAATACTACAAGCGTCGTCGGTGACGACAGTTAGTTATGTGCGAATGCTTCAAACGCGAGTACAAAATAAAACGAAATTCGCATAATTGCACACAAAAATTATAAAATAATTTTCCAAAAATGGCACGGAGAAAACAGATTTCTCTCGATTAAAGAGGTGCAATACTAGCGTTATGGAAAAAAGGAGTTCCATATCGAGAAATTTCAAGAGAAATCAGAGTGTCATTGAGAGGGATCCAAACAACGATCGCGAGATGGATGGAAATTGACGGGCACCCATCAAGATCATCGTCGCTTCGGCCGGCCAAAAAAAAGCAACTCCCCAAGGCGATAAAACAATCATCCTTACTAGTAAGAGGAATCGACGATTAACAGCCGCGGAAATTCGAGCACAATGCAATGAATCCAACGAAACCCCGGTATCACTGGTGACAGTAAAACGTCGGCTGTTCAATTCTGGACTCCGAGGCTATGTCGCGGCAACAAAACCACTGCTGCGCCTCATTAATAAAAAAAAAACGATACCAGTGGGCTTTAAAACATCAAAAATGCACTGTAGCTCAGTCAAAAAATGTTTTATGGACCGACGGATCAAAATTCATCGTGTTTAGATCTCGTCGACGAGTGTTCGTGAGAAGGAATCCCGCAGAAAAAATGACACTCCAATGTTTAGTGCCCACCATAAAACATGGGGGGTGGCTCTGTGATGGTGTGTGGTTGCTTTTCAGGTCATGGTAGCGGATACTTAATCAAAGTCGAAGGAATCATGAGAAAAGAAGAATATAAAAAAATTCTAGTTCGACACGCTCTTCCATCCGGTCTCCGAATGATTGGGCGTCGTTTCATCATGCAGCAGGACAACGATCTGAAGCACAGCTCCAGACTCTGCAGAGGATATCTGGAAACCAAAGAAATCCTGGGATCATTACAAATATGGTTCGACCACCAGAATCACCGGATCCAATCCGATCGAGCTTATATGGGAAGAGCTTGATCGGAAAATCAGAAAATATTGTCCATCTTCTACGGAGGATCTCTGGAAAAATTTACAGGCTGCATGGTCGAGTCTCAACAAAGACCAAATCGATAAATTAATCGAACGGATGCCACGAATCGTGAACGCGGTGCTCAAAGCCAAAGGCCGCTTTTTCGACGAAAAACTCGTCTGTATGAGGTGAGTGACTTAAAGCATTTTATCGACCTGAAAAAAAATCTCACTCGTGAGAGTTTCGAGCAAAAATACTCCAAAAAAAATTTCAAAGAAAAATTCTGAAAAACTTCCAGGCGATCCAGTATAAAAATACGCAACTTTTTGCATTTTTGACATTTTCTCTTAAACCCTATCGTTCTTGAGTTATTTCGAAATTTTCACAATTTATCTTTTTTAGCCAAAAATTAAATAACTTTACGAAAAAAAATCGCAAAAAATGTTTAAAAAGAGGAATCTGGAGATTCTGTCTTCCCTTTCAAGTTTTTCATAGTTAAAAAAAAAATTCCTTAAATTATGCGCCTGGTTCGCGATGGTCGAAAAATGGCCTATAAACGGTCACGTACCAAACTGCGTACCGAGTCGAAAGAAAATCGTAAAAAAGATTTAAAAAAAGCAAACTGAAGGCTGATTCGCCCTTTTTGAAACGTCGCTTTGGAAATTCGAATATCTTTTTTTTGCAGAGTTACCCAACTTCAGGTGCGGCAAAAAATATCGAGTGGTGTATCCAAAATTTTGAGCGGTAGTGTACATTTCAGCGCAAAATAAAAATATATATTTATATTTATTTATAATAATTTTTTTTAAACGTAGAAGAAAGAAAAACTTCCTCATACAAAGATCTATATATACTGTAATAATACACATATACTTTCCTCTTTCAATAGTCTACATAATACTCTGATACAAAGATTGAACCTACCGACACCGCAACCACTCAAGAATAGGCTGATGACGGTATTGAGATAACCGTCAGGACATTGATAACAATTGAGCAGAACGCTCAATCTTAAACCGGGGAGGTGTTACATTCTAGCGAATGTGGAGGAGGAGTCTTCTCTCGGTTATTCCTAATATCCTCATTTGCCGTCATAACGTTATTAAATATATAAATCCAAGAATAAGACGCATAATAGCATAAAACGGAATGTGCGTACGTATATATGCACGATAGCAGCACCGTCAGCCATCGAATTTTTCCATCACTTTAAATCACAGACGCTATGTATAGGCCTTACCGTAGTAAATCTTTAGAAGTATCGAGGATAGATTGTTTAAACTCAATATA
Source organism: Ophion costatus (assembly GCA_951751655.1). Lineage (NCBI taxonomy): Eukaryota > Metazoa > Arthropoda > Insecta > Hymenoptera > Ichneumonidae > Ophion > Ophion costatus. The sequence goes on from OX632360.1 coordinate 31,781,327, forward strand.
GACTAGACGGCTCTGACGAATTTATAACTCTGACTGAAAAATAAGACATCCGATCTCGCAGCGTAGTCCGAAATATAAACTTCTCGATATGAGAAGTCGCCATAGCCGTAAATCTACTTAACACAAACCATGCGTACGCTTAGGTGTTACGTATCGAGCTCTATATCCCATGCGCTTTTTTGCCGAAATACGAGACAAAGGTCGCCTTTTCTCCATACGGGACAAAGGTCCCCTTCTCTTCATCCGCCTAATAATTGGAACCGATACTCTGGCATTAGGTCACGCGTGTGCCTAACGAATCTGCAACTTATCCGCACACCACACCGTGACCAATCACGCTAATCAACCGATATATTCACGACCAATGGACCAATCCCTAAAGGCCTAGGTGACCTAAACCACACTCTTCCTAAGGTTCCTTCTCCCACCAGTGCATTCCTCCTAATTTTCGTATCAAGAAAGATTTCCTTCCTGAAGTCAGTCTTCCGTCAACCAACGTCGAATTAACTTCTTCTATCGATTTTTAATCCAGAAGCCTAACGATTATCTCCAATTAACCTTCATACGAACGGTCTTCATTTTCCGAGTCACAAAAGTTTTATTCTACACTTGTATAATTTCTACCATCGGTCTGTAAAAATTAGTCTCAATCCATCGACCTCGCGCGCAGTTCGTATTTCTATCCACGCGTAGTGCCGTCGTAGTAAACACACCTCGTATATACACGACCAACGTAAAACTCAGCGAGCACCTTACCAACGATTGTATCAGCGAGCGCATCTGGCCACGCGCAAAGGACCATATTCATAAGAGCGTCTACCGATATCGTAGCGAGCGAACATACACACAGCTACGCACACCAACAAATATAAGCGAACCACATCATTCTGTTATTTTTCTGCATTATTCGTGTACTCTTCTATTATTGTTGATTCACGATCAAATCGAACTATCCATTTATAATAAAACGTCGGTTAAATTTATATGAGCTTGTCGAATTATTCCTCAATGCCGAAATATCGCGTCAATTCCTTGACTTCGTTCTTTCCCACGCACTTCCCCTTCTTACCCGCATCCCGTGCTATTGCGCTAGGCGTAGGCTAGCGCAAATTTGCGCAAATTTGCGCTCCATCTATTGTCGACTGACGCCAGCATCGCAACCCTACGCGCGCTCGTAGCGCCATCCCTCTTGCCGTTATTTTCGGGCATCACTTAAAATGCTGAGTTTAGGCTCCTGTATCTAGCCTCCATGGGCTCGTAGCTAACATAAGGACATGGGTTCCACGTTCAGTCGGTACCAATCCTACAGGTAAGTTTTCTTCTAGGCGGATCACATTTCAGATAAACAGAGAGAAAGAAGTTAGTCGTTGAACAAAGCGGAAGGTGTTTCTTTTCTTTTTTTTCGAACCATCAGCCGTCTTGGAGATTACTGGGAATCTGAAATTCATCTATCGGCCACACATGCAGCTACCCTTGCACTTATGGCCGCTCGGTCGGTGTGACACTGCGTCTTTACATGTAAGAATCATATGACATAACGATATGGAAATAAAGAAAATCTTTCTGAAAGATTGTAGGTTAAATACTATAATTTCACACGGCTGTAGTAGACGACTATTGGGATAGGGAACTATCCCACGTGTCGGTGACTATCTCACTGGTTGACCATTATATTATTTTGTAGGAGGATCCGTTCAATCAACACGCAACCCATATTTCCGCATTTTCGGGAACACGGTTCTCACTGCCCCCCAGCCCCCGCCCCCCTTTGAAGTTCCGACTCCTCTATACCTCCCTGGTATATAGAATAGAAGCCGGTGTCCAATAGGGTCAAATTTGAAAAAGTGGTTACAAGAGAACGAGGAAAATAGCATGGCGCTCCGGTTTTTTAAATACTGACTGCAGTTAGTGATGGGCGGGGTTTATTAAAGTATTAGCATGAAGTACACTGTTACATCCTAGCAGTTGTACACTGTTACATCCTTTCTCTCGGTTGTTCCCAGTATAGTAATTTGCCATCATAAGATTATTATATGTATAAATCTAAGAAAAAGTCGCATGGCAGTATAAAAAGAAACGTGCAGACGTTTCGCACGCATATTCGAACCATAGCGATAGATACACGACAGTAGCTGCATACCTCGCATTTCTTCAAGGCGTAAATATCAAACTCCCAGAAAGAAATACGAGGCATCACTCGAACGATACGAGAAGACTTTGCCTCTAGCTTAAACAAGTCCCGGCCGATAATTATTTAGCATGGTGCCGACAGGAAACGAGAAATCACCGACGCTCGATCAGTTCACGCATCCAATATAATCTTTTGATATGAGACGTCATCATAGCAATACATTGGCATAACTTAAACCATGCATACGTCTAGGTCTCACATTCGAACTTTATATCCCATGCGCTTTTTCGCCGAAACACGGGACAAAGGTCCCCTGCCTTCGATGCGTGCAATGCCATATAATGATCGATCGGATAATTCCGAATGATCGAGATCGATTCTGTGAATCATGAATATCGCGACCAATCACGCTAAACCTTAAAGTTCCTTCTCCCACTATCGAACCCCTCCTAATTTTCGTATCAAGAAAAACTTCCTTCCTGAAGTCAGTCTTCCAACAATTTCCATCGCATTCAGATAAAGTCTCCTGACCGATTCCGTTGCAATCAGATCGTAGTGTCGCAACGTTTCCATCGAATTAACTTCACTTCTTAATCTAGTTCGGACAGAATTCGAAGTGTAGCACAAATATCATAGAGTTTCGAATATTATACATTTTCGGGTTTTGACCGAAGTATCGTATAATCGTTTAGTCGACTCTCGCGGCCTCGAGTCCGTAAAGTAGTTCGAGTGCTGTTTACTACGCGTATATACATAAATACTCTCAGCGCCCCAAAAGCCTTGTGCGGGTGACCGCTTTCCGAACGCTAAGCGTGCCGTCCGTCAACTAGGCCCTTATATGCGAGCGACAACCGATATCCATGCGGGCAAGCGTACCTACACACGGATACACCCACGAACATAGCGACCAATGTAAGCGACAAATTTCATTTTATGTTAATCCGATTATTCCCCCGACTTCATAGTTATTTTCATTGTATTTTTTTGTATAGTAACTTTATTAATCCAATCACTTATTTGTAATAAGCCTTTAGTTAAGTTTGTACAAATTTGTCGGATTATTTCTCGATACCAAACCACTGCATGATTTCCTAATTTCAACTCATTCCAAGCACTACCCCTTTTTACCCTCATCCCGTGCTATTGCGCTTGTCGTAGGCAAAAAAGGAGGGAATCGGAAAAATATATGCCCACGTCCCTTCCGGACGTGACAACACTTCCTAGTATTAGAGAAAGCAAATGAATCAATGCCTCTCTACAATTTCCAGTAAACAATTTTTTCAAATACTTTTCAGCAACGATTATTAATTAGAATATCATAATCATACCTTCTTGATGAATAATTCGCGCCAGTGATCAAACTCCGAACTGATAATTTTTTGTTCCATCGATTTCGCGAAAAACACGACGATATTGCACAATTGAAAATGACACATTAATTTAGTTAAGGACATGTATCACCCGTCCAGTCGTTAAAAATTCTTCGGCCAGGTTTTCTTGTAGGCGGATCACATTTCGGGAAAATGGAGAGAAAACGCTGTTCGTCGTTCAACAAAGCGGAAGATGTTTCTTTTTTTCCTGAAATATCAGCCGTCTCGGAGAATATTGAGAATCTGCAAAACAGCTATCTCTTCCGCACTCACGGCCGCTCGGTCTGTGTGACACTGCGCCTTAAGGCAAAGTAGAACATGCACCACATGACATATGAATGCGGGAGTGATACCTGGAATTTTCGAACAGAGATTTCTCAGAGGCGAATAGCATCTAGGGCAAAAAGTCGTTAAGCTCTGCGTGAGAAAATTCTCGAAGGCCTGATGTCTTTGTTTTCCTAAAAAAACATAACTACCTATGAGAAAACTCGGTTCGAGAATTTATGAGCGAATGTTGACCTTGTACTTGCCCTTAAGCAACGAAAAAGTCTAGTCTTTCTTTCGATTTAACTTTTTTTTCAGTACCACAATAAATTACTGAAACTTCAAGGCAGTGTCCTTTGGTTATGTCCGTCATTCGTCAGATGCAAATTTCATTCGATTATGGCGTCAACGGACATCTTGCGCTGTGCATTTGAATATACTCCATGTGGATCCTTTGGCACCACTTCATTTGACTCTTTTAACGCAATTGGTTTAAATAAACAGCTCTACTTCGTAAAATAAAATCGGATGTGTCAGACGCGTGCTCGGGGCCAGATTGGAGTTACTGCCTTCGGTTTCAACCGAAATACTTCAACGGCTATGAATACTTATTTTTGAATAGTGCAAAGGTTTCCAAAGAGAGTGCGAGCTTACTTTTGACTGTCGCATCGTACGAGCGGTCATTGTCCTCGCCAAAGACCGGATTACCCACGTCATTGGCGCGAAGTGGATGATTCCTGGGGCTCTCGAGGACATCTTCCCGAATACTCGCTCCTAGTACTTGAGGCGTCGAACTCAGCGCCGCGGGAACAGGTGACTTTTCTCGGTATCCAGTACCCACTGAGCTGACGGAACCTCCATTTTTAGGTCTTTTGCTATATAAATATAATAGATTGAATACATATATAGTGCAGGACCCGGATAAAACTATGTTAATGCCTATTATTTATCTCGAGATTGAGAAGTTGGATATCTCCAACATTTGAATTAAATCGATTTGTCATTGTGCCATTTTCTGTACCAAATTCACTACGGCAATTAGATTATAAAGAATAACTCATTCGAGTAAAATGTGTCATTCTTTGCTTTCTCAGCTAACAACTTGGCGCCAAATCATCGTACAGAGCTCTCCAGCTGATCAACTTAAAGAGAAAAATATTTAAAGTTCAAAATGCGTCCGCTAACTTCAAATAACTTCAAACCCCAAAATGCTTTTTCGTCATTGTCGTACAACCATTCACGGCCTATTGCAATTCATTAAAAAAATAGCCAACATTGTTTTGATCCTTCATTTGTTTTCATTAGCATAACCGACTAGTCTTTATTCTGCAAAATGTAGAAAGATTTAAAATAGGGGTGGAAGGAGAAAAATACTGGGACGCGGACGGAGGAAGAATGCGAGACGGCTAGAAAGGGAATGAAGAAGGATTGGTTAGAGAAAGTGAATACATGGAGGGGCGGAAGACCAGGAGAAAATATAACCACATGGCTCAAAAAACGGCTAAGAAGATAAATGCAAAGTTGGGGAAAATTAATCCAAAAATTAACTTCGTTAATCGTTATTACGCTATTCAAAAAGCTAACTTCGGTAACCTTTAAAGCGTTAGTTGGAAATTTAACGCAAGTTAAAGTTGATCGTTAAAGTTATTCAACAATTCGTGATTTTCACGTCCTAGAGGTGGCGCAGCGATATTACAATATGGCCGGTCAAAGTGTAGCGTCAAACCTATTACTTCAGTCTTGATATCCTTCAAGTCTGCTATTGGATTTACCTCCACGGTAGATTGTAAAGATGCTGTTGCAGTGAATACTTTGTTTTCCGATCTTTTTTAGCTCTGTCAGCTCTGGATTTAGATTTTTTAAGGTTATGAGAGTCACTCGCAGGTTATGAGAAGAAATGATTCCATTTTTCAGAGCATACTTTTTACAAGGGACGTCTGAAACTATATTTATACATTGTACATACCAGATATGACTTTTAATATTGGTCGATTTATTATTCATAAAGATAGAAACTTGAAAGAAAAAATCTTGTGAAGTGACCACATCCACGCCTTGATGGCCTAAAGAGTCATTTGCACAGACAACAACCACTTACTTTAATAGACTTTAGTTCGTCGCTCACTTCTCAACCCGGCAGTTGACCAGCAACGCCTCTCCTCGAGCGGTTGTAATTTCTTATATGGGCTTTCCATACATATGCACTCATTTGTCAACTCCGTAGCGTCACGGGATCGCCTCGCTCGCAAGCTGTCCATATGCGGCCGGCGAGTGAACTTGGGAATGCCTTCGGGTGGATAACAATGCCTTCGCCTAACGAACCACCCGTTGACGAGTGGACGCCGTACGGCGAGGCGGTGCTGGTCAGGTACCGAGTTGATAAATGAGCGATGACTTTAAATCTTTCGGTGGCTCATGAAACGAGAATTCCCTCTTATTAAACATCTTGCACCTTGGAACACAGCAGAATCTCAGAAAATTTTCGTTCTTTAATGTTGTCTATTGTTATCAATGTATTTTGACAAAGTATGAATGACTATATCATGTGAACGTCTGTCTTTGGTTAAGCGAGGTACCGAGACTTTTGGGGATCGCGAATCTATATGAAATTGTAACCATTTTTGGTATTATGTTTTATCTACTACTTATTTTTTTGTAATTATTCCGTCATATACGGATTTCTTAGTCAGATTAATACACAAATACTTTTTTAGCACAGCATGGGTACATAGTATTACAGTAGGTAGATGTGGCGTATTATAGAGTCTAGTAGGGTTGACTAGGTAAGAAAGATAAATTTAAAAAACTAAGTACAGAGGGTAACGAGATAGCGGGATCTGACCGCATCGGACGAATTTAGGATCGGAAGTCTATCGTTCTCTCGTTGTACGCAATCCAGGGTTCCTGCTTACACGCACGTATGCATAGCTACTTATGTCACTAATACTTGCGCTGCGCTCTTTACTTATTTGCGCCCTCCACATCAGCGTGGCGCACATTGCGAAGTCGAAGTAACGTACTTAAATTAACGGAAGTTAATAAGACCGTTAGTAGTTTTTAGATTGAAATTAAAAATTAAATTGTTAAGCAATATGTTAACTTCGTTAATTAACGAACAATGTTTTTCTGCCCAGCTTTGGAAATATGCGAACATAAGAAAGTGTATAATAGAATACAAAGGGACGCGAAAACGGAGAGTTTCAGACGAAGATGGAGGGTTCGGCTAAATAAGGGAAGGGATGAAACGAGAGAATGTAAAAAGAGAAAGTAATGTAACCGTAAGTTAAAATAGAAACTTCAAAACAGAGTTTTGAAGTGTCAGAAACTTTGCGAATTCCGAGTCGGGGCTCGCCCCATCAGGGTTCCGTACATATGACCAATTAACTTTTCTTAAAACTAGATATTTAATTAGGTAATGCTGTTTTTCTGTCTTAGTTCTTGGGTAGTACTAAACTGGAACCATATAGGGTGATGCCAGCCAAAGAAAGCGTTGTATATTCCTGCTGTAAGCTAATAATGAAAATATAAACTTATCGTTATTTAAATATTTACAATACCAAATGACTTATTTTTGGAATCGGTACCGGCCAATTGCCAATATTGTCCCATTTTTTGCAGAAAAAGAGGAGACAAGGGAAAATTAATGAAATATACGATATGCTGTCTTTTTAAAATGTGCAATCTCGTTTCTTCCGTGGCGTTAGTATCTCGTTCTTGGGTGGCACCGACCCCAATATTAGGCCATCTGGTGTTGTAAATATTAAAATAACAACATTGTTATATGTTTGCGTTATAAAGTTCTTGTATTATGAATACAATAAATTATGATATAGAATACATTATCAATCGGAATTTTCAGTATTTGTTGTTAAAATACAGTATATGGTACAAAGTGTACGGAAATTCAAATGCCTAACTAGTTTAGTTTTTGAGATAGACCCCGTAAAAAAATGGTCGATAACTAACAACTTCGACGGCCCCCAATTTCTTTATTTTTTAAGATAAAAAGGAAAAAAAGATTCTTGTTCTCTACTCAATGAACTTTAGAACTGTGCGACCTCCAAGAACAATAATGTAATTGGATTTCTAATTCAATATTTGGTTTTGGGTCAAAGTTCCACACAAAATATCCAAATTTCAGATCTGTAACTCATTTCGTTTTCGCACCCGTGACATACGGACGGACAGACAGCAGAGTGACATTTATCGGATTCCGTTTTGCCCATTCAGTTCGGAACCCTAAAAAAGTACTATTATAGTACTTTTTTAGGGTTTATTAGAGATGTAATGGGCGGAGGATGCCGTATACTCAAATAACGTGAATGGAATTGAATTGGTATGTTACATACTAACTGAACTCTATGTTATATACTAATTGAACTCTCATTTGAACTCCACAGCGAATTCATTTGAACTCTAGATTGCGGAACCGTACATTCTTTGAAATACACTAATTGTAAGTCTCATTTGCGAAAAGAATCCCTAAGTCATTGAGAGTATTTTTCTCTACGCTTACGAAGTAGTTCCGAGAACGCATATTCGATTTTCCGCGATCAGGTGTCAGTGACTGAAGGTTATTAAGGCATCAAAGCGCTGCATTCGCCAGGTTATGCAGGTTGATATGATCTGATTAGTAGCAGGAGTAATTGCTCTTTATACTCAACGCTAAAAAAAATATATGTAATTTGTATACGTGAGTAATATTGCACTTTTTTCGAGGATTCTCCAAAGCATTCCATAAAATCACAAAGGAAAATGTTCCGCCACCATGTCACACTCCCTTTATTCCTTTATAACTAGATCCCTGATTAAATTTTTCGATAAGTAAATATTAGTTTTTCTAATTTATTAAAACCTACTATGACATCAACGGTTTGTATATTTTTACGTTGTCGAGTTATGAAGGATTATCGGACAGAATATTTGGTTTTAATTGGAAAAGTTATTTCCGCCTATTCGTTAACACGATTCGGCTGAACACTATATTTAAGGCCATGTGCTACACGCCAGAAAATTTCAACGCGGCGTCCCATCATGGCGATAGTGCAGACCTCGTGGTTTTTAACCACGGGCCGCCGGTTTATACCGTCGGATGGCGCAGCGCTCGATTTTTATAGGCCTTCGACGTCTCGTGCTCCAGTCAACTCTCCCTCATTCAACGCTCTATAGCAGGCCATTTCCCCTCAATTCTCTCTGGTGGCAGCACAACGAGCGGAGAAGCGTTAACCCCACTTTCCTTTACTTATTGAAAGGCGCGAGGCGTGCAATCATAACCGCAATTTCAGTATTAAACTTACCACTTCGTAATTCCAAAAGTCATAAAGGACATGATCGAAAAAAGAAAAGCGAAAAGTGTACCACTTTCAATTAAAAAGGTTACATCCGAAAATGTCGAGACGGGAATATCAGTATCCGATATCGCAAAAAAGTGGGTGTAGCGGACACAACGGTTCGACACTGGAAAAAACAGGAAGTAGCTCTAAATGAATGCACAAAAAGGGCGACTATATTTACGATCCAAGAGAAAAAATGAATACATTAATTTATAAGAGAAGCCTTTTTGTTGAACTGTTATCTCTTCTTAAAAGAGTTTATTATACTATAATCAATCATAAAATTTTAAGATGAAACATAACTTTGTTTCAGTATGATTTCGTACAAAAAATATTCACCCTTAAACAATAATAAAGTATTCTTATCTGAAATAACCTAGTAAAAATAACATATGACATTTGAACGATTATCCTAACAAAACTTTATCCCGCCCCGCTACATCGCTCAGTAGCTCGCGGTGGATGACGCTCTCTAGCAGGTCACACTCTCTAGTACCACGGAAATTCAGTCCCGAGAGTATTTTGTTAAGGAGACTTTACTGAATGTCGAAGAGACGAGTTCCAATAGACGACGATTGCTGCGCGTGGGTGTGTATTCGCTAGGCCGACTGCGTGCAGAAAGGAGGAACCTTCTCGCACGCGGTTCGGTCGTAACGAAAACATACTATACACGGTGTCCCAGAACTGAATGCGGTCCCTGAAATGGGGGGTGGGGCGTGAAATTCTGAGACGGTTGGTGCCCGGCGGCACACAGTAGGAGAAAAGCCCAAAAACCTGGCCAAAACCCCAAAAAATAAATTTTCGAAATAGGGTCAGTTGAGTAGTCATTCAGGTAGAGGACTAGTAACTGCATTCTATTGTGGAAGGGAAAGCCCTTTAAGTGTATACCTGCGCCGCAGCGTCAGTTGGCAGTTAGTGTTCGTGAAGAGTGTATGTGTCACGCGCTGAACAGACGAAAATAACGCTGACTTCAAAAACCCATAACTTTAAAGTGACGGGTTTAATTTCAATTCTGCAACATGGATACGACTTCTGGAGGTATGTAGAACATGTTTTTACATCGGTTGAATCTAAAGTTTATGTATAAATGATTGAAACGTAGTATAGCCTTCGGCATAAATAAAATTGAATAATTTTGAAAACTTATATTTTCAACGGTCCGAAAAGTTATATATTTTGTCACATTTTGCAAAGCTCCTAGTCTCGGCCTTTAGTTTAATGTATAAGCTTTCGAAATTTACAAGAGTTACCTGCGGAAAACGTGCGTCTTGTCCGTTATGATTTTTTTCGCATCGTGCGGTAGCCGAGCGTGCACGCGGCACTATTGAGCAGCCTCTGCGCCTCTACCTGAGAATGGGTGAAGTAGCATCATAACGGACAAGACGGCTGTTATACGCTTGAAATAAATTATTTTAATATATATGTATGTGTATATATATATATATATATAAATTTTCTGTGATTTAATTATGATATATACGTATGCATATATATATATGAATATTAAAATCAACCACATAAAAATTTCTTAAATATGAATGAAATGTTATAACATTCAAATAAAATATTTGAATATATATATATTATATAGTAAGCAAAGCTTTCTTTTAACCAAATCCATGTCAATATTTTCTGTCTAATTTTCTCAAAATTATTTCAATTATTGCGGTTATTTATTTGGTAAAATAATGTACATTGTTCAAGTTTTTGTATTAATTGAAAATTTTATCTTTTCCTTTAACACCAATTTTCTACAATTTTATGTCTTTATTACAGGATCCGGTTACAAAGAATTGGTGCTGATAAGGAAAGAAGTATTTCTGATAATCAGCGAGCATTTATCCGATAAATTCGCTTCCTTGATCGAATTTATGGTAGAAAAAATTTCCAAGGACACCGGACGTACAGTTGTAGTGCCTGAGGACTCGAAACAGACTTTTTCGATACTTTTCAATCAAATGAGAACGAGGTGGCAACAAGCTCACAGAAAATCCTGTGTATTTTTCAAGAATAACGGTGAATGGCTTAGCAAGCAGGTATGTTTTGCCGCACCTACAGACACTGTAGTAACAAGCCCGGGTAATACGGGCGGCCGCCCGTCCCTTGAGTTTACAATGTCCAGTGAAAGATCTAAACGAAGGAAGACCCAAGATATTCGTACATCGTTCAACTCGGTCGAGTTAGCATACGCTACTCAGATGAGCCTTCGCTCTTCAGGACAATCCGACGCCGCAAAAGTTATTAAGCACGTAACAATGACGAGTCCTTTAAGAGCTTCCAAGTATCGTGAAGCTTACACAGCAACGGATGAAATTACTTTATCCGAAGAGGCTGCACTTTCCGCTATGATTGAATATAAATTCTCCAAGAGTACTTACCAGGGAATGAGAAGATTAGGGAAGGAAAATAACTGTAAGCTATATCCGTTTTACGAAAAAGTGATGAAAGCAAAAAAGCGTTAGTAGTATGGGGGCCTCTATGGCGACCCCCACTCCTCATCCCCACTCCTACCCCCACTCCTCGGGAGCCGAAGTGGTGGGGATGGAGTGGGGATGACCGTGCTTATCCCCTCCCCCGCGCCCCAGAGGGGTGCGGAGGGGGGGGGATGGCCGGAGTGGGGGTTTCGCCATAGTGGCCCCATTTTTTTTCTGCTTTCTGAAAATTCATTTTTAGATTGTTTTGCTCACCGTTGCTGCTCCTTGTGACGGTGAACTCCGAGGGTACGCACACACACACACACACACACACACACACACACACACACACACACACACGCGCGCGCGCGCGCGCGCGCGCCCACACGAGCACGAGTGTCACGGCTCGTTCTCCCACCCCTCCGGCTCGAACGAGTCGTCGAACCCGTCGTCGGGCCACCCCGCGTCGTAAAAAGCGACGGGTTCGGGCCCATCGCTCAACGCCGCGATGAGTACCGTCGCGACGTCGACCCCGTTGTACATGCGTACACGGAGGAGGGGGGTGCTGCTTTCGGCCACAGCCACGAAGACGCGGTTCTCTACGAGGTCAGCGAGCAGGTCCGAGACGAAGGGGATGGTTTCAAGATGCGCGATCCCCGAAACCGTGCACTGAACCACGAGACCCGCATCAAACGCGCAAAAGGGCGCTGGGGTATACAGCGAGTCCGCGTCTACGTACCCGCTGTACCCCATCATCCACGAAAAAAACTTCACTGTATCCCTCGGAGTCGCACGACACTATGTTCCCGCTGCCCGACGCTGCACGTAAAATGCGTACAGGGCTTCACGCAACCACTCGTGCGTTTCGCCCGTCGCCACTGTACGTATATATATATGGCCAAGCCGTCGACGCGGGAAACACGGCACGCGAACGGCGCCACAGGGAGCTCGAGGCACTCGGGATACATTTTTGGCGAACTGGTGTAAAAGAAGACGAGACGCACGCGACGGAGTCTGAAGAGCAACTGAAGCTGCCCGTCGTATGAAGAGCATCTTTTGCAGATTTTGACAGGTCAGCATAATTGCACGCGTGCGAGGTAGCCGATGCATCGTTCTACGATGGATGAGCTCATCCGATGGCGAGCACGGAGTTTAGATAGCATAGATGCAAGCTAAGCAGTGAGTTCATCCGCCAGTGAGCTCACCGCACGAGTTCGCGAATTATGCTGATACCTGTCAAAATCTGTTGCGCAGCAACCCGCAAGGGAGAAACCGTATTCTCGGCCTCTCCTCCGCGGAAAACGCGGCACGCGAACGGCGCCAGAGGGAGCTCGAGGCACTCGGGATACATTTTTGGCGAACTGGTGTAAAAAAAGAAGACGAGACGCACGCGACGGAGTTTGAAGAGCAACTGAAGCTGCCCGTCGTATTAAGGGCATCTTTTGCAGATTTTGACAGGTCAGCATAATTGCACGCGTGCGAGGTAGCCGATGCATCGTTCTACGATGAGCTCACCCGCCGTTGAGCGCGATCGTTCTACGATGAGCTCATCCGATGGCGAACACGGACTTTAGATAGCATAGATGCAAGCTAAGCAATGAGTTCATCCGCCGGTGAGCTCACCGCACGAGATCGCGAATTATGCTGATAACTGTCAAAATCTTTTGCGCAGCAACCCGCAAGGAAGAAACCGTATTCTCGGCCTCTCCTCTTCGTGCGGATATTCGTACCTGCTATAAGCGCACACACCGACGGACACGAGCATACGTGTGTCGTGACATCGGGCCGCTTGCTAGCACACGCACACACACACACACACACACGCAAGGGAGAAGCCGTATTACCGGCCTCTCCTCTTTGTGCGGATATTCGTACCTGCTATACAGCGCACATACCGACGTGCACGAGCATCGGGCGGCTTGCCGGCCCACACACACGCGCGCCTTCGTAGCAGCCCGCAAGGGAGAAGCCGTACTCTCGGCCTCTCCTCTTTGTACGGATATTCGTACCCGCTGTAGAGCGCGCACACCGACGAGCACGAGCACACGTGTGTGTGTGGCACAGGGCCGCTTGCTACTGCACACACGCACGCGCATCGCAAGCTTCTCTTAGGTATAAAAAAGCAGTGATTGGCCGAGGGATTATTGTTTCTCGATCCATAGTTTTTGTTAACGAATATCCAGCGTTTTTTGCTCACCCAATATCAATGCAATGAACGAGTAAAAAACAGATCGTCCGGTCGTTCGTTCGTTCGTCCGTTAAACGGACGTAAGCTCGAACGCACGCGACGAACGATCAAGTACACGCAGTGAGTAAATGAAGGAACAAGCGATCGAACATTCGAAGGATCGCACGATCGGAGGACCCAACGGACGAGCGCATCGACCAGTCCATCGAACACATGAACGAGCGAATACCACAGTTCCATGTGGTGGTATCGATTTTCAGGAAAAACTATCTATGTTCGTTGAAAAAACATCGAAAAAAAATCTTCGCGCAATCCCAGCTGTTTGATAGGTAAAAGAACTTTGCAGTCGTTCGTTGTTTCGATCGCTCGATGCGTTTGCTCGCTCGTTCGGTCTTTCGTTCGATAACCCGTTGCGCCTGTACGATCGTTCGTTCGTTCGCTCGATGGTTCGTTCAATCGCTCGTTCGTCCATTCCTTCGCCGCGTTCACTCAATCGTTCGTTGCGCTCGTTCGATCGTTCGTGCCATTGTTTATTTCATATGCAAAAGAAGCGTGTGTTCATTCGTTCGTTACCTTCGTTCGCTCGTTTTTGTGAAACGAAATAAAAAATCAAAATCGTCATGGAAACAAATCGAAACCGATGACTCCGTTCGAAAGTTCGTTTAATCGCTTGTACGTAGCGAAATAAAAAAATCAAAATCGGCATGAACAAAATCGTAATCAAAATCGCTGTTCCCTTTTGTTCATTAGTTCCATCCGTTCGCTCGATCGTTTGTTCGCTGCGGTCGTTCGGACAAGCAGCGAGTAAAGGAAGGAACAAGCGATCTAACGTTCGAAGGATCGGACGATCGGAAGACCCAACGAACGAGCGTATCGACAGGTCCATCGAACAAATGAACGAACGAATACCACAGTTCCATGTGGTGGTATCGATTTTCACGGATAAACTCTCTATGTTCGTTGAAAAAACATCTATCGAAAAAAATCGTCGCGCAATCCCTGCTGTTTGACATGTAAAAGAACTTTGCAGTCGTTGGGTGTTTCGATCGTTCGATGCGTTTGCTCACTCGTTCGTTCTTTTCGTTCGTTAACCCGTTGCGTCCGTACAATCGTTCGTTCAATCACTCATTCGTTCATTCCTTCGCCGCGTTCACTCGATCATTCGTTGCGCTCGTTCGATCGTTCGTGTCATTGTTTATTTCATATGCAAAAGAAGCGTGTGTTCATTCGATCGTTACCTTCGTTCGCTCGTTTTTATGAAACGAAATAAAACATCAAATTCGTCATGGAAACAAATCGAAACCGATGCTTCCGTTCGATCGTTCGTTCAATCGCTTGTGCATAGCGAAATAAAAAAATCGAAATCGGCATGAAAAAAATCGTAATCAAAATCGCTGTTCTCTTTTGTTCATTAATTCCATCCGGTCGCTCGATCGTTTGTTCGCTGCGCTCGTCCCGCGTTGTGCCCGCTCGATCGTTCGTTCAATCGCTCGTTCGGTCATTTCTTCATTGCTCTTGTTTGCCATTTTGTTTATTCACTCGTTTGTTGCGTGATTTCTACGTTTCATCACTGCATCTGTTACGTTTGTTCTACCCTTCGGTGCGTTCGCTCGACCGCTCGTTCGTTTTACATTAAACTTCTCCGACAATAAACGCTCGACGGAGATTTACATTAAACTTCTCCGACAATAAACGCTCGACGGAGACGTTGATGGAGATACTTTCAGGAATGTTCGCGAGTCAGCAAAAATGCAGCTACGCGAAATATCGGTTTCCACGCTCGGAGAAATAAATCTCGAGATTTTCAAACAGGCTACTGTCTCCGAATGTGCTACATGCATGCGTGATAAAACACACACTTAGCGTAGCAGACGCAATGGACAAGCCGTATTCTCGGCCTCGCCTCTTTGTGCGGATATTCGTACCCGGTATAGAGCGTGCACACCGACGAGCACGAGCATACGTGTGTATGGCACCGGACCGCTTGCTACTACATGCATGGGCCCGCGTAGCTGCCCGCAAGGGAGAAGCCGTATTCTCGGCCTCTCCTCTTTGTGCGGATATTCGTACCCGCTATAGAGCGCGCACACCGACGAGCACGAGCATACGTGTGTGTGTGGCACAGGGCCGCTTGCTACTGCACACACACACACGCGCGTCGCAAGCTTCTTTGAGATATAAAAAAGCAGTGATTGGCCGAGGGATTATTGTTTTTCGATCCATAGTTTTTGTTAACGAATATCGAGCGTTTTTTGTTCACCCAATATCAATGCAATGAACGAGTAAAAAACGGATCGTCCGGTCATTCGTTCGTTCGTCCGTTAAACGGACGTAAGATCGAATGCACGCAACGAACGATCAAGTACACGCAGTGAGTAAATGAAGGAACAAGCGATCGAACGTTCGAAGGATCGCACGATCGGAAGACCCAACGAACGAGCGCATCGACCGGTCCATCGTACGAATGAACGAGCGAATACCACAGTTCCATGTGGCGGTATCGATTTTCAGGGAAAAACTCTCTATGTTCGTTGAAAAATCATTTATCGAAAAAAAAATCTTCGCGCAATCCCTGCTGTGTGATATGTAAAAGAACTTTGCAGTCGTTCGTTGTTTCGATCGTTCGATGCGTTTGCTCGCTCGTTCGGTCTTTCGTTTACCCGTTGCGTCCGTACGATCGTTCGTTCATTCGCTCGATGGTTCATTCAATCACTCGTTCAATCACTCGTTCGTTCATTCCTTCGCCGCGTTCACTCGATCGATCGTTGCGCTCGATCGATCGTTCGTGGCATTGTTTATTTCATATGCCAAAGAAGCGTGTGTTCATTCACTCGTTCGTCCATTCGTTCGTTCCCTTCGTTCGCTCGACTTTATGAAACGAAATAAAAAATCAAAATCGTAATGGAAACAAATCGAAAACGATGCCTCCGTTCGATAGTTCATTCAATCGCTTGTTCGTTCATTTGTTTGTTGCTCGCGAAATATCGGCTTACACACTCGGAGAAGTAAATCTCGAGATTTTTGGTTCGCTGGTTTTTATGAAACGAAATAAAAAATCAAACTCGTCATGGAAACAAATCGAAACCGCTGCCTCCGTTCGATAGTTCGTTCAATCGCTTGTTCGTTCATTTGTTTGTTGCTCGACACGAACGATCGAACGATCGAGTGAACGCGGCGAAGGATTGAACGAATCATCGAGCGCAGGAACGAACGATCGTACGGACACAACGGGTTTACGAACGAAAGACCGACCGAGCGAGCAAACGCATCAATCGATCGAAACAACCAACGAATGCAAAGTTCTTTTACATATCAGACAGCAGGGATTACACGAAGATTTTTTTTTTCCATAGTTGATTTTTCAACGAACATAGAGAGTTTTTCCCTGCAATTCAATACCACCACATGGAACTGTGGTATTCGTTCATTCATTTGTTCGATGGACCTGCCAATGCGCTCGTTTGTTGGGTCTTCCGATCGTGCGATCCTTCGAATGTTCGATCGCTTGTTCCTTCATTTACTTGCTGCGTGTACTTGTTCGTTCATTGCGTGCATTCGATCTTACGTTCGTTTAACGGACGAACGAACGAATGACCGGACGATCCGTTTTTTACTCGTTCATTGCATTGATATTGGGTGAACAAAAAACGCTCGATATTCGTTAACAAAAACTATGGATCGAAAAACAATAATCCCTCGGCCAATCACTGCTTTTTAATATCTCAAAGACGCTTGCGACGCGCGTGTGTGTGTGTGCAGTAGCAAGCGGCCCTGTGCCACACATGCACGTATGCTCGTGCTCGTCGGTGTGCGCGCTCTATAGCGGGTACGAATATCCGCACAAAGAGGAGAGGCCGAGAATACGGCTTCTCCATTGCGACTGCTACGCGAAGTGTGTGTTTTATCACGCATACATGTAGCACATTCGGAGACAGTAGCCTTTTTGAAAATCTCGAGATTTATTGCTCCGAGCGTGGAAACCGATATTTCGCGTAGCTGCATTTTTGCTGACTCGCGAACATTCTTGAAAGTATCTCCATCAACGTCTCCGTCGTGCGTTTATTGTCGGAGAAGTTCAATGTAAAACGAACGAACGGTCGAGCGAACGCACCGAAGGATAGAACAAACGTAACAGATGCAGTGATGAAATGTCGAAATCACGCAACGAGTGAATAAACAAAATGTCGAACAAGAGCAATGAAGAAATGACCGAACGAGCGATTGAACGAACGATCGAGCGGGCACAACGCGGAACGAGCGCAGCGAACAAACGATCGAGCGACCGGATGGAATTAATGAACAAAAGAGAACAGCGATTTGGATTACGATTTTTTCATGCCGATTTCGATTTTTTGATTTCGCTATGCACAAGCGATTGATCGAACGATCGAACGGAAGCATCGGTTTCGATTTGTTTCCATGACGAATTTGATTTTTTATTTCGTTTCATAAAAACGAGCGAACGAAGGTAACGATCGAATGAACACACGCTTCTTTTGCATATGAAATAAACAATGACACGAACGATCGAACGAGCGCAACGAATGATCGAGTAAACGCGGCGAAGGAATGAACGAATGAGTGATTGAACGAACGATCGTACGGACGCAACGGGTTAACGAACGAAAAGACCGAACGAGTGAGCAAACGCATCGAACGATCGAAACACCCAACGACTGCAAAGTTCTTTTACATGTCAAACAGCAGGGATTGCGCGCCGATTTTTTCGATAGATGTTTTTTCAACGAACATAGAGAGTTTTTCCGTGAAAATCGATACCACCACATGGAACTGTGGTATTCGTTCGTTCATTTGTTCGATGGACCTGTCGATGCGCTCGTTCGCTGGGTCTTCCGATCGTGCGATCCTTCGAACGTTATATCGCTTGTTCCTTCATTTACTCGCTGCGTGTCGGAACGACCGCAGCGAACAAACGATCGAGCGAACGGATGGAATTAATGAACAAAACAGAACAGCGATTTTGATTAAGATTTTGTTCATGCCGATTTCGATTTTTTTTATTTCGCTACGAACAACCGATTAAACGAACTTTCGAACGGAGGCATCGGTTTCGATTTGTTTCCATGACGATTTTGATTTTTTATTTCGTTTCACAAAAACGAGCGAACGAAGGTAACGAACGAATGAACACACGCTTCCGTTGCATATGAAATAAACAATGGCACGAACGATCGAACGAGCGCAACGAACGATTGAGTGAACGCGGCGAGGGAATGGACGAACGAGCGATTGAACGAACCATCGAGCGAACGAACGAACGATCGTACAGGCGCAACGGGTTAACGAACCAAAGACCGAACGAGCGAGCAAACGCATCGAGCGATCGAAACACCGAACGACTGCAAAGTTCTTTTACATATCAAACAGCTGGGATTGCGCGAAGATTTTTTTTCGATAGATGTTTTTTCAACGAACATAGAGAGTTTTTCCTGAAATTCGATACCACCACATGGAACTGTGGTATTCGCTCGTTCATTCGTACGATGGACCGGTCGATGCGCTCGTCCGTTGGGTCTTCCGATCGTGCGATCCTTCGAACGTTCGATCGCTTGTTCCTTCATTTACTCACTGCGTGTACTTGATCGTTCGTCGCGTGCGTTCGAGCTTACGTCCGTTTAACGGACGAACGAACGAATGACCGGACGATCGGTTTTTTACTCGTTCATTGCAGTGATATTGGGTGAACAAAAAACGCTCGATATTCGTTAACAAAAACTATGGATCGAAAAACAATAATCCCTCGGCCAATCACTGCTTTTTTATACCTAAGAGAAGCTTGCGACGCGCGTGCGTGTGTGCAGTAACAAGCGGCCCTGTGCCACACACACACGTATGCTCGTGCTCGTCGGTGTGCGCGCTCTACAGCGGGTACGAATATCCGTACAAAGAGGAGAGGCCGAGAGTACGGCTTCTCCCTTGCGGGCTGCTACGAGGGCGCGCGTGTGTGTGGGCCGGCTAGCCGCCCGATGCTCGTGCACGTCGGTGTGTGCGCTGTATAGCAGGTACGAATATCCGCACAAAGAGGAGAGGCCGAGAATACGGCTTCTCCCTTGCGTGCGTGCGTGCGTGCGTGCGTGCGTGCGTGCGTGCGTGCGTGCGTGCGTGCGTGCGTGCGTGCGTGCGTGCGTGCGTGCGTGCGTGCGTGCGTGCGTGCGTGCGTGCGTGCGTGCGTGCGTGCGTGCGTGCGTGCGTGCGTGCGTGCGTGCGTGCGTGCGTGCGTGCGTGCGTGCGTGCGTGCGTGCGTGCGTGCGTGCGTGCGTGCGTGCGTGCGTGCGTGCGTGCGTGCGTGCGTGCGTGCGTGCGTGCGTGCGTGCGTGCGTGCGTGCGTGCGTGCGTGCGTGCGTGCGTGTGCGTGCGTGCGTGTGTGCGTGCGTGCGTGCGTGTGTGTGTGTGTGTGTGTGTGTGTGTGTGTGTGTGTGTGTGTGTGTGTGTGTGTGTGTGTGTGTGTGTGTGTGTGTGTGTGTGTGTGTGTGTGTGTGTGTGTGTGCCAGCAAGCGGCCCGATGTCACGACACACGTATGCTCGTGTCCGTCGGTGTGTGCGCTTATAGCAGGTACGAATATCCGCACGAAGAGGAGAGGCCGAGAATACGGTTTCTTCCTTGCGGGTTGCTGCGCAAAATATTTTGACAGTTATCAGCATGATTCGCGAACTCGTGCGGTGAGCTCACCCGGCGGATGAACTCATTGCTTAGCTTGCATCTATGCTATCTAAAGTCCGTGCTCGCCATCGGATGAGCTCATCGTAGAACGATCGCGCTCAACGGCGGGTGAGCTCATCGTAGAACGATGCATCGGCTACCTCGCACGCGTGCAATTATGCTGACCTGTCAAAATCTGCAAAAGATGCCCTTAATACGACGGGCGGCTTCAGTTGCTCTTCAAACTCCGTCGCGTGCGTCTCGTGTTCTTCTTTTACACCAGTTCGCCAAAAATGTATCCCGAGTGCCTCGAGCTCCCTCTGGCGCCGTTCGCGTGCCGCGTTTCCCGCGGAGGAGAGACCGAGAATACGGTTTCTCCCTTGCGGGTTGCTGCGCAATAGATTTTGACAGTTATCAGCATAATTCGCGAACTCGTGCGGTGAGCTCACTGGCGGATGAACTCACTGCTTAGCTTGCATCTATGCTATCTAAACTCCGTGCTCGCCATCGGATGAGCTCATCATAGAACGATCGCGCTCAACGGCGGGTGAGCTCATCGTAGAACGATGCATCGGCTACCTCGCACGCGTGCAATTATGCTGACCTGTCAAAATCTGCAAAAGATGCTCTTCATACGACGGGCAGCTTCAGTTGCTCTTCAGACTCCGTCGCGTGCGTCTCGTCTTCTTCTTTTACACCAGTTCGCCAAAAATGTATCCCGAGTGCCTCGAGCTCCGTGTGGCGCCGTTCGCGTGCCGTGTTTGCCGCGTCGACGGCTTGGCCGTATCTATAGACGTACAGTGGCGACGGGCGAAACGCACGAGTGGTTGCGTGAAGCCCTGTACGCATTTTACGTGCAGCGTCGGGCAGCGGGAACATAGTGTCGTGCGACTCCGAGGGATACAGTGAAGTGTTTTTCGTGGATGATGGGGTACAGCGGGTACGTAGACGCGGACTCGCTGTATACCCCAGCGCCCTTTTGCGCGTTTGTTGCGGGTCTCGTGGTTCAGTGCACGGTTTCGGGGATCTTGCATCTTGAAACCATCCCCTTCGTCTCGTACCTGCTCGCGGACCTCGTAGAGAACCGCGTCGTCGTGGCTGTGGCCGAAAGCGCCACCCCCCTCCCCCGTGTACGCATGTACAACGAGGTCGACGTCGCGACGGTACTCATCGCGGCGTTGAGCGATGGGCCCGAACCCGTCGCTTTTTACGACGCGGGGTGGCCCGACGACGGGTTCGACGACTCGTTCGAGCCGGAGGGGCGGGAGAACGAGCTGTGACACTCGTGCTCGTGTGGGCGTGTGTGTGTGTGTGTGCGTGCGTGTGTGTGTGTGTGTGTGTGTGTGTGCGTACCCTCGGAGTTCACCGTCACAAGGAGCAGCAACGGTGAGCAAAACAAACTAAAAATGAATTTTCAGAAAGCAGAAAAAAAATGGGGCCACTATGGCGAAACCCCCACTCCGGCCTTCCCCCCCTCCGCACCCCTCTGGGGCGCGGGGGAGGGGATAAGCACGGTCATCCCCACTCCATCCCCACCACCTCGGCTGCCGAGGAGTGGGGGTAGGAGTGGGGATGAGGAGTGGGGGTCGCCATAGTGGCCCCCATACTACTAGCGTTGTTATCCACCACGTGATGCAATCAGGATTACAGAGAGTAGTGCAGAAGTCCAACTACAGGCACTATTAGATCATACAGTTGAACGTATTCTACTCGTCCAAAATGTACTCATTCAAAGATTGACTCCAGATAATGTTCGTAAAATGGACTTGATTTGCAAGTGGCGTTGCGATGGAAGTTCTGGGCAAAGTGAATATAAGCAGACGTTCAGTGATGACAGCAAATCTGATGCGCATGTATTCTTTACTTCATTCGTGCCATTACAGCTCGTGTGTTATGATCAACAATCGAAGGAAGAAATAGTTGTTTGGAAGAACCCCAGACCCTCGTCTCCACGATTTTGTAGACCGCTTAGACTACTGTTTCTACGCGAAGACACAGAGTCAACACTTAATGAAGTCCAAATTGTTGAAGAACAAATAAAGTCACTTCGTCCATTCGAAAGTGTAATAGATGGAAAAGAAATCTCCGTATTGTACAAGTTGTTGTTCACCATGCTAGATGGTAAAGTTTGGAACGCTGTATCATTGACGAAATCTGCTCAACGGTGCTATTTGTGTGGAGCAACCAGCAAAGATTTTAATGCCATCGACACTGTATTGCAAAGGGAAATCAATGAAACAAATTTGAAGTTCGGATTGTCGACGCTGCATGCGTGGATACGGTGCTTCGAGTATTGCTTACACGTGTCTTACAAACTCGGCATTAAAAAATGGCAAGCTCGAAGCGCCGAAGAAAAAAAAATTACCCAGGAACGCAAGAGGGCCATTCAAGAAGGATTCAAGAAGCAATTGGGTCTAAATATCGATCGCCCAAAGCCTGGATACGGCAGCAGCAATGATGGCAACACAGCTCGGCGATTCTTTGAAAATTCGACGGTTTCCGCTGCGATAACGGGGGTCAACGAAGAAGTTATTAAACGCTTGTACGTAATCCTGAAAGTTATTTCGTGTGGCCACGAGATAAACTGTGAAAGATTTGAACAGTATGCTATTGAAACGGCAAGAAAGACCGTTGCATTATACCCTTGGTACTCCATGCCTACTTCGGTGCACAAACTATTAATTCATGGTCCAGTGATAATAACTCATGCTCTATTACCAATCGGCCAATTATCCGAAGATGCTCAGGAAGCTCGAAACAAAGACATCGAACGATATCGAGAAGATTTTGCGCGAAAAAGTTCCAGGGTTAAAACTATGGAAGATGTTTTTCATCGGCTCTTAGTTACTTCTGATCCGTACATTTCAAGTGTCAGAAGACTACCACAGAAGAAGCTGAAGAGTTTGTCGCCGTAAGCTGTAGCGATGTTGATCGCTCCTAAAGTGACTGCTGCAGCAGACGAATTTTGCGCCGAGATTGAAGCCGTGCCGGGAGTTGTAATAGATGCAAACTCGGATAATGATTCTGACTCCGACTCCGACTCCGATTACGATTTTGATTAAGAATAAAATTTTCTATTTTTGAAACGTTCCGTATGTATTTTGGAAATAAAAATAATAATTGCGTAGAATACACTGTTCACGTTTATTTTATTATGATGATATTTTTAAATATATTAATTTATCTATTCAGCAGGATACTCGCCCATTTTGTTTATAACAATTTGCTGTAAGCTCTTTGTTGCAAGTTATAAACAATAGATATCGGATTGGTAATCAGCGACCTTGAAAACCCGTATATACCAATTTTTGTCAACATCTGGTAACTTTTTAACGTTCATGTCGGCCATATTGGATCGGCTATTTTTTTTACGATAATTTGGCTTGCGGATTCGTAATCAGCGACCTTGAAAACCCGTAAATACCAATTTTTGTCGACATCTGGCAACTTTTTAACATTCATGTCAGCCATATTGGATCGGCCATTTTGTTTACGATAATTTGGCTTTCAGATTCGTAATCAGCGACCTTGAAAACCCCTGTAAGCCAATTTTCATTCCCGTCAGAGGTCATTTGAGGTTTTGGCCAGGTTTTTGGGCTTTTCTCCTACTGTGCGGCAGCACCGCAACTACAGGCAGCACTACACGCGCGTGTCGTTCGACGACTGATTAAAAAATACCAATAATTCAGAGGTTGCTTTGAGACCCACGCATGCTTATATCAATAGACTCAGAATTTCACCCTCAACCCCAATTTCAGGAAAGGAATTAGTTTTGGGACACCCTATACAGGGTGACTTTTATAAGGTGGCCATGTGTTTTTAAGGCTCTTGCGCGGTGATTTTGCGACTGAAAAATATGATTTTTGATGGTTTTTCAAGCTTCCTTTGAAAAAAATATATCGTATTTTTATCATGAATAATATTTGCCAGGGAAAATAACGTATTCTAGGAAAAAATGAAAATACTATTTTGCGTGCAGGAGAATGAAGTTTATAAAATTCAAAATACGGAACACTCCCGAAAAACTTTATTTGTGCCCCCCGCCATGGAGAAAAAAATTATCAAACATACGATTTAAAGTTGATAGATCGGAATTTAATCAGTGAAACAAATGAGCTAAAACACGCTCGACCGCGCTATAGGAAGTACTAGTCTGCTGACGTCACAGCTGCAACTTCCGAATGATCGGCTGTCACTGGAAGTTGGTTCAGACTCCTATGACACGCGGTCGAACCAAGGGATCTAAATGTATCCTTATCTAAAACTTTATTCAAAGTAATATCAATTTCAAAAATGTTCGAGGATTCCATGCTCCGCAAATACAATATTCAACCATTTGCGATTCGTTAACAACTTTTGGAATAAATACTTCTATCAATACATTTTGAAGTAATTTGGCGCGAAATTATTAATTTTTACCAAATACTACGAGTATTTTTGTTTTTATAATGTTTCATAAATTATCTTAACATTCTGTTGTTACAGAATTTTTCAATCTTAAATTTTAAATATAAAAATTTTCGACATAAAAAAATAAATATCTTTACATTCCGTAGTTACGGAATTTTTAAATATTTTATGAAACAGTCCAAAACAAAAATGCGCGTAGTATTTGGTAAAAAATAATAATTTCACGCCAAATTACTTCAAAATGTATTGTTAGAATTATTTATTCCGCAAATTGTTAGCGAATCGCGAATGATGGGAAATATTATGTGCGGAGCATGAAATCCGTAAACATTTTCGAAATTTACATTATTTGCAATAAAGTTCGCAATTTATTGATTAAGTTCAATCGGTTATCTTAACCCTCAATCCGTGAAGGTATTTCAGGCACCTTAATCCCGCGAAACTGGGTCGTTTTAGTTTTTGCACTGGGAAACCAACAATTGTTAATGGAAAAAATAGGAAAAAATGTATGGTCAATCTTTAGGCCGTACTTCTCAAGGGAAAATAGGGTTGTTTTCTTTCTTCTTTTTGATATATTTTTTTTTCAATAAATATTAAGCAACCTGTGAAGACAATGATCTTGGGCGGGACGATAACGACCCGGGTTTGCGAATTGAGGGTCAACATTTTCTACTCAATCGGTCAGATTGCGTCGAGAAGTCTGACGAAGCTGCGAGAACGACGGTAGGAGCATTGTTTATTTAAAAAAGATAAAATCGGTGATCGGAACGGTTCTCGGAGCCTCAATCGTACATTCCTGATATTACTGCCCCGAATTCGTCCCTCATTTTATCTTACTTCCGGTCAGATTGAATCGAGATGTCTGACGATGCTGCGAGAACGATGGTAGGAGCATTGTTTATTTAACAAGGATAAAATCGGTGCTCGGGACGGTTCTCAGACCCTCAATCGGACATTACTGATATTACTGCCCCGAATACGTCTTCGATTTTGTCTTATTTCCGGTCAGGTTGGGTCGAGAAGTCTGACGATGCTGCGAGAACGACGGTAGGAGCATTGTTTATTTAACAAAGATAAAATCGATGCTCAGAACGGTTCTCGGAGCCTCAATCGGACATTCCGGATATTACTACCCCGAATTCATCTCCGATTTTATCTTGATTCCAGTTAGATTGGGTCAAAAAGT
This sequence comes from Ophion costatus, assembly GCA_951751655.1. Taxonomy (NCBI): domain Eukaryota; kingdom Metazoa; phylum Arthropoda; class Insecta; order Hymenoptera; family Ichneumonidae; genus Ophion; species Ophion costatus. The sequence goes on from OX632360.1 coordinate 31,807,284, forward strand.
CTGATGAAGCTGCGAAAACGACGGTAGGAGTATTGTTTATTTAACAAAGATAAATTCGGTGCTCGGAACGGTTCTCGGAGCGTCAATCGGACATTTTTTATATTACGGCCCCGAATGCATCTCCGATTTTATCTCACTTCCGGTCAGATTGGAATCATCAACATCTTCAACGTTAGGCATCTTCAACATTAGGAACATCGACATCGACACTTCCGACTCTTCAATCGACTCTCTCTACATCAACGATCGACCTTCTAAATCCGGTAAAAAAATGGAAGACATCGAGCAACTAATTCAAAATATATGCAAACGCTTGGAATATATCGAGTCAAAATTTCAAAATCTGCAAGATGACGAAATTTCCGAAGGTGAAAATGAGAATGGCAACACAATCCGTATGACAGACCTGCTAATTACAACATCCAAATTCGATGGTGAAAATATGCCTGTTGAAACGTTCATTCGCCAAATTGAAAGCGCTAAAAGAAATACAGATCTAAAGGAACGGAGTCTCCTCTTATTGTTAGCCATGATACTAGGATCAAAATTAAAAAGAAGAATAAAAATAAACATTCGAGCTCACAATATTAACGATTTCGATTACCTAAACAATACGCTACGAATTAGTTACAGCAGTCACGACGATCTTGAAATTTTCCAACTTTAAATAATTAATTGTAATCAAAGCAAAAGGAGTCCATTCACAATTATTCACAAAGATTCATGGAAATTCACGACCTAGCAATGAAGTCATTTCTAAACAGAACTTCAAATTCACAAAACGATCCTCGTAGAAGAGGAAAAAAGAGGGGAGGATAGATTGTCTGTAAGGACTCGAACGAGAAATCCGTTTAGATGTCGAAATCGAACATCTAAGTAGTATTAAAGACGCAATCACTTCCGCAATGAAAGCCGAAAATACATTGAAAACCCGCTTAGAGAATAGCTGGTCTGAAAAACCCCATCAATGGCCAAGTTTCAGAAATAAAAGTAAAAACGAAAATCAACGACCATTTGAAAGAAAATTCTCATAAGCTTACAATTACTGTAAGAAACCGGGGCACATTATTTCAGAATGTAGAAAAAAAACAATTTAATGATCAACGAATCAAACAATTCAATAAACAGAATTTTCAGAACGCTCCTCAACCCATAAAGGACCCGCCACAAAACCAAAACAACCATATCCAAGAAAAGTTAAAAGAATCTGCAACATCCGAAACGAAGGATGTCAACTCGCTCACGTTTTACTAAATTTTGAGAACGCAAATCAGGGAAACTTCTTAATCGACCCAGGTTCAACTCTATCTCTGATCAAAGAAAATCTAATTAACGATCCTAAACAAATCCTTCCCAAAAGTAAAGGAATAAGTACCAATGGAAATGACAAGTTACATACAAAAGGAACCTTTGAATCCAAACTTTTCTCCCAACCTCCATGTAGTTCCATCTAATCTGCCAATGAATGAAGGCGGTCTGATTAGACTCGATATGCTTCAACAATATAAAAGTAAATTGGATATGGAAAATCACATACTAAAATTCGGACCGAAAATTTGTACTAAAAATCCGCCAAAAAGAGAAACAATTATGCCCGCCAGAACCGATTGTTTAAGAACATTCAATATTGAAGAGATCCAAAACGGACAAGCAAAAATACCTCTAAGAGATTACGACCTATTAGTAAATGTAGAAACGGTCAACCTACATTCCCAATTCCAAACTGGACCAATCAGGACGGATGTATCAGAACTCTAAAAGCTGAACCGATAAATCATCTCGACCTCAAAGAATATAATATTCCAGAATCAACCAATAAACGTGAAAAAGTCCTCGCACAAAATACTAGACTTGATCACGTAAAGGAAGAAAAAGATGAAATTTGGAAAATCATAAAAAGATTGTCACAACCTACGATGTACTCGCTGAACTTTCCCCTTATACAAAAAATTATTGAAACAGAGAGTTCAAGATTGCAAGACAGGCCAACACACTGCGACCATGCACGAAGAATGTATCACATAACCCAGCCAAAGACCTTGGTCGTCAAAATTTGAAACTACACGGTTCTAGGGCCGATTTCTCCGAAAAGTCGTAAAACAAAAAACCATGACTGCGAGCTAGATGGCTTGAAGATAGACCCTAACGTTGTTTCGATTCTTACTCGTATGAGAACCAAAGACAGGCCAAGGGCTCCGGAAAACTCTACTCGAACCGGCCATAAAATCGAGAGCACAACGAAATTCGAATGCACGTGCAAAGCCCGCGACGCGGCTAGTCGCTACGCGATCGCGTGGAGACCTGGCACCGCGGCCCCAGACTTCAGATAAACAAATTCAACCCCGCGAGCTTTCCCACGGAAAAACTGGGAGAGGAAAGACTTCTATGTCCCTCGCTCTGATTGGCTAATGGACGACTAATATTACTCCCACAACACGTCCTCGATTGGGTAAAGGAACATTAAAAAACCAAAGTCCCCCTTTCTCCATACTCTACCAAAAACGGAATCTGGTGCAAGAAGGTCCAGGGGATGGTGGTAGAAGTTAGTCTTCCGGCAACCACGATCACACAAAGTTCTTTTTATCGAGTCTCAAGCTACGTTTCCGCCGTGGTAGGCCTAACTCTAAAGAAAATATTCAGATCCGTCGAAAAATGAGAATTCCGCTGTCGTGCATATTAGGCTTAAAAGGCATTGTACGCATTTGGTCGCGACGTGACACTAGCCAAGTCAATGGTTTGTGATTCGTAATGATCGTGAATTTTCTTAATTATAAAAAGTGTCGGTAATATGCTACGGCCCATGCGATTATGAGTAATTCTTTTTCCGTTGTGAAATAATTCTGTTCAGCAGGGTTTAAAGTTCTTGAAGCATATAAAATTGGTTTGTCTTTTCCCAATTCAGCCTGTGAGAGAATCGCTCCGATTGCTTTACCACTGGCATCTGTTGATGAAATGAATTGTTTATTCCAGTCTGGATATGCGAGAACAGGTTCCGTGCATAATGCATTCCTTAATGTTGCAAAAGAATTTTCTTCATCGGATGTCCATTGCCATTGTGTTTTTTCCTTCAATCGATTTGTCAACGGTAAGGCCCTTTTTGAAAAGGCTTTGATGAATTTACGGTAATATCCGACAAGTCCCCAAAAATGTTTGATTTCCTTTTGGTTTATCAGCTTCGGAAAATTTACCAGTTTTTAAATTCTTTCAGAATTTGGTTTTATTCGACTGTCAGATATTATATGTTCCAAATAAGCTAATTCTGCTTTCAAATATTCACATTTATCTAGTTACAATTTAAGTTCTACCTCGCGAAGTCTTTGAAATACTACTCGAGATTTCTGTTGTGTTCTTTTAGAGTTATGGCGTAAACAATAATATCGTCCATGTACACAAAACAATTGTTGCCGATTAATCCATGGAGTCCTTTATTCATCGTTCTTTGAAACGTCGGTGGAGCATTTTTAAGTCCAAATAGCATTCTGTTAAATTCGAAATGTTCGTCTTTTGTAGAAAATGGCGTTTTGAGCTTACCCTTTTCTTTTACCGCAATTTGATAGAATCCCGAAGCAAGGTCAAAAGCAGAAAAATATTTTGTGTTTCCTAAGTTATCCAGAATTTGATCGATATTTGGTAGAGGTTAGGCGCCTTGTTTGGTGTTATCATTAAGCTTTTGATAATCAATTACGATGCGCCACTTCTTTTTATCAGATGAGTTAGTCTTTTTGGAGAATGGATGGAGAATTAAATGGGAATTCGCTTTCTCTGATTATTCCTTTTCCTAAGATATCTTTAATTTGTCTTTTTATTTCTTATTGACGGGTGGGAGGATATCGATATTGTTTTACATGAATTGGCTTTTCCTCGATTAAATCGATTGAATGCTCTGTCAAATGTGTGATTAGGAGAGGATCTCCAGGTAGAATGAAAATGTCATTATGGTATCTTGTCACATCCTGAGGGGACGTGGGTATATATATATATGTGTGGTGTCCCTCTTTCTTGCCTACGCCTAGCACAATAGCACGGGATGAGGGTTAAAAAGGGGACGTGCTGGTGGAAAGGGTAATTTTAAGGAATTTCGTGGATGATCCAATCGTTGAAAATAATGGTTGTGACACTTGTGTTCGATTGACTCGTAATTTATTAGAATCAGCCGTATGGGTTGATCCTATTATTTTAAAGATACAAATTGAAGACAAAAGGGTGAAATGTGTTCACTTACATTGATGCGTCTCGGCGTTGACCCAGTCGCTTGGGTGTCGGGTACGGTCGTAAAACTAAGGGCCCTTCGTCGGTGGCCCGAACGCTCGCAGATGGTGTGAGTGTGTGTGTGACGGATTCAGCAAATGTTCGGTGACACAGATTCTAGTATTCGTGGATTTCTCGGTTCGACAATGGAAATTGTATTTTCCATATTGCGCGTAATACAAATGTTAAAATTCTTAAGATTATCGCGTAACTGTTAGAGAACTTTCGAAGTACTAGATTTGTATAAACTCGAGTTGCACTTAGTTATATTATCCATAATAATATAACTAAGCGTTTCTCGTATCTTCCCACGCGAAAGCGTAGCGGTCCTAACGATATCGAGAACAAATATACAAGCGGGAAAATTTCGAACAGTCTCGTTGTAATCCGAACAGAGTCCGAGTATATCGCAAAGTGTCCTTAAGACCAAAAATACACAAAGGAAACCTTCGGGTTACAAGGATGACGAACGCGTGAAGCGACACGCAAGAAATGCGTGATGATATTCATAAAGACGTAAATATATAACGACGCAACGATGACGAATGCTAACGACCATCCAAGAGCGGAAAAATGTCCAAATCCTTAAAATATACACTGGTTAGGAGAAAATCCTCCGACCCAGGAAGTTGCCGCGGTCATAAAACTGCGTTGATATTTCCCATGCGGACTCGCGGGCCTCGGTCAACAAGCCCTATCTCGAGCGTGCGTTCTTGGCGCCGACAAGGCCCCTTTTTCGTCTATATTTTTCCGCGCTCCAGATAAAGAAGCGCCGCTCCAATTCCCGGAAATAGAGCGACGGTTGTGGCTATCGCAACCTACTCCTCGCTACCACTCTCATTCCAACTTATACATATTTTCCACCAATCCAAAAGAATGCACCCCCAAATGTGCACTCTCCCAGGGGGCCAGTCTCCCACCACCTCAGCATCCCAATTTTTCCTACATCCTAGAAGAAGAAAATGATCAAGTCAGTCTTCCGGCAACCACGATCACACAAACTTCTTTTTATCGAGTCTCAATCGGAATCCAGCGAGCTCATATCTAGAGTTCCTTAACCGATATCCATCGCGTTGAATATTCATTTTCTTTCTTGTAGAGCGTACGTTGTCTTGCAACTCGAGTTTATACAAATCTTGTACTTCGAAAGTTCTCTAACAGTTACGCGATAATCTTAAGAATTTTAACATTTGTATTACGCGCAATATTTCATTGTATTTTCCATTCTCGAAGCGCGAAATCCACGAACACTAGACTCTGTGTCACCGAACATTTGCTGTATCCGTCACACACACACTCACACCATCTGCGAGCGTTCGGGCCACCGACGAAGGGCCCTTAGTTTTACGACCGTACCCGACACCCAAACGACTGGGTCAACGCCGAGACGCATCAATGTAAGCGAACACATTTTCACCCTTTTGTCTTCAATTTGTATCTTTAAAATAATAGGATCAACCCATACGGCTGATCCTAATAAATTACGAGTCAATCGAACACAAGTGTCACAACCATTATTTTCAACGATTGGATCATCCACGAAATTCCTTAAAATTACTCTTTCCACCAGCACGTCCCCTTTTTAACCCTCATCCCGTGCTATTGCGCTAGGCGTAGGCAAGAAAGAGGGATACCACACATATATATATGCCCACGTCCCCTCAGGACGTGACACTAGTGAATCTCAAAGATCCTTGTTCCCGACTAATGCGATGGAAATGGAAACTAGACGAATATTGGTAATTTCGAAATAATTCACAGGAAAGGAAAATCCCACAGCAACGCAGATGCCCTATCTTAAAAAAATGCACTCAACGACGAAGCTTTAGATGTAGTGTTAAATGAAACGTTTCCAAGCTATGACGATTATCAAGAAGAAAAAGACTCATCTGAAAAATCTGAAAATATTTTTACCAAAGACGGTCGAGTTAATAAAAAGCGTCTTGTCATAACAGATGATCAAAGCGGAAAAGGAATTGATCCAACAGATGACGGAATTATTTGGTATGCAGAATTGAGAGCGAAAATACCGAATCGTGAATCTATTGAAATTAGAATTAAATGTCCAAGGTTACGCGAATTATAATAATTTAAATAATCGAATATAAACACGCAAAGCTCAATTCGGAAAAGGAACTAATGATTTTCGTAAATCAAGTAAAAGATCCCACTGCCCAAGAAGAAAGACACAGGATTGTAAAAGAACTACATGAATCAACAATCGGTGGACATTATGGACCGCAAAAGACAATCGAAAAATTAAGACAGAAACACAACTGTCCTGGCATAACTAAACACGTAGAAAAAATCATTAAAAAATGTGAGATATGTCAAGAAAAAAAAATAACATCGCAAGTAACACGACCTCTACCAGGAAATCCAGACATTCCAATAAATCCAAACGATAACATTTCATTAGGCGTTATGGGACCTCTTCCTTCTAGCCGTAATTACAAGTGCATCCTAGTAATGCAAGACTATCTGACATGATATCTTGTACTGGCTCCATTTAAAATAAAAAAATTTAAAGAAATTCTGGAGAAATACTGTGAAAATCAGTGCAAAATCTTCGGAATACCAAAAGAAATACTAATAGACAATGGAGTCGAATTTAAAGGCTAATTCTTCGAGGTCATGAGAGGAAAACTAGGAGTCAAATGGACAATGACATCAATTTATCATCTACAGTTAAACAGCAAACACGACCGCTCACTTCGGGAAATTCTCAACTATATCCGTAGCTTCACGATGGAGCGTACCAAATGGATCGATCAGTTTTCAGGAGCAATGATTTCCTATAATTCGACGAGCAATGAAAAGACCGGAGTGTCATCATTCAAATTCCTTTTCGGGTATCCTCAAAATATTCCCATTGATGTCCAAGAATTCGAAATGAGTATAAACGAAAAATACGATTCTCTCAAACAATATCGTGATAAAATCATAGAAAAGGCAAAGAGCAAAATCCAAGAATCTCAAGAGAAAATGCATGAACGTCTTTCCTCCTCCAAGACCTCAGATCCTCTGCATATAGGTAAAAGCTTATTAGTTAAATGGAAACAACCCGGCCTATCAAAATTACATACGCCTTGGGATGGACCGAATATCATAGAAAATATTCCAAATGAGCAAAGTATTATCATAAAAACAGGCAATGCTCTTATAGCATACAATAAAATAGATGTTTAACCATATTTTTCAGATAACAATTATGCAGTCGACGATAACTTTGGTGACACTTTTGATCCAGATATCCCACAGCCAAGTACAAGTTACCGAAATCGAGAATGAAAAATCAGTGTATCGAGAAAATATTGGGAAAACTCATGACTGTCATAACACATAGAAAATCGTCGTTGGAATCTTCAATATCTAATATTTAATATCTAAATATTTAATATCTGCTTAAAATTCAAACCAGGATTTATATGCCATAATGAAAAACAAATTGAAATGCAAATTGAACGAAACGAATTGCTTGAAAATCAACTAAAAAATCTCTATCATCTATTTGGACAAAGAATAAAGAGAGAACGATTTAATATCATCGGAGAAGGAATAAAAATCTTTTGCTGTACACTGTCATCTTCCGATGCCACATATTTTAATAATAAAATCGACATATTAAGAAGTGATAACCTATTAACCGCGCACTTCGTTAAGAATCAAACAACGATATTACTAAATAAATTAAAAGATAACCAAAAAACATTTTCAGAAATGAGCATGAAATTCAAGTTACTAAGCGCAAATCTCAGGAATTTTCACGAAATCGCGCAAAGAAATACCATTAATAGACAAATCGACGAAATATTAACGAGTTATATTGCTTTCTATCAGGACTTAAGAACCAGTATTACAGATATAATGAACTCAAACATCGAAGGAAAACATGGTAACGCTCATCCGCAAACCTTACCTCCTTCATCAATTTTTCAAAGCTTACGAAATCATACACATGCACACGCTCCTTTTTTCCTGTTCCCTTGAAAGCAGAGTATTTTTCAATACCGATTGACATAAGTCATTTAATGGTAGCAGTAGTTCAAGAAAATGTAATCTACGTTCTGGAAGTACCCATTCTAGAAGAAAAGATGATATGAAATATTGCACCCAATACCAATTCCAAGTTATTCAATGATCAAAGGATATATTCTATATCACATAGATACAGACTACATAGTCATACACGAAAAACAAACAAACTCCATTCCACTACAGGCAATTGACTTTGAAAAATTAAGGGAGCTTTCCAGTGTGAAATTTTCAAAAAATCGATTTTATTTTGCTTTATCGAATAGTATACACTCTTCCGAATATTCCCTGAAATTTTCATGCCGAAATTCAGATTATTTCGGTTACTGTACAGCATTTCTTGGAAGAAGGCAACGGAGCGCTACAGCTGCCGCGTCGGCCGTCTGCCCGTGCGACCGTTATTTCTATTGTCTCGTTCCTACCTGCTCGTGTACCTTCCAACGTGAGTCCGGTTCGTCTTTCAGTTCGGTTTCGACATTCAAAATGGATAGATCTACGAAAGAGGAATGTGCGTGGCAGGATAGAAAAGGCTCGAGAAGCGGACATCCGCGAAATGAACGAAAAAGATCCGCGGGTTTCAAGGGAACAAATCGACACGATATCGAAACGGATCTAACGTTTGCGAGCACTTCGGCAGCAAAAATCTTGAAAAAGAGTCCAGAGTTTGAAGTCCGAATCGATCAAACGTTTAGCTATGTGATTTTGGAGTTCTTTTTGGTTTTCGGCGCTCTTCAGGAACTGTTGAAGTGCAAAAAGTGTAATAGCGACGTGAAGTTTTTAAAAAAATCGATTCGCGGATTGGGCTTTAAAATTTGTGTTCAGTGTTCGTGTCCAGATCCGGCCGAGATAGATTCTTGTCCTTTGATAAAAAATGCTTATGAAATCAATCGTCGTTTCTGCTTTGTCATGCGATTGGTCGGCATCGGCATAAATGGCATTAGAAATTTTATCGCCTTGATGGATTTAACTGCAAACTTCAATAATAACACCTATTATGGAATCGTGAAAATCCTGCAGATTGCAGCGAAATCAATATACGAGGCCGTCGTGAAAAAAGCAGGTACCGACGAGAAGGAAAAAACTTTGGAAGCAGAAAATCGGGGCGATATTCTGACGGTGTCCGGTGATGGATCGTGGTCGAAACGCGGTTTCACGTCGCGCATGGGTATCGTGCCCGTGATTGGAAAATATACCAACAAAGTTTTGGATGTTGCTGTCAAATCAAGCTTCTGCAAGGCTTGTGCATTCTGGAAAGGACAAAAGGAAACACCCGAGTACGAGGCGTGGTTTGAGACGCATGAATCCGAATGCAACGTCAATCACGAAGGCAGCGCGGGAAAAATGGAAGTCGACGGTATAATCGAAATATTCAAGAGATCAGAAGAATTGCACAACGCGAAATACGGTTTCTATATAGGAGACGGCGATACAAAAACATTCAAGATGTTATTAGAAGCCAAGCCGTACGGTGACGATTTGACGGTAAAAAAAAGGAATGCGTTTTGCACGTGAAAAAGCGAGTATATAAAAGGGGAAACGAAGCAAGAAAAAGGTTAGTTCAACTAAAAAAGGCCAAAAAGCAAATCGAAGACAAAGCAATGGAGAGTGAACCGACAAAAAGGATCTCGTTCGAGTACTCCGAAAACTAAAAAAAATCAAACAAAAAAAACTGCTGTTGAACCGAAAAGAGCGCAATTGACGTTAAAATTATTGACAAATCTCTCCGAATATTATGGCTTGGCAGTTCGTCGAAATTCCAATTCCGTGGAAAATATGAGGAAAGACATATGGGCTACATTTCATCACAAAAGCTCAACTGATGAAAATCCTCAGCATGAGTATTGCCCTCCGGGAGAAGATTCGTGGTGCGAATGGCGCAAGGCCGAGGCCACAGGAGAGGAGTACACCCATCCACCAGCACTCGACGAAGACGTACAACAAGTTTTAATGCCGATTTACGATGATCTAACAACGGAGGATCTCTTAGAACGATGTACGGGCGCGAACACTCAAAACAATAACGAGAGCTTCAATCACTGTGTGTGGCAACTAGCCCCAAAGCACGTATTCTGCGGCAAGCAGATAGTAGAAATCGCTACGCAGTGTGCTGTGTGCACCTTCAATGAAGGTTACGACCCAATTTTAAAAATTTTGGAGACGATGGGATGCACGATAGGGCCGAGCGCCGCAGATTTCGCCGCTAAGTACAAGAATGCGCGCATCACCCAAGCAAACCGCCGGGCGTCCCTGGATAGCAAAGAGGCGAGGACAGCTCGTCGGACTGAACAATCCATTGAGCACGATCTTTTCGAAGAAGCAGAAGGGATATTGTATGGACTTGGCATCGCTGATTGACCGTACGTAAACGATTTACCTAAAATTTCCTCACTTGAAACTTTGAACGCGTTTTTCTCGAAACAGCATTTTTCAAAACGGTGTCCAACTTGGAGGGCAAAGTTTTAAAGCTATCGAGTTGAATTTTTTACACAATATTCTTAGCGTCATTGTTTATCGTGCTATGGAAGCTTTTTTTTTTTGACATCTTCCTATTTTTTTGTAAAAAATACTGCCAAAAAAAATGATAAAATCGATACTTTTTGTTCAAACCGGCGCCATTTTTGCAAAAAAAAAAAAAAAAGCCTCCATAGCACGAAAGCCAATTATATACCGATCAATAATCTTTTTGTGTTTTTCGTTTCAGATCAAAATTGTGACCCCCAACGTGGACACCACATCCAAGTGCATTTGCTGCAACAATTGTTTCATCATTTTTATAGATATTAATTAATAAATAAATCGATCTTTAAAAAATTGTTTTGTATTCTTCAATACCCAATTAATATACAAAAAAAATACCAGACCGATTAGATTATTTTTTCTTTAAAAAAAAAAATCGCGAAAAACAGCGATTTTTCGGGCTGTCACACTGGAAAGCTCCCTTAAGGAAAGTGGAAAATACGTATCTACTACAAAGAAAACTTCCTGATTGTCAAACGGATTCAACAACATCTTGCGTGATAACGATGATTCTTGCGAAAAAATAAAATCAATCTATGCCAAAATATATTCAACTACAAACATCCCTCTATAACCATCTAAATACTGGTCAAGTTTGGATAATAGTCCCAGTAAAAAGCGAAACGCTCAATATTCTAGGCCGTGACAATATTCCGAGAAAAATAAAAATCGAAACGATCGGAGGAGTTCATCTTGAACAAGGATGTATAGCACTGGCTACACATGCTATACCAAAAGCATCAAACATAATTAAAACAATTAAATACTTTCTACCATTTACAATGAAACGAAAATCGAGGATTTAATGCAAAAGCATAAAATAAGGAAGAGTGAATTAAATATTCGCACAATCTCTGGAAATAATATAAGTCCCAAACATTTACAAAAATTGGGAACGAATCTCGAAGAAATAAATCAACAAATTAATAATTTAGCATTACGCGGGAGAACTGAAACATTTAGAGAACAAATTCAAGATGGACTCTAGTACTTAGGATATACCGCAATAATCATAATCACTACCTATGTGCGGGTAGCCAACGTTCCGAGTGCGGCCGACGCTTGGCGGTATTGCGGCAGCTCCTCGGCTGCCAACGGTCGTCGATCTATGACAACCCAGCGTTGGCAAAAAGTATGGGCAGTGCAGCCAGATCGCGCGCAAAAGTTACCCCCTCTATAGTCCCTTGCGCGCCCATCACACAATCATAGTAGCGCGTGTCCGTGAGCGAGCGACGCTCGGACATCTTCGGAAAGAGCCGAGCGCCGTCGAAGTTTCCCGACCGCGCCTTCGGCAGCTACACCAATACATGGACGCTGAGCACGTTCATGTGCGGCCAAGCCAAAACGAAGGCTTCGAGGGAAAAAGCAATCTGAGCACGACTCGCGCGTGACGTCACCCGATGGCACGCGCGAGGCTTTTAGATGATTACAATGCTTATTCAGCTCTTGATACTCTGCGTTATGAATGCATACAACAAAATGTATCGCACACTCTGATCGCTTATTTTTTTAGTTTATACGTTAATTTAAATATAATAATAAATCTAAATTACAACTTATTTCTCTTCTAAAAAATTGTTGACGCTTTGCTCACACCCGTCCTTATGACAAATAAATTATAATTCATAAAAGTAAGCGGAAATATATTTATCTCCGTATTATTATGTTAATTCTCATACTTTCATCAAGGGATAAAGCATTATCCGCAAAAACACGCCAATCATCCATTCGACCGCGAATCGTCAGTACCAGAAAGTGCATACGTTCTACAAGTGATGGGATGGTCCCGTCGGTAGCGTTCCTAGCTTCGGTTCGCAGGGGCGCGGGATGTTTCCCGGGCTCAGTGCTTTTTTTTTAAATTATTATTACTATTAATTCTTATTTGATTAGTTATGTTTATTAGTTATCATTATTATTTTAATTAGTTATCTTTTAGTGTCGAGAAATTTATTGCGCACTCCGAGCGCTTATTTTATTAGTTTGTACAGTAATTTAAATGTAATAATAAATCTAAATTACAACTTATTTATCTTCTAAAAAATTGTTTGCGCTTTACTAATACCCGTCCCTATGCCAAATAAATTGTAATTCATAAAAGTGAGCGGAAATATATTTATATTCGTATTATTATATTCATTCTCATACTTTCATCAAGCGATAAAGTATTATCCCCAAAAACAAGTCAATAATCTACCCGGCCGCGAATCGTAAGTGCCAGAAAGTGCATTTTTAACACAAGCGATAAGATGGCCCCGTTGGTAGCGTTCCTGGCTTCTATGGGGCGAATTTTTTTTCGAGAAATCATACAATGTATCCAAATGTAAAAAATCTGAACCTGCTACTTTTTTCCCAAGAAACGTCGCTCGCTCGTTTTTGTTTTTATCTATCAATTTCAACGCCTCATACGGGAAAGCATGCTGTTTCGTCGTTATTCCACTGGATTCTTTCAACAGCCTCGTATTTCGCATTGTCTTCGTACCGATCGGAATAATCAAAAAATTTAAACGTACGTAATTTGCGATTCGTGATTTTGGTGATACGCGTTTCGGGATTTTTGTGAACCACGATCCGTGATTTTTGGTGCAACGCGATTCGTGATTTTCGTGATACTGTCACGTCGCGACCAAATGCGTACAATGTCTTTTTAAGCCTAATACGCACGATAGCGGAATTCTCATTTTTCGACGGATCTGAATATTTTCTTTAGAGTTAGGCCTACCACGGCGGAAACGTAGCCTATCCATAATAATATAACTAAGCGTTTCTCGTACCTTCCCACGCGAAAGTGTAGCGGTCTTAACGATATCGAGAACAAATATACAAGCGGGAATATTTCGAACAGTCTCGTTGTAATCCGAACAGAGTTCGAGTACCAAAAATACACGAAGGAAACCTTCGGGTTACAAGGATGACGAACACATGAAGCGACACGCAAGAAATGCGTGATGATATTCATAAAGACGTGAATATATAACGACGCAACGATACCGAATGCTCACGATCATCCAAGAGCGGAAAAATGTCCAAATCCTTAAAAAATATACACTCGCTAGGAGAAAATCCTCCGACCCAGGAAGTTGCTGCAGTCATAAAAAACTGCGTTGATATTTCCCATGCGGACTCGCGGGCCTCGGTCAACAAGCCCTATCTCGAGCGTGCGTTCTTGGCGCCGACAAGGCCCCTTTTTCGTCTATATTTTTCCGCGCTCCAGATAAAGAAGCGCTGCTCCAATTCTCGGAAATAGAGCGACGGTTGTGGCTATCGCAACCTACTCCTCGCTCCCACTCTCATTCCAACTTATACATATTTTCCACCAATCCAAAAGAATGCACCCCCAAATGTGCACCCTCCCAGGGGGCCAGTCTCCCACCACCTCAGCATCCCAATTTTTCCTACATCCTAGAAGAAGAAAATGACCAAGTCAGTCTTCCGGCAACCACGATCACACAAACTTCTTTTTATCGAGTCTCAATCCGAGACTCCAGTCAAAATCCAGCGGGCTCATATCTAGAGTTCCTTAACCGATATCCATCGCGTTGAATATTCATTTCCCTTCTTGTAAAGCGTACGTTGTCTTGCAACTCGAGTTTATACAAATCTTGTACTTCGAAAGTTCTCTAACAGTTACGCGATAATCTTAAGAATTTTGACATTTGTATTACGCGCAATATTTCATTGTATTTTCCATTCTCGAACCGCGAAATCCACGAACACTAGAATCTGTGTCACCGAACATTTGCTGTATCCGTCACACACACACCCACACCATCTGCGAGCGTTCGGGCCATCGACGAAGGGCCCATAGTTTTACGACCGTACCTGACACCCAAGCGACTGGGTCAACGCCGAGACGCATCAATGTAAGCGAACACATTTTCACCCTTTCGTCTTCAATTTGTATCTTTAAAATAATAGGATCAACCCATACGGCTGATTCTAATAAATTACGAGTCAATCGAACACAAGTGTCACAACCATTATTTTCAACGATTGGATCATCCACGAAATTCTTTAAAATTATCCTTTCCACCAGCACGTCCCCTTTTTAACCCTCATCCCGTGCTATTGCGCTAGGCGTAGGCAAGAAAGAGGGATACCACATATATATATATGCCCACGTCCCCTCAGGACGTGACAATACGCGATTCGGGATTTTTGTTAACCGCGATCCGGGATTTTTGTGCAACGCGATTCGGGATTTTTGTGCAACGCGATTCGGGATTTTTGTGCAACGCGATCCGGGATTTTTTTGCAACGCGATTCGGGATTTTTGTGACACGCGATTTTTTTTACTCTGTGCCTCCTAACATTGGTGTTTTTTAAATTATTTTTTTCTCATTTATTCGACATTTGGGTTGTGTTTTTTCAACTCTTGATTTTTTTCCTCATGGATGAGCCCGCGGTAAAAAAGCCGAAACTGGCCAAAAAGAAACATTTTCAACATCAATGGTACGATCAACGCTGTCATGTGGCAACTATGAGATAGAGAGGCATTCCAAGTCAGAAGTGCATGTGAAAAACATGAGTGTATTGGGTGTAGAATCACTCGATTCGGGGTGTCGATTCGACACTACGCCTTCTGCGTGTGTTCCGGAAGCAACTTGTACTCAAGAGAGTTTTTCAGCTGCCTCTGGTGCTGAATTTGACTTCAATGAACGAGTACAAGTTGCTGAGATTCGTTTCGCGACTTTTTTGGCTGAGCATAATATTGCGATGACGGTCGCACCGGATATGCTCAGTCTATTTAAACTCATCGGTCAAGAGCCTGCTGTGTTGCAGGCTATGACAGTCGGCAAAACAAAAGCAACAAAGCTAGTCGACCTGGTTATTAGCGTAGTAGAAGCCGACCGAATAACGCGAGTGCTACGCGAAAACAAATTTTCAATTCACGTGGACGAAACATCAGACTGTACAAACGATAGATGGATGTCGTTAATGGTCCGTTACGTAGAGCCAAGTAACGCTGACGGTAAGGACAGAATTGTTGACGATGCTTTATTTGAATGCGGCGAACTGTTCGGTCATTGAACTGTTCAAAGCGTTCAAAAATGAGTTTTTCCGGAAACAAATTCCCTTGCGCAGCATTCTCGGTCTCGCGTTCGATAACGCAGCCGTAATGGTCGGTAAACATTTGTCGTTTCATACATTTCTGTCGGATAATAACCCCGATCTCATAACGCAGCCGTGTATTTGCCATTCTCTCGCGTTGGTTGCTAGCGCCGCCTTCTCCGTGATTTCAAAAGAAATTGATCGTTTTATCAGAGGTATCGCGACCTTTTTGAACAACAGTCCAAAACGAACAGCAGTTTTTCGCGATTTCAAAGATAGCTTCCAGGATCGTCCGGCTAAAATCACGAGATACGCAGAAACGAGATGGCTCTCACGCCATTCCGCCGTCGTCAAAATTATCGAAAATTGGCCGACGCTGATAGCATTTTTGGCTGATCAGTCATTGGAGAAGGCCAAACAAGCAGAAGAACTTCTCGAGGCAGCAAAAAATCCGGTAACCAAGGCTTATCTTCTTTTCTTGGGATTCGCACTCGAATCTTTCAACAAATACAACGCGTACTTTCAAAGCGAAGAAACTTTAATGCATCGTCTGCAACCTTCTTCAAAGAATATGCTTGTAGAGATCCTCCAGAAGTTCCTCAAACCCGCTCTGTTACAGCCGGCAATATTCGACGTTCACGCTCGCAATATCAAGTTCGATAAGTGCGCGAATCAGCGCGCAGTGATTGATATTGATATTGGGGATGATTGCAAAGAATATTCGACGGATGTACAGAGCAGAGGGACTCCACAAGCCGAAGTCGACACGTTCCGCCAAAACTGCCTTCGGTTTTACGTCACGGCTTCGAGTCAAATTCGCGATAGACTCCCCTTCGACAATGAATTTTTGAAGAATTTAACGGTATTCGAAAAGGACCCCGCGTTATTAGATGCGGATCGCGAGTCGACCGTTGCGCGCGTATTGTTCGTTTGTCGTCAACTTCGCGTTTCCGACAAAATAAAAATTCGCAACGAATGGCACTCCTTGTACGAAGAGAACAGTCATCAGAAGGAAGAATGGTGTAAATTGTCATTCGACGAGATGTGGATGGCAATTTGCTCTGTTACCAATTCTGACGGTATTCTCCGGTACGAAACTTTGCGTTTGTTGCTGGGTATGGTGAGGAGATCGCCTCATTCGAATGCTGCGGCTGAAAGAACGTTCTCATCCCAGACACAAAAACAAAGAAAAGGAACTGCCTCAGTTCGAGTATGCTCAATTCAATCTGCGTCGTAAAGTTGGCTTTGAGAAGTAGGGGGGACAGCGCGACCACAATGACTACAACTCAAGACCATCTGTCTCTAATAAACCCGGAAAATTTGTACAGTAAGGCAGGAAAGAAACCAAAAGAAAAGCTCCAAGTCCGAGCATACGACCAGGACGATGACTGGGAGGTTTACAACGTTCCGGGGTAAATGAATTTTTTCTTACAGGAAAATAAGAAGTGACATTAGTGCCATATTCGCGAAAAATGTTAATAAAGTGTTCATTTCAATAATTTTTGTGCAATCGATGAAAAACTTGGACTTGGAAGTTTCTCTAAGGTTTTTTTTCGTCGTGGATTATACCTCCTGGGGACACCACGTTAAAAAAAATGCGTACCATTGTACTTTACCTCATGGGTGACGTAGAAAGAAGTACGAAACGTGGCAATTTTGTATGTTTTTACGTTTACAGGTAATTTTCATTGTAATGGGGTGAATTGTTTATTTGTGAACACTCACTGTTGACAGAGAAAAAAATTTAATCGTAAAACATCATGAGCTATTTCAGCCTATTTTCAGAATAATGTTCTTTCAATGGGCGTGTTTCACGAATAAACAATTCGCCCCATACAAAAAGAAATTAATAATGTAAAAAAAACAGAAAAGTACTGAGCGCGGGGGACGATCCGGTGGCCCTACGGACCGAAGCCAGGAACGCTACCAACGGGATCATCTTATCGCTTGCCGGCGATTCGCGGCCGGATAGATCAATGGCTTGTTTTTGGGAATAATGCTTTATCGCTTCATGAAAGTATATGAGAATGTACATAATAATACGAATATCAATATATTTCCGCTTACTTTTATGAATTACAATTTATTTGGCATAGGGACGGGTGTGAATAGAGCGCAAACAATTTTTTAGAAGATAAATAAGTTGTAATTTAGATTTATTATTACATTTAAATTAACGTACAAACTAATAAAATAAGCGGTCGGAGTGCGCAATACATTTTTCGACACTAAAAGATAACTAATTAAAATAATAATGGTAACTAATAAAAATAACTAATCAAATAAGAATTAACAGTAATAATAATTTAAAAAAAAAGCACTTAGCGCGGGAACGATCCCGTGCCCCTGCGAACCGAAGCCAGGAACGCTACCAACGCACAGTAGGAGAAAAGCCCAAAAACCTGGCCAAAACCCCAAAAAATAAATTTTCGAAATAGGGTCAGTTGAGTAGTCATTCAGGTAGAGGACTAGTAACTGCATTCTATTGTGGAAGGGAAAGCCCTTTAAGTGTATACCTGCGCCGCAGCGTCAGTTGGCAGTTAGTGTTCGTGAAGAGTGTACGTGTCACGCGCTGAACAGACGAAAATTACGCTGACTTCAAAAACCCATAACTTTAAAGTGACGGGTTTAATTTCAATTCTGCAACATGGATACGACTTCTGGAGGTATGTAGAACATGTTTTTACATCGGTTGAATCTAAAGTTTATGTATAAATGATTGAAATGTAGTATAGCCTTCGGCATAAATAAAATTGAATAATTTTGAAAACTTATATTTTCAACGGTCCGAAAAGTTATATATTTTGTCACATTTTGCAAAGCTCCTAGTCTCGGCCTTTAGTTTAATGTATAAGCTTTCGAAATTTACAAGAGTTACCTGCGGAAAACGTGCGTCTTGTCCGTTATGATTTTTTTCGCATCGTGCGGTAGCCGAGCGTGCACGCGGCACTATTGAGCAGCCTCTGCGCCTCTACCTGAGAATGGGTGAAGTAGCATCATAACGGACAAGACGGCTGTTATACGCTTGAAATAAATTATTTTAATATATATGTATGTGTATATATATATATATAAATTTTCTGTGATTTAATTATGATATATACGTATGCATATATATATATATACATATTAAAATCAACCACATACAAATTTCTTAAATATGAATGAAATGTTATAACATTCAAATAAAATATTTGAATATATATATATTATATAGTAAGCAAAGCTTTCTTTTAACCAAATCCATGTCAATATTTTCTGTCTAATTTTCTTAAAATTATTTCAATTATTGCGGTTATTTATTTGGTAAAATAATGTACATTGTTCAAGTTTTTGTATTAATTGAAAATTTTATCTTTTCCTTTAACACCAATTTTCTACAATTTTATGTCTTTATTACAGGATCCGGTTACAAAGAATTGGTGCTGACAAGGAAAGAAGTATTTCTGATAATCAGCGAGCATTTATCCGATAAATTCGCTTCCTTGATCGAATTTATGGTAGAAAAAATTTCCAAGGACACCGGACGTACAGTTGTAGTGCCTGAGGACTCGAAACAGACTTTTTCGATACTCTTCAATCAAATGAGAACGAGGTGGCAACAAGCTCACAGAAAATCCTGTGTATTTTTCAAGAATAACGGTGAATGGCTTAGCAAGCAGGTATGTTTTGCCGCACCTACAGACACTGTAGTAACAAGCCCGGGTAATACGGGCGGCCGCCCGTCCCTTGAGTTTACAATGTCCAGTGAAAGATCTAAACGAAGGAAGACCCAAGATATTCGTACATCGTTCAACTCGGTCGAGTTAGCATACGCTACTCAGATGAGCCTTCGCTCTTCAGGACAATCCGACGCCGCAAAAGTTATTAAGGACGTAACAATGACGAGTCCTTTAAGAGCTTCCAAGTATCGTAAAGCTTACTCAGCAACGGATGAAATTACTTTATCCGAAGAGGCTGCACTTTCCGCTATGATTGAATATAAATTCTCCAAGAGTACTTACCAGGGAATGAGAAGATTAGGGAAGGAAAATAACTGTAAGCTATATCCGTCTTACAAAAAAGTGATGAAAGCAAAAAAGCGTTGTTATCCACCACGTGATGCAATCAGGATTACAGAGAGTAGTGCAGAAGTCCAACTACAGGCACTATTAGATCATACAGTTGAACGTATTTTACTCGTCCAAAATGTACTCATTCAAAGATTGACTCCAGATAATGTTCGTAAAATGGACTTGATTTGCAAGTGGGGTTGCGATGGAAGTTCTGGGCAAAGTGAATATAAGCAGACGTTCAGTGATGACAGCAAATCTGATGCGCATGTATTCTTTACTTCAGTCGTGCCATTACAACTCGTGTGTTATGATCAACAATCGAAGGAAGAAATAGTTGTTTGGAAGAACCCCAGACCCTCGTCTCCACGATTTTGTAGACCGCTTAGACTACTGTTTCTACGCGAAGACACAGAGTCAACACTTAATGAAGTCCAAATTGTTGAAGAACAAATAAAGTCACTTCGTCCATTCGAAAGTGTAATAGATGGAAAAGAAATCTCCGTAATGTACAAGTTGTTGTTCACCATGATAGATGGTAAAGTTTGCAATGCTGTATCATTGACGAAATCTGCTCAACGGTGCTATTTGTGTGGAGCAACCAGCAAAGATTTTAATGCCATCGACACTGTATTGCAAAGGGAAATCAATGAAACAAATTTGAAGTTCGGATTGTCGACGCTGCATGCGTGGATACGGTGCTTCGAGTATTGCTTACACGTGTCTTACAAACTCGGCATTAAAAAATGGCAAGCTCGAAGTGCCGAAGAAAAAAAAATTACCCAGGAACGCAAGAGGGCCATTCAAGAAGGATTCAAGAAGCAATTGGGTCTAAATATCGATCGCCCAAAGCCTGGATACGGCAGCAGCAATGATGGCAACACAGCTCGGCGATTCTTTGAAAATTCGACGGTTTCCGCTGCGATAACGGGGGTCAACGAAGAAGTTATTAAACGCTTGTACGTAATCCTACAAGTTATATCGTGTGGCCGCGAGATAAACTGTGAAAGATTTGAACAGTATGCTATTGAAACGGCAAGAAAGACCGTTGCATTATACCCTTGGTACTCCATGCCTACTTCGGTGCACAAACTATTAATTCATGGTCCAGTGATAATAACTCATGCTCTATTACCAATCGGCCAATTATCCGAAGATGCTCAGGAAGCTCGAAACAAAGACATCAAACGATATCGAGAAGATTTTGCGCGAAAAAGTTCCAGGGTTAAAACTATGGAAGATGTTTTTCATCGGCTCTTAGTTACTTCTGATCCGTACATTTCAAGTGTCAGAAGACTACCACAGAAGAAGCTGAAGAGTTTGTCGCCGGAAGCTGTAGCGATGTTGATCGCTCCTAAAGTGACTGCTGCAGCAGACGAATTTTGCGCCGAGATTGAAGCCGTGCCGGGAGTTGTAATAGATACAAACTCGGATAATGATTCTGACTCCGACTCCGACTCCGATTACGATTTTGATTAAGAATAAAATTTTCTATTTTTGAAACGTTACGTATGTATTTTGGAAATAAAAATAATAATTGCGTAGAATACACTGTTCACGTTTATTTTATTATGATGATTTTTTTAAATATATTAATTTATCTATTTAGCAGGATACTCGGCCATTTTGTTTATAACAATTTGCTGTAAGCTCTTTGTTGCAAGTTATAAGCAATAGATATCGGATTGGTAATCAGCGACCTTGAAAACCCGTATATACCAATTTTTGCCAACATCTGGTAACTTTTTAACGTTCATGTCGGCCATATTGGATCGGCCATTTTTTGTACGATAATTTGGCTTGCGGATTCGTAATCAGCGACCTTGAAAACCCGTAAATACCAATTTTTGTCGACATCTGGCAACTTTTTAACATTCATGTCAGCCATATTGGATCGGCCATTTTGTTTACGATAATTTGGCTTTCAGATTCGTAATCAGCGACCTTGAAAACCCCTGTAAGCCAATTTTCATTCCCGTCAAAGGTCATTTGAGGTTTTGGCCAGGTTTTTGGGCTTTTCTCCTACTGTGCAACGGGCCCATCTCATCGCTTGTAGAACGTGTGCACTTTCTGGTACTGACGATTCGCGGTCGAATGGATGATTGGCTTGTTTTTGCGGATAATGCTTTATCCCTTGATGAAAGTATGAGAATTAATATAATAATACGGAGATAAATATATTTCCGCTTACTTTTATGAATTATAATTTATTTGGCATAAGGACGGGTGTGATTAAAGCGTAAACAATTTTTTAGAAGAGAAATAAGTTGTAATTTAGATTTATTATTATATTTAAATTAACGTATAAACTAAAAAAATAAGCGATCAGAGTGTGCGATACATTTTTTTGTATACATTCATAACGCAGAGTATCAAGAGCTAGATAAGCATTGTAATCATCTAAAAGCCTCGCGCGTGCCATCGGGTGACGTCACGCGCGAGTCGTGCTCAGATTGCTTTTTCCCTCGAAGCCTTCGTTTTGGCTTGGCCGCACATGAACGTGCTTAGCGTCCATGTATTGGTGTAGCTGCCGAAGGCGCGGTCGGGAAACTTCGACGGCGTTCGGCTCTTTCCGAAGATGTCCGAGCGTTGCTCACTCACGGACACGCGCTACTATGATTGTGTGATGGGCGCGCGAGGGACTAGAGAGGGGGTAACTTTTGCGCGCGGTCCGGCTGCACTGCGTATGGGCGATGCTTGGCTATCAAGCGGCAACGAATCGGCAGTCAACGATCGGAACGCGACTATGGCCCAGAGTTGTTGAAACTCTCGTTCGATCATGGCGTCGACGTTAGGCACGGTAGTTGGCGCAACGCTGGCCATCGCATTTCATTCTACACTAGTTAATCGCCGCCCGGTTGTAGTTGGCCACCGGTTGCAGACCCACAGCACAGCCAATGCTTGGCGGTAAGGCGGCGTCGAACCAGCAGCCGACGATCAGAACGCGGCTATGGCCCAGCGTTGTTGAAACTCTCGTTCGATCATCGCGTCGACGTTAGGCTCGGTAGTTGACGCAACGCTGGCCACCACAGTTCATCCTACACTGGTTAATCGTCGCCTGGGTGTAGTTGGCCACTGGTTGTAGACCCAGAGCACAGCCAACGCATGGCGGTAAGGCGGCCTCGAACCAGCAGCCACCGATCGGAACGCGACTACGGCCCAGAGTTGTTAAAACTCTCGTTCGATCGTCGCGTCGACGTTAAGCTCGGTAGATGGCGCAACGCTGGCTACCATGTTTCATGCGACTCTGGTTGATCACTGCCCGGCCGTAGTTGACTACCGCTTGCAGCCTCAGAGTTCGGCCAATGCTTGGACGTAAAACAGCAGTAGGTTGGCAGTAGACCATTGGTAGTCGACCGTATGCCGGCCTTGTGTGAATTTCCGCTTGAGCTTCGCCTTAACGGCACAATGTAGCGTGCAAAATTGACATTTTACAATAGGGTTGAGTTTCCATGTTTGCAGTATTTCGGTGTGAAAACAATTTCGATAATTTCAGGGATTGAGTAAAAATCGTTGAAATATTCGAGCAATCGAGCGAAATAATGACGGATAAAAAAACTCATCGCATAGTCGCGTAAAAAAGTTCCGTTGTCTCAATAATGTGGAAGGCGAACTTAACACTTTTGAGCCTCACTTAACCTATGACAATTATGTTTCGGAAACTGCAGATGCGATTGCAGCTAGTTTGCATGAAAGTGGACGTGATGACCAAGAGGCTCAACATCTTCCAAGTGGAAGTTCTGGCCCGGACTCAACGGTAGATTACGAAGCAGCTTAAGTAACTTGCATGCAAGATAAACAAGTCAAAAGGATTTCCACACCGCAGAATATGTCCGATAAAATACGTTGGAAACCCAGGACTTATGTTGTATTAAGGGGTATTTGCAGTTTAGACGCTAAAAAGTAGGCTGTATTCATGCATTTTTTTGATCGGTTTATATTATAGATATTGATATAAAGTTTGTTGCACTTAATAAATACACTTTCGAAATACATAAAAAGATTTTTTTAAATTATTTAAGTCACTATTTATAGACGAAAATGGTAGTTAAAAAAATGTCCTAAAAAATTGTAGGTCTGCGCTGTTGATGAAATCTCGGAGATGGATCATCCGGAACAAAAAAAATCGAACGGTTTTGCATTCTGTAAGTTAATGGCTATAGCGCACATCATACGATTTTTGATATATGCAAAAATAACAAAATGACGGACATTTTTCTAAAAAACAAAAAACGTGGTTTTTCACCGTTTCTGGTAAAAAAAAGTAAATATCAAAATTTAAAAAATCCTTGATATGTTCTATAGCTTTAGTTGTAAAAAATATGTGGTTCAAATTTCATAAGGATCGGTTCAGTAGGTTCGAAAAATTTATCAATAAGCCGTCGAAAATCGTTATTTCGAGAAAAACGCGTTCAAAGCTTGTTGAATTACATAAATACATAAAAAAATGTTATATATTTTGAAAGTGTATTTATTAAGTGTAACAACTTTTATATGAATATCTACAATATTAACCTATCAAAAAAATTCATGAAAATACCCTTGTGTAAGGCCGATCCTGCAATCGACGTAGGGCCGACGCTGGTATCAACGTAGGCTCGATGCCGCAGTCAACGTAAGGCCGATGCTGTAATCGACGTAGGGTCGACGGTGAAATCAACATAGGGCCGACGCTTGGGTGTAACGTTGGTCCGATCTTATCATCCCAGCGTTTATTGGACACCGAGCCTACGTTGGTGAACAGAGTCAGGCCGCCGTTCTAACTCAGGTGATCATGGTTGCGCCACGATTGGCCCGACTCTAAAATCGTACATGGGTATATATACTGCTTATAAAATCGGTATCCGTCAACTCGTACAAAAATGTATTTCATGTTGAATGAAACGATGTGTAATAATCGATTACTGTAACTTCGAACACCATTCGCAAACAATAGATAGACCAGACACGATAGTAGTGGAGCTAGGCCGGTACTAACACCGGGATCTCAGGGGGGGGAGCGGCGTGGCGGTCCAGTGCGGGGAAGCCGAGTGCGGGGATCGAGCCTGGCGAAGGAGGGAGGGTCCAGGATGTCAGGCGGAGGATGTCAGGGGTCTCTGTGGAAGGGGCAGCCATGTGGTCGCAAGAGCGAATGGCGGGAGTGCGGAAGCCACCGTCGTCGAGTGTTGTGTGTGTGTGTGTGTGCGGAAAGAAGGCGGAAGGGCTTAAAAGAATGTTTTGAATTTAATCACCATAAGACAATAGTTTATTAATAATGTAATTAAACAATGACTGTCCATAGTATATACTAGACATAAAATCTTTGATGTGTGTGTGTGTGTGTGTTATGTATGCGTGCGTGAGTGCGTGCGTGCGTGAGTGCGTGCGTGCGTGAGTGCGTGCGTGTGTGTGAGTGCGTGTGTGTGTGTGTGTGAGAGAGAGAGGGTTTTTCTTAAATATTGACAGCGAAGGCATTATTCTAAAACAAAACAATACACACCATTTTTTTGTCATCAATCTATATAATCGATTTTTTAGCATGATGCTAAAATTCAGAAATGATACATACAATCAGCTGACGATCCCAAAAATGATTGCATGTACGTCCGTCGAATTTTGCCGACTCTTGAGACAGGTCTTAACAAGTCAGGGTTGAAGAATTTTGTATTGGTTGACATTCACAGCCACTCTCGATGGGAATTTTTTTTCATAGCTTGGATATTCAAAACATAGATGAAAACAACGTATTTCTTGGACAAACTATTAACTTTAGGGATCTATCGTGAAAGGTCTTTGGCGCCGATGGACCACTTGAGCAGAACTGCAGGACCCGGTGAAATAAATATTTTGACCCGATGCATCCCGACTTGATATTTTTGTCTCGTTTTCCTCGGGCAATATATACCAACGCGTTATCGGAAAATCTCTAGGGGTCTGCTGTCCAAAAAGGAGCCCTCCATGGTGGAGGTGAAATCTAACTGGACTCATCAAGCATTGACTTTTATGATCTCCACACAACAGTGTCTAGGTCATGGAGACTGAACTGGCTTATTCTAAAAAGCATTCTAGTGTTTTCGGATTGCCGTGTATGCGCAACTTGCCGACGTATTTCTTGGAAAAAAAAAACTATCAACTTTAGGCGTCTATTGTGAAAGGCCTTTAATGCCGATGGACGACTTGAGCACAGCTGCACATTTGAAGGAAAAAAAAACGATACATCGAGGACTGTTTGAGATTGACGTAGAGTTGCCGGTGGAAAGGGATTGCGACAGGTATGGTAAATAAAATGGCGGACACACGCGCTTGTTGAGAGTCACTGATGATTGAAACTTTATTCACACACGAGTTGAGATGAGATGAGATGACATGAGTGAGCGTAATGCACGACCGTGATTGCGAGACGAATATTATTGATTTGTCTCGCTACCGATCGAGTTGCCCCACGAGTGCACAATGTTCACGTGGCCTCGGCTCGACCACGTGTTGAGAGGATGAGTTCGAACAATGATGATGCACTGAGGTTTTATGCAGATTGCCGCCCGTGCGAGCAATCGCTACGTGGTTGGGATGAGTGAGATTATTTTACATTAAGCTATGGTGAGTGCGGCTGAGGCCTTACACTTTTAATACGACGTGTACGATGTTACACGTGGCACGACCGGAACAAGAATGCCGGCTCAAGATGGCCGACCCCCAACCTCCGCCCGCACGACGAGAGCGTCGCAGCGCACTCGAGAGGTGCTGCCGCGCGTGAGCATGGTGGGAGGCTCTCTCTTGAGCGCGCCAACGGATTTTCCGAACATTCTCCCGCCATCAGCAACGAGTTGGTGATGTTTCTCCTGAGGGAAGGCCTTGTTCTGTTGGTAGTGGTGCTAGTTTTGCGACAGGTCGCATGAGTGTTGATGTAGCCGTCTTGAGTGTGACCACTCTGTTGAGTCCATCTGCACCAGGATGTAGAGCGGTAACTCTGGCCAGAGGCCACTTGCTTGGTGGCAGTCTTTCATCGGTGATGAGCACGAGTGATCCAATTTTGACGTTGTTAGACGGATGATGCCACTTCGAGATTGATTGCTGACGTTGGAGGTAGTGTCTCGTCCAATGAGTCCAGAAGTTTTGGAACTTCATTTGGATGAGTTGCCATCTGGATAGACGGTTCACATTAAGATCCATCACAGAGGGTTCCGGCAGAGTGGAGAGAGCACTCCCTGTTAAGAAGTGCCCAGGGGTGAGTGCTGACACGTCTTCTACGTCATCGCTGAGTGGTTCCAGTGGTCTTGAGTTCAGGACTGCCTCAATTTGTGAAAGCAAAGTGCTGAGTTCTTCAAAGGTGAGCACAGTTTCTCCCACAGTGCGTCTAAGATGGAACTTAATTGATTTGACGACTGCTTCCCACTTGCCGCCCATGTGCGGAGCTGCAGGGGGGTTGAAGTGCCACTGAGTGCTGTCGAGTGAGAGTGTCGAGGCGATTTTGTAGTGTTCCTGGGTGCTCTGAGTGAAGATGCGTCTCAAGGCGGTGTCAGCGCCAACGAAGTTGGTTCCGCAATCAGAATAAACATTGCGTGGAATCCCTCTCCTTGAAATGAAACGTCTGTAAGTGGCGATGAATCCCTCGGTTGTATAGTCGCTGACGGCTTCGAGATGTACTGCTGAGGTTGCGAAGCACACAAAGACGCAAATCCACCCCTTTGTTGATTTCGCACCACGACCCTTCCAAGTCTTGATTGTGAGTGGCCCAGCATAGTCAATTCCCGTATGAGTAAAGGGACGTGACGGAGTGACCCGAGCAACTGGCAGTTGACCCATCAGCTGTTGAGCCCGCTTCCCTCTTTGACGAGCGCATGTGACACAGTGGAGGATGTGAGTTTTCACTGGAGCTCGACCCCCGAGAATCCAATATGATTGTCGTGTGTCAGCCAGCGTTAACTGAGTCCCTCCATGCAGTGTGCGTCGGTGGGAGTGTTCAATGATGAGTGATGACAGGCGTGAGTGTCGGGGCAGTATTGCTGGGTGCTTGCTTTCCTTGGTGAGTGTTGACAAGCTGAGTCGCCCTCCTACTCGAATGACTCCTTCGTGATCAAGGAAGGCGGTCAATCGAGAAAAGGCATGATGTTTTGGCAGCGTTGAGTTTGACTTTAGTGAGTTGAGCTCGTGAGAGAGATATGTGGCTTGTGTAGCTTTCACCCAGAAAAGTGTGGCTGCCTCCAAATCGTCTGTCGAAATAGCTGTTGAGTTTGTCTGCTTCCTCAGTCTCGCGACAACCTTGAGACAGAGTGCAGTGATTTTGATGAGTTTGGTGAGAGACGAGTACCGGTGAATGAGATCCCAATGATACTCGATTTTCGGGGTGGCCACAAAGAGTGCGATGCCTGGACGAGCCTCATGTGCACTGAGGTCGTCGCAGATCGGCTTCTGGTTTGGCCATGATGTTGTTGACTTCGTTATCCATGGTGGTCCCGTCCACCAGAGAGAGTGGTCTATGAGTTGTTGTGCCGTTAGGCCCCTTGACGGGCCATCTGCTGGGTTTGAAGTGCCAGGAACGTGTCTCCACCGAGCTTGAGACGTGAGTTCTTGAATTTGAGTCACTCTGTTCCTAACATAATCCTTCCAGCGTGAAGCGGGGGCTTTGATCCACATGAGTGTAACTTCTGAGTCCGTCCACAAATGAGTTGATTGAATTGGTACCTTGATTGTTGCTTGTGCATGTTTGACAAGTCTTGACAGTAGCAGCGCTGCGGTGAGTTCCAACCTCGGGATGGTCAGTGTCTTGAGTGGAGCTACTTTCGTCTTTGCGCAGACGAGTGATGATTTGGCGCCCGTGGACAGTGAATTCACGACAATGTAGACTACAGCTGACATTGCGAGTTGAGAGGCATCAGAGAAGCCATGAAGTTCTATTGTTGAGTCACTCCAGGTATTGAACCACCTGGGTATTGAGATCTTGGCCAAGTTTTTGAGGTCCTCTCTGATGTCGCGCCATCTTGAAGTGATGTGAGATGGCAGTGAGTCGTCCCAGCTGATTTTGTGCAACCAAAGCTCTTGTAACAGTATTTTCGCTCTGATTGTCACTGGTGAAATAAAACCGAGTGGATCAAATATCTGTGCTACCTCAGATAGGATGAGACGCTTCGTGAGTTTTGCTGAGTGCTCAGTGAAATCTGCCACAAAGGCGAAGGTATCGGCCTTTGGCAGCCACCGGAGTCCGAGAATTTTGGTAGAGCAATCGTCGAAGGAAATTGGTTTGGGAGGCTCCTGATTAGATGTAACTGCCATGAGTAGTTTTTCATCAGTTGATTGCCACTTTGCTAGCGGGAAACCTCCCGCATTGCACAAGTTCTTGAGATCATGAGAAATTTTTATGAGTTCGTCAACTGAGTCAGCGCCACCGAAAATGTCGTCGACATATCTGCCGTTGGTGAGAGAAGGTATTGCTAGAGGGAATCTGTGTCCCTCGTCCTCGACTAACTGTAAGAGTGCTCGAACAGCGAGGTACGGTGCAGCTCTGGTTCCATAAGTCACCGTAGTGAGTTGGTAAGGAACCTCGTTGAGTTTGTCGTCGACCCACAAGATGCGTTGGAGATTCCAATCGTCTTTGTGCACTTGAATCTGTCGGTACATTTTCGTGATGTCTGTTGCAAATATGTGGCGATGATGGCGAATCCAAATGAGTACTGCAGATGTTTCCAATAGGAGATTTGGGCCAGTGTGCATGAGGTCGTTCACTGAGTGCCCTGATGTTGTTGGGCTTGACCCGTTGAAAACCACATGTAGTTTAGTTGTTGTACTGTCGGGTCTGAGTATGCCGTGATGAGGCAAGTAGTACACGGGGTGGGTTCGAGCTGACGAGCCACCAGATGAGACCCTCAACCCTCGAGATGGTTTTGAAGCATCCTGTGCTAAGGTCATCCCATCGGTAACTACGCCTACCGTGAACTCACCTCGTGTGATTGCCCTCGATGAGCAATCCGTCGCCCGCTTCATATGGCCGAGCTCTTCATACTCCATCATGAACGACGTGTAGAGTTGCTTGAGTTTGTTGTCCCGCTGAAGCCTTTTGAGCATTCGTTGGAGACAATGATGAGCTGTTGTGTGTGAGTTGCCCAACAGGTTGAGTGATGCTTTGAAAGGGATTCGCACTATGTAGCGACCAGTGGCGTCACGTGAGTGCGTGGCGTGAAAATGATTTTCACACTCTTGTTCTTCTGGGGTGAGTGTACTTCCACTGTCCGATGGTATTTCTTCCTGAACCCAAAATTTGGTGAGGAGATTTTGAAGCTCACTGTAGTTGGCTTGAGTACTAACATGATGAGCTGCGGACAACGAGGAGTGTGGTGAGTGGACTGGACCGAGGACAAGCCAGCCGAAAATGGACAATTGGGCGATTGGCATTGAAGTTTTGCCCTCAATGATGTTGGGTTTAATAACCTGTCCATATGAGTCGGCGCCAATGATGGCATCAATGGAGCGTGGCTCGAGAAAATTGGGATCGGCCAGTTTTAACTTTGCGATGTGAGGCCACGATTGATTGGACGAATGGAATGAGGGCAGGATGGAGGAAACAACGTTGAGTATGTGAGCTTGAACAACAACTGTGGCGCTTGTGATGCGTGAGCATAACTTCAATGATACAATGCCACGCGTTTGTGTTGTCCTTTTCCCTCCAATCCCAATGATTGGTATTGATGAGTGCTGACGGCCAATGTTCATTTGGCGAACGAGTTGTTCGGAAACGAAGGTAAGCTCGGATCCGGGATCGATGAGTAAGTGAACTTGATGAGAAGCTATTGATGAGTGCGTGATGGCAACTGCTGTGGCAAGTAGCGTTGACTGTTGAGTGTAAGGAGCGACAGATGAGTTGACGATTACACCGGAATCCTAGCGAGATGTCGACGGTGTCGGCTCAGTTGCGGACGATTGAGCTGATTGTCGGCTTCCTGCCTCGTGAAGCATTGAATGGTGTTTTGCTCCACACTGCTTGCAGCCCTTGGTGGACTTGCATGAGTTTGCGTTATGACGGCCCAGGCAGTTGAAGCATAGCCTTCCTTCCTTAACGAGTTTGCGGCGTGCTGGAACGTCCAAGGCCCTGAACTTCGGACACATCACTATGAAGTGATTGGTGTTGCAGCAGTCGCAGTGATAATCCTTTGAGTCAGTCGATGATGTTGTTTCGGAAGACGGAGCTGAGGCCTGATGCGCTGTTTTCTTCGACGTTTGAGTGCGTGAGGTCTGTCGTTGAATGCTCGCTGCCTCGATGCGCTCGAGAGCACGAGCCCGGGCGGTTACAAACTCCTCGAGTCTTGCAAAGGGTGGATACTCGACAGAAGATCCGAGTGAGGTCTCCCAAGCCTCCCGCGTTTGGCGATCGAGTTGGCGTGAGACGTGATGGATCATAATCAAATCTCCCAGGTTTTCCATGGCACCCAGAGACTCCAAGGCCTTGCGCGCTTCCGTCACCGTTGAGATGAGGTCGTTGAGAGCTGTTGCAGATTTTGAGGTGATTGGCTTCAGTTGACATAAATTGTCAAGCTGAGCTTCGATGAGTAGGCGCTTATTTTCGTATCGGGCGTTCAGCATTTCCCATGAGGGCTGCAACGAGGCGCCAACTAGAGGAAGGTTGGCGATGAGTTGTGCCGGCGCACCTTGCATGCAGCTGCGCAGGTAATGGAGCCTCTCAATGTCTGAGATCCTCTCATTCTGGAGAATGAGTGAGTCAAACATCTCTCGGAATCCCGGCCAGTCTTCGTATTCGCCTGAGAAACTCTTGAGTTGGATTTCAGGTAGTTTTGATTCATGCCTTGGCTCAGTGGTTGATGTTGGAAGCGCCAGAGCGCCCTGTTGGGCCAAGAGTGCGTTTTTGGCCTTGCCGAGGGAGAGTCGTACCTTACGATAGAGTTTTGCTTCCTGTTGATGAACATTGTCACTGAAGTATGGGTGGTTCAGGAATGCTGCAGGCCAGTTGAGCTCAAAGTACGCATGAGTCGCTGAGAAATCCTTGTGAAGCTCCTCAAGTTGCTCGAGTTCAGCTTCGATGTCAGGGAGGGTCAGAGTTGCCAGATCCGCTGGCAAATCGTCCTTAACTGCCTCCAGACACGTGAAGCAATTCAGTTGACTCTGGTACTTGAGAATGAGTTCTGTTGGGAGTCGTGACGGTGAGGTTTGTCGTGTGAGTCGAGACCCACGCACCACATTGCTAGTTGTTGAGGTCTGGGCTGCGATCTCACCTGCGTCCTCATTTGGAGGAACCACAACGATTCCAGGTGCCGAAGGTGGAGGATGAGACATTCTGTCACTTTCTTCACTCAAGTCGCGGATTTCTGGCGTTGTTCTGCCTGACGAGGGCTTGGACATGATGAGATGCGCGTGGACTGAGTTTAACAATGTCACCAAATGTCACGAGAGGCTTAAATGGCAGTGATTGGCCCCCTTAAGCGCGAAAGGCGCAGTGATTGGCACCTTAAGCGTGAAAGGCGCAGTGATTGGCACCTTAAGCGCGAAAGGCGCAGTGATTGGCACCTTAACGACTGATCCGCGCACGTGATTGATCGTTAGAGGATGAGTTTGCACAATGATTGTCACTAGATTCAATTATCGCACTAACACTCGCGCGCGTTCACTCCCTTGTCGCAATCCGGCTCGAAGGACCAAATGTTTGAGATTGACGTAGAGTTGCCGGTGGAAAGGGATTGCGACAGGTATGGTAAATAAAATGGCGGACACACGCGCTTGTTGAGAGTCACTGATGATTGAAACTTTATTCACACACGAGTTGAGATGAGATGAGATGACATGAGTGAGCGTAATGCACGACCGTGATTGCGAGACGAATATTATTGATTTGTCTCGCTACCGATCGAGTTGCCCCACGAGTGCACAATGTTCACGTGGCCTCGGCTCGACCACGTGTTGAGAGGATGAGTTCGAACAATGATGATGCACTGAGGTTTTATGCAGATTGCCGCCCGTGCGAGCAATCGCTACGTGGTTGGGATGAGTGAGATTATTTTACATTAAGCTATGGTGAGTGCGGCTGAGGCCTTACACTTTTAATACGACGTGTACGATGTTACACGTGGCACGACCGGAACAAGAATGCCGGCTCAAGATGGCCGACCCCCAACCTCCGCCCGCACGACGAGAGCGTCGCAGCGCACTCGAGAGGTGCTGCCGCGCGTGAGCATGGTGGGAGGCTCTCTCTTGAGCGCGCCAACGGATTTTCCGAACAAGGACTCTTTTGTTTCATTCCAAAATATAAGGTCAAGATGTTCACATGTGCGGGTATGTACGCAGTGCATCCGGCCAAGAACCCCCTGCACTTGACCAGAAACGAGCTCGAACAGGTTCCAAAGGTATTTTTCCTAAAATATTGGGGTAAATATGTTGGCTTATTGTGGGATCGTTTGCTAGAACATCATCGGAACGACAGTGAAGTGGTATCATATCTTCCATGCATAGAGCATTATATTACGCCACAGATGAAGTATCACATTGATAGCGCCCACCTCAACGTCGAGAGTGTGGAAAATACTGCGAGGGGGAACATTCTTCACGGATGTCGTTCAAACTTGTTTGAACCGCTTTTTTGGGAGTGTGAAATATGTCGGGGGAAAATCCTCCACGTACGAGGTTCTTCGAACGTATTAGGAATCTGTTTTTCACGATTGGAAAAGTGGGGAGGAGTTTGAAAATTTGAGTGCGAGGGTTACGAGGGAGTTTA
Source organism: Ophion costatus (assembly GCA_951751655.1). Classification (NCBI taxonomy): domain Eukaryota; kingdom Metazoa; phylum Arthropoda; class Insecta; order Hymenoptera; family Ichneumonidae; genus Ophion; species Ophion costatus. The sequence continues at coordinate 31,840,875 of OX632360.1, forward strand.
TAATTTCGTGGACCAAACTCTGACTGCCCTATTCCACCGCAATATCAACGTCTCTCCCAAAGGAACTTCGAAAAGTGTGGAAAATGGATTTCACGAGTATCAACGAAGTCCGCCGGATAGCGGGATTCCTTCCAACGAGGAAACTGTCAGAACTCCCCTTTCACGCAGATAATCGAATCGCCAACTTAAGGGCCGTACACGCCAAGTTTTTTTGACCAATAAAAAATCGAAAATTTCAAGACAAAAACAAAAAATGGTTCATCCGAAGTATTGTCCCTCGCTATTTACACATTTTTGCCATCTCTCTGGCAATGCATAAATACCGCGACGATAAAAAGACGCGTCTTTGGACTGAAACCATTCGTCCACCCAATTTTGTACTGCATCGTAATTGGCCAAGTATAGTCCACCCAAGCCATGCGCCATCGACCAGAACAAGTGATATTCTGAAGAAGTCAGGTCTGGCGAATACGGCGGGTGCGATAGCAGATCACATTTCAGTGATTATATGGTGTCCTGGACGATGGAACTGCGATGGCACGGAGCATTGTCGTGTTGCAATATCACACGTTCGTGTCTCGTGTCCCATTCTGGCCGGTTTGCGAGCAATGCGTGGTTCAAATTGATTACTTGCTGTCGGTAGCGATGCCCATTGACAGTTTTGCCCGGTTTCAGCAGCTCATAGTACACGCTTCCTTTCTGGTCCCACCAAACGCAGAGCATCGTCTTTTTTCTCAAGCGATTTGGCCGTGCCGTCGATATTGACGTTTCGCCAAGTGAAAGCCACGATTTTCTGCGTTTGGGATTCTCGAAATATATCCATTTTTCATCGCCAGTAACAATTCGATGCAGGAAAATCTTTCTGTTCTGCCGCAAAAGCAGAATTTCGGAAGTCGCTTCTCGCCTCCCGCAAATGCTGTTTATGTGGCACAAACCTTGACATTTTCGAGGTTAGAAAAACGGTCGTTGTGATGCGATACTTGTTTATATTACGACTGGGTATTCTTAACAGATGTCCAAGGTATGAGGACATCCAATTTCAGACCTGTATGCCGAGTACATGTGTCGCTAGCGCCATCCATGTGTGAAACCCGGGAACTTAGTTGCGCACCTAGTTAGTACAGTAGCATGCAAAAGTTTCGGGCCACCCTATTTTTCGTGGATATTGCATAGAAATACGATGGTACGGGAAATACAAACGCGTGATGATACTTATAATGGGCGTCGAGAGGCATGATATTTTTAAAAAATGTGGTATAAACAGTAATGTCACTCTTCAACAACTAATTATCCAACAGTTTTTATTTAATGACTGTGCAAAAGTGTTGGGCCATAAACTATTCTGTATGAAAACAAAAAACAAAACATTATAAAAATAACAAAACATGGTTTAGTTTTCTCTCTAGAGCCAATACTTCGCTGCGATGCCCTTAGCAGCGATTACAGCAGCACATCATCGGGGTATAGACGCAATTAATTGCGACAGGCGATCTTGTGGCATCTTTTCCCACTCTTATTGGAAATGATCCCATAATTCCGTCTTGTTGGAGTGATTCTTCGTTCCAAGGCGAACCTTGAGCTCTTGCCTCAAATGTTCAATCGGATTTAAATCCGGTGACTGCGAGGGCCAGTCGAGAAGGCGCACTTTTCGGCTTTCAAGGAAATTCTTCACAAGACGCGAAGCATGTTTGGGACCATTGTCGTGTTGAAATATCCACCCATTCGGCATATTTTTCTTTACAAATGGGAGCATATGGTCTTGCAATACATTTCGATACATTATAGCGTCCATATTGCCTTGTATTTCTATTAGCGGATAAATACCGTTATCACAAAATGCTCCCCAAACTTTAGCATTTCCGCCACCGTGTTTTACAGTTGGAATTTGATATCGTACATCGTATCTGGTCCCTGCTGGACGTCTCACGTACTTACAACCGTCATATCCGAACAATTGAGATTTGGATTCGGCGGAACAAAGAACTTTCCGCCCATTCGATACTGTCCAATGTTGATATTTTTGGCAAAATTCAATCTAGCCATCTTATTCTTTGTGCTAATGAGTGGTTTCTTTACACCGACGCGCCCAATCAATCCCACAACCTTTAGACGTCGGGATACCGTACTCTGACTGATATCAGCAAGATTTTCACTGCCTAATTCTCGCGAAATTATTGCTGCAGTGTTTCGCGGATCTATGATGCACTTTCTTTTAATGATTTTGTCCACGCGTTTTGAAGTTCTTCGTGGCCTACCGCTTCGACTTTTATCACACAACGAATTTGTTGATTTATATTTCGCAATAATACGGTTTACTGTGCTTTGCCCAATAGATAGAGTAATTGCAATATCACGAGAACTCTTTCCTTTTTCCAATAGTTTTAACACAACTTCGCGGACCCCAATTATTGTGTGTTTCGCCATTGCGGCAGAAATAGAACTGATTTGTTCATGCTTCTTTATGTTTCGAACTAACGCGAAAGAAAGCGCGGAAGAAAACGTAAAAAAACCGTGTGGCTGAAGAAGGTGAGACAGCGGCCCAATATTTGTGCACACTGACCGAACGCGTTCCGCGCTGTACATGAACCATACACTATACAATCAAAATAATATACCACGCTGTTATGCATATCATAGCTCCCTGAAATATTTGAAATGATGGAGAGGTTCAGGCATTAAATATTTTATCGAATAACTGAGAAAAAAAGGTTGGCCCGAAACTTTTGCACGCCACTGTATATATGTTATCGTTCAGGAATGCAAACCAGATTTCTGTGGAATTTTAGTAAAAATCCATATTCTTTTCGGATCATTGTCTTCATACTATGGTTCTGCAAATTTTTTATAGGCTTTCAAGTGTGAGCGTACATAACGATCACGCTTATGTTGCGTATGTGAAGCGGTAGGTCGTGAAGGTATAGGGCGCGAGCGCTCGCACTAAGAAAAAACAGTTTCACAACTTAAAGAAAAGTATTTTGCCGTCTTCATCTTCGATTGATTATATCAGAAGGCTGATAGCATTGCCTTTAAGTTTTTTTTCTTCATATTTCAATTCGCTGCTTGTGTGTATACGAAGCGTGGTGCGCGTGCGTGGGATTTTTTTAAATGAATAAAACACATTTTGATCCAAATATATATAATTTGTATTCTTCATTTAATCTATGGCGAAAACAGTTTCTCCCTCATTTACAATTCGATGACAATTTTTTATACATCTTTACACAGACACCATATCGAAAACGAAGACGAGACGACTGTGATGCGGACGGCTATTCGACGATGGTGTCCCAACGAATTTTGTCTTCTCCACCATAGTGTGATCAGAGTCGGAAGAAGTCAGCGCTATTGTATTTTCTACCGATGCGTGCCATGAAGAAATGATTCTCGTTTGCCGCTTGCCGCATACGTTTCACAAGTCGCACTGGTAAGAAGATTGTGAACTCATCCGCGATGTCTGCGATGTCGCGTTTCCCAAACTTGGTGTGTGCGGCCCTTACGTTGGTGATTCGATGATCTGCATGAAAGGAGAGTGCTGACAGTTTATTCGTTGGCAGGAATCCCGCTATCCGGCCGACTTTGTTGATACTCGTGAAATCCATTTTCCACACTTTTCAAAGTTTCTTTTGGAGAGACGTTGATGTTGCGGTGGAATAGTGCAGTCAGAGCTTGGTCCACGAAATTATAAACTTCCTCGTAACCCTCCAACTTAAATTTCCAAACTTCTCCCCACTTTTCCAATCGTGAAAAACAGGTTCAAATACGTTCGAAGAACCTCGTACGTGAAGAATTTTCTCCCGACATTTTGCACACTCCCAAAAAAGTGGTGCAAACACGTTTGAAGAACATCTGTGGAGAATGCTCCCCCTCGCAGCATTTTCCACACTCTCAACGTTGAGGTGGGGGCCATCAATGTGATATTTCATCTGTGGCGTATTATAATGCTCTATGCATGGAAGATATGATATCCCTTCACTATTGTTCCGATGATGTTCTAGCAAACGATCCTACAATAAGCCAACATATTCTCCCCAATATTTTAGGAGCAAGACCTTTGGAACCTGTTCGAGCTCCTTTCTGGTCAAGTCCAGGGGATTTTTGGCCGGATGCACTGTGGACATACTCGCACATGCGAACATTTTAACCGTATATTTTGGAATTAAACCGAGTCCTCGATGTATCGATTTTTTTTTCTTTTCAAAAGTGCAGCTGTGCTCAAGTGGTCCATCGCCATTAAAGGCCGTTGACGATAGACGCCTAAAGTTAATCTTTTTTTTTTCAAGAAATACGTCGTTTTCATCTATGTTTTGGGGGCAAGTTGCGCATACACGGCAAACCGAAAACACTAGAATGCTCTTTATAATAAGCCATTTCAGTCTCCATGACCTAGACACCGTTATGTGGAGATCATAAAAGTCAATGCTTGATGAGTCCGGCTAGATTTCACCTCTACCATGGAGGGTCCCTTTTTGGACAGCAGTCACAGCAGATCCCTAGAGATTATCCGGTAACGCGTTGGTATATATTGCCCGAGGAAAATGAGACAAAAATAACAAGTCGGGATGCATCGGGTCAGAAGATTTATTTCATGGGGTTTTGCAGTTCTGCTTAAGTGGTCCATCAGCGCCAAAGACCTTTAACGATAGATCCCTAAAGTTAATAGTTTGTCCAAGAAATGCGTTGTTTTCATCTATGTTTTGACTATCCAAGCTATGAAAAAAATTCCCATCGCGAGTGGCTGTAACTGTCAACGAAGAAAAAATGCTTCAACCCTGACTTGTTAAGGATGTTGAGTCCCTATGAAACATGTTAATGTTAATTGTTCGATAAATAGGTTCTTAATCGTCATGTCATTTTTACACGACCTCCTGAATACTTCATGTAAAAACATACCAAGTTTTCAGAATTCTATCATCATTACTTCAACCTCCTTAAGGGTTGAAATAAAAAATGATAAGAAAATTCTAAAAATTTGGTATGTTTTTGTATGAAGTATTTAAGAGGTCGTGTTAAAATTTCACGACGATTAGGAAGCTCGTTATTAAAAAATTAACATTTTGTTAAGAACAATTTTTAAAAGAAATAAAAAAAAATTATCCACAAACTTTGTTTTGTAACCGTTGCTTTCAGTATATTGTAAATATTACAAAATTGAGAGGTCAAAAAAAAACTTATTGCAAAGTTACACCAGTTTCCATAAGATAGGATTTAATTTGTGAATTTTAATTGTTCAATAACGAGCTTCCTAATCGTCGTGAAATATTTACACGACCTCTGAAATACTTCATACAAAAACGTACCAAATTTTCAGAATTTGATTATCATTTGCGATTTGGGACTCAACATCCTTAAGACCTGTCTCAAGAGTCGGCGAGATTCGACAGACTTACATGCAATCATCTTTGGGATCTTCAGCTGATTGTATATATCATTTCTGAATTCAAGCATCATGCTAAAAAATGGATGATATAGATTGATGAAAAAAAAAATTGTGCGTATTGTTTTGTTTCAGAATAATGCCTTCGGTGTAAACATTTTTAAAAACCCTCACACACACACACACACACACGCACACATCAAAGATTTTATGTCTAGTATATACTACGTACAGTCATTGTTTAATTACATGATTAATAAAGTATTGTTTGATGGTGATTAAATTCAAATCATTCTTTTAAACCTTCCCGCCTTCCTTCCACACACACACACACGCACGCACACACACACACACACACACACACACACACACGCACGCACGCGCGCGCGCACACACACACACACACACACACACACACACACACACACACACACACACACACACACACACACACACACACACACACACACACACACACACACACGACTTGACGACGGTGGCTTCCCTCCTTCCGCCAGTCGCTCTTGCGACCACATGGCTGCCCCCTCCACAAAGACCCCTGACATCCTCCGCCGTGACGTCACGTCGCCGCGCTGGACCGCCCCCCACCGCCAGACATGATCCCAACACTAGGCTTCCCCGCACTGGATCCCCGCCCCGCTCCCCCCTGAGATCCCGGTGTTAGAACCAGCCTAGCTCTACTACTCACGATGCATCCAAAAGAAAGGCGAACAGAAATACCAGAAATCGCAGAGATAAAAACCACAGAAGAATCACCAAAATTAGTTCAAAAATTATTCCGGCCAAAGCGACCTAGAAATTAATTGTAATTTATGGAGACCAAAATCTTTTAAGGAGGGAGGAGTGTGACGATGAAACCTGACACCTTTCGCCTCGAGATAAAACCTCCAAGCAACAGCATACTTTTCTCGAACGAGTTGCGTATTAAAATGAAACAGCGTCTCGAACACACGCTGCGTATTAAAATGAAACAGAGTCTCCAACCCATCTCCATTTGATGCATTATTTATTCAAGATGCGCAATCATGCAAAATATATATCGATCTCAAACGCAATCACAATGACATAAAAAATCGGCCTCGATCAAGCGCCAGTCAGCCAATCACTTAACCAGTCACAGTCACACATCAGTCGCGCTCCATTTTCTGTCGATCGTATTATAAATCGGTCTTCAAACACATTCAAAAACAACGCGAGCATTTCTCCACAATATGAATTGTAATGCAACGAATAATCGAATAAAGAGTCTACGTAGAGATGACCGACGTGTTTTCAAAAACTAAATGTTCGCCGGTAACGGTGTACCAATATATGTGTATGTATTTATCGACCACGAAAGAAAATATTTGTAAACCGGTTGCTCATACGGACATCAGAATTAAGACACGATAAAAGAACTTGCTTCGACATTGGTTGACGGGAGATTGAACTCTGAATTCGATGAATGTTGTTGGGAGACTGAGTTCTGAACTTGATGAACATTGTCGGGAGACGGGGATTGAGACTCGATAGAAGAACTTGACGCGATGGTAGGTGACAGGAGACTGACTTCAGGAAGGAATTCTGTCTTGATATGAAAATTAGGAGTTCACTGGTGGGAGAAGGAACATTAGGGAGAGTGTCATTTTGATCACCTAGTTCTTCAGGGATTGGTCCATGGTCGTGAAGATATCGGTTGATTAGCGTGATTGGTCGCAGTACGGTGTGTGAATAGTTTACAGATTCGTTAGCCACGTGCGTGGCCTTAATCCGAGGCATCGGTTCTGACTATTCTGCGTATGAAAAAAAGGAGACCTTTATCTCGTGTTTCGGCGAAAAGCGCGTGGTACATAGAGTTCGAAATCTGAGACCTAAGCATGCGCATGGTTTGTGTCGCGCCAATTTATGGCTATGGTGATTTCTCATATCAAGACGTTTATGTATGGCGCTACGTCGCGAGTCCGGATGTCTTTTTTGTCAGTCAGAGTTATAAATTCGTCGGAGCCGTCTAGTCTATGTTTTGTTTAAATAATCGAAGGTCGAGGCTTCTCAAGGTTTATTGCGGTAAGGCTCTGCGTAGCGTTTGAGATCGTGCTCTTGATAAAAGCCAATGTGATGTGCAAAGTCGATGACTGACGGTGCTGCCATCATGCATATATCGCTGTGGTTCGAATCTGCGTGCGGAACGTAAGCACGTTCCTTTCTATGCTGTTATGTGTCTTATTCTTAGATTTATACATTTAATAAACTTATGACGGTAAATGAGGACATTGGGAATAACCGAGAGAAGACACCTCCTGCACATTCGCTAGGATGTACCACTGGTAAAGTGATTTTCCAACATTCGAAGTCGTTGGAAAGTTACAGTAGTTAGAAGACCAGCTGTCCGGAGCGCTTGATCGAGCGCTCGGCTCGGCGCTACACCGGGCCTTTTGTGACGCTTCGATTTCTTACCTTAGACCTTTCAATACACATGTACACACATAAATACATGTATCGAGAGAGATTCAGAAGGGAAGATTTACAGAAAGAGATAATGAATCTGGACTTTCGCTCCAAAACATCTTCACTCTCGTGCCAAAATCGTTGAGATTGCAACATTTTTGGCTGTAATTATCTTCAATGAGGGATTTCAAGGAGTAATAAAAACAGTGGCGACAATGGGATGTTTAATTCGCCACGAAGCGCATGCTCACGTGCACCGCCGTGATGAAGCACGTATCGCTCGCTCCGAGCGGCGCGTGAGCGATATCGTGAAACAAGCCCGAATTGTAGCAGAAGCGGAGCTAGCAGCTTTAAGGGACCTCCAAGAGGAAGAAGAAGGAATTCTCTATGGACCAGATTCTCTATTCTCTATACTAATTCTCTAATTCTCTATACCAGGCATAGCAAATGAATGGTGAGTAAAGATTTCATAGTTTGAATTGTATTTCAACTTTTAAAGGCGTTTTTCAGTAAAATGATGTTGCCGATCCCAAATTCCGCATGCGGTCGGTACGACCGATTCGAGTATCGTATTTTTGACGTCACCGTGCAGATCGAAGACTAATATGCTCGACGTGTGGGATATCGAGATCACGAGCCGCCACTGCGCTAGTGACGAGAATCGGTGTTTTGCCCGAATGTGATTCTCTTTAGGAAACTTTGCGAAGAACATGGGAGGTTGTCCCTCCCCGATTGGTGGCACGGTGTCCGCCTGGACAATGGTCTGTGGCTCAAAACCCATGGCCAACATACTATCGGCCTTGTGCGGCACCAGGAACCGGCAATTCACACCGATCTTCTCCTCGCCACGTCCTTCCTACGAATCCGTAGCGTCTAGATGTGAGTGTGTACCTCGCAAATAGTAAGAATAATTTTAAAAAGAAAAGAAATAAAGAATAATAAAATTCGCCCTGATCCTCCTATGGGTCCGCGTTCAGAGTGAGCATCGAGCGGGAGGGATACTTTCACGGGCTTCCGCGGACCGCGGAAAACTGCCGCGTGTCAGAACACTTATAGAAGACTAACAAAACCTGGCAGACGTTGTCCTGGCTGTGTATATTTATTTACCTCTATATACATATAAATGGATGGACTGTATGTAATCTAAACTCTATAATGCGTTGTGGACAAATGTGGGGAAATGAAAGATGACTCATACTGGTGAGATAACATTTTTATTGGAATTTATTGATAATGAACTATATACTTTTTTTTTATTAACGATCCACGTGAATGAACAATATTTTTCACTATACCATTCGCTATATAATGGAACCACCTTGAAATCATTTAAACTAATACTAACATCTAGCGTAACGCGAGTGGATAAACAATATTTTTGGTTTTCTGTTTTGGTGTAAAGATGTACAGAGTTTTTGGAGTTCCTACTCTGGAGCAAGCAACACATAATTCACCATGCGCAATACATGGATCTTCTAAATTAAAGCCGGCAATGCGCCGCGTCTGCCCTTCAGCTTTGTTGATTGCCATCGCGAAAGCAAGACGCAGAGGAAATTGTAGTCGTTTGAATGTGAAGGGCAAATCAGTGGGAATCATTGAAATGCGCAGAATCAGCATATCTTTACCTTTGCATTTGCCGTTAATTATTGTTGCTTCAATCACATTCGGCTTCAGTTTTTCCACGAAAAGTCTGATTCCGTTGCACATCTTTGCCCGGTTCAGATTCCGAAGGAGCAGTATTGGTGAGCCAACTTTCAGCATCAATATATGCGGTGGCATTCCAAGAGGCTCCAATGAATTGGGAAATTCTACTGGCTAATTAACAGCTTGATCCTCTTGTGTAACTGTGTTAATGGATTTGTATGTCAGAACCGCACTGGGAATTTTAAATTAAATCTTATTATTGATTCGATTGACGTTATCGTTTTTGGAGCTAAGATATTACGCTCGCAAAGCCAATCGTGATTCCTGAAGTTGTTGGCGATATTCGGGAAAACCTTCTTTTCAAGATCATCAATTGATGGCTGAAGTTGAAAAAAAATCGTTGGGAACGATATCTCTTGTGTAGCAGGATCAACCAGAAATTTGCCGTTGCCCATGTCCAAAAGTTGCTTGGCAAATGTTTGTGCAGAAACATCTCCAGGCATGTCGACATGAGACATGTGAAAGAAAATAAACTGTTGACCAATACGCTTATTGGTCGACAGTGTAGTTTTCTTCACATGTCTCCAGAGAGCCGAATTCTTCAGGCATGCGTTCAGCTCGTCTGCTGGTGTTGATCTTAGAACGACGGACAAAGTTTGATAGAAATCACCGACGAGCAGTATCACAGCCCCGCCCATTGGAGGGGTTGACCGCTACGGAAATCTCGCGCAGGAGCGTAGGGCACAATCAGCCAGTTATCAATTTTGAAATCAACGTTATTGATTTTGATAGTTGGTGTGTATCCTCCATCATCTGGTTTTCGTCATCTGTACAGCGGATAACTATCGCCACCAGTTTGTGTTTCTTGTAACATCCTACGTGGATGATTTTTTCTTGCATTTTCTGTATTTCATGTATGGCGAAAGTGGGTTGTATAGACCACATAGTCCGTGAATCATATTTCTTTTGATAATTTCAAATAATTCTAGATCTTCTTCTGGATCGGGCAGCTCAGCAGTAATGATATCATCAATTTGAGTTACCACAATTTGTCCAAGCAACCAAAGTAAGATTAAAGCATGTGGTAAACCTGTTTTCTGCCATTCAATGGAATACATCCAGCAGTGAGTTTCTCCGTATCTCTGGTTCCTAGCGATGAGATGCATGAAACATATAAATTTTTGTTTGAAAACTCTCGCTGTGAGGCCATGCCGATGGGGTGGCCAGGCTGGCCAGGCAGAAGTAAATGTTTCATTTCAGTCCACGATGGATTGCATGTGAACGTAATGAAACGATCTCGACGTCCATATTTGCGAACATATGTTAGAGGATCCTGAGCATATTCTTGCATGTGTCTTACAACGGGACCTTACATGCTGTCACGCACGGATTTTGATAAGTCTCAGATATGTTGTAGAGGGAACTACCCTGAGTACCTGAGTAAAGGGATTTTATACAACGCTCTTTAGTTGTCGAGAAAAAACGTTCGAAAGTTTAGCTCGTAGCTACGATACCGGTACGGTTGCACTTTTGTCGAACCCGTGGGCTCGGCCCAGTGGGCAAGGTTCCCGGCTCTAACGCCCGAGGTCCAGGGTTCGAGTCCCGTGATGGCGTTTTTTTATTATTGTTTTCACAAAATATAAATAAATTCGATGGATGATGCAAAACCGTCTAAGTATTTATTATTATTTTATTTATTTATTTAATTTTTTTTATTCATTTTTAAAATTTTTTACTTTCAATTTTTTTAAAAAAGATTTATTATTATTTTTTTTTTCACGCAGAAAAAAAAGATAGGAAGAAATTATAACATCTTTCACAAGAAACTGCAGTTTATTATTTTTCATTACAATATACAGGTTTTTCTTACTCGCCATCACTGTGGTCGCTTGTTACATCAGAACAATATTGCGGGTGGTATTTGTCATAAAAGCAAGCAAAATACAAGACCAAAGAGCAGCGCGCACATTGTATAAAAGCTATGGCCTTGCAGGCGTACGGACTTTTGAGCAGCGTTATTGGAAAGCATACTTGATTGACATTAAAAAACAGCGATCTTTCCTCAATTAACTTCGATGCAAACCACGCATATTTAATCATCGGCGCAAAAGCAGGTGCGTTTAATTGATGAAGAATCAAAGAATGAATTTGTATGGAATCTTCCCTTGACGCAATTTCTCTGTTATTTTTTAACAAATCAAAACAAAGCAGTTTATTATTTTTTAACAAAATAATAAACTGCAGTTTCTTATGAAAGATGTTATAATTTCATCCCCTCTTTTTTTCCTGCGTGAAAAATAAAATAATAATAAACAATTTTTTTTTAATGGAAAGAAATTTTTTTTTTAAATGAATAAATTTATTTTTTAAATGAATAAATTTATTGTTTCAAATAAATAAATAAAATAATAATAAATAATTAGACAGTTTTGCATCATCCAACGAATTTATTTATATTTTGTGGAAAAAAACGCCATCACGGGACTCGAACGCTGGACCTCGAGCGTCAGAGTCGGGAACCGGGAAAAGTCGGGAAACTTTCCAACGTTTTTTCACGAAAACTGAAGAGCGTTGGATCAAATCCCTTTACTCAGGTACTCAGGGGAGGTCCCTCTACAGCATATCTGAGACTTATCAAAATCCGTGAGTGACAGCCTGTAAGGTCCCCTTGTTAAACTTCCAGTATACGAATTTCGTCGCTAATCGACGCAGTTTCATATTAATATTAGGTTGATAAAAAAGTTTTGTCGCAATAATTTCAATATAATTTATTTATTTATATATCTTATACAAAACATTTCTAATCAACAATATATTCGCTATCGGTTCCTATGACACTCGACCATCTAGTTGGCAACTCATTTATTCCCTTTTCCCAAAACTGCGGCGGCTGGAACTCAAAGAAATTTGAAACATCCCTTCTGAGATCGTCGACGTTTTTGAAAGTTTTGTTCCTCAAATATGCCTTCAAATGTCTGAACAAATGGTAGTCAGATGGCGCGATGTCGGTAGAGTATGGTGGATGAGAAACGGTATTCCAGTGAAGCACCGTGATTGTTTTGTGGGTTTCCTTTGCGACATGGGGTCTCGCGTTGTCGTGGAGAAGGTGCACAGTCGTGCGTGTTGGCCGTTTTTCTCTTATAGCTTTTGACAATTCCTGGAGATTCTCGATGTATCGTGTACAGGAGATCGTCTTGCCTGTAGGGAGAAAATTGTGAAACAGCCTTTCCTTTGCGTCCCAGAAACAGCACAACAAAATCTTTTGTGAGACGATCAGGTTTCGGTTGGTGTGGCGGTTTTTCTCCGATAGGAAGCCAGTAGGCTAGACGCGTTCTATTATCATACAAGACCCAGCTTTCATCTCCCGTCACAAGATCTTCTGTAAACTCCTTGCGATCATGGCGAAGCAGGAGAGACTGGCAGATGTTCACGCGGCAGTTCTCGTTGGCTTCGGTGAGACGGTGTGGTATCCATTGAGCTAGAACCTTCCTGTATCCCAAGTTGTGTAAGTGATTTACTATTGACGGTTGGGTGCAGCCAAGTTCTCTTGCTAGCTCGTGCGTACTTGCTTCCGGTTTTTCTTTGATGCAGCGGAGTAATGCGTCTGGATTGATGGTCGACGGTCGTCCGGAACGTTCCTTATCTTCAAGGCTTGTGTCTCTAGATTTAAAACGATTGAACCAACGCTGGACTGTTGAGAAACGATGAGAAACTACGTTCTCGCTGAATGCATCCCGAATATTTTTTGCAATTGTGTTTGCGTTCGTGCCGCGCCGCCACTCGTAAAATATGATCGCTCGAAGTTGCTCCTGCGAGACCGAAGGCATTTCTGTCCACTAGAACGCGCGCTCGTCCTTTTATACCCTGTCACGCGGAAGAGTAGAAAACATTCTAGAATATTCACGACATAGCTCGATGTCATATTGCGTTAATACGTAAAAAAACATTTTTTAAATTTTTGCGCCAACACTTTTTTATCAACCTAATATATAGGGGGCGACCTATTGCGATTTGATTCGAGTCGCTTCGGCAAGCTTAATCGACACTAGGCTTTAGAGTTCAGTGGTCCGAATATTATAAACCACGCATCGAGTAATGTTGTATTCATTTTAAGCCTTAATCAAATTGCACGCTTTATGGGCACGCTGTGTCGGATTACCTTTATTGGCTAATCGCGGGAGAATAGTGTTCACGCGACTCAACACCGTTAAACACAGGGAAAACATATTCCTTTGCGGACGCTACTGAGGGGTTAAGCCATGGAGACTAGAGTAAAGGAGCCCGAACGCATATGGCGGAATCGTCGAAAAGTGGATCGCGAAAGTGATGAAAGATCTTGTAGCTCGAAAAATATCCGCAAGCGATACCAGCGCCTGGTATGGAATAGGATAGGCGGATAGGATAGGTGCGTGAGGACCGGCTGAGCAGTGTTTGTGACATACATGCAGTGACGTATTACTTTCAGTTACTATATATGTGAGTATTACATATATGTCAGTTACATACAGTTTACGCAGTTTACGCTGTTACGCATCGTTGAGCGATGTTTCGGTATTAAAAATATTTATAAAATCAAAACAGAAAAAGACCATCTAATAAAAGTAAGAACTGAACCTTAATATTATGTTTATGCAATTAATTCTCGAATTAGCGAAAATATTGACAAATATTGACATCGGCATGTGCTACCACTTGTTGACTAATTTTGCCAAATCGTTTGTATTTTTATATTGCATGCTATCGCCGCCGAATTTAATTATAATTGCCATTAATTTTAATGCTGTTAGAGGTTTCTTTGATACAGCAAAAATGTAATGCATGATGCTTGGACAAAAAAAACGTTTTTTAGGTTAACTATGCGAATCCTTTAATATAAATACCCCTCGCTCCCATTTCATAATGTACGACTTAAAAAAAAATTCTTGAAAATCCAGTATGCAATATTCACATTATGGCTGCTTAATCGTACATGTCACCATATAAGAATAAAACATTTACAGTATAGATCACCTCCAAGTCAAAAAATTACTGAAATATTATCATTTCATAATTTAAACAAAAGCATATCAATATTACTCTTTAGTATTACAAGCTGCGCTAATAAGAAACAAATATGCGACAAATTGCGGATCGACGATTCAAAATGACCGCGCGGACGAAGCCCGCAGTGGTAGCGCCGCCAGGCGGGTACAATCCGTGGATCGTTCATCACTTACACCACCATTTCGCCAGCATTGCGTTCGGGCTCCTTTACTCTAGTGTCCATGGGTTCAGCTGTCAAAATCACGGTAAACATGAACTACTACCAATCGTAATAAGGACGTATGTTTTATGTTTGACATGGCCGAAAGACTCTATTCGAATCAGCAAACCCACCGAGGGTAGAATAATTTCTAATCGTGAGTTCGCTCGGAAATTTGGTGAATATTATGAAATCTTAGGATTGAGTAGACTGTTGTATCCCCGGCTCGAGAACCCGGGATAGGTATTTTTGGGATCGTTGCGAAATTAAGAGTTGGAACTCAAGTTCGTTGAATAGGAATATAAGTTTATTACTGGGCTGGTCTTATAATTGAATTTACATTGTGTCGGTCGTACCTTAGGACCGAACCGTTCAAAAGCCAACCGAGGACTGCCTACTCCCTGGTAACGTCTCTTAATTGTCGACTCTGATTGTCGCAATTTGCCCTAGATCGAACATCATCCGATGCTTCATCAGGACGTGTCCCAAAGCGTCTTTTTGACGCTTGCATTTTGGCAAAAGTGTGACTCTTTCGCAAGGAGGATGCGAAACGGTCTGGAATGCCGTTTCGTAAATACTTTCTCGACCGTTTGGTCGTTTCGTTGTATTGCGAAATTAGCGGATACAACAAGACCGATCGAAAAATGACCCAATCAAAATCGAGCAGAAACAATCCTCCAACATTGCTAAAATGTCATTAGACTTTCGATTCGAAGCCGTGTTCACGCGTAATGTCGATTCAAAGTTTAAAAAATGGTGCCCCAATTCTATCTTACTGTATAACGAGTCGCGGCGTTTTCGTCAGTCCATCAGTGGTGTCGAGATCGGGGACATCGATCAGTGGCATCGATTATTTTTTATTGCTTGGAGTCAAAACGCTGCCGGTCTCTTGATATCACTCCAAATGTTGAGCTTTCTGCACCAATACCGTTACTACGGCCGGTTATTGTTGTGTAATTTTGCTGCAAACTTGCTATCTGGGTATTAAACATTTATTTCGCCAAACCATGTACTGCATCACAAATTTTCAGCCTAAATCGGAAGCAAAATACAACATAATATACTGCCTCATATTGCCATCTTGCAGCTATGGTGCTAACTCGTTAATTTTTACAGCACGTTTGTCGACCTGGGTCTATACTCTTCAAATTTCCATAAATTCGGTGCATTAGTTAGTAACTCACAATTTATCCCATAGTAACTATACTCTGTATTTTTTTTATACGGGAAAATGGCGAGCCAGAAGCTCGTGGTGCAACAATCTTACATGTACGCAACACATTTCATCCCAATTCGTTGTATCGTTTAGGGGAAATGGGGGATCTTAATTTCGAAGCGGTCGGAGCATATGCTACATTTCCTTAATAGTTTTTGTCCAACCGTAGTAAGCATCGAAAAGGATAAGGTAGAGGGAGAGAATATGTTTCATTCATCTATGAACCGATGATGAAAGTGGATAAATTAATAGGCCCTTATATAAATTAAAGCTCCTTTGAAAAGAAAGTTGGACCTATTATTCATCTCATTAAAACCGTTTACTTTTAATTCTCGCCCGAAAATAAAAATAATTTTAAGAAAATATAACCAAACTGAAATGCTTACAGAATCTAGAGAAATTCGATGATGATCCAGGATCCATTACTAATTGTAAGTAAGGCGATCCAAATTTATTAAAATGGTCATTGCAATGAAATAATATTGGAGGTTGCCTATACCACACGGATGCCATTTGATTAAGTGACCTCGCATGAGGTTTGTGATCTCATGTTAGTAGTTATATGACCGCGGTAAAAGTGAGAAGTAAAACTTGACAACAAATACATACTCGAAACGATTGATAACGGGTCCAAAGTGAATCTTGTGCGTGTCCATTTGACGTGATCGGAGAGAGCAAAAGTCACGATTGTGTATAATGTACTTGCAGCAGGCGTTTTCCTCCATTAAATTTGGCTATTTTATTTTTTCCAACAACGTCCATCGCTATTGAATACAGAATGTTACGAGTGTCCCTGTTGCATACTTCTCAATGTGACTTCAATATAATAGATTGTGAATTTATGGCTAAACATAAACTGACAAGCCCCCAGATCGCGGCAAAATTAGTGGTTATAATCAGACGTACTAAAGTGTCTTGAGTAAACGAGACAGTCTGTACCCTTAGAAAACCCTTATCTTTCCGTACGTGTTTGTTAGATGTATAGTGTATTTATCTGATGGTTCGGTGGTCATGTACAAATGAGGCATATCTAGAGATCGAATCGCAGCGTGGCATAGTAACAACCAGCGGTAACGTTTTTCTACGACAAGAGACCTACTGCTATACCACTTAATTATTTCGATTCTTTTTTCATTTCTTGATTCCTATCATTATCCAAAGCCTTTTCTTTACAAATTGAGGACGTGAATCCCGTTTGAGGGATCTTCACAGCATAGAAAGGTAAGCAAGATGTTAACAATTAAAAAGAAGAACGGTGCAAACTTCAACATAATTTGAATACCAGATAGTCAGCAAGCACGGGCAAGACTCTGCCCATGCCAGTTTTTACCACATTATGAAAGTATCAGTAATACAATTATTAAGGCCGTACGTACTGCTTATAGATGTAAAGAATGAGGATTAGGATGACGACTCCTAGAAGACCCAATACGGCTCCAAAAATAGCAATGAGTAGAACGCTACTGCCCAGCCATGCTGGAGCGGCCCGTGCTGCAACCGGTGAGGGTCCTGAACTCGGTAAATGCACGATCACAGGTATCATGCTGGTACTACATGAAAACAAAAATAGAATACATGTATTGCCCGCTAAATGCACATCCCTGCGCGACCCGCGCACGTTCAGTGTTTTCATTCTTCTTCTGTGGGACAAATATTATCGCTCTTTTTTCAAGCGAATCAATTAATATAAATATTATTTCACCAACAGTAGTGGCCATCTTGCAAAACAAATGCCGTAAAGCATGGAAGGGTACCCGCGGGCAATACTCATAGGGTTTTGTCAGAATAAAGAAAAAGTTAAGTAACAAATGCGGAATAAAAGTGCAAGGGACGGAATCGCTGAAGCTCGCAACGACGTTCAGAGGAACATTGGAAAAATACATCGAGAGCACCAATAGATAAATCGATTGCATAATACATTTTCTGCAAAATAGATTACCCGTTTTTCGAGTTTTTATTCCGTATAATTTTGGGGAAAAGTTCTTAAATTTGTATAAAAATATGTTTTCAACTGAAAAAAATTCTTGGCAGTTTATTTACGAAAAAATCTGATTTCGGGTTTGAAAGTGCCAAGCTTTCGGTTAATTTTTAAAAAACTTGGCTTATTTATTATCTATGGAATTACATAATAGAATTGTGCACCATTCAAAGAACTATCGAATGTCGCGTTCGGAAAATGGAATTTTGGGAAGGTAATTAAAAAACACCATGCTGCAAAGTCCAAGAAAAATGCAGGGATTAAACAAAAAATGGAATATAATTTTTCAAATTTCGTTACTACTACTTAAAATGAGATGGGGTGAGATATACGTATTTTGCATTGCTGCAAAATATAAATTGTGATAATTGCGATAAATTGTGAGATGAAAACACGAAATATAACAAGGAATCGTTTCTCGTTAAAGCCATGAAAGCGAAAATGTATGATTTTTGTTTGTATTCAAGTAACAAACGAAAAAACAACTTATTGAGACAAGTGATTCCTTGTTTCCTCCAGTTTATTCTGCATTAGGACGTTCTAAACATTCTATTTTCTTATGAGGCCTTGGTGCCTGCAACTTTTCTTAGATATAAGAAGGAAGCCTAGAGTTCAGGACGCCAAACTCCGTCTACTGATCTCGAAATTCTAGAAACTTTGGGCTTGATCAAATCGATTTAACCTTAATGTATTAAGGTTACAAAAAAATATCAGTGAAATATATTTTATTCAACTAAATCGTGATGTTGAGATTATAAAACAAGAAAAATTTTCCGTCATGAAGGTATATATAATTACAGGTTCACTGTTAATGGCAACGTGAATTTTTAATGGCGTGAAATTGCCGATTTTCAGCGTCAAGTAACAAGAGAACTTTATAAAATCAAAATGTGTAGCTACGAAGAAGAATCGTAAGGATAGAATGAAGAAAATGAGCGATATAACTTTTTGTAAAATTCATATCAGCTTTAAAACATTAGCAAAAGAGTTCGCGAACTCATAACGACTATCATATCATATGGAGGGCATGTAATCGCGTATTTAGAAACAATAAATCAAATAAAATATAGCGATCCTTCTGCAGAACAATGTGACCGTCAGTTTTATCGACTGGACTAATTATGATCACATTGATATCGCCTGTAGGGTTGAACTAAAGGTAATGTCAAAGATGGATGCTTCAAATTTTTGCAATTTGGAGGCATTTTTTCTCGCACTTTTACATAGAGATTGTATCTCTGCACTTTACTCTCCTCGTAGGTGAAATAATGCTAAAAATGGTCTTACCGCGGCGGTTTTCCGGAATCTGAAGCAATGGCAACCAGTCTTGCTAAACTTCCGTTAAAATTACCGCCGGAACGAAGTATTAGTTCGCCGTTATCGTGTATCTCGAACGATCTAGAAAATAGCCATTCCAGTATGATTATTCACACTTTCTTCGTCTATTAAATAATTTACAGTAATAAGCCGATAATGGGGGGGGGGGGGGCGGTCCGGTCCGGCTGCCGTGATTGATCATGTCAAGTAGTTGACGAGTGTTGGCTTAAGACAATACTTGAATGAGTGACCACTTAGCCGTGCACTGGCTTCGCGCCATCTATTAACCGGGAGGTAACTTTACTGTCAATAAGTTTTCGATCGCAACGCAATTGAAGGTCAGTCATATAAAATGCCCTACCGTAAAAATGGAAGGGATGGTATAGTAAAACTTCGATAGGGCATACAAAAATGAATTGGAAATATTTTTGACGTTAAAACTCCTGTACGTTCGATTCGGTAGCCACTTCAGAATTAACGATGCACAGAAATTATGCCCAATTTCAGGACGCGATCACACACGGGGTAAATTGACAAAGGTTACATCTCGAACATGGTCATCGAACGAGGTTTTTGGCGTGTTTGACGAATCTTTTGTTGCGAGGGGCCCGGAAGGACGATGAAATATAGAGGTACGTATACGTCGCGGGCAGTCTATCTCGCAAGTGAGTAAAGCTAGGAGAACGATGAGGTGTCGTTGAAAAGCGCTTGGGATGCTCTTTCTAAACCTCTAGCGGTATCGGGTTTAACAACAATAACGAAAATGTTGTACGTGCCGAGTTGAAAGATCAAAATTCACTACTCGTATTAATATACCAATATTGTATAGAAGGTAAGCCTAGCATGGTGATTTAGATGTATTTGGTTTAAGTAGCAAAGGAGTCCGTTGGTTGTGAGGTTTTTTAAAATATATATCAATAGAGCAAAGGAGTCCGGTTTTTGTGAGGTTTTTATATGTATACTAATAATGAAATATTAATAGTACCGATCACACGAGGAAATATTATTAGCATTCTTATCACAGCTTACCTCGAATCGGGACCTCTTAACGACAGCGTCACCCTATCGCCTCGATCACCATCGGCAGCTTCTAGTCTACCTACGTTTTCAACAAGCCAGCGATTTTTATTTACTCTCTCGGGCATGCACCTCAGTGCTCGCATTCCTCATATTGCTAAACATTGCATTTTTCTCGGCCAAATTCATTACGGATAGAAACAAAACATTTTGACTCACCGACTATCGATCCATCCCGTAAAGTACGAGCGTGAAATTCGTATCTGGGATGACGAAATCTCGGCTCCCACTCATTTATGTCTTCCACGGACACATTTACTCGTGCTGTGTGATTCTGGGATCGAAACAAATTGATGTTAATACAAAATTATCGATACAAGATTCTGACAAATCGTGTTTTTTCGCTCTCAAGGCTTTCGCCATGAAAAGATGGGTTTTAAACGGTAGTTATCTCGTAGAGAAAACTCTGTGATCGAAATGAAATCGACAGGAAGTAACGTGGAGGTTGCAATTTCCATTTTTTGACTTCTAAACAAATGTACATACAAATGCGTCAGGTATACGCAGTGAAATTCAATGTCAAGCCATCATCAATGATTTTGTATTTGCGTATAATATATCAACCCACTATCTTCAAAATACAATAAGTTAGAGCGCTGACTGAATTTTTTTTTATATACGCTAATGTTTGTAATATTATAAAATCTGAACGTTTCCGGGGATTATTACAAAATCCAAACAGTCCTAGCGGTCTTCATATTGTGTCGGAAATCTAGAATAGGCTTCCGCAAAGCAAAAACCTCGGATAATTGCCCTGGGCTTTCAGGCAATGCTCTTTTTTATCCCCAAAGCGGAAGCCACGGGAGCGCCTCTGGCGACGCGGCCTCGTTCGTCCCCCACCGCCCCTCAAAATTCAAGTCGTTTTTGTGTAATATCTATCAGAATATTAAAGAGAAAAGTGTGTCGTACAAAAAATGATGCTCCGGAGAGGCTCGCAAAGAAGCTCATATACCTTATGCATAATATACATACAATACATTTTCCATCACATAGAGAAATAATAATATTTTCAGGATTTTTAGGTTGACGGGGGACAACGCTCATCCGACTCTGTATAAACTTCGCAAATTGTCACAACATATCATACGAAGGCCAATTTTCTCGATCCTATTTTGACCTCCTATTTAGATTGTTTGCTTGTTCTCAGAAAAAATGAATCGAACAATTCTTCGAGTGTCAATTTATTCGACAAAGAGAGAGAGAGAGAGAGAGAGAGCCGGGCACAAACATTCGGCTGAAGCCAAAACCGACGCTTTTCTAAAGGGCATACAAAATTGAATCACGTTGTTTCAGGCATTGAAGCGTTTTACGAACTTTTCGAAATATCATTACTTTTCAATATAACATGAACTGTTATATTGATTGGCACCAAATTCAACGGGCCTAGTGTTTCAGTGGTAATGATCGTGTCAAAAAAATACTTCAATGTACTTTCATACAAGGTATGACAGTACAATCAAGTATTTTTTGCAGTGCAGTGAGGCGCTTCAGTCTTTCTGGCAGAAATCAGAGCTGGAAACGTTATGAACGGTCTGTTGTAAACATAAAATAGAAAACATTCGAATTGAAGTTAGATATGGAAGGCGCTGACGTAATATCAAACGATAATGAATGCCAATAATAAACAGCGGTATGATAAAACGAGCTGCGAAAGGCCCTCGGTAATGTCCCTTGGCGCGTACGAAGATCTGCTGGTTGGTGACGAATGAAGAGAAAGGTCAGATATAAAGTAGCATTTCCTTGAAAGATTTTATAAAGCATGATGCCTAAAAAATATTGTAGCCGGGATTTAACCGTGAGCCAACCTAATCGTCGCCTGTAGGGTGTGACATACTCCTCTCGGCACAAGTTATAAACAAATCGGATGCAGCTATTGACAGATTTCTCAAAAGTTTGATTCTGTTTAACCGTGATATCGATGTACACGAGGCAGCAGTAATCCAGTATGGGAAATATTAGTGAGCCAATTAACTTGGCTCTCAGCTGCTATGATAACATACGTTTAAGAATTTTTTATTGGTACAACGAATAGTTTATCTCATTTGCGATAGTCACAATGTGTGAGCGCCATGAAAGATTCAACTTGGGAGTTATTCCGAGATTACACACTTCTTCGACAAAGGGTATGACAGTATCATTCGCAGTTATGGGTGGTAGAGAATTCATCGATTTGTTTTAATGAAGGATTTACTGCTTCTTATTAAGATATTTATTTTTTTTTAATTCAGAGTTAGCATAAGGGTGGTCCTTATTTGGGGTGTTGACGAATTTCGACAAGTGCGCCCCCTAGACACGTTCGAAATAAATTTAAAAAAATGTGTGCAAAAACGGAGCGCTGTAGTCCAATTAGAAGACGTGCCTCTAAGCTCGTTTTGTTTCTCATTTGAATAACATGGGATTTTTAGACTACTTTAGTCATTATGTTTTTGAGTTATCCCCAAGCACGTAAAAAATTCTTTTTTCACATAAATCTGTTGTTTATGGGTACAACTACGCGTACATTTTGTTACAAAACTTCACCAGCCGGCAGGCCCGTGGGCAACACAGAACGCGCGTGAGCACCCCTGCTTTCTGCTTACAACGAGACGCCGCTTGCCAGAGTTCCAGAGCACGAAGTTTTCTGTCCCGAGAGTGTGTATGCGAGTCTATGCGTATATAATTGTCGTATTTCCGTGATTGAAAAAAAAGTTATAAAAACGTTTTTCTATAGTTATTTGCTGTTTTCATATGGTGTACTGCTACGCTAATTTTTTTTCCGTTCCGATACATGGACGAATTTGGTTACTCCGAGATAACCTCAAAAGCCACAGGTGGTCATTGTACTCGATAGTTTCGTGGCATTATTTAATTTCCGTGAGTTCGTACATCACTGTGAAATGTACAATGTCTTCGTCACGTAAGACACGGGTAAACATTTTTTTAATCGGTGACATTGACACACAAATTTATGGAAACAAGTTACCATCTCAAAAACAAGTTTTAAAAGTGCTTTTTTTTCAACCTTCGCGAATTAAAATTAACACTGCTAGAAAGTGCGACGTTGACAATAAAAGAAGTATTGATATTTTGGGAAAAAGCCCGTTTACCGACACAACAATTCCATCGCGCTGTACAAAAATTGACAGATTTATATGAGAAGTGGCGGAAATTGCAAAGAAATGCCGGGAGGTTCTCTAACAAAGAGAAAGAGGAAGCTTTCTCCCGTGGACTCAATAACTTATTCGACATCGCCCATGGAAATGTGATGGACATGGTTGGTGAGGAGAGAAAAGAATTTTTACTCAACCAAAGGAAAGATGGACGAGTTGGTTACATCGGAGACATCGAAACAATGTACGAGAATGATGAAGAACTCCAACTACGTAAAGAAGAGATTATTTTGCAGACTGCGAAAAAGCGAAATGGAGAAAAACTTAGCCAGTAAGTTTTTATTTTTATTGAAATTATTTTGATTTATTATTGGACGAAACATTTTATTACTCGACTCAAAATGATTATAATTTGTTGTAGGAGAATTCGTAGAATTGACATCACGTGATGAAACCTCATCTTTGAACACACTGAGTCAGAGGAGCGTTGGCACTTACTCTAACGTTTCTATAGAAGATGGTATGGATTCGTCGGTTCTCTTACTCGATGAGTCTGAAGCCGGACCGTCGCAGCCTAAAAGAGCACGTGGGAGCGTGAATATAATTGACGAAAAATTGGTCGCTGTATTAGATAAGTGTAAATTAAGCGACAGAGATGCTGTCCATGTAATTGCTGCCGCTGCTCAATCTCTACAATACGATCTCAACTCGATGGTTCTTAATAGATCGTCAATTTGGCGCTACAGAAAAAAATTGCGTGCTGCAAAAGCAATTAATATTAAACGAGTATTTAAAGAAACGGAACTCGATGCAGTCGTCTTGCACTGGGATGGAAAAATGCTGCTCAATATATTGAAACGTGAGGTCAATGACAGACTCCCTATTATCATAACGAATGGGAATGTTGAAAAACTGTTGGGCGTGCCAGAGTTAGAGGACGGAACTGGGCAATCCCAACAAACGCTATATTTGACGTACTTGAAGATTGGAGTCTCTCTCATACAGTCAAGGCACTATGCTGTGATACGACAGCTTCTAATCTCGGTCACATAAAAGGCGCGGCAGTCGTTTTAGAACAGATTTTAAAACGAGATATTTTATTCTTACCTTGCCGACACCATATTTTCGAAATTATTCTACGAAGTGTTTTCGAACAAAAAATGCCTGCATCGAGCGGTCCAAACGTCGCTATTTTTAAGAGGTTCCAAGAATCGTGGACTAGAATAGATAAGACCTCATGGAAAAGTGAAAACGAAGATGCGGATGTAAAAAAAATATTAATCGAGCATATCGAAAGTAATAAATCATTCGTGGAAAAAACGTCGATGAATAGTCAGCCGAGAGAAGATTATTAGGAGTTACTAGAATTAACTCAAATATTTATCGGCATTACTCCGCCTCGTGGTGTTATATTCCGGTTCCCCGGAGCGTATCATCATGCTCGTTGGATGGCAAAGGCGATCTATTGCTTAAAAATATATTTGTTTCGCGAAAGTTTCAAGTTAACTTCAAAAGAACACAAAGCAATTGCAGAGGTGTGTATTTTTATTGTCGTAATATACGTGAGAGCATGGTTGATAGCTCCATTTGCAACTCAAGCACCAAACCACGACCTGCAGCTTTTGAAAAAACTTGACAACTACAAGTCAATTGATCCTGATGTTTCTCGAGTAACAATCCAAAAACTCATCAAGCACTTATGGTATCTCAATCCGCAAACTGCAGCGATGTCATTCTTTGATCACGAAATATAACTGTGCGTGAAACGAAAAATGTTGCTCGGGTTAAACACGAGTGACGAAACCGAAGAGGATTACTCCAATCGCATAGAGATAAATCGCAAAGATATTGTAACTATACTCGACAAAGAGATGGATCAATTCATATCTCCACAATCGCTAAACTTTTTCACGAGATTCAAAATTAGTACGAATTTTTTAAAACTCGATCCGTCTTTTTGGCCTGAAGATGAACATTTTAACAAAGGTTTAAATGTGGTCAAACATTTAAATGATACAGCTGAGAGAGCAGTCCATTTAATGGAAGAATACAATAATATTCTTACACGGAACGAAGATCAAAAATAATATATTCTGCAGATAGTCTCGGAATATCGTAAAAGCTTTCCCGATCCAAAAAAACAGACGGTGATCAAAACATTTTAATTTTAATTATTATTTTTTAAAAAAGCATAAAGTGTAAACGATGTGTTTTGAAGTACACTCATTGAAATACATATTTCTTCCACATGTACAATTACTTTTTTTTACAAACTTATGACGTAAATAAGACTGCCTTTCAATTGGTGAAATACTGTCAAGCACCAAGTGGTTAAAAACAGGTATTCACGTTGATCAATTTGTCGTCGTGTATAATATCAGGGGGATGGGGGGCGTAAAGGTTGTGATAACGACTTGTGGAAAAATATACGCGTAGTTGTACCCATGAACAACAGATTTAAGTGACAAAATAATTTTTTGCGTGCTCGGGGACAACTCAAAAACATAATGACTGAAGTAGTCTGAAAATCCCATGTTATTCAAATGAGAAACAAAACGAGCTTAGAGGCACGTCTTCTAATTGGACTACAGCGCTCCGTTTTTGCACACATTTAAAAAAATTTATTTCGAACGTGTCTAGGGGGCGCACTTGTCGAAATTCGTTGACACCCCAAATAAGGACCACCCTAGTAAGCATGTTATCAAAAGCATATTGAGCTGCAACATTAAAGCCATGAGTTATTCGCACTAAACTGCTGCCAAGCTCAGAGGGTTGAAAGCTCAGATAAATTTGAGTATCATCTGCAAAGATACCGTTTCATGAAAATTGGAAATTACCGCTTATATCACTAATAAATAGCGTAAATAATAGTTGACCCAGCACTGAACCCTGTGGCACACTTGTTGTAGTCGGTAGCCAGCTCGAAGAAATATTACTATCATGTACAACTGTTTGCGTACGACCGGTTAAGTACGAGCGAAGCCAAGACAAAACCAAGTTTTAGAAGCGCATTTTTTCTAATTTAGCAAGAAGGAAAGAATGGTTTACTGTGTCGAACGCTTTACTAATATCGAACAAGACTAATATGGTTGTACACCGATCGTCAACTGCCTTCCTTATATCATGGCACAAACAAAGTAAAGCCGTCTGTGTACTATTTCTGCTTCTATAGTCAGACTGCCATAAATCAAGAATAATGTTCGATTTTAAGTATATGACCATTTGTTGAAGCACGATGTGTTCAAGTAGATTTTACAGTTTGCACAGATTTGCTATAGGTCGTCTATCAGATAACAATCGAAGAGGATTGGTTTTTAAAATGGGCCGTATAAAGACGCGTTTCCATGCTGAGGGAAAGAAGCCTGATTAAAAGGAGCAGTTGAATAGAGAGGCTATGTGTTGTGTCATGGCTGAGGGTGCATTGGAAATATCAAAGGATGAGATTCTATTAGGATCAGGGGCATGCGTCAACTTAGGAGGCGTCGCTAAGAGTTGTGAAATATCGCCAGGAGCTATGATGCAAAATACAAAAGTTGTTGTAGCGAGAGAGACAGTCCGTAGCACACTGATGATATGATGATTGTCGATATCCGGAAGTGAATTCGTGCTGGTGCTCGAAATGTAATATAAATTTAAATAGTGTTGCCAGAGGGAGAAAGTGAGAAAAATAGAGTCTCTTCTCACACACAGAAAGGCGAACGAAATCGATTCTAAATTGCCCCTTGTGATGACGTTGAAGTTTGCATTGCTGCGCCGCAACGAAACTTTTAGCATTGGAAATGTTAGCCCTGTACACACGCCAACATTTACACATTACTTAAATAATCAACGTTCCTTAATTAATAAATTAATTATTTAGTTAATGTCCAAAAGCTGGCGTGTATACGGATATGATTATGTTAATTTTCCTTATCCAAATACACGCCAACTCTTGACAGTTGTTGATTAATTAATGCATAAACGTTGGCGTGTATGAATGAGGAAAATTAAAATATTCATATAAATTTTTCTTATCCACGATGAAATCATTTTTTTTCGCTATGGGTTAACTTTGGACAAAATTTCGACGTGCATTGCAATTCCAGCCTTTAACATTCATTTACAGCTGTATTTACGGAACTTGATTGATTCGAGCAAAATGAGAACCTAATTATTTAATGAAGGCAAATTTAGTTGTGGATAATCAGTGGACCCATTTCTCTGTAATATTATAACTACGGAGCATTTTATTCCATTCATCCCAGACGAAAACGTTCACTTTTTAATACATTTATACCGAAATTTCATTAACGAATTTTCTTATTTTTTATGATTTCTTAAATACAGATCATTTTATAATATGCTTACTAAGCAAAGCGTTGTTGCTTTGCTTAGTAAACACATTACTTCATTGTCATAAAAATCTGCATTATATAATTATGCAATTACTACAATTTCAGAAGAAATCCACTACTTACGTGCTTGTCATCAGCTACATGCACTAAAAAACTGTGCTGAATTCTTCTTTCATAATCAAGTGTTCCTTTTAAGATCAGCTCGCCGGTACGAGTAATAGAGAATCGTTCCAAATCTTCAGCCGCACCCACCAGCCAAAATCTCAGATTCTGGAAATTTTACCATTTAATGAACATCCCGATTTGGGAACGGGTCGCGTATTGGATTCGCGGCCCATACGATTTTTCTTGAGGCCGAAAGTTAAAAGTATAAATTTAAAAAAAAGAATCGCAGCAAAATGGTTCGCATAACATTCCCCCTCTGTAGATAAACGGACTTGTGGATAATCAATTAATTGTTTACATTGGAAAAGCAGTGAACAACACGATTCAATTTGAACTCAGTCTAGCAGTACGTTTGCACATGTACATTTTTATATTAGACTGTCGGTTCCCGTTTTTTGTGCTTGGATAGATTGAGGTTACCATCTCTAATGAAATTGACCAGGCAAGATCCATCAAGATTGTACTTCCAACATATATATATATATTTATATATATACAGGGTGGACCAATAATTATTAGCACCTTGGATATCTTCGAAACTATAAGGTTCACATGAATATTTGCTAAAATGAAATTGCACAGTACGAAAGGGGCCATCCGATAGCGATAATAGTTTTTTTGCAGATGGAGGTACTTCGGACATTCGAAGGTCAACTCCATTTTTTAAAATGGATCGGTATGTTTTTTTTCTTCGTATCATGAAAGAGGAGCTTAAAACGAGTTCAACGACCTATAACATAAGGTCATTGAAGGTCATAGAAAGTACAGAAAGGCGATAACACTTCAAGTTTCGGTAGTAAATAAAATTACTACGTTTATAGTAAGTGTTCGAAATGACGACGAAGTATCAATGCAACATCTGATTCTTTTTTCGATTTATTGACTTGCAAGTTTTACAGCGTCAGATCGTATTGATGCTCAGGCTGTAATAATTCTTTGTTGCATGTCGTCAAGTATAGTTGGTACTGCTTTGTACACTTTATCTTTCAATGTTCGCCATAGAAAAAAGTCAAGGTCTGGGGAACCTGCTATGACCTTCAATGACCTTATGTTATAGGGCGTTGAACTCGTTTTAAGCTCCTCTTTCATAATACAGAAAAAAAACATGCCGAACCATTTTAAAAAATGGAGTTGACCTTCAAATGTCCGAAGTTCCTCCACCTGCAAAAAAACTATTATCGCTATTGGATGGCTCCTTTCGTACTGTGCAATTTCATCTCAGCAAATATTTCTGTGAACCTTATAGTTTCGAAGATATCCAAGGTGCTATTAGTTATTGATCTACCCTGTATATACAGGGTGAGGCACTAACTGTTGCCACCTTGAATATCTCTGTATTTATCGAGGTCACAAAAAAATGTTTGAAACAAAAGTTGTACCGTACGAAAGGGGTCATCAAATGCGACGATTTTTTTAATTTGTGGAGGCGCTGTCGTACAGTAAAGGTCACCTCCACTTTTTTAAATGGGACGGTACATTTTTTTTCAACTATCATGTAGAGCATCGGAAACTGCATAAAAAACATTTAGGGGTCAAAGTGGTTCAAGGTCATTTATGATCAAAAAGTGGCATGAACTTTATTTTTATGCGAAATTACCTTTATTCGCAATATGTGAATAAAGGTAATTGCGAACGAAAAAACGACCTTCAAGGTCATTTAAGATCATATAGTGACATAAACTGTATTTTTATGTGAAATTACCTTTTGTCACAGTATGTGAACAAAGGTAATTTTACATGAAAATAAAGTTCATGTCACTTTTTTATCTTAAATGACCGTGAACGAGTTTGACCCCTAATTGTTTTATGCAGTTTTCGATACTCTACAAGATAGTTGAAAAAAAATGTACCGTCCCATTTAAAAAAGTGGAGATGACCTTTACTGTGCGACAGCGCTTCTACTAACAAGGAACATCCCTCAGGTGTCCGCCTCCGATTTTGTTGAAACTCATATATGTGATAGAGCATAAAAAATTTTGAGACACGTATTTTTTTTTATCGGCGGAAAAACGGTTTTAAGGGGTGAAACGCGCCCTCGAAAATAGGGGTGTTTTTCGTTTTTCGTCGATAATGGTATCGTTCTCATCTCCAATGTATAGTACACGAAAAAATAAACATTGTTGCAATTTGAATTTTTTTTATATCTCATACCGTTAAAACGTTATCGACGAAAAACGAAAAACATCCCCATTTTCGAGGGTGCGTTTCACCCCTCAAAACCGTTTTTCCGCCGATAAAAAAAAATACGTGTCTCAAAATTTTTGATGCTCTATCACATATATGAGTTTCAACAAAATCGGAGGCGGACACCTGAAGGATGTTCCTTGTAAGATAAAAAAAATCGTCACATTCGATGACCCCTTTCGTACGGTAAAACTTTTGTTTCAAACATTTTTTTGTAACGTCGATAATTACAGAGATATTCAAGGTGGCAACAGTTAGCGCCTCACCCTGTATAC
This sequence comes from Ophion costatus, assembly GCA_951751655.1. NCBI lineage: Eukaryota > Metazoa > Arthropoda > Insecta > Hymenoptera > Ichneumonidae > Ophion > Ophion costatus. The sequence goes on from OX632360.1 coordinate 31,871,215, forward strand.
ATATATATATATATATGAGGCATTCCACGCAATTTAGCTCGGCCGTGACCTTGACCATTTTTAAATTTGCTGGTTTTTTTTAAATTATAAAATAGTATGCTATGCAAGGAGTATTTCCACAAATAATTAAATTTTTATCGTATGTATTTCAGTAGTCACAATTTTTCGAAAAATCTGGATTTCAGAAAGTTTGGAAACGTTCTAACGCCGATATCTCTTAAATTAATCGATATATCGAAAAATGTCTACCGATCGATTTTTTCATATTAGTTCACACTTTCATGAAAAAAAAGGAAAAAAAATTCAAATCATCGTTGTCAACATTTTTTTCATCGTGTAAAGTGAAAACTATTTTTTGCCATTGATGATTGCCATTTTTTTTTCATTCTCTAAAATAATATGATGAATTCTATGAATTTTAACGCTAGTCCCAATATAGGTCCATTTTTTGGTGTATTTTTTTCAACAAATTCAATTTTTTGTGTCTCGAAAATTCGAGAAAATTTCGAGATTCATAAATATGAATCATATTTATCGTATTCGCAATATTTTTTTTATGTTTTTGTACCATTTCTAAGAAAAATCACGCCTATACTTGGCAAGCGTTCATCCCAAGGTTGAAACATTACATTGTTTGAAATGTAAACATGGGAGTGTTATTATCTCCTACCGTCGAGGAGCGAGGCTCGTGAAACCAGAGTTTTTTAGAACAGTTTGTAAAAGCCGCCAGAAGCGACAGTATCCCTTCACCTGCTGAAAACTGCGAAAGTAAAAGAATTATCTGCTCCAATTTATCGTTCTTTGTCATTGCTATGACATTGAATGTGCATTTTGATCGGTGTCGCAAGCCTTTTGTGTCAAAATCATGCGAAAAAAAAGATCTACGAATTGCATCTGAAGCAATACAGAATAAATTGAATTTACACGGTAATTCTTACTTGTGTTGACAGTGCCGAACAAAATCATTACTTTTTCCGGCGAAAGCAAACGAAGATTGCAGTGCAAGGTCCAAGAGCAATGACCTGCAAGATGACAACGATTTCTCACATTGCTTAGGTACTATGACTTTTTTGTTATAAATTACTTTTTTGATGCATTAAACACACCTTAGTTTTTGTCCTTTGTTGTTACATTTTTGGTGGAATAAATATTCATTCTTTTTTCAGAAATGCTTTCTTCTTGCAAAGAAGAAATTTTATCTCAACAGAGCACTTCTTCCCATGTAAGCATCAAAACATGTTGTAAATTACGCTTTACAGCTATTAAACGAGTCTCCAATTCCATCGAAAAAGTTAAAAAGTGAACGCTACTTACGTGAAAAAGTTGATAAGATTTGTTATAATTTGGAGAGTACATTGCAAATTGCTCCGTGTCATGAATCGACACTCTACGGGGATCGAAATGATTTTGACGGATTAATTGAAATTTAAAAATCAAGTACGCAGACAAAAATACGACCAGGGCAGAAAAATTCCAAATTTTAACATTGTTTCCGATGAACTGGCGTGTAAAGAAAATTTCTCGAGTCATGAATATGACCGAGCATATGGTGAAAATATCGAAAAAACTCATCACCACCACTAGTGTACTTTCCACTCCGGAATCGAAAAAAGGTGGTTAAGATCACATGTTTATTATTTATCACCTTGTTTAGTCACTGTTTGTTCGTTTGTTCAATAACGCCTATTTTCTATAGGTCGACGAACCATTTGCGTTTCTTCGATACATCAAAATATAAAACTATTAATGATGGGTAATTATTTATTTATAAATTCAAATTCAAAATTAAGAATAATCGAAAACATCTCACATTGATGTATATAAGTGAGGCAATGCCCGGAAAATGTCACGGTTATATTTTTTGGAATTTTCTATTTGATACTTATAGTGTCGAGCCACTTCCACGTCTCTTGATAATACGATTAAATATTATAAAACTTATTCTTATTGCAGGAGCTAATTTAAATGCTTTGACCAAAGACACGGTACAACATTTAAGTAATTATAACGATTGCTTCCGAAGTATCGCTTGTGACAATCCATCGTCTCAATGCTTCTTCGGGAAATACGATGCTTGTCCAGGAATAGGAAAGTTCAGGGATTTTTTGTCCGAGGTTCTAGAGAGAAATCATATTGATAACATTACATACAAATACTGGATTTCTAATCCACGAACGACTCTCGAAACAGCTGTAAAATCTTCATTAGATTTCGTCGATTGTTTTGTAACAGCTTGAAAACGCTGTTACCCCATTCATTCATTGCAAAAGAACAAGCGAATTTTATGAAATTGTTGAAAGTTTCATTAATAGAGGATAAATTTCTCATAGTTTGCGATTTTACAGAAAACTATGCATTTGTAGTGCAGAATGAAGCTCCAGACTTTCACTGGAACAATACCCAGGCAACTGTTTTTCCAGCAGTAATCTATTATAAAGTCAACAGTGAACTCTCTCACAGAAGTCTGGTTATCATATCGGATATAAGTAATCACGACTCAACTGCGGTTCCTGTATTCGCGAAAATGATAACCGATTTCGTCAAAACTATTTCGAAAAGCCCTTAAAGAATCTTTTATTTCCCTGACGGAGCTCCCCAACAATTCGAGAACTACAAAAACTTTGTCAACTTGTATTATTATAAAGAAGATTTTGGAATCATGGCGGAATGGCACTTCTTTGCCACCGCACATGGCAAAGGCCCTTGCGATAGTGTAGGTAGCACAGTCAAGCGAATGGCTGCACGCGCAAGTCTCCTATTACAGATGAATAAGCAGATAACAACTGCGTTGGATCTGTATAAGTGGGCGGCTCAGAGGAATAACTTGCCCAATATAACCGCGAAATTCGCGTCCTCAAATGCCTATCAAAATGTAGCACAAAAACTAAGCGACCGGTATAAACGGGTTGTGCCTGATAATGATGGTACCTTAAGGGTAAAAGATTTTTCAAAAGCTGATCAGTTTCGATTGTGTAAACTTTTTAAACGAGTGAGAAAATAAATAACTAACTCTCTCAAGGTGAAAAAATATGCACTTAGTGTTTGATTCATATAGTCTCCTATAATGCATGATTTTTATTATTTCTTCTAGGAAAGTAATGGAAAAATAATTCGTCAACATATTAGATCGGGCTACTAATTGTAAAATTATCACTACAATTACTAATTGTGAATAAGTACAATCATTATTACTTACGAGTATTATTGGTAATAAAAATTATTAGTAATTCATACGAAACACTCGAAATTTTCGTGAAAAAAAATTGGACTTATTTTTTAAAATATACAAGGAAAAATGGGCCCACAGTGGGACTAGCGTTAAAATTCATATGATTCAACATATTATTTTAGAGAATTTTTTGAAAAAAAAAATAAATATCAATCAACTTTTAAAAAAATAGTTTTCACTTTACATACTGAAAAAATGTTGATAACGATGATTTAAATATTGATTCCTTTTTTTATGAACGTGTGAACTATTATGAAAAACATTTATCTATAGACATTTTTCGATATATCTATTAGTTTAAGAGATATCGGCACTAGAGCGTTTCCAAACTTTCTGAAAGCCAGATTTTTCGAAAAATTGTAACTTGAAATACATGCGATAAAAATTTAAAAATTTGTGAAAATACCCCTTGCATAGCATACTATTTTATTTAAAAAAAATCAAAAAATGTTATATGGTCGGGTCGCGGCTGAGCGGCGTGGAATGCCTCATATGCACAAGCATACGGACACACACAACTAATTTTATCAAGGAATTGAGGAACGCAAGTAAGTGGCAAACACTTAAAACCGGGTACAGACCTGAGCCCGAACGCGAATGGAGCAGGCAGAGGTCGCACGAGTATGCAAGTGTGGACGTCACGTCGGTCCGAGGCATGGTAAACTGCCACGAGTCATTCGGCGCATGGCCCCGGATCGAGCCAATCGCTGTCGATCGACCAAAAGAAGTTCGTGCTCGCTTTCGAGGTGATTGTCTAAACATCAACCGTGTTCACCGTGGTTAGAATAGATTGGATCACTTCCGAACAGTTGGCTCGGTTTGCTTCATACGTTCTCAAGCAAAGTCATCATTTTTTAGCGCGAAATCTTCAGTGCAGCCTCGGCCTCCCGCATTTGCGTTCGTGCTCAAGTATATACCCGACACTAACTTCTTTTTTTACTGCATAAATTCGCGCCAGCGCTTTTGTCCTTGTCTCATTTATTTTTTTTAAATTCATACTTTCGCGATATTTAGCGCGCGCAATATCTACATATAAATGAATTCTAGACGTTCTGTAGGTTAACGCATTACGGCGTCAAGGTAATTTGTGGCGATAATTAAACTAGGCATCAGAGTACTTTTGTTTGTGACTTACCGGATCTATTTTATTTACTCCTGCAGTTAGGATAATACTGCCAGACGGCGTGTTCTCGGGTACGGTGGTCTCGTAATCCTTTAGAACAAATTTCACGGGCACTCGGCTACCTGCGCAAAAAATATGCATTCGGAGCATTTATTTACTCAATATCCGATATTATGTATTTTATATCTTATAATACCATCGCCAATTCGCTTGGTTTTGTGTAGTCCAGTTTACTTATCCATGAAAAGCATACCCTGAAATATTATCAATAGACACAGCAGCAAGACGATGGTTCCCGGTGTCGCCTATTTCCGATTCAAAGAATTAATCGAATATGAAGAACAAACGGGCCCTTTTTAGGGCCAATAAATAAATTCGACAAAGATTCTTCGTGTCTCATACTGAAACCATAACACATTCTTCGCAGTGGGGAATAGGGGCAGCAAGCAATACATTGAGCTCATACTTACCCTGGAAAGAACAAAACAGCCAAAACATGGAATCGTCTTGTATTGAACATAGGTTTAAAAAATCCACATTTTCACGTATGAAAAGTCTTTTTTAAGTACTGTTTCAAAAACTGAAACTAATCTTCAGGTAATGAAAAATGAAAGTAATGAAAGGTAATGAAAGAACAACATTTTCATTCTACATTTAATAACATCAAATACAACGCAAAATGTTTACTCATATATCCCAAATATCAATTTGTATTGCATCGAACAAACGCAATGAATGATTCTGAGCACGTCAAGCATTGAAAGGGAAAAAATGAGGATTTCTCAAAGTGAAAAGAGAAAGCTGATTTGCAGACGAGTATTTTTTTTAGATGGCTGATATGGTGGAAAAAAGAAAAGAAATATCTTTCGTCCTTTTTCTAAAAAAATGGATTTTTCGCAGTGATAGAAGACATCGAAAAACTTTCATTTCTCAGTATACAGGAGAAATATACATTTTTTAATGCCTCCGATCATTGCAAAAAAATCACGTTTGGATTTTTTGTGTCGCAGTAAATAAAAAAAATCCCCCCGATGATCCTTATCTTGACGTGGAGGTGAGGCTGAGGCTCGTATCTGGCGACTTCCCGGGCGGGTTCTTTTACCCATTCGGAGGGGGCCGGGCACGGCGGACAAAAAAAGCCCCCTAAGCTAAGGTGTTAGCTACTGTGCCGAAGGCTGAATGGCGCAGGGAGTGCTGCATCCTGTACTGGTGCTGCCCGGATACCGAACGACATCCGGGAGTAATTAGCCAAATGCCAGCAATCACAGCTTCCTTCAGGGGACAGCTGCCTTGAGGGGACAGCTTCCCGGAAGCGGACAACCGGAAGGTTCGGAGCAGGCGGGGGCCGGGCAATCACAGAATCAGCCAAATACCCGCGTCAGATACAACGGCGCGGCGCGACGCTGCTATAAAGAAAACAGTTCTAGGCGGAAAGGGAAGGCCGGAAGGAACCCATCGGCGCATGGGATACTGGGGGTTCCAGGGAGGAAGTTTGAAGGCAGGGACGACTAAACGCAACAAGCCGGAGCACGATACTCCAAGCCCCTCCGACAATCGTCAGGACAGAAGGATCAAGACACAGGAGTAAGGTTCGTATGCCAAGGTCACAAAAGGCCTAGTGGAGCAGGCAATAGTTGCAAAGGGCTTCCCAGGAAGAAAACTAGAACTAGATGAGGTAGAAACCACCAGGAAACGACCAACTGATTAGAGGGCGCATCCTCGGGTTACCCGAGAATACAAAAGCCCCCACCTTCACGGGGTCTTGGGAGAAGGACGGAACACTCGTCTCCACTTGTGCGAACGAGCAAACCGGGGACGGCTTAAAGGCCTCTCCCCGGAACTATAGCTCGGCAAGGCCCGTCTGCGCGTGGTGTCGGTTGGTGACTGGAAACGGGTAGCTTATGCGGAGGAAAGGGGACTGAAGCTCCTGATTGGCTGCGATGCTCACTCTTACCATTATGGATGGGAGAGCTCAAACGTCAACCGGAGAGGTGAAAGCCTACACTAGTGCTTCATGGGTGTCGGGCTAAACATACTGAACAGGGGATGCGAACCCACATTCAGAAACGCACGATGTCAGGATGTTATAGACGTAACCTTCTGTATGGACAAACTGGCGGGCCTGGTGAAAAACTGGAGGGTCTCACGAGAACCTTCGAGTTCAGGTCACAGGCAGGTGCATGTGTCCCTCCAAAATGTGCAGGCTGCCGAACGGTGCCGCAATCCCAGGAAGACGGATTGGGAGGGGTACTGGGCCGTTCTGACGGCCTGGATACCTAGAATCCCCACCAGTTTCCACAACAGAGAAGAGTTAGAGGTAGTAGCAATTCAACTCAGAAACGTTGTTGTAGACGCATACGAGGCTAAGTGCTCGTTAAGGCTCAGTTGTGGGCAGGCCACAGCAACACGGTGGAACGAGGCTCTGGTGAAGCTTGGGACAAATGTAAGAAAAGCCTTCAAAAAGGCTAAAAGAACAGAGACGCCTCAGCGCTGGGGGGCGTTTCGAGCCATCCAACGAAGTTATAGCAGATAAATAGTCTCAGCGAAGATGAAAATCTGGCGGAAGTTCTGTGCGAGTGTAGACGGTGCCCCGGAGGCATCCAGTCGCGGTAGAATTCTGTCAGGACAGGAAGCCGATATACTAGGCCGCGTCAAAAGACCAAACGAGTCATACACCGAAGGCATGGAGGAGTCTTCATGTCTCCTTATGGAGACACACTTCTCTGCTTTTCGAGTTCGTGGTGGACGCGAAAAGGCGTCACCGGGAGCAGGAGCGACGGTCGAGTATGCACCTCGTGAATGGTATCTGGCGGCGCAGGTCGTGCATCCCAGGAGAGTGAACTGGGCGTTAAGTCCTTCCAACCATTCAAATCGCCGGAGCCTGATGGCATCTTCCCGCCACTGCTTCAGGAGGGCCTGGAACAAACCACATGACTCCTAACAAGAATGTTGAGGGTGAGCTTTCACCCGACGCCTTTAAGGGGATGAGCATAGTCTTTATCCCCAAGCCAGGCAGAAACGGGCACGTCCTGAAAAAAGACTTCAAGCCTTACATTCTTTGTGTTAAAAACACTGGAACGTTTGGTAGATAGATGTCTGAAGAGCTTACCGCTGAGCGTGTACCCGCTGAACGATTCTCAGTATGCCTATAGGGAGGGCAGGGCTTCCTATCCTGCCCTGAATCATCTTGTGAGCAAGGCCCAGAGTAGGCTAGCAGATAAAGGGTATGCACTGGGGGTGTTACTAAATATTGAGGGGGATTTCGACAGCACCCCAAACACGGTAATTGAAAAAGTTATGGCGCCATGGAGTGCCTAAAACGCTAATTGAGTGGACACACACTATGCTGGTAGGCAAGCCACGGCGGAACGATTATGAGTGGGAGGCCGGCGAGGGGCTGTCCGCAGAGCGGACTGCTCTTCTCCCTGTCATGCCCCCTAGTGAATGAACCACTGGAAAAACTGATAGGAATAGGAGTAAACGTCTATGGCTATGAGGACGACGTGGCCATCATGGCAAGAGGCGACTTTCTTCCGGAGCTAAAGAAGCTGATAGATAAAGCACTCCAGATCCCGCAAGCCTGGACCGCAGCAAAGGGTCTGGTAGCCAGTCCACAAAAAACCCAAACCATGATCTTCACTAGGAAATGGAAGCCCGCCGCCATCAGCCCAATCAGATTTGGTGGAGGTGAAGTGATAAATTCAACAGCAGTTGAGTACCTTGGATTTAATCTAGACCCGAAACTTAACTGGAACCTGCACCTCGAGATATAGGAATAAATTCTACATTAGCTTCTGGGCTTGTGGACGTGCCATATAGAAAATCTAGGGCTCAAGGCCCTGTGGTTATACAGGGTGATACTGATACCCCGACTAATGTACGCGGCTATCGTCTGGTGGCCGGCCGTCAAGAGAGCTTCGAGCACGAGGCAGCTCAACAACCTACAGGGAAGCTACCTGAGGGCCGCGGCTGGGGTCACAAGGACGACTCCCACGGAGGCTCTGGCGGTGACCTTCTGCCTGCTACCGCTGACCACCAATGTATTTGGGCAAGACAGGTTCACGGCGTACATGTTAATGATCATTGGCAGCTGGAAAAGCACAGGGGTAGGACATACCGACTTAGGGCTCTCACGGAGGCACCCGTTCTCATTGAAACAGGGTAGAATTTCAAGGAAATTCCAGGCGACTAAGACCTTTGTGATAAAAATACCCACAAGAGAGAACTGGAACAATCCAAACTTTCTGAACCACCCGACGGCTGATTCTGGACTCTTGACTGTCAGTGACGCACATACAGGCAGAAAAAAGTCGTGCCACTTTTGTGTCATGATACATATGTGGGCATTCGACCAAAAAAAACATGTTTTTACTACATCGATTTGACTGTAATTTGGTAAATAATCGTTTTTGCTAAGTACCTAAGTCAAAGGTAAGTGCCTTATGGTTTTCAAGGTTGCTGAATCCGATCTGAAATCAAATTTCCAAAATTTAAAATGGCAGGTCCAATACGTCGGATGCAAATTCGAATAATAATTTTTATGCGATGAAAGTGAGCATGTGATTATGTTTGAGGTCGCTGAATCCGAATTTCTGAAATTGAAAATGGCGGATCCAGTATGGGCGGAGAAAACTCGAAAAGTAGTTGGATTTCAACAAAAAAATTTATCGTTAGATGTTTGTGGTCGCGATTTTCGAATTTGAGTCCTGGTTCTATGTATTTGAAGCTCGGGTATCCGGCGTTATGGCGGGGTTATAGCGAATAACATTTTTGCAAACCATTTATGACAAATGATTCATGGTAAAAAATGTAAAAAAATATTTTTTGGTTTTATATCCCGCTCTATGCCGGATCCAGAATCACGCATCGAGGACGTGGCGGTTCTTGAATTAGATTGAGTATTTTTCGTACTCTTTGTATTCAATTTTTTTTTTTACATTTCGTATTTCACTTTTTTTCCGTGCTTGTTGTATTTTTTATTTTCTCTGTATTTTTGTATTCAACAATTTGAAATATTCAGTTTCGTGCTTGGACAACAAATAAAACGAATTCCGGTATTTTACCTAACAAAACCATCATACCTGATACATTTGGATGCAAGGTACCACGTACAGTGGAACGTGACCAAAATCTTTGCACATAATAGATAATACGAGACAAAAAAATCTCACGGTAGACAATTATATTGTTTATAATGCTTTTTATATTATAAATTTAACTCTATTTATATTATAAATATAGATGTTTTCTCGCATTTGGGCGCTCAAATTAAAATCAACTCAATTTAATCAATACCGATTTTTTCCCCGCCATATTGGATCTGCTAGTTTGAATATTGATAACCCGATTTCAGATTCGGATTTAGCGATCTAGAAAACCATAAGATACTCACAGGGAACATACCTCACATGTCCTCCTGCGATTTTGTTAAAACTTTTATATGCTATGAAACATTGAAAACTAAGCGACACATACTTTTTATCGGCGGAAAAACGGTGTTAAGGGTTAAACCCAGTCATCAAATAGGGGTAATTCACCCATTTATTTTTATTGTTTTTTGATTGCGCTCTAGTGGATTTTTCATCGCTTCGGATTGGAAAAATTTTCGTTTTTCCTTCATTGCGATCAGTAGTAGGGCTGGAGCGGTTCTAACTCCGCGATCTCAGTGGGCAGCGGGGCGGGGGTGTCCAGCACGCGGAAACCGAGTGCGGTGGTATGGCGGAGGGGGAGGGGTCGCCGGTCGCGTGTAACGTCACAGAGGGGGATGTCAGGGGCCTCGGTGGAGGGGGTAGCCATGTGGTCCGAAGACTACTGGAAGGGCGAAGCCACCGTCGACGAGTGTTGGGGGGGGGGGGGGGCGAAAAATTATGATTTTAATGTGTGTGCGTGTGTGTGCGTGTGCGTCGGAAAATTTTCGGTAATATGAAAATGCTAGGCGCCAGATGAAGGGTGGCCTTTCAAAAGCCCTCTATTTATGACCTGCAGCTGTCTTGGTTCCATTCCGAAAGATAATATCAAGATGTTTGCATGTGTGTCACCCCCGTCTCAAAGCTCGCCGACACTCGAGACAGGTCCTGACAGGTTCCACGGAAAAACTATAAACTTTAGGGATTTATCGTAGAAGGCCTTTGGCGCCGATGGACCACTTGAGCACACTCCAAAATGTCGGGGTGAATAGGTTGGCTTATTGTGGGATCGTTTGCCAGAACATCATCGGAACGATAGTAAAGTGATATATCTCCCATCTATGGAGCATTATAATACGCCACAGATGAAAGATCACATGGCTCCCCTTGTCAACGTCGGGAGTGTAAAAAATGCTGTCAGGAAGAAAATTGTCCACGTACGGGGTTCTTTGAACGTGTTTGAACCAGTTTTATAGGAATATGAAAAAATGTCGGGAGGGGGAAAATTCTCCACGTATGGGGTTCTTCGAACATGTTTGAACCTGTGTTTCACGATCGGAAAAGTGGGGAATAGTTTGAAAATTGGAGTGGGGGGTTACGAAGGAGCATATAAATTCGTGGTCCATGCTCAGATTACACTATTCCACCGCAACATTAATATGTCTCCAAAGAGGAACTTTGAAATTGTGGGAAAATTGGATTTCACGAGTATCAACAAAGTCAGCCGGGTGACGGAATTCCTTTCAACGAAGAAGCTGTCAGAACTCCGCCTTCACTCGGATCACCGAATCTCTGACATGAGGGCCGTGCCAACTAAGTTTGGGAAACGCTACATCGCGGACATCGCAGATGAGTTCACTGTCTTCTGACCAGCGCGACTTGTGAAGGCCTTCGGCGAAGATTTGGAAACGTTCGAGCATATGCGGCAAGCGGCACGTGATCATCATCTCTGGATAACATACAAAGATGGAAAAAACAAAAGCATGGACTTTTTCCAAATCTGAGTGGAAAACAGCAAATTCGATGGAGCAGCATCGTTGAGTGGAACAACCGTAGGCATCACAGTCGTCTCGCCATCGTTTTCAACGTTTTATGTGTTGATTATGTAAAAATGTATTTAAAAAAAACTGTTTTATCGAAATGTAAGAGAAGGAGAAGTTCAAAGAGAAGGAGAAATGTATGAGAAGGAGAAGGAAAGAGAAGGAGAAGTTCAAACTATTTTCATCGTAGAATAAAGAATACAAATAACATATATTTTCATCGAAATGTTTTTTATTCATTTAAAAAAATCCCCGCTCACACAACGCTTCGTATACACTCAACCAGCTTTTTACAGATTGTACATTCTCATGGGCGCAGTTGTATTTCGTGTTGACCAAATTATACGGACATTTGGAGTTTGCGATTTTCGGCAACTTCTGCAGCGATGGACAGTCCAGATTCTCCAAGTCGATGACCTTTGTTGCGGGATCCGTGAATCTTGATAGCCATGCGCGTTTCTCGAATCCCATCGTATAGATGGTAGGAGCTCCTTACAAGATTCCTCGTATTGTCTTTCTAGATGCCTCGTATGGTATGCCGCCGTGATCCCATCGAATACCATGGAAATTGCGTTCCAACCACTTATTTGTCATTATGTACTTGGCCGGTAAAGAATCCCATGCAAATGGTGTGTCGGAGGTGAGCGTCAGCGGTTCAGCATCCTTGTCGTGGAGTTTGACGATGGACATCTCCTTTAGGACAAATTTGTTGATGGTTCTCTTGAAGCCCTGCACATCGACGATATGCTCCATGTTGACTGATGCGGGTGCGAATCGTTGGCATGATTTTATACCAATTTTTTAACCCCATCACTGACTGAATTGTACTCGACAATACGATCATGGAGGATCATGCAGTATGCTGAAGTTTGTGGTGGAATATGGTTTTTCAATTCAAATTCAAGACGCACGTCAACAGGGCCGGACTTGAGCGAATCGTATTGTTTTGAGCAGTAGATGACAACGAGGGGGGCTTTTTCTAAAAATTCCATCCTGCTCAGCCTTGGTTCAGCCTCTTCGTTGTAATAGGTCGGTTGAAAGTTTGCATACATCTCGTAGAGTAGAGCATATTGATTTTGATCAATGATCAAAATCAAATTTCCATATGCATAACATTGTGAGTTGAGGTATAGTTTGACATCGCTCATGTTACAGTGATCTAAATGGCTTGCATTTTGTTGTTACTTATTTTTTCGCCCCGTCTGCAGCGCGCGTCTGACATAACATGGCTTCTCCAGCTGATTCGAGGTTTTCACAGAACACACGTGCTTAGAGGTGGCAGGCAGCAATGGATATTCATACAGTTCCCATGTCCGAAAACTCATGGAGATAGGTGCGTCTTTGGCGAGAAACTTTAACAGCTGAATTTTTCGTTGATCCGAGACTGTTACATACTGTACGAGCCATTCTATTTTATATAATATGAGCTTGTAGTCTTCGGCGGCCGTGTGTACAATAGCATTATCATCGGTCTTTGATCCCGTGAGAATCAATTCATGCCTGGCATTCACAACAATTTTACGATAATCTTCGGCAAAGCGAGGAGAATGCTGAGCGGTATAAACAAATCAAAGTTTGCCGATAAATCTACAATCTGCTTCGTCTCTTCGACATCGAGACATCTAGTATTTTCGAGCATAGAGCTCTTGGCCGGTGAGAGAGATGAATATCCCTTCAATACACTCGTAATGCCGACATTCTCATTACGATCGATTTCTATGGCATTCAATTCATATCGCACTTCCTCGAACAAATGACAAATGGCATTGTTGACGAGACTTGTAGCAGTGGTTGGCGTCCCATCACGGCTGAATAATTTCCCACATATGTGTAGGGAACTCTTGCTTGGCAGAATGGAGAGGTCTTGATGTTGGGGATGGCAATACGAATTTCATCGCTGTTATTGAAGGTTGAAGATGCGTATGGCTGATGAGCGTGGATCTCGCAATGGACGATTGATTCATCACAGACCACGGGCGTCTGAATGTTTACAATTTCTTCTTCCATTTCATACAGCATATGCACAGCGCACAGACTAAATAATTTTTTACACGCTTTTGCCACGCACTTTGAGACCCAAATACCTCAAGAGTAGCACGTTTTGAGACGTTAGCACTTCGGGCACTGATCGACGACTGATTGTTTTTATCCATTGTCGTTTATTGTTATTGGATGATCTATTGAAAACTATACCCATCACGACTTTAAATACAGGCGTATGGTGCTTCACCGCGGAAATTTACCAATCATCGTCCTGATCCACTATGCGAACGTGTATCGTATCAATCGGTCGACTTGTGATGGGTAGATAAATTACATGCGAGGGAACTTCAATGATCTTATAGTCCGGTGGCACAGATGGAAAGAATTCATGAATTGTGTGTACTTTTTGTCCGTTAATATAGGCCCCAGCGGTAATGTTGCACTCAACGCGTGGGGCTTTCACTTTAAGAATGGCTACAGGAAGGTCAGATTCATGTCTTTTATTGGCTTCCAATTTGCGTGCAGTGAAGCCTAGTAATTGTCCAATAGAATCTGTTGGCTCAAAATTTACATCGTGATCACACTTGATCTCACTGCGTAGCGTATTATTATTGGGTTTAATGGTGATGCTGATGATTTTACGCGAGAGCTCTGCTTGTACAAGCGTCTCGATATCCTTTATTTCATAACTATCCGTAGGTATCGTCAACACCTCATCTCCCACGTAAAGGTTATCGTGACCATCGTCGACATTGGGAATAGAGTTGAAAGTCAACAGTTCCACGAGACCGAGAGTATAATTTTTGTGTGGCGAGAGTTTGATGGGGGGAAAGTATTGCACCTCGAGTATGGATGATGAGCCAAATATGGTCAATGCTAAAATTTCATCCGTGATACTGGTAAAATGACAACTGAATTCTTCCCGTCATTTCCCCTCTATGTATAGTGGATATTTGTCTTTGTGCTGTGATTGTTGACAAAGCAATTTCAGACACAAATGTCAACATTCAATCGTATCATATTCCTGATACCATTATAATTATAATTTACGCTTCCAACACGAAAATATCAATGATCTTATAGCCCGGTGGCACGGATGGAAAAAAATCGTGAATTGTGTGTACTTTTTGTCCGTTAATATAGGTTCCAGCGGTAATGTTGCACTCAACGCATAGAGCATTCACTTTGAGAATGGCGACTGGAAGGTCGGATTCGTGTCTTTTATTGGCTTCCCATTTGCGTGCGGTGAAGCCTAGCAGATGCCCAATAGAATCTTTCGGCTCAAAATTTACCTCACACTCACACTCGATCTCACTGTGTAGCGTATTGTTATTAGGCTTAATGCTGATTTTGATGTTCTTACGCGAGAGCTCTGCTTGTACAAACTCCTTAATATCCTCTATGTCATAACTGCCCGTAGTTATCGTCAACACCTCAACTCCCACGTAAAGTTTATCATGGTCAATGTCAATATTGGAAATAGAGTTGCAGGTTAACAGTTCCACGAGACCTAGAGTATAATTGTGTGTGGCGAGAGTTCCATGGGTAGAAAGTATTGCTCCTCGAGTATGGACGATGAGCCAGATATGGTCAATGCTACACTTTCATCTATGATGCTGGTAAATTGACAACTGAATTCTTCAATTCATTTCCCCCCTATATATAGTGTATATATGCCTTTGTGTGGGAATTGTTGACATAGAAATTTAAGGCACAAATGTCCATATTCAATCGTATCATATTCCTGATATCTCGTATAATTATATTCAACGCTACCAACACCAAAATATCTCATGAGTTCGGATGGTGGTGGAAGATTGCCGAGACTATCAAAGTACATGACTGTCCATCCAGTCGTTTTGTAAGCGACTTAGGACCGACGTTTTCATCCAAATTAACAATTGCTGCTTCACATTTAAGGGGTCCGCTTGCTGGCAATGTATCGCGCATGTAAACTCCACAAAAATGCGGAATTTGTAGGATTTTCGCATATTTGAGAAGGTCGATGTCGGTGAGAGGTCGGTGAGGTAGCGTAACTTCTAGTTTTTTGGCTTAATATGAAGACCCAATCCCTGCTTATATGGTTTCAGATGTAGACCCTTACCTAATGCAATCGCTTCAATTGTTCTATTATGGCGCTTACTTTCATCCAATTCACGTTTAGCTGCTCGAGCAGCATTTACCACTTTAGCTATACTAGCCGCACCACCTGACAAAGCAGCCGCAGCGCTAAAACCCGCAAAAATGGGCACGACGAACGGTAATAAACCACCAATTTTATGGGGACCAGGTCGAACTCGCGGTGTGCGTACTTTACCACCTTGCATCTTTACAGCTGCACGAGCACCGTTTAGAGCTGATTTGATAATCTTATGCGGATCATTGCTTTGAATGATTGTCTTCTTTGCAGCGCCAATTATCTTTTCCAAACAAACACCACCCTTGCGAGCCTTCATCCCCATACCAAAATTTCCCTTGGTCTTCATAATATTTGTCACGCCCCAAGCACTGGCTTTTTCGCCGATACTGGCGTCTCGCGCGGTAACACGTTGCCTAGCCTGTTCAGCCAACACTTTATCGCCAAATGTCTCGCTTCAAGGTTATCCGGATTTTTCGAATAGGCAATATCGTGTTGTTTGCAAGCCGTATCCAATGGATTAATGCCCGGATCACCACAAGCAAGGCGCTTGGCCAATTTTGTGCCAGGTCCACAATACCCAGGCAGATGTAGTTTAATGGGGAATTTGTTGATTAGGCGATTGACCTAACCCTTACCACTCTTGCGATTCACGATCATGTCTAAAGAGAATACGCGACTGACGGATAATCCTTATGAGAATTCTATTTATATGATTTGACCGTTAGTCGTGTATGAGATGACGTCCGAGAAGTAAACTATTGGAGGCGGACTTCGCGTCATAAATTTCGACGAGTTTGTCGAAGACGGTCGGAGGAAACAAAAACGTCATGGGAATTTATTGGCGGATAGCATACGTGCACTGTTTTGCGGTCCACCGAATTGTGGGAAAACCAATGCTATGCTCACACCCATCATCCATCCCAACGGTTTGAGATTTCAGAGCATTTACTTGTATTCGAAATCGCTGAAGCAGCCAAAGTATAAGTTGCTCGACCGATTATTCGAACCTGTGAATGGAGTAGCATGTCATCCGTTCAAGGCGCATGAACAAGTGATATCGCCAAGTGATGCACGATCCGACTCTATATTCATATTTTATGCCTTCTTTTCCATGAGAAGACACGAGATTGTTGATAGTTTTCATCTGTGTTAGACGTACACCCGTATCCCCAAACATCTCGTAAGCAAATTTCATGGTGCTTTTCGAGCAGGGTGATATGAATCTCAAACACGTGTACAACGATCATGTTAATACGGATATGACTTATACGTGCTTTAAAAATATATGCATTAAATGCTGGAATTCTGACAAGTATGCATTACTCTTGATTGATAAGGATAGCGATATTAATGAGCGTCGATATAGACAAGGTTTTGATTATTTTCTAACCATTGATAAATGAGTCATCGCTGGTGACTGAAGATACAGTTCTGTGCACGCCTTGGCAGTGACAACATGAAGACCGGACACCTGTTGCGGGAAAAAGATGTATTGCGCGAAATTGCCAAGACGAGCGATGCAATCAGACGAACGCGTCGGATGAAGAAAATTGGAAAAGATAGCGATGAGCGGAGAATGCAAGATGTCTTTAAACCTATAGTGGGTCCATTCGAGAAATTGGTGTCGTATAAAGACGGTGAGGTGGCGAAGGAGGAAATTAAGGATGAAAAAGTGAGTGATCATGCTTAACAAGGTGCTGAAGATGAGTTAAATAGTGTGAAACATCAATTGAAGAATGAGACACAAGATTTCTTCAAGAGTGAAACGCAAGATTCGTTTAAATTGATATATGAGGATGATGATGACTCGCAAAATGTCGATGAGCTGATCAGCGAATATCTCCTGCTATTAGAAATACATAGAAAGGCAAGCTTGGATGTAATATACGGTGTACGGAATCTTGCAAACAATTAATTAATGATTGGCAATTTCTCCGATAATTTTCGACTCTCAACATATTCGTGTGGAAGATGTGACTTATGCGAAATCTGTTGGATTAACGGAGCTGCTGTTTAAGAAAGTGCCCAATGTCGAAACTCTCATACCGGACGATTTGAAAAACTATGAAACAATTGTCATCTCAACGAATGCGCGCAAAAATTTGATAAGCCTAGTGAGGCTATACGGCGTAACACCAGCCACAAATTGAACACATATATCGCAAATATATTCGATCATCATGTGGGACAGGGTATGCCAAAGTATAAACTAGCTAGAAAAAACAGCTAATTGGACTATATTTATTGGGACAATCCAAACGGGCTAGTAGATCGTCTTCGCTTACTTCTCGCATCACAAGCAGCCGGAAATTCGGCACATGCGGATGAAATTATATTGATTATCGAGGAATTGCGTGAAGCTGAAATAATTTTATAACTCTGCATCGGAGAATTTACGCATTCTCAATATGAGTATCCATGTGTTTGGACTCCAATTGCGTAAGAGCGTACTCCTCAGTAAGCAAGGTCCTCCAGGCCACCCTGGGATTGGGCTTAAAACCACGGCAGATGGTCATTATGACGTGAGACAGAAACGATTGTGTAACATTGCTAATTCGGAAGGGGAAGACGACGCCATCCTCTAAGTGCTTTACACAAAAGATCCCGAACTATCATTAAGAACATACGCAAAGAAATGAATGAGAGTCGCCAGTTGCTGGTTAATGGACATGAAGCTAGGATAAGAGACATTGCAAAGACTCTCGAGTCCGATGTCAAAAGTCTACAAGATTGGGTGATTCGTAATTCAAACGGCATTGATGAATTGGATGCAGGACTGAGTGGACTGGAAAATGAACGAAAAAAGGGGCGCTCTCATGTTGGAGCCTGCTCGACGAAACTATCCGCGTCGGCATGTGGACATCCGTGGCTTGGACGAGAATTCGCAACCTGATCTCGTGGATATGTCATCATACGCTTGTCAAAACTCCAAACGCAAATTTCCCCTTACCGTCATCGATACCTTCTCAAAATTCGCCTGGGCCATGCCAATGCTAGGGAAGAGTGGTAAAAGTGCAGCCGCTGCAATGAAGTCGATCCTCGTTAAGGGACGCATACCGCAGAACTTACACGTTGATCGGGGATAAGAATTTTAGAATTCTGACTTCAAGGCCCTCATGAAAAAGTACAATATTCACATGTATTCAACATATAGCAACTTGAAGGCATCAATTTGGGAGCGTTTCAATCGTACATTGAATAATAAGATGTGAATGCGATTTAGTCTTCGTGGTAATTATAAGCGGATCGATATTCTTGATAATCTAGTAGCCGAATATAATGATTCTGTACACCGCACCATTAAGATGAAACCAAAAAATGTCAATGCGGAAAATGAGGATCACTTGCAGCAGGTTTTCATTAAGCCTCGACCACCATTGAAAAGACAACCCCAATTGGCCGTTGGTGATAAAGTGACAATCAGCAAATTTAAGACTCTTTTCAAAAAGGGTTACACACCAAACTGGACAACGGAAATATTTACCATATGCCGTGTGAAAAGATTGCATCCGGTGACGTACCACTCGAAGGACCATAAAGATGACCCGATCTTCGGTGGTTTCTATGAACATCAGCGTCTCAGTGTCAAGCACCCCGATATCTATCTCATTGAAGCAGTATTGAAGAAGCGCGGTAATCCAATGTTTGTAAAATGACTAGGTTTCGACAATAGCCACAGTAGATGGATAAGCAAATCCGATTTGTAGTCGGCAATAAAGAAAATGTGACCGAAATTTTTTTCGACTTTTATGACTTACTACCGCTTTGCGTGTTCGCATGGCGCTCCATTTTCTCTAACCCCTTTTTCCCCCACTCTCGAAAAGTGCATGATGGAAAATAATGGGTTCACATGGATTACCAAAGCCGTTAACGTATATACAGAAATCCGTTTTTACATAAAATATTCACAACAAAAATGTACATAATTTTAACGAGCTTTACATTGAGTTAATATTGACACAAAATATACACCATTTTCACAAGTTTTACATCGAGTTGATATTTATTATAAAATATGCACAATCTTAACAAGTTAATATTTACAAAAATGTAGATAATTTTTCACGGTGGTATGGCTATAATGCCCCCATGGTACGGTTTCACGTATGATATACCGCTTATCGTCATGAGGACTCTGAGCAATTTTCGTCTCGCGAATGGTGTACACATTGTGCAACTTCGATCGAATACACGTTTGACTACGCTCCATTTCAACTTCTTCCTTCAAGCATCGAGCATAATCTTCAAATGTGATTGTCCTAGCCACAACACTGCTCTTGACGCCTTGAACTTTTCTAGTCTCCTTCTTCCCCTCGGCGTGTGTCGCATACATTTTCGATCGAAGTCTGATGAATTCGGTCATAATTGCACCATTGCATTCGTCTTTCAAGAGATTGGGTACCTTCTCGTTAGCAAGCGGCATACCATGCCGATTGTCCGCTGAATAGTTGCTCGTATACAATTTTACAATGTCGGGCTTCATGTCTGCATACACATCTTCGCTCTCAATGTCATATATGAGGCTATCTGTATCGGTATACATGACTTTACATTTATCGCGATACAGAGGTACCATATACTCGTGATGAAATTCATACAAACACGTTTTGGATATTTCGAGTATGCACATACCCACATATATCGGCTTGTTGAATTTCACCTCGAGATTGCCCAATTCTATGGCAATGAGGTTTTCCGAAAAAACACTTCGGCTATGCAAGTTTGGCTTCGCAATCATTGCCTCTGCACCATACCGCCCCTCCCATTTTGTCAAAAGCTTCACATCTACATGATTGCGCACTTTCTCCATCGTTTTGCCAAACACCGCATTATTCATCAGCTTAAATAAACGTTTTTCAAGATCATTTTTTTGCCAGCGTTCGAAACTGAGTATTCACCTCGATATATGAACGTAGCCATGGGGATTGTGTAAACTGCAATATTCTATGGACTTTTGTGAGGCGATTCCATGACGTAGACACTGTTATAAATTTCTAGAGTGGATGATGTAGCGTTCTTTATCGCAGACGATTGCTAGCAGCTTCTCCTGCCGTGTATCCGGCGGTTTTTCATGTATTGGACAAAATGGCAGGTGTTTGTGCGCATCATGTACAGATTGTGGATATTCCATGTCGACCTCAAGGATGTAGCCTACAGGTGAATCCAGGTGATGGATGATGGATCAAAGTTGGACACGTCGTTGACCCATCGAACATCTGCGTATGGCTAAAGTTGACACATTGCCCATCCATACAAATTGTTGACATCGAAATACATCGAGTATGACGATGCTTTCGATGGATCAAATGACTCCATGTACTTGTTATTAGCATGTGCATATCGTCTTGAGCATTGACCAAGACCACCGCGTATTCCCCGCTCAACAAATAAAACCCATCGATGTCCGTTAATAATTCAAACTTGACATTCGTATGCTTTAGCATTGCATCCCAGGTGTACCCGGGCAATATGTAATAATACGCGGGGTCCAGCCCATAACTCTCAATGCATGTGTCCCGAAATTTTTCGAAAATATCGGCTAATACCAAGACATCTGTCTTTAAGTCCAGATCGCTGTATTCACCCAGCGTTCGAATGGAGAACCGCTCCCGAGTGTTCTCAGCATGTGCATACTCGCTCTCCCATACTGTAGCATCTGTTAGGGAAATGTAAAATGCGTCACGTGGCCGTAGGCAAGGGTCGTCCAATTTGGTCACGTCGTCAATATACTCATAAGGGAAAACCCCTTTTCGCGTTAGCAAATTGAAATCGTCTGTCAATAGTGTTGGGAATTGCCTGCGTAACATGTTGATGTTGTCCTCGGTCAAAAATGAGGCTAATTTGTCAAGACTGGTGTTGAGAAATTTGTAGGAATCGATTAAGCGTAATTAAATGTTGTGTTTTGAATCGCCTGTAATTTCAACATGCTTCGTAAAGGAGACGTATTTCTCCTTTGTGATTGGATGTACATTGGTTCTTCTTTTGAACGCTGTGGCTACTTGCTTGATTATAAAACGTCATCATAACCCGATAAAATGTGGTAAAGTACAGGAATGAAAAATGACTGTTTGTAATTAAAGTGCAGTTGGAATGGTCAGGGCCTCTATAGTGTCTAGTCAGATGGCATTGATCGCGAACGCGTACATCTTCTTGCGCAAATGGTTTCCTACATATGTGACAATGAGTCGCTGCTCGAAAACTTCCCCACTCACTCGGTGTTGAATATACCATTGGCACGCTGTCGCAGAAAATTTCTTTGATACGCATTGCTAGATTTTTAAGTTCTTCAGCAAACCATGATATGCAATCAGCACTGCGACGTGAGTGATACGTCGAGAGATAACGATTCGTCATTCGAACAACGCACGTAATATCCGATACTAAACACTTCATGGTGTTGATACATATATTTTGCTCGGTTCTCTGCATCAGTGTTTGCCAACACACACTCCAAATCGTCATACACAATGAATGGATGTCGCCCTCTCTGGCTAAAGTTGGTGAATTGGAGCTATTTATTGGTGTCACTCGGTAGTCGGATCGCGTAGTCGTTTATTGCTCCACAATCGAGCTCATGCGATTTCAATTTTTCCTCCGATCTGAAGTAATGCAAATACCTGCGAAAAGGGGGGGATTTTTTTCACTCTCAATATATATATATATATATATATATAAAATTATGTATTAATAATGTTCAATTTACACACCGATCGCATATATATTTTTTCTGCTCCCTCTTGCTCAGTTGCGCCCTCACGAGTCTCGACAGGTTCTTGATCCATAGGAAATGCCATTGTCGTCCTCAGTATCATCTTGCATGTATATCACATTGATATGCTTTTCCTTCTTGTGTTGAGTTGCGCGTATTGAAACAATGTCCTTCTTGGTGGTGGTGGTATACACGTTGATCGATACATTATTATGTAACTCAAATTTCTCAATTCGATGTACCGTCACCGGATATTCGATATCCTGAAGATTCAGGACTGTCGAATAATGCGGATATGAAGTTGGATGGTCACTGTTTCGTTCGGCCGGGTATAGAGCAGCGACAACTGCCCATGCGAAACATGCGTTATCGTTCGATTTGACGTTAATCACAGCCCTCTTCATCATTATTTCCCGGGGCAATGACATGGAGCACCCAGTACGCATCGGATTATACTTATTCACATTTATCGTGAGGTTAAGTATTTTCCGTAAAGCCAAGCCACTATCACGTTCTTTAAATTCGTCGAGTGAGGTTAAATTGGGCTCAATAACACGCTGTTCATACCACTCATTCAAATCGGTTGCGCTGAATAGTTCGCAGTTTCGCGTGTTGACACTTTCATTGGCATGTTTGGCTCCACTCGCGAATTCACCATTAAACACTGTATTAACTTTAATACTGCTGTGCTTGCCGATAATATTTTGCACATGTTGAAGCACTAGGTCGCGAGCATCACTAAGAAACTGTTTCGGCTCGATGTGGCTGCGATTGATGATGGACTCAGTCAATATCCGACCCTCGAAGGTTGTGTCAATCTCGCGCCAGATTAACCCATGATCACCATGTCCTGCGCCCGTGTGTATAAGACGGCTTCGCACAGAATTCCTCAATCCCTTCAGGCGCTATTTGGGCTATTAGTGACTGTTGATGCCCAATTAATAATCGCGGGCGCTTGATCCGACTCTGCGTTCCGAGCCCTTCGATGACCTCGACGCATCGTTGATCCCACGCAGCAAAATCTGCGAACGAGCGTAAAAGCACGGCTTGGTCGTGCAAGATTTGTTCCACGTTGTATTAACGAGTACGAAAAACTTCCACGGTGTCGGCCGACTGACTGCTTCATGCAAAGTGTGGCCAGCTTTGAGCGCAGTGGATCATTAAAACCCTCCTACAAAAAATATATTTTTCGGCTCTCTATGCCGGGAGAACACCAGTTTTCCAATAACGCGTCGGTACAGATTGCCCGAGGAAGGCTATACGAAAAACATGAAGTCGGGATGCATCAGGTCAAAAGATTTCATTGGTCCTGCAGTTCAAGTGTTCCATCGGCGCCAAAAGTCTTTGACGATAGATCCCTAAAGTTTATAGTTTTTCCAAGAAATATGTCGTTTTCATGCATATTTTTAATACCTAAGCGATAAAACATTCCCATCGTGAGTCGCTACGAATGTCGACCAAGACGCCCGACTTGTCGAGACGTGTCTCAAGTGTAGGCGACATTTGTGACCGGGTGGCCTCGCATGCAAACATCTTGACCAAGTGGTTCATCCGCAGTCACAGTCTTTGATGATAGATCCCTAAATGTTACAGTTGTTCCAAGGAACCTGTCTGGACCTGTCTCGAGTGTCGGCGAGCTTTGAGATGGAGTGGACACACATGCAAACATCTTGACATTATCTTTCGGAATGGAACCAAGCCAGCTGCATGTTATAAATAAAGGGCTGTGAAAGTCCGCCCTTCATGTGGCGCCTAGCATTTTCATATTACCGAAAATTTTCCGACCCATATATGGTTGTCACACGCACACACACACACACACACACACACACACACGCGCGCGCGTCCCACACACAACCCAGACAAAGTCAAACAAACCCAACACGGGTCTACGACGGCTTCCCC
The DNA here is from genome assembly GCA_951751655.1 of Ophion costatus. Lineage (NCBI taxonomy): Eukaryota > Metazoa > Arthropoda > Insecta > Hymenoptera > Ichneumonidae > Ophion > Ophion costatus. Next base: position 31,895,250 of record OX632360.1, read on the forward strand.
CTTCCAGTAGTCTTCGGACCACATGGCTACCCCCTCTGCCGAGGCCCCTGACATTCCCCTCTGTACGTCACACGCGACCGGCGAACCCTCCCTCCCTCCACCACCCTACCCCCGCACTTGACTGCCCCGCGCTAAACACCCCCTCCCGCTCCCCCTTGAGATACTGGAGCTACAAGCGCTCCAGCCCTACTACTGCGATCGGTCGACCGCTTGTGGATGAAACTGCAATATTACCCCTTTGGCATGCCTTTCTTCGACGGCTGGTTTTACCCCTTAAAAAAGTTTTGTCCGCTGATAAAAAAATACATGTCGTATAGTTTTTAATGCTTCATAACATATATAAGTTTCAACGAAATCGAAGGACGACACTTCAGGTATGTTCCTTGTTAGTTTCGTCATCATGAAACTATTTCTCGAATTTGCATCCGCCATAATGAATCCGCCATTTTGAATTTTGATAATCCGTTTTCAGATTCGGATTCAGCGACCTCAAAAACAATGAGATACCCTTAAGGTGTAGCAATTCTGAGTACGTTTCTTGTAAACTGGCTTGGCTAGTTTGAAAAATGTCACTTTTTTTACATTTGATGAATAAAGAAAATATTAAAACCATTGCTTGAGTTTAAGTAAAAAATAATTATAGGATATATCATGATATTTTTATAAGGTACAACAAGCGATAATGTTTTTGAGGGGATCTTTTTTATTACTTGGCGTTCATTTTTTTCCTTTTTTTTTAGATATATTGTCAAACCCCGCGCGGTTTCCTCCTTGAATTTCTATGAAATTTCGGATGTTTATAAAGTTGGCTGAAATACTTGACACGTATATTTTTAAATATATTGGTGAAACCCCATTTGTATGAGAAGAGACCCCTTCAAAATTGGGAGTTCGTTTCGTTTTTCGGCAATAGCTTTGAAATGGAACGAGATACGTACGTATTTCAATGGAAAAAATCTTTCATTTGTTTAGCACTACATGAGTATGATGAGAACGATGCAAATTACAAGAAATTTCTTCTTGTTTTCGACAAAAAAAATAATTTTTCAATCCATATCTACTGAATGCTATTATTGGTTGTTATGGGATCTAGCCGTCGGGGTGAAGCACGAGTGGAGAGTCCTATGCTTACGGATGGGGCCGATTGACTAGTAGCAGAATTGGGCCGTTCTGGACAAAAGTGGTGACAAGGAGGGTGCGGGTCGAGGGCCACGGGAGGGGTTTAGTCATGTAGCGGGAAAGTGGGCGGTGGGGAGTCTACTGGGGGGGGGGGGGGTGGATGGCTGTATCGCGAGGGCCTGGGACCCTTTCGGGGAATTGGGGGAGGGGATGACGATTCGCGGCTCGTGGAGAGGGGTACGGGGAGACCAGCGAGTGACGTCACGTGGGGGAAGCGGATGCCCAAAACACGGGATCCATGGGGAGGGGATAGCGGTCGCCGGCGCAGGGCAAGAGGCCGCTGGAAGCCAAGGGACTTCGCAGACAGTGCGACAATTTTCTGGAGAAGAGGGCGTTTTGTATACAGGTGAATCGTCTTTCCAGACAAGGAGGAAAAAATTGTCTTAAACATGTGGATATAGATGTGAAACCGTCTATGCCACTCGCTTGAAAAATGAATGCAATAGAAGTAGGTATGCCAGCACACGTTTGGGTAAAGGGCCCAAATCTTTAGCGCTTATGCACCCAATCGAATTCATTCTGTTCCCTTCCGACCCCTCCATTCTTATAACATTGTAATAAAAGAAAACTATGGTGCAGTTGCACACTTCTAAGAAAGAGGAGAAAGACAGAATATAACTTGACTGAATGAAAGCGACTTTTTGTCATTTTTACGTAAATACCATCTCTTGGAACCTTCATTCAACGCGCGTAAAAATGGCTGGGAACATTCCGCAGTTAGAAAAAAATCTGCGCGATCAAGCCGCACTCATAAATTTGGTGGAGGAGTATATAGTGTGGGAGCAACAATGTGATTGGTGTGTAGAGTCGTGCGAAATACAAAGCTGACTTAAGCGACGGCGATTCACGCTCGGAAATTGGCGATCATTGGTAGCACGAATTGCTCGCTTAGAAGGTTTTAATTGATTGATACGGCATTTCAATATCATGTCCTCACTGGTTGCGTTATCAATAACGAACACAGTGAACCTCATCTGCTTCTCGAAGATGCCTGTGATATGATGCTTTTACATGTGCAAGACATTACCAAGAAACAATCCAGTGTGAATGTGAATAAAGTTTTCAATAGTGAATTTGAGGCGGTGACAAACGGGCTAACAAAAGTATCAACACGGAAAACTTTGAACTTTTTACCACATCCTATTTATGTGAGTGGTATACACAACGACCTGTCGAGCCTACTCTGGCATCCCTCGAAGATTTTCAAAAACGTGATAGCGGGTGGTCATCGTCGCGGATACTAAACTTAACTTTAAATATCAGCAAATACAATCTAATGCGTGCAGGATGTCAATCTGTTGTGTCGCGGAAAATAATCATGAAGAATGCGGTGGTAAATATAAAGTCGAATAATGACGCGTGTTTCGGGTGGTTAGTGATCGCTGCTCTTCATCCAGCGGAAACACATGTAAACATGCTAGCTTCGTATCCTCATTACTCAACTGTACTGCAGATTCAGGGCATTGCTTCTTCAATGACTCAATCAAATCAAGAAACTTGAATCACAAAACAAAGATTCAATTAACGTATATACAACTGAAAAAAACACCGTTCTGATTTGGATATGTGACCAAAAGCTGGATAAACACAGCAATTTGTTGTACGTGGAGGATCCGTCGGACCACAGCGTGGAGCACTTTGCATGGATAAAAAATTTATCCCAGCTCGTGAGCGCGCAGCTGAGCAAAAGAGCGGGCAAAAAACAATCTGTGATCAGTGAGTAAACACCCTGCTTGAGAATATAAAAATATGTAATTATGTACTTCGGGAATAAAAAATTGTTTCACCGTGTTGTTGCAGGTATTTGCACTACTTCCATACGGAGGACAAATTGCGATCACACGAGGTGGATTGTGGAAAATTAAATGATTGCGCCATTCGATTACTTGGTGCAATGGACAAATGGCTAGTATTCAAAAACTTTCAACGGAACGAGTGACTTACATTCGTGATTTACGCCGATCTCGAGTGCATTCTGGCAAAGATTGCCGACGTCCATATATATCAACATTATAAAGTGTTTAGTATCGCGTACTACGTACATTGTTCATGTGACCATTCATTATCAGGATACTACTCGCGTCACAGTGCTGATTGCGTTTCGTGGTTCGTTGGGAACCTTAAAAATTTAACTTTGCAACTTTATTGAAGCGTCACTCAGTATCATATATGTGAGAAACCGTTTGCTGAGGACGACATACGTGTTCGCGATCATTGCCATTTGACCCGACTTTATAGAGGGATCCGCTCACACTAATTGCAATTTGAATTATAAAATTTTTTTTCATTCCTGTAGTTTTTCATAATTTGTCTGGTTATGATGCACATTTCATCATCAACGAAGTAGCCACAGCGTTCGAAGGGAAAACCGCCATGCTTCCCATAACAAAGGAGAAATACATTTCTTTCACGAAAACAGTTAAAAGGGCAGACAAGTCACAACATCAGATTCAATTACGCTTCATCGATTCATACAAATTTCTCAGTGCAAGTCTGGATAAACTGGCATCATTTTTGACAGCGGACAAACTCGAAATTTCTCGGTCACAGTTCCATGGCATACCAGCTAACAGCTTTATTCCTATTAAGGGGTCAGATGCAGTCAGGATATTCGACAATCGATTTTTTTTTACATTTTCTTGAAGTATGATATTTCGAAAATATTCCCTGAAAATTTCAAGTCAATCCGATGAATAATTTCCGGGATATCCCTCAATCAGTTAAGGGGCGTCGGATCCCCATGGCAGGTAGCGAACGGCAGCTGCAAGCAACCGGTTTCGACCCCCCCCCCCGCCCTATTATATTCTATAAATAGTCTTGTTCCTAACTGAAAATGTTCGGTTAGGCATCAGTATATTCGTGGCAGTCGAACGGACTGGTCGATACTAGTGCGTTTACACAGGGTGGATCAATAACTATTAGCACGTTGGATATCTTCGAAACTACAAGGTTCATAGAAATATTTGCTGGAATGCAATTGCACAGTACGAAAGGGGCCATCCGATAGCGATAATAGTTTATTTGCAGGTGGAGGTACTTCGGCCATTTGAAGGTCAACTCCATTTTTTTAAATGGATCGGTATGTTTTTTTCTGTATCATGAAAGAGGAGCTTAAAACGAGTTCAAAGACCTATAACATAAGCTCATTGAAGGTCATAGAAAGTACAGAAAGGCGATAACACTTACAGTTTCGGTAGTAAATAAAATGACCAGCCAGATTACCCCTCGGACAAGTTGAAAAGGAAGGAGTCACTTAGCCAATACAAAACCCAATCATATCACAACCACAATCACAATATAAAAGGAAGGACCGGGAACACAGCATCTTTCAGTCTTGACTACATCCCCGCAGCCGTAGTTACACAGCAGTCAGTCACAGTCCATCTCCAGTCTCAATCGTTCGGCCTCAATCGTTTAGTCTTGACGTCAACCCCGCGGCCGTAGTTATACAGCAGTCAGTCGCGGTCCATCTCCAGTCTCAATCGTTCGGCCTCAATCGTCCAGTCTTTACTTCAACCCCGCGGTTGCATCTACACAGCAGGCAGTCGCAGTCGATTTCCAGTCTCAATCGTTCAATCTCCATCTCGACCTCGCGGTCGAGGTCAGTCTTAATCTCAACCTCGCGGCTAAAGTTACGTTAGTCAATCTTAATCTCAACATCAAGTCTAAAGACTAAGTCGTCGTGAACAAGCAGTCAGTCGCAGCAATCATCAGAGTAGTACCAGTTCAGCAGTTACAGTCGCAGCCTCAGTCTCAACCTCACGACTTAAGGTACCGTCACCGAAGTCTACTAGTCGAAATTCAACAAGGCCCACTGTACGTATTGTCCAGTCGCATTTTATCTTCCAATATCGGTCAAAGACTCTCCTTAGAAGAAGTTTCAACCCACCGCAAAGTGTTCAATTGCCAAATCTAAACGCTTGCATCATCACCGTATCTTTCAATCTCAAGACTGCAACATCTATTAAACTATTGAATACATTTAACTATAACCGCTGTAATCAGTTGTTGTCAAAGAACTAAGATATTCTCACCTTGAACATTGCAATCATTTCAATTATTTAATCGTGTGTCAATGTTGTAACAATTTAATCTCGTGTAACCATTGTGTGAACACTATAAACCGTGCGACATACGTATTAATATTATAACTATTTAATCTTCATGTAATCATTGTGGGAAAATTATAACCATCAAGATATTGTAACAACCATAATCCGAATCTCAAAACGATACCTCTGATAAACGAAATTATAACCACGATTATTAAGGTAAATATCCCAATTATTGAACAGGTCCCAATTATTAAACATTATCTTGTATTTTTATTATTTCTCATTTACCTGCATGCATTTACTTATTTATAAAAATTTCATTACCTATATGGAACTTTTAGTTATCGAAATGTTACCTTACTTGGGCAAAAAAGCTTTAATTAATGGAGAGAAAAATTATTTAATCAGCAACGGTGACTCGATTTGACGTCTCGTGGTAACTGTTTATCGTGTTTGCTAAGACGCGCCGCTTCATGCGTAAGGGCATACAAAATTCAAAAACTGTCGCATCTCAAAAAGTAAAGGCCTTTCAGGTTCCTCAGAAAAATTCTTACAAATAACAATTAAAAAAAAATGTTTTAAATTAATTATTTGTTAAAAAATACGGTGTTCGATCATTGGGACATAGAAAATGCAGTGTGTCCCAATTATTGAATACTCGAATTCTCCAAGATGGCGTCATTAAACCCAACAAAACATCGAGACAGTTAACGTGTGAGAGATCGTGTGAATCGGATTTATTCAAACAAAAACTGTAAGTTCCTGAATAAACTTACCTTTATTCTTTTAATAATAACTCTCAGATCGTCGAATATATTTTTTATTTGTATTTTCGTGCAATGAACATAAAAAGAAAAGTAAAAAGAAAATATAACCTAAATGTAACCTAAAAATACGAATGTAATGTTCAATATTTTTTGCTGTTCGATATTTCAGGGACAAAATTTTCCCAATAAAACGACATAAACATGGCGATAAAAAGACGTCGCTCTGCATATAGTGCGGAAGTTGTAAAAACCGCACTATATGCAAAGCGGTAAATAAAAAGAAAATCAAGTTGGAATCGAAAAACAAGAAAGCTGCGACAAAATCAAACAAAAACAGAACATAAAAACGAGGAAGCTGAAAGTAAAAATAAAATAAAGTTCGAGTTGAAAAGCAAAAATAAACCAAATGCGAATGAACCAAAAACCTATCAAAAGAGACTTAATATATATTTTTGTATTTTTGCATGATCAATAAAAGATTATTTAAGTGTTTGATTTTGCTTTTATTTCTAAATATTGTACCCAAAATAATATTTTCAGAACGGAAAAAGAATTCTCGAGAGCGTTCAATAACTGGGACATGCCTGTTCAATATTAGGGACATAGGCAGTTCCAGTGTTCAATGATTGGGACATTTGCATGCTTCACATTGTTATTCTTTTTTTTAATTTGAAATCATTTAAAAATAATTTGAAGGGTGATTTTTCGAAAGTAAAAATTTTAAAGTATCATTTGAACATGAAAGCGATGGTTTTTTTCTTTATTTTATATTTTTTCTCACCGAATTCAATACCCCAGATCCTTAGCTGTTCAATAATTGGGACATTTACCTTAGATGCCCATTGGAACGAATTAAACATACAGCGAATTATCCGCAAATAAATAAAGTCAGGGCAGCATTTGCGCAAAACTCTCGTATTATTCGATCTTCCTCAAGACCAACGCATTATCCAACCATTATTCTTCCCATATCAAAGACGTGACTTCCGCCCCTGGGTAAAGGACGTAATTGTGTTGACCCGAATGCGGAGTCAACACCGTGTTGCGTCCTCTTTAAGATTCGATAAAGTTCACGGGGACGTAACAACACTACGATATCCGACAACAGAATGCATATAGACCACACGCGTATCCATCAGCAGATCACACTTGTATTGTTGAGATGCTGATGATCATTGTTATTCATTATTTGATAACTAGAAGCCAGAACTGTCCTTGAATATATGAAACAATACTGAGACTATAAAATCCCACTATAATATTTCACCCACAACACACCTAGAACTCACAGCTAACCATCAGCAGATCACACCTCAATGATTGGGATGCTGAAAACAACGATTAATAATTATTTTAAACTTGCTAGAAGCCAGAACTGCTTTTCAAACATGGAGCACTACTAACACTAGAATATCCCATACAGAATGCACCTGGAACGCGTGCTTATCCACCAGCAAATCACACTTGTATAGTTGAGATGCTGATAAACAATGTTTATAATTAATTGACAATAGCTGAAAGTCAGATCTCTTCTCGAATACATCAAATTACACTAACACTATGATATCCCACATAGCATACACCAGTCGACGACACTCGCGTAGTTAAGAGGCTGATAAACATTTTTAATAATCATTTAAAAACTAGCTTGAAGTCAGAACTCTTCTCGAATACATGAAATAATACTAACACTATAATATTCTGCACACTAAGCTCTTAGAAATAACGCACTTCTAACTTCTATAGTTGGGGTGCTGATAAAAATTTGAAATAATTCTTTGAATATAGCCGGAAGGGAGAATTCTTCTCGATTACAACAAACAATACCAAAACTATATTATCTCACACAAAGAGCATCTAAAACTCACGCCTACCGATAAGCAGATCACACTTGTATAGTCGAGATGCTAATAAACATATTTAATAATTATTTTTCACTAGTTATAAGCCAGAACCCTTCTCGAATGCATCAAACAATGCTAATATTATAACCACCTACACAGAAAGCACCTAGAACTCACGCTTATCCGTCAACAAATCATACTTGTATACTTGAGATACCAGTAAATATTTTTAGTAAGTATTAATAAATAGCTAGAAGCCAGGACTCTTCGCGAACACATCAAATAATACCAAGACTATACGTCTTTGATATTTTCTATACATCTGTTGAATATATTGAGATGTTACATATATCCGTCCCGTTTATATCTTTTGTATTCAACACATCACTTTTCCATATCGCTACCGAGTTTACGCATGCAAATGCTATCTTCCATTTTCAAATTTCATTTATTCCATGGAAGTTCTCATTTCAATAAATATCAGTTTTTTATTCGTTGATCCTAGCGCTTTTGTGACTTTTTTTATCATGTTAGACAATCAAAAACAGTTACCTCATTATGCATCGTTGTTTAACTGCCGATAGAGCAGAAACACATCTCATACTGGGGGAAACAAGTAGCGTGTTATGTGGGGCTGGTACTGTAACTAATTATATACAAATAGTGATTCTAAATATTCATTTTTAGCGGCCAACAGATTTGGCCCTAACTTCATTAGTCGAACGATACGATTTCAGTGAAAGGAATTGCTACTTATGGTTCCTTGGGCAAACTACTCTATAAAAATGGCTGCAACTTGGCTAGGGTTTTTGGGCCATCCACCACCTAGTCAGCACCTTACTCTTCCAGACTACTATTTGTCTACAGCCTTTCAGACCTCTCGTAATCATGGACATTTATCTGACTTGAACTCCCACCAACAGGTACTTGGATCAGTTTAATACACTACAGCGTATAGGTGCCGATTTCATAGACAAACCTTGTCCAGCTCAAAAGAACGTGCATTAAGCCATGTGGCCTTAGTGGCCAATAATTAACGACGCATTAATACTGCAACATAGTTAATTACCAGCGATCGCTCCGACACCTAGTGGTCCTTCCATGGATACAATAATAGTTGCGAGGGCGTAACGGTCTGGATTATCGATTTGCGTTGCCTGTGTAAAAGAGAATATAATCCTTTCATTAGTGAATTCTAACGATCAACCCCTTTAATAAGTTGTTTGCCAAAGTGTGAACGTATGTGAAATTAGTATGTGCTGATCCACTAAAATGCAGCGAGTTAATATTAATACCATAATTTTCAATATACACAAATGGAGGAAAGATTGGGTGGTGAGTTCAACCCTTCAATTACAATTAATAGCTTATTTGAGCAAAAAACATTCACATTGTGTTGACTATTTCGAATGTACCTAGACGTCTGAATTGCCAGAAAAGCGGTTGTATATAAAGACTATCGTATTGATATGTGAGGGGTAGTCTGCGCCCTTAAACTTGCTTCCTTTATAAAATACAAAAACTTGTTCACTTTAATTTTATTTTTCCCCTAAATTAGTACGCGTTCCATTCATATCGATTCGCAAATTCCAAATATGGGGTGGAAAAAATAAAAGAGAGGTAGTGATTCGACCTTTTAAGATATTTTTTCCTTTCTCAATACCACGTGGCTTTTCTTTTTCCTTCAATGAGAAACATTTCAATTTTTATCCATTGAAATCGGTAAACTTTTTGTATGTGAAACTACATTGTTTCCCCTTGATACGCCCAACACTGGGTGATAACCCCTCAAAACCACGTATCGGCAGATCATAAAAAACACGTGTTCTTAGTTTTTCCAGCTCTTTAACAGATATTTGAGCTTACAGGCTGTCACTCACGGATTTTCATAAGTCTCTGATATGTTGTAGAGGGACGTACCCTGAGTACCTGAGTAAAGGGATTTTATACAACGCTCTTTAGTTTTGGAGAAAAAACGTTCGAAAGTTTAGCTCGTAGCGATGATACCGGTGCGGTTGCACCTTTCTCGAACTAGCGGGCGTGGCTCAGTGGGCAAGGTTCCCGGCTCTGGAGCTCGAGGTCCAGGGTTCGAGTCCCGTGATGGCGTTTTTTTTCCACAAAATATAAATAAATTCGACGGATGATGCAAAACCGTCTAATTATTTATTATTATATTATTTATTTATTTATTTTTAAAAAATTTATGCATTTTTACAATTTTTAACTTTCCATGTTTTAAAATTATTTATTATTATTTTATTTTTCATGCAGAAAAAAAGAGGGAAGAAATTATAACATCTTTTGCAAGAAACCGCAAGTTATTATTTTGTTAAAAAATAATAAACTGCTTTGTTTTGATTTGTTAAAAAATAACAGAGAAATTGCGTCAAGGGAAGATTCCATACAAATTCATTCTTTGATTCTTCATCAATTAAGCGCACCTGCTTTCGCGCCAATGATTGAATATGCGTGGCTTGCATCTAAGTTAATTGAGGAAAGACCGCTGTTTTTAAATGTCAATCAAGTATGCTTTCCAATAACGCTGCTGAAACCTCCGTGCGCCTGCAAGGCCATAGCTTTTATACAATGTGCGCGTTGCTCTTTGGTCTTGTGTTTTGTTTGCTTCTACGACAAATACTACCCGCAATATTGTTCTGATGTAACAAGCGACCACAGTGATGGCGAGTAAGAATAACCTGTATATTGTAATGAAAAATAATAAACTGCAGTTTCTTGTGAAAGATATTATCATTTCTTCCTCTCTTTTTTTTCTGCGTGGTAAATAAAATAATACTGAATAATTTAAAAAAATAGAGTATAAAATTTAAAAAATGAATAAAAAAATTAAATAAATAAATTAATTAAATAATAATAAATAATTAGACGGTTTTGCATCATCCATCGAATTAATTTATATTTTGTGAATAAAAAAACGCCATCACGGGACTCGAACCCTGAACCTCGAGCGGCAGAGCTGGGAACCTTGCGCACTGGGCCACGCGCGCTGGTTCGACAAAGGTGCAACCGTACCGGTATCGTAGCTACGAGCTAAACTTTCGAACGTTTTTTCTCGAAAACTAAAGAGCGTTGTAAAAAATCCCTTTACTCAGGTACTCAGGGTAGGTCCCTCTACACCTTTCTGAGACTTATCAAAATCCGTAAGTGGCAGCCGGTAAGGTCCTCTTGTTAGACGAAATCGGAGGTGGAGAGTAAACTGACTTTCCTTGTAACTCAGACAATGTCTGATAATACAGAACGAATAAAAATATTAAACTCACTTTAAGTACAACAGTTGCTGGCGTCACCAGCTCGTCATCCACTAACGCCCTGGCCATCGTAACCTCACCAGTTTCGGGGTTGAGATTAAGAAACGGCAAAACTCCACCTTGGAAGGTGTACCTGACAGGAGCATTGATACCAATGTCTTGGTCAACCGCTTGGATCGGGCCTGGATCAACGCTCAAAACCGTAGTCTGCAACCATGTAAAATTTTGATTTAGTTATTGTTCTTCTAGTGCTTTCGAATGGACAACATGATTGCGTATGTTAACAAATATAAAGCAATTTGCCTAACGTTATTCCAGAACTTTATCGAGCCGTAAAACATTGGGTTCAGTAGTGTAATGGGGCCGATACTAACGCAAAATTCCTACTACCGACATGTTACCGATATTTAGCCGTAAATCGAACAAAAAAGCGGTCGGTAAGGTAGGGATTTTGCGGTAGAATCGACCCCTGCATTATCGACTGTCGATGTTTACTTACCGACCGATGGTGGGGGCTCTCTGCTTACCGACCGATGGTGGGGGGGCTCTCTCCTTACCGACCGATGGCGATCCCCTCCACCGACGCAGGGGGCCGGGGGGGCGTAAACACGGGGACCTACGACCGACTGCTAGCGAGGCCGTGCAATAACTGACAAAGAATCGAAGTGCTTTTCAGTAAAAGGGACTTCCCCTCCTGCCAGAAGGAGGGAGTGGCGGTAGGACGAGTGGAGGGGGGCTGATTTCACAGAAATCCTTTCCGAAACCTGACAAAGAGCCCCCTCCCCCTCCAGCAGTCAACGGGAAGAAGAATAGGGGGGGCTGATTTCTCAGAAATCGTTTTAAAAATTTGTGGATGGTGAGTCATCGGGTGCCTTCTGCGGCTTGACCCCCCCCCCCCCATGCGATAGTTTTGTTTATACATTGACGTGTTGAAACCTGTCAGCGACTCGAGGTATTGAATGATTATTTTCTGACAATTTGAAACCTAGGGGCGGGGGTGTTTAAACATTGATTATCCAGTCAAAATGGCGGTTGGATTACGTCAGTTTTTTTCTAAGAATTACGTGGAGATTAACGTTTGTGTGTGTGCGTGTGTGTGTGTGTGTGTGTGGCGTGGAGGCGTCCGGCGCGCGACATTTTTCTGCGCTCGGACCCCCGCCTCCCCATTAGTAGGTGATAGGAGGAAATAAACAGATCAAAAGGACCGCTGTTTTTACTGGAACCATGCGACGCGTCGCGCGCGTGCAAAAAAACTCACACACACACACACATCTTGCAGATGCTGCGCTTGACAAAGACCGCCCCCCCCACCCAATCAAATGCGATATCGGTAACCGTCGTCTCGGACGCCATGAGAAATAAGTAGGGGTGTCTAGAAAAATATTTGTCAGTATAGCCTCCCCGCCAATATGAGTCATTTCAGAGATTCGAAAAATGCCGTTTCCTAAAATTTGAATAATTTTGCCTACGATCAATTTCGAAACGCTCCTCCACCCCCCTCCCACTCAAAAGTTCCAAAGATCAAAGGAAGTGAAGCATTTAACAATAATGTTCATCCCGGGCAATACGGAGCTGTAGGTGATTCGCGGACAAAATAAGCTCTTGTCGAGAAGTTGCTGCGGAAGACTGCGCAATAAAAAGAATCATGCGGTGCAGCGAAAAACAAAATTCGTCCAAGAGACGGGAATTAAGAGTGCGCATCGAACGATTGTTGAGAGACATTCAACAATTGAAGGGGGAAATAGACTCGTGGGCGCAGATGCATTCGCTGAGGATGATATTTGATTAAATTAATTTGGAGCCACGGCCCGCGAAAAATCTCCTCACCGACAAATGTCATTGGTCGAAGATTCAGAGTGGGCGGGGGGGGAGGGGACAAGTATATCATCTTGTGAAGACGGCTTCGAACCATCAGACGGCAAGTGAAAAATGGACGCGATCAATAAGATTGGGAAATACGCCGATTTTCTCCCGGCGAAGAAATTGAACTAGTTGAACCCCGAGTCGGAGTATCCCATCACCAACATACGGGAAGTGAACACGAAATATGGCAAATAGTTCGTGATTGACATTCGCAACGAGTTCACCGTATTTCTACCTGGGAGGATCAGTAAGGTGCTTGAAACGAATCCAGCGACATTCCAGACCATGTTGGCGTTAGCGTACAACGGAGATGTTTGCATGGTTTACATCGGTGGAAAATTCAACAGCATGGAATTCAAAACGAACCTGCCAACCGAGCCCCGCGAATGCAGTGATCGGTGAGGAGGAGGAAGCGAGTGTCGATTGACTGTTTCAAGTGAATTCCGAGTGAAAAAGGCCGTTTTTTTTTCAGGTGAAGAAGCCCCCCGAGTCGCCGAGATGTTGGCAACAAAATCAAAATCATCAACGAGGCTCGTTGACATGTGGGCAGAGAAGATCTGCTCCGACCTGCAATTCTACGAACCTCGCAACGCGGCAGTGAATCGATGGCTAAAAATTTCCGATCACCAAGGTGCTCCAGGTCGACATCAGCTCTTAGCGGATATCTGTTGAGAATAAATCTGCGAACCTCGTCATGACCGTTTTTGCGATTTGGAGAAATTTTCGATGAGTGTGCGTGTATGTGTGAATGAGGGCAAATTGTGTAAAAAAATATATTTGTTTGTAAATAAAAAGAAAAATTGTGTAAAAAAAAATGTATTTCTTCGCACTCTCTTTCAACCATCTTTCCCAAAATTTAACATTTTCATAGGCACATGTGAATTTTGGATCGAGAGTCGCATGGTAGGGACATCCGTTGTTTCGTGGCACTTTTGACGCAACCTTCTTCAACGATCCAGAGTCTCCAGTTCGATGATCTCCGTTGCTAGGTCGGTGAAGTTCTTCAACCACAGCGATTTTTCCAAGCCCTTGTTGTAGTCGCTTCGAGCGTGTTGTAAGATTGATCGAATGAACATGGGGATCGCGTCGTGTGGAAAGTCGCCATCGTCCCATCGTAAACCATGGTAATTGCGTTCCAACTACACATTCGTACGCTTGTACTTTCCCGGCAGAGAATTGCAGGCGTACGGTGGTTCGAAGAGAAACGTTAAGGGCTTACCGTCAACGCTCCCCACCTCGACGATTGATATTTCTTTCGGGACAAATTTGTTGATCGGCCGCTTGAAGCCTTGCACATCAACGATAAACTCCATGATGACTGAGGAGGGGCTCGTGATCTCAACTTTCTTTATATCAACTTTCTAACCCCGCCACCTATCGGATTGTACTCGACAATACGATCATGGAGAATGAGACAGTATGCGGAAGTATTGGCGGGAATATTAGTCTTTGATTCGAATTCGATGCGTACGTCAACGGGCCGGACTTGAGGGAATCGTTCTGCTTCGAGCAATCAATGACAATGAGCGGAGTGTACTTGAAGAAATTCATTTTTTCCAAGCATGGTTCAGATTCTTTATTGTAGTACGAATATTGAAAGTTTGCATACATTTGATAGCGAAGCGCATATTGGTTCTTAGCAATATCCAGATTCAAATTTCCATAGGGATAACTTTGCGAATTGAGGTAGAGTTTGACATCGGTGATGTCGCAATGATCGAAATTACTCGCATTTGCGCTTTTCTTGTTTTTACGATCAGTCTGGAAGGCTAGAATGACGTATCGCGCCTTCTCAAGTTGCGTAGAGGGCTTCACGGCCTACATGTGTTTCGAGGTCGCGGGGAGCATTGGGTATTCGTACAATTCCCATGAGCGGAAAGTCATGGGTATCGGTGCGTCTTTACCGATAAACTTGAGAAGCTGAATTTTACGCTTATCGCAGAGCGTCACGTACGGCATGAGCCATTCTACTTTTTGCAATGTGAATTTGATGTCAACGTCACCCGCGGTTTGCCATATCGCATTATCATTAGTCTTCGATCTCAATAGAATCAATTCATGCTTCGCGTTCACAGCGATTTTTTGATAATCTTCGGCGAAACCGAGGATCATACTCAGCGGCATGCACACGTCAAAATTCCCATCAGAATCCGCGACAGCGTGCCCGCTGCGCACATCATACCAGCCTGCATTCTCAAGTTTATAGTTCTTCGATTCACTCACGGATGCGTATCCCTTCAGCGAACTCGTTATGCCCACATTTTTACATCGATCTATTTCCATGGCATTCAGCTCGTATCTCACCTCGTCGAACAAATAGCAAATGCCGTTGTTTGCGAAATGCGTGTTGGCGGCGAGTATACCATCGGCTTTGGTGACTCGCCCGCATACGCGCAGCAAACTTTGACTGGGAAGTATGCATATGTCTTGATGCTGAATGGAAATACATATTTCATCACTGTTATCGAAGGTTGTAGATGCATACGGCTGATGAGCGTGAATCTCATAATGCGCGATTGAATCATCGAAGATGACGGGTGTTTTAATATCAGTTATTTCCGCCTCCATCCCAAACAGCATACGCACGCAATGCAGATTATGTAGTTTTTAATGCGATTTTTCCACGTATTCGTAGACCCAAACTCCTCAAAAACAGCACGTTCTGCGTTATTAGCGGTGTGCGTGTCCATTGACTACTGTTTTCCACGTATTCGTAGACCCAAACTCCTCAAAAACAGCACGTTCTGCGTTATTAGCGGTGTGCGTGTCCATTGACTACTGCTCTCTTTCACCGACGGAGTATTCTTTTTATAAGTAGGCGAGAGTCCATGAAAGACTATACCCATTGCGATTTGATGTGTAATCGTATGGTAATTGTCTCACCGCGAAAGTTCACCAAATCACCGTCCTGATCCACTATTCGGAGTTGAATATTATCTATTGTCTTGCTCCCGATTGGTAGATAAATGACGTGCGATGGAACCTCGATGATTTTATAGCCTGGCGGTGCGGATGGGAAAACTCGTGGATTGTGTGTACTCTTTGCTTGTTAATATAGGTGCCAGCAGTGAGGTTACATTCGACACGCAAGGCGTTCACTTTAAGAATGGTCACTAGATAATCCGATTGATGCTTTACACCAGCTCGCAGTTTATGGGGTGCAAATCCTAGCATACGTCCGATAGAATCCTCGGGCGTGAAATATATTTCGTAATGGCACTCGATTTCACTGCGCAGCGTATTGTGGTTGAGCCTGTACGAATGGTAATATTTTTTTTGCCAGCTCTTTTTCCAAATATGTCGTAATGTCGGCTAATTCGTAACTGCCCGTAGATATGGTGAAAACGTGCTTGCCAACGTAAAATTTGTTATGTCCAGTGTCTATATTTGGAATGGAATTGAAGGTTAGGAGTTCGATGAGTCCAAGGGTATAATTCTTGTGGGGGGCGACTTCAATGGGGGGAAAGTATTGAGCCTCGAGCACACACGATGATCCCGATAAGGTCAACGTAAGACTGTTATCCATAATGTCGTTTGACAAACTGCCCGATTTTCCCATCATTACCCACTTTTATACAGAGTAAATTTCTCTCGACGCGTTAATTGTCGACAGAGAAACTTGAGGCACAAATGACCACATTCGAATGTGTCGTATTTCTGGTAGCCCTTGTAATTATAATCCACACTACTCACACCGAAGTATTTCAAAAGTTCAGCTGGTGGTTGAAGATCGCCAAAACTATCGAAATACTGGACTCTATTGTTGGTTTTTTTATACGCCACCCAATGTGTGCCAGACCCCATATCTTCATCGAGATTTACAATGGCACATTCGTGCCGCCATGGACCACCCTTGGGCAATTGATTTCGCATGTAAATTCCGCGAAAATAGGGGATTTTCATTATTTTGTAAGTGGTCGGTGAGGTAGCTCTACTTTACGTTTTTGGGCGCGAAAAAAAGACCCATTCCCTGTATGTACGGCTTGAGATGTAAGCCTTTGCCCAATGCTATTGCTTCAATGGTTCGATTGTGACGTTTTCTTTCTTCGAGCTGACGTTTCGTTGCTTGAGCGGCCTTGACCGCTTTGACTATGTCGGCCGGACCACCTGCTAGCGCTCCCGCAGCGCTAAGCCCGGCAAAGATAGGCAAGAGAAACGGCAGGAAGCCCCCGATTTTACGAGGTACAGGCAACACTCGAGGCGTACGCACTTTGTGCGTGCCACTTGCGACTCTCTTGATGGCTGCCCGCGCACCCTTTAAGGGGTAAGGCCACTGTAAATTTTTTGAAAAATCGATTTTTTTTTATTGGCTTAAAAAATAGTTTAAACCCTCTAGAAAAAGAAAAAAAATGTCCTGTGCGAAAAAAAATTTGTTGTCCTTAGGAAATGAAGGTCGCCGCCAAGCGTGTCAAAACTTGCTCCGAAACGACTACCTGCGGCAAACATAATGACGAAAAGGGACGACACAATAGGTCCCCCCCCCATTGCTCCTAACCGCCGGTATTAACGTTCCACGTGTCCTTTCGATCCTTTTGAGCATTATCAAGAAAAATTCCATTAGTTTAGAGACAGCAAGCGCACAGTAAAGAGCGATTGATTCTTCATAACGACGATTTTTGCGTGTTTTTCGTGGTTTCTTTACAATTTCACTGTAAAATTTACGAACGTGTAGTTGAAATGAGTGCTCGAGTGTATCTTGGAAAAAAAGGTACGAAAACCTCGTATCCAACGCGGCGTCGGTCAGGCGGGAAGAAACGACCCTTGAATCAATACGAACGTGAGAGTGATGAGCCGGGCGTCAGTGCTTCGGCGAAAAAACTGAAGGACTGCAACGAGGAATTCGATGTTAATAGTCAATTCGGCTATAGAATCATCAATTTCTGCGCCGTTTTTGCCGTCATGGCCCAGCACGTGAAGTGCAAAACGTGCGAATCTGACATTGCGTTTCGAGAAAGAAGTCCTCGTGGTTTAGGATTCAAAATTGTAATCGTTTGCCCAAAATGTCCCGATGTGGATATTCCGAGTTCCAAATTCATTCGCAATGCATATGAAATAAATCGTAGAATCGTGCTTGCAATGCGACTGATTGGAATAGGATTACATGGAATCAAAAAATTTTGCGCGTTCATGGATTTGCCACGCCCAATTTTTCATTCATTTTATGATAAATTGGTCAAAACGATAGCAATCGCAACGAAAGCAGTGAGAGATGCAAGCATGAAGAAAGCAGCGCAAGAAGAGAAGGAGGAAAGCCAGAAAAATGGACAAACTGACGGAGTAACGGTTTCCGGCGATGGCTCATGGCGAAAACGCGGATTTTCATCGCTTTTTGGAGTCACGTCATTGATCGGCTGGTCGTCTGGAAAAATAATCGACGTCGAAGTGAAATCAAAGTATTGCAAATCATGCGAGCACTGGAAGTCCAAAAACGGAACAACGGAATTCGAGGAATGGCAAATAAGTCACGCCGATGAATGCCAAGCCAATCACGAAGGATCATCGGGAAAAATGGAAGTCGATGCTGTCGTCGAAATGTTCCAACGCTCAGAAGATTTATACGGAATAAAATACTGCAATTATATCGGAGATGGCGATTCCAAAACTTTCAAAGGCATCGTGGATTCGAAGCCTTATGAAAATGTTGATGTTAAAAAAAAGAGTGCATAGATCACGTGCAAAAAAGAATGGGCACTCGATTGAGAAACTTAAAAAGAGGAACAAAAGGTCTCGGGGGAAGAGGAAAACTCACTGCCAAATTGATTGACGAACTAAGCATTTATTACGGCTTAGCAATCCGTCGAAATTCCGATTCCATCAAAAATATGAAAAATGAGATCTGGGCAACCCTTTTTCACAAAATGTCAACGGATGAAAAGCCTCAGCACGAAAAATGTTCGGAGAATTGGTGCAGTTGGAAGAAAGCGAAAGAAGAAAATGCCTTGGATGCGTATCATCACAATCAGCCAATGAGTGAGGAGGTTTATCAAGCCATCAAACCCATCTACATGGAATTGAGCCGGGACGAGTTGCTGGAGCGTTGCTTGGGGGCCTATACTCAAAACAATAACGAAAGTTTCAACGCTACCGTTTGGAGTTTGGCCCCCAAATCATCCTCAAGCGGAAAAACTGTACTAGATATTGCGACGGATATCGCTGTTTGCATATTCAATGGCGGCCTTACCAACGTCTTGCAAATATTCAAGATGTTGGAGGTGGAAATTGGTGTACAGTTATATAATTTCTGCATCGAAGCCGACGCCAAACGCATCACGCACGCGGAGACATCTCTGAGCGACGCGGCCAAAAGTGCGCGCGCGCTCCAAAAATCAACCAGGAAAGACGAAGAAGACGAAAATTTGGCTATCGAAGGACAAATGTATGGTGCTGGGATTGCAGACTAACGGTAAAAAATTTTTTTAATTTTTTCCAATAAAAAACTATTCGCAAAACTTTAAACGCGTTTTTCTCGAAACATGGTTTTTCAAAATGGCACGCAGCATAACTCGAACAATTTTCATTTTTTTTACTTGAAATTTTAACCAGATGTGAGCATTTACATTATCTTGAGAATGTCGATCGGAATTTTCAAGAACTTTATTTATTGATTTTTTATTAACAAAAAACTTGCCGTTTTTTTCGTCAAAAATCAATTTTTTTTTTCAAACGCACGCCAAATCCACAAAAATTGATACTTTTTAAAATCCGATCGACATTCTCTAGCTATAGCCCTCTAGATTAATGGTTTTTTTTTTTTGTTCTAGATTCAAAAGTGCACCAGTGGTGCTGCGTGCCGCGGAGCCCTGGAAGCAAAACATGTCCCGGGAAGATAGCTGTGGAACCGCCATTTTTTTTTTTTACTGTAAAAAAATTTTATAATAAAGTTTAATGTATGCCCGATAACACCATTAAAAGTTTTTTTTCAAATACCTTCAATTTCGGGAGCAAAAAATTAGTGAAAAAACCTTTTTTTTTTGGCCGTTAGAGTGGCCTTACCCCTTAAGCCCGACGCAGCAACAGCACTTGAGTATTTACTCTTCACCATGGCTTTTCTCGCTGCATCGATAATTTTCTTTAAGCCAGCGACTTTTGCCCTCCTCTTCTTAATCCCCATACCAAGCTGTCTCTTTGTTTTCATTATTCCTGCTACGGCAAGCGCATTCGTTTTTTCCCCGATACCAGCGTCGCTGGCGCGAACTCGTTGCCAAGCTCTATCCTGCAATATTTTATCCGCAGAATGTCTAGCTTCAAGGTTTTCACGATTTTTCGAATACGCGATATCGTGCTTCTTGCAAGCTGCATCCAGCGGATTTATACCAGGATCGCCGCGTGCAAGACGTTTAGATAGCTTTGTGCCAGGTCCGCAATACTGATATCTCGGCAAGTACAATTCAACGGGACGTTTATTGATGATAGGATTGAGGAGACCTTTACCGGACTTCCTTCCTCGACGTTCGATCATGATGAAGGTCGACGCTCGACTGAAGCGGTAATCGATATAAAAGCTCGTTTTCGACGAAAATAATGTCAGTCGCGACGAAGATGAAGTCCAAGACGTATGGAAAGCTGCCAGTGATAAACTTTGATGAATTTACGCAAATTCGAGGAGACGGTGGACGAAAGCGTCATGGTGATTTGCTGCCAAATACGATTCGCGCGGTATTCTGCGGCCCCTCGAACTGCGAAAAAACGAACGCGTTGCTCACCCTCGTAATACACCCGAATGGTCTGAGATCCGAAAACGTTTATCTCTATTCAAAGTCGCTGAAACAACCGAAATACCAGTTACTCGAACAATTTCTCAAGCCCGTGAAGGGCCTCGAATATCATCCATTTAACGAGCATGAACAAGTGGTGCCACCCAGCGAAGCGCGACCACACTCCATATTTATCTTTGACGATATAGCGTGCGAGAAACAGGACAACGTCAGAGCCTTTTTCTCCATGGGAAGGCATGAGAACGTTGACTGTTTCTATCTGTCTCAAACATACGCTCGTATTCCTAAGCATCTCGTACGCGATAATACGAATTTCATAGTTCTCTTCGAGCAGGATGATTCGAACCTTAAACATGTGTACGATGACCATGTGAATACCGACATGTCATATACACACTTCAAAAATATATGCTCCGAATGTTGGAATTCCTGCAAGTATGGATACCTTACAATTGACAAGGATAGTAGTATCCATGAGGGTAGGTATAGACGAGGCTTTGATTCTTTCCTTCGAGTCAATAAATAACGTGCTTTTCCCTCCAATGCATACAGTATTGCTTGTATTGTGAAACCGACAACAACAGCATGAAGCGTCGACAACTTTTGCATGAAAAAGATGTGCTACAGCAAATCGTCAAGGCTAGCGATGCAATTAGACGTAAACATCGAATGATAAAGATGGGTAGACATAATGCCGAACTGGCGATGCAGGATGTCGTTAAGCCGATAGTCGCACCATTGGAAAAGCTCGTTTCTCACAAAACGTCGGCAATGAAGGGGGTGGAAGAGGAGGAGGAGGAAGTCAAGGATGAAGCGAAAGAAGAAGAGAGTAAAGTTAAGAATGAGTCACCGGGAGATTCAACTTTGACAGCGGCGTATAAAGATGCTGCCGTTGATGATGATGATGATGATGATGATGATGATGATGATGATGATGATGATGATGATGATGATGATGATGATGATGATGATGATGATGATGATGATGATGATGATGATGATGATGATGATGATGATGATGATGATGATGATGATGATGATGATGATGATGATGATGATGATGATGATGATGATGATGATGATGATGATGATGATGATGATGATGATGATGATGATGATGATGATGATGATGATGATGATGATGATGATGATGATGATGATGATGATGATGATGATGATGATGATGATGATGATGATGATGATGATGATGATGATGATGATGATGATGATGATGATGATGATGATGATGATGATGATGATGATGATGATGATGATGATGATGATGATGATGATGATGATGATGATGATGATGATGATGATGATGATGATGATGATGATGATGATGATGATGATGATGATGATGATGATGATGATGATGATGATGATGATGATGATGATGATGATGATGATGATGATGATGATGATGATGATGATGATGATGATGATGATGATGATGATGATGATGATGATGATGATGATGATGATGATGATGATGATGATGATGATGATGATGATGATGATGATGATGATGATGATGATGATGATGATGATGATGATGATGATGATGATGATGATGATGATGATGATGATGATGATGATGATGATGATGATGATGATGATGATGATGATGATGATGATGATGATGATGATGATGATGATGATGATGATGATGATGATGATGATGATGATGATGATGATGATGATGATGATGATGATGATGATGATGATGATGATGATGATGATGATGATGATGATGATGATGATGATGATGATGATGATGATGATGATGATGATGATGATGATGATGATGATGATGATGATGATGATGATGATGATGATGATGATGATGATGATGATGATGATGATGATGATGATGATGATGATGATGATGATGATGATGATGATGATGATGATGATGATGATGATGATGATGATGATGATGATGATGATGATGATGATGATGATGATGATGATGATGATGATGATGATGATGATG
>OX632360.1:31920434-32167934 GCA_951751655.1 Ophion costatus
CTCAGCCGGGAAAGTGCAAGAGTACGAATGTGTGGTTGGAACGCAATTACCATGGTTTACGATGGGACGATGGCGACTTTCCACACGACGCGATCCCCATGTTCATACGATCAATCTTACAACACGCTCCAATCGTCTACATCAAGGGCTTGGAAAAATCGCTGAGGTTGAAGAACTTCACCGACCTAGCAACGGAGATCATCGAACTGGAGACTTTGGATTGCCCATCGTTGAAGGAGGTTGCGTCAAAAGTGCCACGAAACGGATGTCCCTACCATGCGACTCTCGATCCAAAATTCACATGTGCCTATGAAAATGTTAAATTTTGGGAAAAGTGGTTGAAAGAGGGTGCGAAGAAATAAATTTTTTTTTACAAAATTTATCTTTTTATTTACGAACAAATGTATTTTTTTACTAAATTTGCCCTCATTCACACACACACGCACACACACACACAAAATGTCTCCAAATCGCAAAAACGGTCATGGCGAGGTTCGCAGATTTATTCTCGACAGATGTCCGTGAAGAGCTGATGTCGACCTGGAGCACCTTGGTGATCGGAAATTTTTAGCCATCGTTTCACTGCCGCGTTGCGAGGTTCATAGAATTGCAGGTCGGAGCAGATCTTCTCTGCCCACATGTCAACGAGCCTCGGTGATGATTTTGATTTTGTCGCCAACACCTCGGTGACTCGGGGGGCTTCTTCACCTGGAAAAAACGGCCTTTTTCACTCGCAGTTCACTTGAAACAGTCAATTGACACTAGCTTCCTCCTCCTCCCCGATCACTGCATTCGCGGGGCTCGGTTGGCAGGTTCGTTTTGAATTCCATGCTGTTGAATTTTCCACCAATGTAAACCATGCAAAGATCTCCGTTGTACGCTAACGCCAACATGGTCTGGAATGTCGCTGGATTCGTTTCAAGCACCTTACTGATCCTCCCACGTAGAAATACGGTGAACTCGTTGCGAATGTCAATCACGAACGTTTTGCCATATTCCGTGTTCACGTCCCGTATGTTGGTGATGGGATACTCTGACTCGGGGTTCAACTCGTTCAATTTCTTCGCCGGGAGAAAATCGGCGTATTTCCCAAACTTATTGATCGCGTCCATTTTTCACTTGCCGTCTGATTGTTCGAAGCCGTCTTCACAAGATGATATACTTGTCCCCCCCCCCCTCGCTCTGAATCTTGGACCAATGACGTTTGTCGGTGAGGAGATTTTTCGCGGGCCGTGGCTCCAAATTAATTTTATCAAATATCGTCCTCAGCGAATGCATCTGTGCCCACGAGTCTGTTCCCCCTTCAATTGTTGAATGTCTCTCAACAATCGTTCGATGCGCACTCTTAATTCCCGTCTCTTGGACGAATTTTGTTCTTCGCTGCACCGCATGATCGTTTTTATTACGCAGTCTTCCGCAGCAACTTCTCGACAAGAGCTTATTCTTTCCGCGAATCATCTACAGCTCCGTATCGCCCGGGATGAACACTATCGTTAAATGCTTCACTCCCTTTGATCTTTGGAACTTTCGAGTGGGAGGGGGGAGGAGGAGCGTTTCGAAATTGATCGTAGGCAAACTTATTCAAATTTTGAGAAACGGCATTTTTTGAATCTCTGAAATGACTCATGTCGGCGGGGAGGCTATACTGACAAATATTTTTCTAGATACCCCCACTTATTTCTCATAGCGGCCGAGACGACGGTTACCGATATCGCATTTGAGTGGGGGGGGGGGGGTCTTTGTCAAGCACATCATCTGCAAGATGTGTGTGTGTGTGTGTGTGTGTGTGTGTGTGTGTGTGTTTTTGCACGCGCGCGGAACGTCGCATGGCTCCAGTATAAAAATAAAGTCTTTTTGATCTGTTTATTTTCCCCTATCACCTACTAATGGGGGGGGGTCCGAGCGCAGAAAAATGTCGCGCGCCGGAAGCCTCACCGTCACACACACACGCACGCGCACACACACACACACATACACACACACACACACACACACACACACACACACACACACACACACACACACACACACACACACACACACACACACACACACACACACACACACACACACACACACACACACACACACACACACACACACACACACACACACACACACACACACACACACACACACACACACACACACACACACACACACACACACACACACACACACACACACACACACACACACACACACACACACACACACACACACACACACACACACACACACACACACACACACACACACACACACACACACACACACACACACACACACACACACACACACACACACACACACACACACACACACACACACACACACACACACACACACACACACACACACACACACACACACACACACACACACACACACACACACACACACACACACACACACACACACACACACACACACACACACACACACACACACACACACACACACACACACACACACACACACACACACACACACACACACACACACACACACACACACACACACACACACACACACACACACACACACACACACACACACACACACACACACACACACACACACACACACACACACACACACACACACACACACACACACACACACACACACACACACACACACACACACACACACACACACACACACACACACACACACACACACACACACACACACACACACACACACACACACACACACACACACACACACACACACACACACACACACACACACACACACACACACACACACACACACACACACACACACACACACACACACACACACACACACACACACACACACACACACACACACACACACACACACACACACACACACACACACACACACACACACACACACACACACACACACACACACACACACACACACACACACACACACACACACACACACACACACACACACACACACACACACACACACACACACACACACACACACACACACACACACACACACACACACACACACACACACACACACACACACACACACACACACACACACACACACACACACACACACACACACACACACACACACACACACACACACACACACACACACACACACACACACACACACACACACACACACACACACACACACACACACACACACACACACACACACACACACACACACACACACACACACACACACACACACACACACACACACACACACACACACACACACACACACACACACACACACACACACACACACACACACACACACACACACACACACACACACACACACACACACACACACACACACACACACACACACACACACACACACACACACACACACACACACACACACACACACACACACACACACACACACACACACACACACACACACACACACACACACACACACACACACACACACACACACACACACACACACACACACACACACACACACACACACACACACACACACACACACACACACACACACACACACACACACACACACACACACACACACACACACACACACACACACACACACACACACACACACACACACACACACACACACACACACACACACACACACACACACACACACACACACACACACACACACACACACACACACACACACACACACACACACACACACACACACACACACACACACACACACACACACACACACACACACACACACACACACACACACACACACACACACACACACACACACACACACACACACACACACACACACACACACACACACACACACACACACACACACACACACACACACACACACACACACACACACACACACACACACACACACACACACACACACACACACACACACACACACACACACACACACACACACACACACACACACACACACACACACACACACACACACACACACACACACACACACACACACACACACACACACACACACACACACACACACACACACACACACACACACACACACACACACACACACACACACACACACACACACACACACACACACACACACACACACACACACACACACACACACACACACACACACACACACACACACACACACACACACACACACACACACACACACACACACACACACACACACACACACACACACACACACACACACACACACACACACACACACACACACACACACACACACACACACACACACACACACACACACACACACACACACACACACACACACACACACACACACACACACACACACACACACACACACACAAACAAACGTTAATCTCCACGTAATTCTTAGAAAAACACTGACGTAATCCAACCGCTATTTTGACTGGATAATCAATGTTTAAACACCCCCGCCCCAGGTTTCAAATTCTTAGAAATAAATCCTTCAACACCTCGAGTCGCTGACAGGTTTCAACGCGTCAATGTATAAACAAAGCTATCGCATGGGGGGGGGGGGGGGTCAAGCCGCAGAAGGCACCCGATGACTCGCCATCCACAAATTTTTAAAAGGATTTCTGAGAAATCAGCCCCCCCCCCCTAATCTTCTTGCCGCTGACCGTTGGAGGGGGTGGGGGCTATGTGTCAGGTCACGGAAAGGATTTCTGAGAAATCAGCCCCCCTCCACTCGTCCTACCGCCACTCCGTCCTTCTGGCGGGAGGGGAAGTACCTTTTACTAAAAAGCACTTCGACTCTTTGTCAGTCGTTGCGCGGCCTCGCTAGGAGTCGATGGTGGCTCCCCGTGTTTACCCACCCCCTGCGCCCCTGCGTCGGCGGAGATCGCCATCGGTCGGTAAGCAGAGAGCCCCCCCCACCATCGGTCGGTAAGCAGAGAGCTACACAATCGGTCAGTAAGCAGAGAGCCCCCATCATCAGTCGGTAAGTAGACATCGACAGTCGATTATGCAGGGGTCGATTCTACCGCAAAATCCCTACCTTACCGACCGCTGTTTTGGTTCGATTTACGGCTAAATGTCGGTAACATGTCGGTAGTAGGAATTTTGCGTTAGAATCGGCCCCATTACACTACTGGGTTCATAGCAGAGTTTCTTTTTTTAAGTTGAGTTCACTGATTCTAATAATTTTCGATAGCCATGGATCAACAACATTGTTCTTGCAATATTTCCAAAATAGATAAAATGATCTAGTTTATTTATGCAAAATGATCGGTCATATTCTGCGGGTCGATGATGATTCCGATGAATGCAACTATGTATATTTTTTATATCGTAGACTTCATTGTACGAGATCTGTCCCCTTATTACATTCCCACTATATTCCACTTATAATTCCCACCTTGCGGCTGCAGCCGACTTCCCCGTTTAGATCGCATTCGCCATTACATTTCGGCCATGGGTATAGGGAAACTGCGGAAACCTATACCAACACAGCCGCTGTCAGTATCGGAGCTAGTCGCATTTCCCCGAGAGATAAATCACGGGCTACAGGCATACAAACACGACACACATACGTACCCGCCCGTGTGCGTGACATCCCTTTATAACTGGAACTACATCACGCCCGTACTTATTTTTATCTGAGAATACGAGTACGAGACTGAGATTCAAACCCGCGACCTCCCAATGTTCAGATTTAGAGCCAAGCATGGTAGCCCTAGATAAGCACACGGGTTTTGAATGAAATTATGTATTTACGGGAGCCGCAACTTACTGGCTTGGTTCGATCCGGAACTGTTATTTCATATTGATCGTTGAGGAAAGCCGGGTTTTGGTCATCGGCATCAACAACGTTCACGAAGAGGGTGGTAACTGATGACTGTGGTGGATTACCCTGGTCCTAAATCAAAGAGATTGTGTTTTACCAACGCCTTTCAAAATTATAAATTCACGAACATTAAGGGGCCAGTCCGCTTCATCTTACTTCCTAGTGTGTGAAAATTTGAAATTTTCACTTGAAGAAATCGACGATGATGAGCAATCAGAAGGGATTTTGTACGGTGCAGGAAATGCCGATTGAGTTTAGGTAAGAGTTTTTCATAGTATAAACTTCAAACGCGCTTTTCTCGAAACAACGTTTTCAAAATCTAGCTCCATCGTAACTCTGATACTAATAAGCCGAACCTCTTGAAATTTGAACCACAAATTGTAAACATGATTCGCAACAAGATGGTTTAAAAAAATTTATTTTTACTCTTTTTTTTGCGAAAAACTACGAAAAAACGCGTTTTGTTTTACTTTTTTCGTTTTTCATCTGCCATTTTTTTATTTTTTTGATAAAACTTTATATCCGAGGGTCATTTGTAGCTGGTG
This sequence comes from Ophion costatus, assembly GCA_951751655.1. NCBI lineage: Eukaryota > Metazoa > Arthropoda > Insecta > Hymenoptera > Ichneumonidae > Ophion > Ophion costatus. The sequence continues at coordinate 31,926,773 of OX632360.1, forward strand.
TCATACTCAATCTAATGGACTTTGATTTTTTTTTTCAGACAAGCCGTTGCCGAGTTCTGATGGAGCTACCTAGCCCACCTATTTTTGAGGAGTTACGTTAAACTATAGTTTTTGTACTTTAAAATGAATAAAAAGAAATTAAATTTTTTAAAATGTATTTCAAGACTTTATTCATCAAGCCTAAGAACTTTTATATTCATATATTTTATAAAATCCTAAAAAAAATTTTCGCTATTTTTTTTAGAATTAGAATTTTTTCGGAAAAAAACGATTTCGCGAAAATAGCCTTTTTTCGTGGCTCCAAAGTGGACTGGCCCCTTAATGTAAAAGCTTTAACTAAAAAAAATAGCAAGGCTATTCGAATTAACTTACATGGGCACGAATGCCAACGGAAAAATTGCTGAGGATTTCGTAGTCCAAAGGTTTTCTGAGAACGAGGGTTCCTTCCAAGGCGTTTACGAAAACGAAGTAATCCTGGAAATCAATAGCCATCAAAATCAAGTTGTTATATAAAACTAGAAGTATGCCGCACGCAACTTAATTTCCTATATCTCTGAACGAAGCAATTAACAACAAAGGGCAAAAATGATGTAGGGTTCAAAGTGATCAACGTGCGGTCGTTGTGCGTTTCCGGAAATCTCAGAAAGTGACCGCTTAGCCGTTCGCTGACTTGCACATCAACTAGTGAGCGGGAAGTCATTATACTTTTATACATTACACAAAGAGGTTTACGAGGGTGATACAACTGAAACTCAATGAAAAAAAATTAACGGTTGTATCGCTATAAGTTTTCCGCGGTTTCTCTGTGCCCTCATATAAGTGATATACAAACGTACATCAGAGGATAGTGGCGATAACCAACACTTCGAGGGCGTTCTCTTGGGAACTGAGAAAGTAAAGTGAGATTTTGACAGTAAAAATGAAGAGATTGTAAAGCCCGGAATTGTTATATATACAAAAGAACACTGACAAAATTTAGACCAGGTATTTAAGTATTCACGTATGCATCTCGTGATGAACAAAGGTGAATTGCCTCCAACGGAACTTTTTCGTTATCGCTAAAGATATGTTGCATTAACATAAGCAATACAAAATCCAATTATGAGTGATTATCGATGCATAGTTTCTCGGGAGACTGGAAAGAAAGCACAGAACGACTATGTTTATAACTCACCGAATAAGGTCCTGGCAAGACAGAGTACTGGACTGTCGAATAAGCACCGGGTTGATCAGCGTCAACCGCCCTCACTCCTTGTAGTACCCTCGTTCCAACAACAGTTACCTTTAGAAAGATGGCTTTATGCGTTTAGATGTTCGGTCAGAATATTATAGCAGTTATAAGCATTGTAGCTGGCCCCTCGGCTTCCCCCTCTTACTGGTGATTCCATTGCACGCTTTGCCCTTCGGAATCTGACATGATTAATAGAAGCCCACGCCCCCCCCCCCCCCCCCACCGATCCCTAATAATAATTCCGAAGCATGGGGACAGCACTGAAGAATATAGAATAGTTGCGCCGAATTCAACATTTTCAAGCGTACATAGGCCTTCTCCGCACATCTCAACATCGTCCATAAATCCGCAATCCGTCTCTAAATAAGAGGAGGGCTGAGAAGCTATTGACTACTCAGCCTTGTAACGCTTTGGTCCTCTCCACTGACAGAGAAATTCTATTGAAATTAACTAGCCGCGTCTATTTGATTTTGAAAAATTTGAGTTAATTATATTTTTCATGAAATTAAATTTATCCTATTGCATTCCGTTATTGACATTATTTATTTTAAATATATTCATTTATTCGAATCTGTTGGGCGCTGGAATGAAAATGAGCTTGCGTACACGTACTTTATTCTTGTCAATAGTTTATTACAAAAATTGCGAATACGACGATAGAAAATGGTTGATAAAGTGTTCTGGAAAAAAGAGTACAGAAAAATGGAAGTGGGGCGAAAACGTGTAGAAGATCCCGTTAAAGATGACTCGTGTACGTGAACGTAGCCAGACGTGATGACAGTGACGCTCTCTGTGTGGCTCTAAGAGCGACTGCCGTGCTATCTGGGAGTAGGAGAAGGTCAGAGCGGACTGTGAGCGCGAATTCCAATTTACGTTCTAACAAAATTAAAATGTATTCAATATCGTTTAACAGCTAAATGTTTTATTTAATCCCAATAAATCTGTCATTTGATTTCATGTGCTAAAAAAACAATTAAGTTGAATTCATTAAATGTATCTATTTAAATTTACAATAAATAGAGTTTTCGTAGATTCAACTATTTTTCTATTTGATTGAACTAATGGTCTGTCTTCATTGCAAGACACACATCAGAGGGGGGTGGGGGTAAAAAGGGTGTAGAGAGAGAAATTATATGTGTATATATAGATATTGAGACGTACAGGTCCGTCTCATGAGCAAAATCCCCCTTAGTCAGAACAGTGGACTCTGTGATAGGATAGGAAGAGGCGAAATAACAGACGGAAGGAAAAAGTATCAGCAAAAACGCGAGAGAGTTGACAGGACGGGATCTAACACAAAAACACAAGGCTAATTAGGTAGGACCCACAAAAAAACAAAACAATGAGTGAAACGTTGAAAAGAAAATAGAGAAACCAAAAACAGAGTGAAAGTAAGATTTATTTATTTGAAAAAAAAGTTAACAATAAAGGGAATGAAGGGTATATAGTAAGGGGCGGGGAACGAAAAGGCTGTAAAATATGAGTATATAAGGACGGAGATTTTGGAGGAAATGCACTTCTCTCATCCCTTGTGAATTCACAAGTACTGCTCGGCACGGTACATCTTTTTTGGACAGGAAAAGCCGAGAGAGGGGAACATTGAAATACAGGGGAGCCGAGTCACTCCCCGAGAAATTCTGAGGTTGTTTGTGGACTAACAAGTACCGCTTAGGACAGTGCATCCTTACTGGACAGGAGAAGCTAAGACAGGGAAAACTTAAAAACAAATAAAAGAAAGATTGGGAACAGGCTATAGCGAAAGCAGGGGTCTCGCTCTTAAGCGAGACAATATTAGAAAATTCGGGGACTCTCTCATAATCGCAGGATCGGTGGACCGAGTCTGTTGGGTCGGCTCTTTTTATCAACTAAATCTGTTTTTCTTTGTTCCTTTTTTATTATTATTCTGAAGTATGTCAAATTGGTTGTCTCCTTTCGTTATAATTTTTCTCCTTGGAACAAACTTTGAGATTTAGACCTTTTTCTTGAAAGAGACACTAAAATAACTGGTAAGAATTCGGAAGCGGGGCTCCTGCTAGAATCAGACTCATTTTCGTTTGGGTTTGTTTGGGTCAGTGGGGTTCCCGCTGATTCTCGCAGGAACCCGACTTCCGAATATTTACCAAAAAGCTTTCAATAAACTTATTTTCTATTATTCTAGAGGATGTAATATTACTTTTATGAGGAATAAATGAACGTTAATATTTGCAAATAGAAGAAAGTTGCAACGAATTATATGACAATAAAAAGTTAGCTTTCTTTCCATTATATTCCTTATGAAAGTAATACGACATCTTTTAGATTCATAAGAAGTAAGTTTATTTTAAGAAAAAGAAAATAAAAACACGGTGTATTTTAAGCATTTAAAAAAAGTTTATTCCAAGAAAAACATTCAAAAAAAAGAATAAAATGTATATGACATGACAATGATAAAAATAAGCAACGAAAAACATAGATTACATTGAAAAAAAAAAAGATCGTCTAACGAAGACTCAATCCGGCGATCCTGCGGTTATGAGTGCGGGCCGCTGTCCGCTACGCTACCGGTGGCTCGTCGTAACGTTTGAAACGAAGCGGCATAGAAGCTGTCTACACAAACTTCTCTCCATTTTCTCGGATACCGTTGGGTAACCCTACTTACTGCTTGCACAGTGTATGGTCCGAATGGGCCGCGACAACTGTAAAAAGTTTAAAGAAAATCGGCGCCCTGGACGTCTGGCCCTTTCCTCGTAAGCCGATTTCGCGCCACCAGGGAAAGTTTGAATTAATGCGTATACGCTGCTGTAATCGTTGGTTACATTCTGTTAGCGTCCGTTCATGGCTCATTATATTCGCAACACCTTACGCTATTTCGACGAATAAATATTTTGTTAGAGAACGCCGGGCGATTCAAAATCGCTGCGCACCTATGTGGCGCAAGTGGGACAACGCGCGCGCGATTGAAGCGTTGCACGTATGCCACAGATTCTCGGCGGAGAATCCGTGCGGGTGAACCCGTAGGAAGCTCTGCGGGATGCCCCCGTAGCGTGCGAGGGAACTTGGCAAATCACGGGCACGAGGCGACCTGCAAGGGGATTCGCATAGGCAGTCGAGAGGATGCTGCTAACCTTCCCCTTCCCAAGTTATGTAGGAAGGGGAACCGGCGCCCAAGTTTGAAAGTTCCAGCCTTTTCTAGGTAGTGTGGTGAGCAAGTGAAATTCGGAGCGGGAACGAAATACCCGATTTACAGACGACGTATAGTATACTAAACGGGCGAGGTGAGTACAAATATTTTAGCGGTTTTCAAGTAATTTTCATTTTTCGTAGATTAATACAAAATGAAGCAGTGGTTGCCTGCAGCGGTGACGCGCGCAGTGCGCCAACAAGACGAAATCTTAGAATTTGGTGGTAACGACAGCGAATAAGAGATCGATTGTAGTGAAGAGGCTGACCGTGACGCCGCCGAAGCAAGTATTCCAAGTTCAGAATCAGAGAAAAGTAAAAACGGAGAAGAGGATAAACGGGAGACTGGAAAAGGAAGGCGACGCCGTAAATTCGTTTACGGCAGCGAAAAATATAACTAGTGTCACTGCCGTATCGGTGCAGCTACGTCAGAGAGTTCACCCCTTTAATTCTGGAGTGCGCTATTTTTCGAGATTTTTTACATTATCTTGAAATTTACAAACGCCGCAAGAGAACGCGACGCAGCGGAAATAGGCAACGTTGATTGTGCGTCATGGACGCGGGCGCCAGGTACCGGAGTACCGCCGACCAGGGGTCGACTTTGTATTCTATCCACCCGAGCGCGGTCCCTTGATGCTGGGACACCCGGTGTGGAACGGCACGACCCAGGTCAACCAGCTAGCTCTGCTCGCCGGAGGATATGGAAGAGGGGCAGGGTCGAAGGACGAGTGTCGAGTACACAACTTCTGATCAGTCGTGATTCGAGATATCCGCTAAATTAATGTAACACGTTCGCAATAATACGATTGGTAATCGTTTATTGGGCCGGAGGACCTGACAGTAAAGAGTCCAATCCATGGGTCGCTCGATAAAAATTCACAAGTTCGATCTACGCGCAAGTGGTTTGCCGGCGGACTGGCTACGATCCCGACAACCCCCAGTATCGAGGGGAACAAGGTCGATGGACCGATGTTCCCAGCACCCAGAGGCCGGTTACCGTATGACCGTACTACTATCCCGGATGACGCTGGTAGTTCGATTTTGTCCGAAGGGCGTATGTAATCGTGTAGATAACAGTGTGGGCAATCGTGTAACTGACTCCGAAGGGCGTAGGCAAGTGTGTAGGTAAGTGGGTAACATACTTAAAAGAGTGTATGCAACTGTGTAGGGGTCCGTGTACTAACTCAGCAGAGCGTAGGCCTTGGTGTAGGTAAGTGTGCAATTAACTCAAAAGAGTGTAGGCATTTGTGTAGGTAATCGTGTACTAGCTCCAAAGAGTGTATGCATTTGTGTAGGTGATCGTGTACGAACTCAAAAGAGCGTAGGCATTTGCGTAGGTAATCGTGTACCAACTCCAAAGAGTGTAGGCAACTGTGTAGGTAATCGTGTACTAACTCAAAAGAGTGTAGGCATTCGTGTAGGTAATCGTGTGCTAACTCAAAAGAGTGTATGCATTTGTGTAGGTAATCGTGTAGCTAGCTCCGAAAAGCGTAAGGATGTGGGTGGGTGATCATGTAGGTATGAGTGTGAATGGATGGTGCATATAGGCCCAGACAATGGAACTCGACTACGTACGGTCACCGGCTCGGCCACCCGATATATCCGCTTCCATTCGCCAAATAATGACCTGAGTGACCGAACGCCCGAATCATTGGGACTGACTTTCCAGACACCCCGTATATTCGCGCGGAACACAAGGTATGGTGGTGGGTGACCGGAAATCCGCATAACGTCGACTGATTTTCCGCGCACCCCGTATATTCGCGCGGAACAAAATATTATGGTGGGTGACCGGAAATTCGAATAATGTCGACTGACTTTCCGGTCACCCCGTATATTCGCGCGGAACAAAATATTATGGTGGGTGACCGGAAATCCGAATAATGTCGACTGACTTTCCGGACACGCCGTATATTCGCTCGAAATACAAGATTTTATGGTGGGTGGCCGGAAACCCGAATAATGTCGACTGACTTTCGGGACACCCCGTATATTCGCTCGAAACACAAGGTCTCATGGTGGGTGGCCGGAAACCCGAATAATGTCGATTGACTCTCCGGACCAGTGCTGCGCAAAATTGTAATAACAAATCAACAAATACAAATTACTAAAGGTCATTTCTAATTAAATCGAATTCCATTAAAATTACTTTTAGTAATAATAATTGAATCGGAGTTCATTGAAATTACTTTTGATAATTGTAATTGAATTAGAGTCCAGTGAAAGTATTTCCCGTAATTGTAATTGAATTGGAGTTAATTAAAATTACATCGAGTCATGTAATTTAAATCGAAGTTCATTCAAATTACTTTCAATAATAGTAAACCACGCAATGTGGTTTCATTAGATTTTTTTTTGCTAGAGAGAATTCTAAGCATCGTAATGAATATCTCGTTTTTTTCGTAAAAACGAAGCCTCAAGGATTGAATTAAGAGAGGGAATTTTTTTTTTAACTCAATCTACTAGAAATATTACCCGTATCATAATTACACTAGGCCAAAGAATTAAAGGATTTTGAAAAAGTCCGCCATTTTGAGGGTCATTTTCAAATAGCTGTAACTCCTCGAAAAATGGTCGTACAGCAAAATAAATAAAAGCAAATTGAAGGTGTGAATCTCTAGTTTTGAGATCTTGAGCTCAAACATTTTTCGCATCACCCAATTTTTAGTAGCCATAAAAAAACCAAAGTGAAAAAAAATTTCTAAATTTTTGCCCATGTTTCACAGTCTGCACGGACTTTAATAAATGTTTTTCAATGATCGGATTAAAAGGATCGTCTAGCTGGATTATTTCCCTTTAATTTGAGCGGTGGGAGAGCTCTGTACGATTTTTTTCTCGCTGAGTTATCGATGTTCAAAGCAAAAATGACACTTTTGATTTTGATGACTGATTACTCGGAGGCTAATGGTCGCACAGAAAAAAACCAGAGGGTTTTGGAAACTGAATTATTCTCTATAAGATGCTTTTATCATTTTTTTATCAAGATTTTTTTTATGCGAGAAAATGGATTTAAAAAAACGTGAAAAATGGCATATTTACGAATATTCTTTTAACTAAGGATTATTTTGCCAATATCGAATAGATCAAAACAATTTTAGGTTTTTTTATGACCTCAAAGTATCCTAAAAAAGCCCTCAAAAGTTTAAACGCCTGCGATTTTTGCTTCATTGTGTTCCGAATGATCGAAATTGTGGTTTTTGCCAGAAATCAATTAAAGGCTAAATCTACCACTTTTATTCGTCTTTTGAGAATCACAATTTTTTTTGGCACTGATCCGAATTTCCGGTGCTAAAAAATGTTGATTGTTGAACGACGGGAACAAATTTTTATTTGATAAAAAAAAAATTATTAAAAAAAATTTTTTTTGACAAAAAAAAATTAATTAAAAAAAATCGAAAAAAAATTGTTAGATTTTTTTATATAGCCCTGAACGTTTTTCATGATACGACGAGCGATTGGAATTGTTGGAATTCACAGTTCTTTGAATGTGTACGTCTGTACAATTTACATTAAGGATACGACACCCTACGCACACGTCCCACGATCATTAATCGAGACTCATAACTGAGGCATGCAAAGTTTCACATCTCTCAAAAGCAATCGTGTCACGTTCATCTGACCGCTGTATCTACCTTTCTTTGAATATTGATTTAATGTTTAGTTGCAAAACCGTATGTCCTTCTATCAATCACTGTTCAAAGAACGCACACATTGCAAATAATGCTCAGCTTTTACCTTTAGGCGCTCTCTACAAATTTGCATTTGTAGAAAGGAAAGTCGAATGGTCAGTTCCGAGAAACGCGGAGAGCGTGACACGCGGTCGTTGCGCGGAAGCCATCTTGGCAAGCTTTTTCCTTGTGAGATCGGTGCGTGTTCGCGAGCATAACTAAATCCGAAATGTCTGATGCAATCTCAGCGCGAAACGTGACGAAATTCAACGGTGAGAATTATCAGGGATGGAAATTCCAGGTGAAAATGTTATTTATTGCGAATAGCATCTACGATGTGGTGGATGGAACGAGAACGAGGCCGGCCGGGGAAGGACAGGCGGAAGCAAAGAAAGCGTGGTTCTCGGACAATGCGCGCGCGATGTTCCTGATATCCTCGGCAATAGAATACGAACAATTACAACCGCTGTTAGTCTGTGGGACGGCAAAACAAATGTCGGATAAATTATTCAGAGTGCACGAACAAAGGTCTGCATCCAACAAATTGATGCTCATGACGAGACTGTACGAGTATCGAATGTCTCCGGGAGACTCTATAGTGAAACACGTGACGTCAGTGCAAAACATGGCCGCGCAGTTACTCGAAGTCGGTGAGAAAGTGTCGGACATGACGATAATAGCAAAAGTGCTCGCGAGTTTATCACCGAAGTACGCGACATTCCAGACCGCGTGGGATAATGTCGCACCAGAAATGCAACCAATCGAGAATCTTCAAGAAAGGCTCATTCGCGAAGAAGCTCGCTTATCCTCGAGCGACGAAACTCCTGGAGCTTTTTCAGCATATCGAAGCGGAATTGCGGGAAAAAATAAGAAACCAAGTGCGAAAGAGGAGAAAAAGAAGAGAAAGCCTAGAGACAAAGAGAAGGTACAGTGTTTCAAATGTCAGGAGAAGGGACATCATGCCCGGGAATGTCCTAATAAAAAGCGCGGAAAAGACGGTGGTGAAGCGAGTGGAGGAAACGATTGTGCGTTCGTCGTAGAGAAGTCCAGCGAGGAAAAGTCGATAGCGATAAAACAGGCGGATCGGATCTGCCCGCTGAAATAATAAAATCAGTGCTGAACGCTGGCAACGAAGAGACGATTACCGACAGTGGGGCATCGCGACACATTACGTATCGGCGTGAGTGGTTCTGCGAGTATCGACAATTGACATGTGGCGGGACTGTGTCTCTTGGTGACAACAAACAATGCAAAGTGATCGGCAAAGGAACAATAGAGATCGAAAAATTCGTAAACGGTGCGTGGCATAGTTCGCGAATAGAAAAAGCGTTGTACGTGCCGGAAATGAAAAAGAACTTGTTTTCCGTCGGTGTCTGTACCTCGAGAGGACAGGAAGTAGTGTTTAAGGGGAAACATGTGAAAATAAAAGGAGGTAACAAAGTGTTGGCATACGGGATAAAGCAAGAAAACGAGATTTTTCGGATGTTGTTCTGAGTAAAACGTGCGCGAGTAGACGACGAGGCAAACGTGGCGAAGATTAACCTTCAAGTGTGGCACGAGCGTCTCGGCCACGTGAATGGTCGCGCGTTGCGAGAGCTGGTCGAAAACGGTCTCGTGGACGGGATTGAGTTGCCGGAAAAAGGTGTAGTGCTATGTGACTCATGCTCGCTCGGGAAATCCCATAGACGTCCTTTTCGAAAATAGCGGGAACGTGCAGCGACAGAGCCCGGTGAGGTTATACACACAGACATCTGTGGACCTATGACCACGGAGGAGCTTGGTGGGTCACGTTTTCTCTTGACGTTCAAGGACGATATGGTTATTTTTATGTTATCGATATGTTTATTTTTTGCGACACAAAAGTGATGTTTTCGAGAAGTTTAAAGTCTTCGACAAGCTCATCGAGAATAAGTTCGGAAGAGTGATGCGCGTGTTACGATCAGATAACGGTGGCGAATTCAGGAACAAAAACATGGACAATTACATTGAGTCACGTGGTATTCAGCGAGAAACCACAGCACCGTATACGCCGCAGCACAACGGTAAGGCGGAGAGAGATAACAGGACGATTATCGAGAGCGCGAGAACCATGTTGATCGCGAAAGATCTCCCGCTTACACTGTGGGCGGAAGCAGTGAACACAGCTGTGTATCTCTTGAATCGATCGGGATCGTCAGGCATACGAGATGGAGCAACTTCGTACGAACTTTGGGTTGGCAAGAAACCTAACCTGAAGCATCTGCGAATCTTCGGAGCTGAAGCGTACGTGAACATTCCGAAACAATTTACGACAAAGTTCGACGTTCGTGCAAAGAAGATGATCCTTGTCGGGTACGAAGGAAACTCGTCGAATTATCGGGTGTACGACTCAGTGTCGAGAAAAGTGTTGGTATCACGGGATATTGTGTTTCACGAGAAAATCGGCAAAGTAACTGCAACGCAAGGAGGAGATCAAGACGACGAGATCTCACTACCGAAAGTCAAGGAGGAAGGACTTCAAGAAGAGGAAGCAGAAGATGACGACGAAGTTTTCTTACCGGCTGTAGAGAATGCAGAGGAAGAAAGAGAACCAGTCGCAGCAGTGTTGCCTGTCAGAGTGGGACCAAATCTGAGAAATCGAGAATCTCTGAGGCCGCCGGGGCGTTACGAGACAAACGTTGCAGAGATGAATGTTCCGGGAACTTTCGAAGAAGCAATGGTGAGTAACGACTCGTCGGAATGGATCAAAGCAATCGGAAAAGAGCTGGACGCTCACAGAGAAAACGGAACTTGGTCATTGGTTGAGAAAAAGCCTGGGATGAAACTCATTGACTCCAAGTAGGTTTTTCGACTAATGAAAGACACCGAAGGAAACATCTACAAGTACAAGGCTCGGCTGTGTGCTCGGGGTTTTATGCAGCGAAAAGGAGTTGATTTCATGAATACCTTCGCACCTATAGTAAGGTATGACTACTTAGAGTGCTACTTGCAGTTGCTGCTGAAGAAGATCTCGGGCTGGCTGAGTTTGACGTTCAGACGGCGTTCTTGTATGGAAAACTGGATGAAGAAATATTCATGGAGGTACCTGAGGGTCTCTGCATAAAAGAATCGCTTAAAAGTGCGCGAAATAGTGTCGTGTGTCGCCTCGAAAAGTCATTGTATGGACTAAAACAAGCTCCAAGGTGTTGGAACAGAGAGTTCAGTGCGTTTTTACGAGAATTCGAGTTCAAAGAAACGGATGCGGATCCGTGTATTTTCATTGGAAATGTCGGGAATTCTGTCGTACACCTTGCGCTGTTCGTTGACGACGGGTTGATAGCGGCTGAAACGAATGAGATTGTTGAGAATGTTCTTGAGCACTTGAGTAACGCGTTCAAAATCACAAGAGGTGATTCGAGTGTATTTGTTGGAATGCAAATCAAGCGTGGCCGAGAATAAAAACGATATTTGTGCATCAGAGCGCGTATGCAAAACGAGTAATAGAAAAGTTCGGTACGAGTAATGCAAAAGCGGTAAGCGTGCCGTCTGATCGACACGTTGTGCTGCATCCGGTGATCGTCGGAGAGATCGAATCCGAGAATGTACCGTATAGAGAAGCTGTCGGGTCGCTAATGTTTTTAGCTATTGTGTCGCGTCCTGATCTTGCGTACTCTGTAAACTCCGTGAGCAAGTATCTAAATAATCACAACGATGATCACTGGCGAGCAGTAAAAAGAATCTTTGCATATTTATCGGGAACGGTAGAGTATGGCATTGAGTATCGCGGTGGTGAAAGCGTGCCTGAATTGAGAGGATATTCTGATGCAGACTACGCGGGCGACATAGAGACCAGAAGGTCAACAACTGGATACTTATTTGAGCTTGCGGGTGGTCCGATCACATGGTCTAGTCAAAGGCAGAAGCTAGTCACACTCAGTACAACTGAGTCTGAATACGTAGCAGCATCGGCTGCATCCAAAGAGGCAGTTTGGCTCAGAAAATTATTATCGGATATCGGATATCTTTGTGAGAACGCTACTGTGATTTTTTTCGACAATCAGAGTGCGATAAAATTAGTCAGAAACCCACAGTTTCATAAACGTACTAAGCATATCGACATCCGGTATCATTATATCCGCGAAAAAGCCGAAGCGAAAGAGATAAGAGTAGAATACGTTCGTACAGAGCAGCAAAAACCTGATATATTCACTAAGGCTTTGCCAAAAGAGCGTTTTTGTATGTTGCGCGAAAGTATGGGTGTGAGTCTGTAACACGCTGAAATGGCGGAAGTGTTAAAACACAGTTTGGCGCGTGTAAAGTATAACCGCAGCGTCTTTGTCTCTAAGCGATATAGATGGCGCACTGGTCGCACATTCGTTACGAGGCAGTCAGTCGTCTGGCTAATGTTCGTCAAGCCAGTCGTAAAATAAAGAAAGTTTTTCTTGTTCCATTATATCGTAAATCGTTTATTTCTCGTCGAACTTCCTGTCTCCTTTTTCTAACAAAAGTATTTAATACCTAGGGTAAGAGGTCCGAGGGGCAGGCAATTATTCGCTGCGAGGACAGTCGCGTACGCGTAGGGAAGCGCGGTAGAGCGGGGCCGTGGCCGTGGCATCGGAGGGAAAAAGGGGAAAATCTCCGAGACGGAGAATCACGCGATCACACGTGAGCTGACGTTGCTCGCGAAAAGAGGGGCGGGGCGCGTGAGTGGGGCACGCGAGAGTCGGTAGCACCGCGAGATGGCGGTGAATTGGGCTAGTCTAGATTTCGGAGTCTACGAGCCCAGGCGCGTCACTCCGGAAGAAAAGCATTATCGATCGACTGCGAGGCAGGATCATCCCGATTTCGACAGCGAGCGTCTCCGTGCGGGGACTCTTCAGCGGTGGGCCCGATTTCTCTCGTCTCTCTGCGTTCTTAAGGTACGATCTCTAAATTCGAGCTCCTTTTGTTTGTTGAGTTTTAATAAGTGCGCCAAGTGGCGACGGGTTGCCCCATGGAGGGAAATTTCGTGTCCCCAGAGGGCCAGAACCCGGCGGGAGTGTTTCGGCGATAAAGTCACGTTTGTCCCCGGGTTTCCGCCTCTGGGAAAGTTGCGGGTTAGTCATAATTTTGTAAGGGAGTTCGTACCTTATCCTCGGTCGTTCCGTCCAGTTCCGGTCAATTTTCTGGCGTATCGTGTTAATTAGCGAATTGTTTTCTTTGTTACCGATCGTTAATTCGCGTGGGCGTTCGTATGCCTAGGACATTAAAATTAAAAGTGTTTTGCTGAAGTCCCGCTAAAAATTGGCCCCAAGAAACGTGCGAATTCCCGCGAGATTATACATTTTGGAGTAATATTTTATTTCGAGTCGGGAAAGTTAATACGACATAGTTCGTGCGTATATCTCTCGTCCAGTCTCTCCGCGCGCTCAGGGCCACCGAGCGCTTGGTCTCGCGTTTGTTTACCTTTGAGCTTCGGTCTTTGTTTCCTTTGTTCTCGTGCGTTGTTTACGAGTTTCCGAAAGCCAGCTGACTCGAGAATTATACTCGCGCGAAACCCTTAGTAATATTCGCTCGATTATTATCGATCTCGCGACAATTGTATCTCGAGCAAATATATATCGGGTGTCCGATAAGTCGGTCAGTATTATTGGGGCTTCCGGTCGCCCACCATCCTGCGTCGCATTTCGAGCGAATATATCGGGTGTCCGGAAAGTTGGTCAATATTATTGGGGCTGCCGGTCGACCACCATACTGCGTTGCATTTCAAGCGAATATATCGGGTGTCCGGAAAGTCGGTCCATATTATTGGGACTTCCGGTCGACCACCATACTGCGTTGCATTTCGAGCGAATATATCGGATGTCCGGAAAGTCGGTCCATATTATTGGGGCTTCCGGTCGACCACCATACTGCGTTGCATTTCGAGCGAATTTATCGGGTGTCCGGAAAGTCGGTCCATATTATTGGGGCTTCCGGCCGACCATCATACGGCGTTGCATTTCGAGCGAATATATCGGGTGCCCGGAAAGTTAGTTGACCTTATTCGGACTTTCGGTCACCTAGGCCATTATTTGGCCAAGCGAAGCGGATACATCGGGTGTCCGAGCCGGCGACCCAACATGATCGGGTTTCGTTGTCGGGGCCTTTACACAGTTTATTACACGAATTACCTACGCAATTGCCTAAGCTCTTTTGGAGTTAATACACGAAGTACCTACGCGGTTATCTACACCATTACCTACACGTGTTGCGTGAACACACGAAGTACCTACGCGATTATCTACACCATTACCTACACGTGTTGCGCGAATACACGAATTGCCTACACGATTACGTACACAATTACCGACACGTTTGCATTAATACACGAATTACCTACCCGTTTTGCGTTAATACACGAATTGCCTACACGATTATCTACACAAATTACCTACACGTTTTGCATTAATACACGAATGGCCTACACGCTTATCTACACAATTACCTACACGTTTTGCATTAACACACGAATTGTCTACACGAGTATCTACACAAATTACCTACACGTTGTGCATCAATCCATGGTTGTCTACCCGAATGCCTACCCTCTTTCGCATTACTACACGAATTACCTACACCATTACCTACATTCTTTTGCATTGATCCACGGTTATCTACCCGATTACCTACACTCTTTCGCCTTACTACATGAAATACCGATGCAATCACCCACCTTCTTTTGCATCAATGCACGATTATCTACACTACACTTTTTGGCATTAATACACGAATTACCTACACCCGGGCCTCCGCTCTTTCGAGTTAGTGCCCGAGTGCCAGCACAATGGCCTACACGATTGCCTACACCATTACCTACGGCAGTACCTACGCCCTTCGGACAGAACCCCACTACCAACGTCGCGCCCCTGGCCGTATTCCCCTCGAAACGGGCAGTGGTCCGGACTGTCGCTAAATTGTCGCCGGTGCACCAGTAGCTTATCCCAGCGGGGATAGAAGTTGGTGATTTGTGTCGAGCACTCCCTGAATTGTACCCCGTATTGGCGAGGCCCGGGCTCAATAAACGAATACCAGTCATACTGTCAAACACGAGTTGATTACTTCAGCGGACCCCTCCTATCAGGTGTCGACCTTGACACTCGTCCTTCGACCCTGCCCCTCTACTATATCCTCCGGTGAGCAGAGCTAGTTGGACCGCCTGGGTCGTGCCGTCCCACACCGAGTGTCCCCAACATCAAGGGACCGCGCTCGGGTGGACAACATCACAAGTCGACCCTCGGTCGGCGGTACTCCGGTACCTGGCGCCCACGTCCACCCGGCGGGTTCTCGGACGCCCGCTAGGCTTCGGGAGCGGCACGGGCCCGGAAGTGTGCGGACCAGAAAACCCGTTACAATATATAGATATATTGAGACGGAAAAGACCGTCTCATGAACCAACCAAAAGACTATCGCCCCAAGGACACTTAGGAGTCAAGCCGATTTCGGGAAAAGGAAGGGGTAAAAGCAGAAGAACAGACAAAAACCCAGAGGTCAGCCATGTTGGTCTAACCGGCAACGCTAATTAAATTAATGATAACAATAACAAAGGGCGAAGAAAGGGGAAGTCAAGGCGGCACAACAAAGGGGAAAGGTTTACACAGAAAAGAAAACAAACGAAAGGTAAAATTGATTGATAATAACAAAGGGCTAAGGAAGGGGAAGCGAAGGCGACACAACAAAGTGGAAAGATTTACACAGGAAAGAAAACAAAGAAAAATACAAAAACAGACGAGGAGGAACATTTATTTAAAGAAAGAAAAAGTTAACAATAAAGGGGATAATAGCTAATAAGTAAGGGAAGGGGAAAAAGAAGGCGGTAAAATATGAGTATAAAAGGACGATGATTTTGCAGGAAAGACACTCTTTGAATCCCTCGTGGATCGACTAGTACTGCTTGGCAAAGTACATCCCTCGTGGAAGGAAACGCTGGGAACACGGAACGTTGAGAAACAAGAGAAACAAGGAGTCGCGCCAAAAAGGCATCAGAGAGCTCTCTTCATTTTTTGGAAGACAACAAGTACTGCTGGACCAAGTACATCCCTCGCGGATCGGAAACGTCTAGAACACGGAACGTTAAGGAACAAAAAACGAAGAAGAATTAAAATAAAATTAATTTTGTGAGAAAATATTGGAAAAACAAATAAAAATAAAAAGAGCAATGAGGAAAGTTAACCACTTAAAGGTAACGACTAATTATCGAAAAATAGATAGGAAAATTATCGCAGGAGAAAATAGGATCCGAGAAGGTATCATTACGAGCGAGCGTGAAGATAGATATAAGGGAAAAATATTAAATATCGGAAAAGACGAGAAATATAATATTAGGCGGTAAGGAAGTATACGCTACAGTAATACGAAACAGACACCCACACATATACACACTCACACACACACCCGCAGAAAAACACCGTAATAATCGAGTAATGCGGATCAGGATCACAGAAAGTACAAGGAGGTATCCCGAAATTACGAGAGCCCCGAAATCTATGCAAAAAGGGTCATTCGAGTGCTCGCGGCATATCACTCGAGTAAACTATCGTAGACAGGTAGGTGGCGACATCGCACGCCAAGATCAGGGAAAGAGCGACAAATTATCGACGCGCGATAATTGATCGGGAGAGAGCGTAGATCACCGCGACTCGAAGGGCAGCGCTAGGGTGGGGGAAGTGGATCTCGAAGCGTGACGAGAGAGAGCGCGCGCCTACGACCCGTCGAGCGCGAGTCCTAGCGCCACGAGTGAGAGAGCGCGGTGATTAGACGCGCTCTAAGGGAAAGTCACAAGGGAAAGTACCGCGGCGCTATAGGCCAAGCATCGATACCTACCGTGCCGCTAGCGAACACCCGGGATAATCGATATCGATCCAGGATAAAGGCTCCAGCCGACCGAATTGTACCATGCGAGTAATGAGTAATTGACCGACCGAGAAAAATATTGCGAAATGTACTAGAAAACAACACAAACAACACATTACACTCATACATAGCGTTATTTTATTTTATATCGAGCCATAAAAAACTTGAATAAATTCTATTTTGTTAAAAATACCCAAAACACCTGAGTTTCTACTAATTTCTTCCCTGTTCGAGTCCCCGAACCTATAAATTTATTTGTAACGAATTAAGACCCGTTACAATATATATATATATATATATATATATATATATATATATATATATATATATATATATATATATATATATATTGTGACGTGACGTCACAAAAATATTACAGAAAGAGCCCGCGTGACCACGCCGGGGCTCAATCTCCGCCGCGCCCTTCGCGGAAATAAAGGAAATGTTAATTTTAAGATTAGTTTTAAGTTTTATTATTATATCGAAGCCGCGACATCCTCCCCGTTCCCTCCCCGTACCCCTTATAATTTCTCGCCGTCCCCCCCGGAGCATGGCCGCGGACTGGCGTGTAAGGCCACGTCGGTGCGGGTGCACCGCCGACAACAACGCCATCCCTCGGCCGCGCGGGACATCGGGCTCGCCACCGACGGCCTACAACCGCCATCTCCTGAGTTGTCGGAGCACGACGCCCCCGGAGGAAACTGTCTCGCGCTCGGCCGGGCCGGCCGAGCGCAATTATCGATCGGGGAGCTCGACGACTCGGGCATCAATCACCGGCGATGGTCGGGAGGGCGAGCCACCGATCGATCGGGGAAATCGGCACGAGGTCCGTCATCTGTCGCCCGCGTGGATCGAGGCGAAGGAGCCGGCCGGCGTGGCCAGCCATTGTGATCCCGAGCGTGGTCAGCGAAGGACGTAACCGAGCCCAATAGAACCGAGCGACGATCGAGAAAATAAGAGAGAGATAGAGAAAGAGAGAGAGAGACAGCGAAGTCCGCTTCTCAACTGAGTAACAAGTAAGTCTCTTCTCCTTTGCTTTATTTTGCGAGAGCGGCTCCGGGCCGCTGTGAAAGGTGTGCGAGATAAATTATCGCTCGGGCGATTTGTGAAGTGTCCCTTCCCCCCTCCCGTGATCGTTCCCCTCGTCGTCCTTTTCCGTGCGCGTCGCCAGATACCAGTGTAAAATTTAGTAGAATTTGTAAAATTAAGAAAACCGAAAAATCAAGTGTAAAGGAAAAACGTGTGTAAGAAGGTGCGTGGCGGATCCCCCGCCGTCCCCCGTGAAACATTCCCCTCGCGCGCGCGTAGCCGCGGTCGCGTCTCGACCGACGGCCGAATCGATCGAAGGATCGCGGACGAAATTGTGTAGCGCGTAATTAATAAAATCGTGTAAAAATAATTATAAATGAAACAAAATGGTCGTGGTAATAACGCGCTCTGATCGGAGAACCCCGTCCGTACCCAGATGCCCGTGAGACGTCCCCCCCCGCGCTATTGTATCGAGTCTCTCGCTCGCCGGGCAACCGAGCGATTGTTTTGGTTTTTTTTCTTTTGTTGTCGCGTGAAACGCGACTGCCCGAGCAAGGCTGGCGCCCAACATAATAACGAAATAATACGAAATAAAATATTGAGAACGGGTCGAGAAATTGAGTCGGGACTTCGCGTGTCCAGTAACCCGTAATATTCGCGTAAACTATTATCATTATTATTATTATTATTTTCATTATATCGAGTCAATTCATTTTCTTTGTTGTAATTAATTAATTTAAATTCCGTTTTTTTATATCGAGCCTCTATTTCACATTCATTGTTAATTAAATATTATTTGAATTTTTAGGAGTGACTAAACATTTATTTATTTCCCCTTCCCCCTCCCTCCGCCTACGTGAACACGCGATACCCATCATAATATATATATATAGAATATTCCACGTGAATCCGGGGACACCCTGATTTTTTAAATACATTTTTCGAACAACCCTTAATAAAAAGAAATGTTTCCGAAAAAATGCCCCGATTAAAAAATCTGAAAAAAATCCCAAAAATGCGTGATTATATGTAAAAAAAATTCAAGCTATCACCCGCAGTGGAATTATCATGTTTTGGTTAGCAGTCAAAAAGTTCTGGTATTAATTTCAATTGAAGTCGTCTTCAGCACAGAAAAAATCATACTTCCACTGCCGGTGATAGCTTGAAATTTTTTACATAATATCACGCATTTGTGGCGATTTTTTTTCAGATTTTTCAACCGGGGCGTTTTTTTGGAATAAAAAAGAATTGACTAAGGATTGTTTTGAAAAATGTAAAAAAAATTCAGGATGTCTTTGAGAGTCAATGGAATCAGATTAAAAAATTAATAGAATTGGCGGTGGTCAGGAATAAAATCCACCGGATGGACCGATAGGAGGTTTAGGGCGAATACAATTATTATTGGTATTAATTTATATTTTTGCGAGCATACACGTACACCCCCACACACACTCGCACGCTAGGGATTCGAAGGTGGGAGGGGTGTGGCGAGGAGAGAATCGGCGATCGGTACGAGGATGCAAGCGAGTTCTGCGGCCGGGAGTTCGGGAGATAGTGCGCATCGGTAAGCGCATCCGAGAGTTACTCGAGCTCGATCAACGCTGGACCGATCATGGTGTCATCCTCGCCGGTCACCCGCGAACAACTGCAAAAGAGGATGGAGTCGTTGCAACAACACCACTGGGTACTCAACGTCGAGCTCGAGACCTGCAAGCTTCGCGTCAAGGCTCTTCAAGTGGAGAATCGGAAGCTTGGCAATGTGCCTGGTGCGCGCGGCGACGAGCTCTCCTCGGTGACATTTTACGCGCCGAAGACAAATCGTCCATGCTCCCCGGCTTGATAGTAGCGTGGCTCGTCGAACTCGTCGCACTCAAACACACTACCGAAAATACCTTACCGAACACACACACACACACACTTGCGACACATTTTCGGACCACACACACACACACACTTGCGGACCACACATACGCACTTGCGACACACTCACACTTTCGGAACACACACTCACACTTGCGGAACACACACTCACTCTTGCGAACCCACACACACACACATACACATGCGAACCCCCCCACACACACACACATGCGAACACGCAAAAAATAGAGTTGAACTTGACGTAGCTTCAGCGCCTCCACCGATAAAAAAATAGGGTGGTCCAGTATGACGGCCTTCTCGAACACTGAAACTTTTGTCTGAAACATTTTTGGATATAATCAATAGTTTGAGTGCTATTGCTCTGTAACACTTTATGTGCCTCACCCTGTATATATTGTGACGCTGCGTCACCAATAAAGTCGAGAACGAGCCGGCGTGACCACGCTAGGGCTCAATCTCCGCCGCGCCCTTCCGAAAAATTTCAATGTTAATCTTAAGAGTAGCTTAAGTTTTGTTTTGTATAGAATCCGCGACATTTTCTCCCCGTTCCCTCCCCGCACCGCCTTTTTCGACGCCCCCGCGTGTCGACCACACGGACTGGCGTGTAAGGCCACGTCGGTGCGGGCGTACCGAAAGCCTAGAACAACGCCGTCATACGGCATCGTGGGACATCGGGCTCGCTTTCCGACGGCCTGCTACCGCCATCTCCCGAGTCGTCTCAGCAATGAGCGACACCCGAAGGAACCAGCCCCGCGCTCGGCCGGGCCGGCCGAGCGAAATATCGACCGGGGAGCTCGACGACTCCGGCTTCGATCATCAGCGACGGCCGAAAGGGCGAGCCGCAGCGATGGACCGAAACTTCGATGGGAGGTCCACCGTCTACCGAACTACGTCGATCGAAACGATGGAGCCGGCCGGTGTGGCCAGCCATTGAGTCCAAACACGTGGTCAGCGAAGGACGCTAAAATATAGGGCGAAAATCAAAAGCGAAGGAAAGAAAGAGGAAAGCCGAGAGAGAAAGAAAGAGAAGTTCCGAGAGGAAATCGGACCCAGACGAGGACGATCCTCGCTGTTGCGATTGAAAAATTATCAAGTAAGTATTTACTCTTTTCTCTTGCGAGACCGGCTAAAAGCCGAATAAAATCAGTGTAAATTGTTTAATCGCTCGCGCAATTTTTGAAGTGTTCCGTTCCCCCCTCCCGTGATATTTCCCCTCGTCATCCCCTTCCGAGCGCGTCGTCGACTAAGCGTTTGTGAGAAAAAGAACACGAAAAATAATTTTGCGAACGAATAAAAATAAGGATAATAATTTTGACAGAAAAACTATTATAAGAAAGATAATTGTGCGGATAAAAATTATTGTGCGGGAAATAAGATTTTTGGGAATAATCATTTATAAGAATAATATATTTGTGAGGAAAGTAACGTCAAGAGAAAAATAATTGTGAGAAGGTACGTGGCGGATCCCCCGTCGTCCTCCGTGAAAAATCTCCTCGCGTGTGCATAGCCGCGGTCGCGCTGTGCGAGGCCCCGACCGACGGATGAGCCGAGTGACGTTACCGCGGATAAACGTCATCGAGGATTTATTGGTTTATTAGCGGAATGCATTTGTGAATTATTTGAATTATTTGAAATAGTCGTGGTCCGGAAAGTAAGAGGCCATCGAGTAGGAGAACCCCGTCCGTCCCCAGATACTCGGAGACGTCCCCCCCCCCCCGTAAAATTATATCGAGTCTGTCGCTCGCCGGGCAAGCGAGCTTGTATTTGTTTTGATTTTTTTCCCGTTGTGTACGCGTTAACGCGATTTCCCGAGAAAGGCTGGCGCCGAACTTATAAAACGAAATAAATTAAAATTGAAGAAAAATTTCGACACGGGTCGAGAAATTGGGTCGGGACTTCGCGTGTCCGGTAACCCGTTAAATTCAAGTCGAATCATTATTATTATTACAGAGTTTCATTATATCGAGTCCTTTATTTCATTTTTGTAAATCATAACTGTAACTTCTTTTTTTTTATATCGAGCCTACATTTTCTTTTCTTTGTTAA
This sequence comes from Ophion costatus, assembly GCA_951751655.1. Classification (NCBI taxonomy): domain Eukaryota; kingdom Metazoa; phylum Arthropoda; class Insecta; order Hymenoptera; family Ichneumonidae; genus Ophion; species Ophion costatus. The sequence goes on from OX632360.1 coordinate 31,948,616, forward strand.
ATTAAATTATATTTGAATTTTACTATTGTGTTGAACCTTCATTTTTTTCCCCTTCCCCCCTCCTCCACCTACGGTAACACGTGATACCCATCACAATATATATATATATATATATATATATATATATATATATATATATATTGTAACGGTTCAACTGGACAGGTAAGCCACCGTCTCACAGAATGCGATAGTAGCAACCCGTTTATGCGACACTAGCGTATTCTGACCAGCGTTCGGAGCGACCGGCCATATCGCCGGCCGGGCAGGTCACTTGCGCTAAGAATTTGGGCGAGCCCGCGACACCTCGCAAGAGGCTCCGCCCATCGCGAGGAGCAAGACCACCGCGGACTCGCGGGAGTCCCCGCCCTTAGCAATACAGATCGCGCATCCTGTGCTTTGACCACTCCTATCATACCGAGAGTGCGACCAAGATTCAACGCGACGCCTCCTCACACCAATGCGTGCCTAATATCCTAGAGAGGAATAATCGGGTATATCTTACCCCTCGAAATGGCTATAGTGTGCGAACGTCCTGGAAATTACCAACGCTGTCACCCCACCATCGGAGTGTTCCTCGGCGGCGTGATTCCCTACCTAGTCCTCCGGATCGGCAAGAGAAATGGAATTTCTCCTAACGGGCCTGGGGCTATATAAGGGCGTGCACGAGTCAGAGCGGCACTCTGTCGCAAAATTTAATCAAAATCTTACGTGGAGTCACCATCATCCGAAACCTCGGATCATCGGATGGGAACCTTGCTGCCGTCGCCCTGGTCCCCATCCTAGGACAACCTCAGCTTCGGGTTAAATACTCTATTTCCTTGGGAAGCCCCAGCATTGCGCTGGAAGTCCTACCTCGGGAATAGAGTCGTCGTGGTGATTGGTAGTCAGGAGAAATAGATAAAACGCCCGATCGATTGTCACTAGGACGAACGATCGCCTTGCCACTCATCCGACGCCTGTCCACTCGGAGTGTGCAGTCCGGGAAGTGCCGATCGCGCTTCGCTGTACAAGAGGGAACTCCTCTAACCAGCTTCTCTGGTTTTTCGTCCTCCTCGCCTGGCACCGAGGAGGTCAGCCGTCCCTTCCGGACGGCCCCGCTATGCGCACTCGAAGAGCACAAATCCTCTTCGAGTACGTGCATTACTAATAACGCTAGCCTCTCTAGCGCGTGAGCGACACGGCGTGGCAACCGTGCGCTTCGTTGCATTTTGCAACTAGTGCCATCGGGATAGACCGCCATACAAACGACACGAATCATATTCCATGTGTACTCGCATTCTTCTTACAGAAGCAATCACGAAAACGGCGTAACGCGTACCGACGACGCTCGCGGTCTGTGCGAGTGCGAGCGAGAGAGCGAGAGAAAAAGAAGAGAGAGCGCGGCCGTGGAACCGCACGCACGCTACACCTCGCGAGAATCACCTTATCCTCGTCACTCCCCCCAAGGCAGCTTTTCTCGCCGACCTTCCCTGACCCTCGTAAACGTCGCTATAGCCGATCAAATCCCAGTAAACTCACGGAATAAACCACTAACAAAATTCATTATTGCACCACCCGAGACTAAAACTCAAAAATCCGAAATATCGAATGCCAATGATGACGGATTACAATAGGCGTCTCTGAGACCCTCAAAACCACTGAGGCATCTCCTAAAAATCCACCTTAAATCCGCGTCATCATTCCTGGCACCGAAACGTACATCGACCTCCAGGAGGCTACGGGAACCCCTTAAAATTTCCACCGGCAATCAATTCGCCGCGTATCCTCGTTTTCCCGGACACCCTTAAGAACAAGCAACCGAAAACGAAAGGAAAGCTTTCGCATCAAATCGCGAAACGTTTCAATATATATATATATATATATATATATATATATATATATTTCTGCGGCGATGGAAAATCGTGTGCGCGTATTACCGACCTACTCGCGAAGGCCCTCAATCTTAACAGCGTCAACCGATACTATAACGAGCGAGCGCACAGACGATCACCAAATGTAAGCGAACGGTATAACTCTTTTATTTTTCTACATCATCCGTATTGCTTCTATCTTTACCAATTAACTCCTTTAATCTGACTGTTCATGTGTAATAAATCAAGAGTCATGTTTACGCAAGCCTGTCGAATTATTCCTCAGTACCGAAACGTCGCGTCAATGACTTAATTATATTCGTTCGCACGCACTACCGCTTTCTACCCTCATCCCGTGCTATTGTGCTAGGCGTAGGCAACAAAGAGGGAAACGAAAATATTATGCTCTCATACCTTATGGATGTGACACACCCTCAAAAAGAACAAGGTATACGCACCGAGTCAAAATCACCTACCACGGGTAAATACACACCATCAATGACAGAAATGCGTTACCTCTCAAAGAGACAAGATACAAGGAGATACCAATCGAATTGCACCAAACGGAGGGTAGCTTCAATACTAGGAGGGTCGAATTTTACGATTACGACATGGACCGTCCTCCCCTAGCCCAAACAAACCCAAACAAGGAGTATATGAGGAAGGAACAAGGTTCCATTCAGTGCAGTTCTATCTCTGCGACGAAAGTGTCCAGTCTGATCTCTGCCACGAACGGGCCATCGGTTGTCAGTCTAACTTCGAATCTCTATCAAAAGCTATCTAAGTCTGTAACTATTTTCAATCGTACGACTAAGTCAAAACTCATTCATTGTGCACCAACGATAAAGTTGAAATACTAATTCCACAAGTAAGAAAAACGGAATCTCTGCGGTTGTAACACAAATTATAGAAAACCTTGTATTGAGGAAGTACATTATCCTCGTTTAACCGACAACACCACTGTGACCCCCTGTTTTTTTGCCATTTTTCAAGAATTTTTTTTTGTGGTAAAAAAAAGAGATATTCGAAATTTTTGTTGTTGTTTTGTTCGTTGTTTATTGAAGATACATAAAAAAAAATTTCAAATCTTTCACGCCCCATGGTGACGCCGGGGAAGCTCCCGCGTCAGGGACTGTTGCCTCTGCAGTGGTTCGCGGCACGCAGCAGAACTCTCTTCAAAGTCGATCTGAAAAAAAATACCGAGTGTTTTCGTTAATGATATGATATTTTGAAGAGAAGTACATAGGGATTTGAAAAAATATTGATTTTTAAAAAATAGGCACGCTTTTGAAATTAAAGGACGACTTTCGAGCAAAACTTCTCGTCGAAAATAGGCTATAACTTTTTTTATTATTGAGATATCGAAAAAGCCCTATGTACTTCTTTAGATTATCTAGTTTTATTGATGCAGTCCAAATTTAAAGTCGATCGGATAAAAATTGCTCGAGTTCTGCTGCGTGTCGCAGTAAAAAAAGTCGTTTCGAGAAAAACGCGTTCAAAGTTTTAGGTTTGTTAATTTATGGGATAAATTGGAAAAAAAATGTTTACCTTTAATCAGCGATGCCGGCACCATATAGCTGGCCTTCAAGAAGCAAATCATTGTCCTTAGCATCTTTTCTCGAACTTGTAGAGGCTCCTCTTCCCTCTTTTGCAGCGTCTGTGAGCGAGCGCTCCGGCAGCTCGATCCGTGCTGCGTCGGTTTCAACACAAAAATTGAAACAATTTGGGCCGATAGTTATCCCCAACGTCTCCAAAACTTTCATGAGGCTTCTCAGGCCATCATTAAATAATAATACCGCGATATCAGCTGCAATGTCGACGATTTTTTTGCTCCCGGACTGACACTTGGGGGCTATTGCCCAAACTGATTTGTTGTAGCTTTGGTTTTTGTTTTGCGTGAAGCCGCCCAAACAACGCTGCAGGAAATCGTCCCTGCTCAAATTTTCGAAGACTGGCGTAATTGCCTCCAATACTTCCTCAGGAAAAGGCGGCTTATGGCGATATTCAGAAATATTACCGCTTGCGACCGCTCACTGCCACGAACACCACGACTCCGCTCCCTCTGGGCAATCGTCATGTTGTGGCTCACTATCTGTGGATATTATATGTTTGATAGTTGCCCATATTGCCTTCCTCATTTTTTCAACATCATCGCTGTTCCTCCGAATAGCCAAGCCGTAATATGTGCTCAACTCGTCAATCAATTTTCCGGTGAGCTTTCCTCTGCCAGACAATCCTTTTAGTTTTTTCACGATTTCGCGGAGGCGCGTCCCAATACGTTTTTGGACATGATAGATGCACTCTTTTTTTTATCTCGAAACCGTCGTATGGATCGTTATTCGATATACCTGCCGACCCTGAGGCGCGCAGCTGCGCGGGACCCCGAGCGTCACGGAGCGCTGCACCACTCCACAAAATATTCAATATCTCCGAAAATAATTATTTTTTTCGACCTGGGTCCAACGGCATCTTAATGTTAAATGTATTTTAGAATTTTCTAGATGGTTTTAAAAAAATCGATGTTTTGAAGCCGTCACAGTGGTGTTGTCCGTTAAACATGGTAAAGTAACTATGTAAGCTGCGTGTATGCCGACGATTGTCTAAGCCTCCAACAAAATTGTAGCCGCCGTTACCAAGACTAGATTAAAAGGAGTCCTACCAACGAAAACATGTAAATATAGGCGAGGAAAACATCTCTACTAAAGGTATTCTCTTGCGCTATCTCCACACCATCCAACGGTCTCCCCCCTCACTTCTCCATATCAAAGACGTGCCTTCCGTCCCTGCGTAAACGGCTTGATTGTCTTAACCCGAAAGAGAAGTCAACACCGTATAACGTCTTCTCTAAATCCGATAAATTCACTGGGACGTAACAATCTGACCTACCATCTGTTTTTCGAATATCGGATTACGTATTCACGTTGTTTTTGTCTCCTAGTCATCGGGCAGGTTATCGGACGTACCGCCTCCCTTTAAAATATCGGGTTATCTGCCCACGTTATTTTTGTCCCCTAGCCGTCAATCGTATTATCTCACCTACCGCCTACCATTAAAATGTTGGATTAACTAACCACGTTATTTTTTTATCCCCATACATCGATCGGGTTATCTGACTCACCGCTTGTCTTTATACTCTGGGGTTATCTATCCACGTAATTTTTATTCCCTAGCCATCAATCGGGTTATCTGAACTTTCCAATATCTTTCAAATATCGGGTTATCTATCCACGTTATTTTTGGTTTCCTATCCATCGATTGGGTTATCTGAACTACCGTCTGCTTTTCAAATATCACGTTATCCATCCACATTTTTTTTAATTCCCTACACATCGATAGGGCTATCTGACCTACCGCCTGCCTTTAAAATGAGGATTATCTATCCACCTTATTTTTTCTTTCCCCAGTCATCGATAAGGTTATCTGGATTACCGCCTGCCATTCAAATATCGAGTTATCTATCCACGTTGTTTCTTGTTCCCAATACATCGATCGAGTTATCTGACGGACCATCTGTCTTTCAAATATGGGGTTATCCAGGTTTTTTCTGTTTCCTAGATGTCGATCGGGATATTCCACCGTTGTCCTTTAGAGCGAGACTCTAGCCATCTCCATTACTAGCAAATTCTAGCCTCGGAAAACCGGCCGAAGATAAACCCCGGCAGAGAGAAAGAATGCCGAATGCATTTATTAAAACACTAGGCGTTGCTTGTAATACTTTACCACAGTGCAGCCAGATCGCGCTCGAAAGTTACCCTCTCTCTAGTCCCTCGCGCGCCCATCACACAATTATAGTAGCGCGTGTCCGTGAGCGAGCGACGCTCGGACATCTTCGGAAAGAGCCGAGTGCCGTCGAACTATCCCGACCGCGCCTTCGGCAGCTACACCAACACATAGACACGCTGAGCACGTTCATGTGCGGCCAAGCCGAACGAACTGAACGAGGGCTTCGAGGGAAAAAGCAATTCGAGCACGGCCCGCGCGTGACGTCACGCGACGGCACGCGCGAGACTTTTAGATGATTTCAATGCTTATTTAGCTCTTGATTCTCTGCGTTATTAATGTATACCAAAAATGTATCGCACACTCTGATCGCTTATTTTTTTAGTTTATACGTTAATTTAAATATAATAATAAATCTAAATTACAACTTATTTCTCTTCTAAAAAATTGTTTACGCTTTACTCACACGCGTCCTTATGCCAAATAAATTATAATTCATAAAAGTAAGCGGAAATATATTTATCTCCGTATTATTATGTTAATTCTCATACTTTCATCAAGGGTAAAGCATTATCCGCAAAAACAAACCAATCATCCATTCGACCACGAATCGTCAGTACCAGAAAGTGCACAAATGCTACAAGCGATGAGATGGTCCTGTCGGTAGCGTTCCTGGCTTCGGTTCGCAGGGGCGCGGGATCGATCCCGCGCTCGGTGCTTTTTTTTTTTTTAATTACTATTACTATTAATTCTTATTTGATTAGTTATGTTTATTAGTTATCATTATTATTTTAATTAGTTATCTTTTCGTGTCGAAAAATTTATTGCGCACTCCGACCGCTTATTTTATTAGTTTGTACGTTCATTTAAATGTAATAATAAATCTAAATTACAACTTATTTATCTTCTAAAAAATTGTTTGCGCTCTGTTGACACCCGTCCCTATGCCAAATAAATTGTAATTCATAAAAGTAAGCGGAAATATATTGATATTCGTATTACTATGTTCATTCTCATATACTTTCATCAAGCGATAAAGCATTATTCCCAAAAACAAGCCATTCATCTATCCGGCCGCGAATCGGTAGTGCCAGAAAGTGCACATATTCTACAAGCGATGAGATGGTCCCGTCGGTAGCGTTCCTGGCTTCAGTTCGCAGGGGCGCGGGATCGTTCCGCGCTCAGTGCTTTTTTTTTTTTTTAATTACTATTACTATTAATTCTTATTTGATTAGTTATGTTTATTAGTTATCATTATTATTTTAATTAGTTATCTTTTCGTGTCGAAAAATTTATTGCGCACTCCGACCGCTTATTTTATTAGTTTGTACGTTCATTTAAATGTAATAATAAATCTAAATTACAACTTATTTATCTTCTAAAAAATTGTTTGCGCTTTACTCATACCCGTCCCTATGCCAAATAAATTGTAATTCATAAAAGTCGTAAAACATCATGAGCTATTTCAGCCTATTTTCAGAATAATGTTCTTTCACTGGGCATGTTTCACGAATAAACAATTGGCCCCATACAAAAAGAAATTAATAATTTAAAAAAAAACAGAAAAGTATTGAGCGCGGGGGACGATCCGGCGGCCCTGCGGACCGAAGCCACGAACGCTACCAACGGGACCATCTTATCGCTTGTGTTAAAAATGCACTTTCTGGCACTACCGATTCGCGGCCGGATAGATGAATGGCTTGTTTTTGGGAATAATGCTTCATCGCTTGATGAAAGTATATGAGAATGAACATAATAATACGAATATAAATATATTTCCGCTTACTTTTATGAATTACAATTTATTTGACATAGGGACGGGTATGAGTAAAGCGCAAACAATTTTTTAGAAGATAAATAAGTTGTAATTTAGATTTATTATTACATTTAAATGAACGTACAAACTAATAAAATAAGCAGTCGGAGTGCGCAATAAATTTTTCGACACGAAAAGATAACTAATTAAAATAATAATGATAACTAATAAACATAACTAATCAAATAAGAATTAATAGTAATAGTAATTAAAAAAAAAAAAAAGCACTGAGCGCGGAACGATCCCGCGCCCCTGCGAACTGAAGCCAGGAACGCTACCGACGGGACCATCTCATCGCTTGTAGAATATGTGCACTTTCTGGCACTACCGATTCGCGGCCGGATAGATGAATGGCTTGTTTTTGGGAATAATGCTTTATCGCTTGATGAAAGTATATGAGAATGAACATAATAATACGAATATCAGTATATTTCTGCTTACTTTTATGAATTACAATTTATTTGGCATAGGGACGGGTGTCAACAGAGCGCAAACAATTTTTTAGAAGATAAATAAGTTGTAATTTAGAATTATTATTACATTTAAATGAACGTACAAACTAATAAAATAAGCGGTCGGAGTGCGCAATAAATTTTTCGACACGAAAAGATAACTAATTAAAATAATAATGATAACTAATAAACATAACTAATCAAATAAGAATTAATAGTAATAGTAATTAAAGAAAAAAAAAGCACCGAGCGCGGGATCGATCCCGCGCCCCTGCGAACCGAAGCCAGGAACGCTACCGACAGGACCATCTCATCGCTTGTAGAATTTGTGCACTTTCTGGTACTAACGATTCGCGGTCGAATGGATGATTGGTTTGTTTTTGCGGATAATGCTTTATCCCTTGATGAAAGTATGAGAATTAACATAATAATACGGAGATAAATATATTTCCGCTTACTTTTATGAATTATAATTTATTTGGCATAAGGACGGGTGTGAGTAAAGCGTAAACAATTTTTTAGAAGAGAAATAAGTTGTAATTTAGATTTATTATTATATTTAAATTAACGTATAAACTAAAAAAATAAGCGATCAGAGTGTGCGATACATTTTTGGTATACATTAATAACGCAGAGAATCAAGAGCTAAATAAGCATTGAAATCATCTAAAAGTCTCGCGCGTGCCGTCGCGTGACGTCACGCGCGGGCCGTGCTCGGATTGCTTTTTCCCTCGAAGCCTTCGTTCAGTTCGTTCGGCTTGGCCGCACATGAACGTGCTCAGCGTGTCTATGTGTTGGTGTAGCTGCCGAAGGCGCGGTCGGGATAGTTCGACGGCACTCGGCTCTTTCCGAAGATGTCCGAGCGTCGCTCGCTCACGGACACGCGCTACTATGATTGTGTGATGGGCGCGCGAGGGACTAGAGAGAGGGTAACTTTCGAGCGCGATCTGGCTGCACTGCTTTACCACTCTTTCGTAGAGTGAGTCTCGGGTGAGCCCGCTCGCTTGAGAATTCGGCCGAAATCGACTTCATATTCGATAAGCGGCATCGAGAATATGAATCGTATTCGAACTTACTTGTTTAAACCATTCATGATCAGAAACCCGCACCGCTCTTCTGTAGAGCGAAACTCTATCGATCTCCATTAGAATCTCCCGCAACCCCGTTTGCTCGAAAGTTCGACTGTTATCTGAGTTTCATCGATGGCCGTAGTTAAAAAATGAAGTCGGGTCGAGCCCATTTGTTGAAACAGTTCATCATCAGAAAATGTCACCGCTTTTCTGTAGAGCGAGACTAGCGATCTCCATTGCTAGAAAATTCGGTTGGCGGAGAACCTGCCGAAGCTAAATCCCGGCAGAGAGAAAAATGCTATACGTATTTCTTCAAACCATAGGCATTAGTTGTCAAATTTTACCACTTTACCGCAGAGTGAGTCTCGGGCGATCTGGTACGCTCGAGTATTTGGCCGAAATCGAATTCATCGACGATTAGCTGCATCGAGAGTATCAATCCAGCTTTTTTTAAATTATTTTAAGACGGATGAAAAAATGTTACGACCCTCCCACAGGACGAATTTCTAGCAACCCCATTTTCTAAAAAGTTCGACCGTTGTCAGATTCCCACGGATTGCCGTCGTCGAAAAAATTAATCACGTCGAGCCCATTTGTTTGAACCATTCGCGATCGCAAAATTTCACCTCTCTTCCGCAGAGCGATACCAGCTATGCCCATTGCTCGAGAATTTGCTTGAGTATTTATTTAAGGGGTAAGGCCACTGTAAATTGTTTGAAAAATCGATTTTTTTTTATTGGCTTAAAAAATAGTTTAAACCCTCTAGAATAAGAAAAAAAAGGTCCTGTGCGAAAAAAAATTGGTCGTCCTTAGGAAATGAAGGTCGCCGCCAAGCGTGTCAAAACTTGCTCCGAAACGACTGCAATTATATCGGAGATGGCGATTCCAAAACTTTCAAAGGCATCGTGGATTCGAAGCCTTATGAAAATGTTGATGTTAAAAAAAAAGAGTGCATAGATCACGTGCAAAAAAGAATGGGCACTCGATTGAGAAACTTAAAAAAAGGAACAAAAGGTCTCGGGGGAAGAGGAAAACTCACTGCCAAATTGATTGACGAACTAAGCATTTATTACGGCTTAGCAATCCGTCGAAATTCCGATTCCATCAAAAATATGAAAAATGAGATCTGGGCAACCCTTTTTCACAAAATGTCAACGGATGAAAAGCCTCAGCACGAAAAATGTTCGGAGAATTGGTGCAGTTGGAAGAAAGCGAAAGCAGAAAATGCCTTGGATGCGTATCATCACAATCAGCCAATGAGTGAGGAGGTTTATCAAGCCATCAAACCCATCTACATGGAATTGAGCCGGGACGAGTTGCTGGAGCGTTGCTTGGGGGCCTATACTCAAAACAATAACGAAAGTTTCAACGCTACCGTTTGGAGTTTGGCCCCCAAATCATCCTCAAGCGGAAAAACTGTACTAGATATTGCGACGGATATCGCTGTTTGCATATTCAATGGCGGCCTTACCAACGTCTTGCAAATATTCAAGATGTTGGAGGTGGAAATTGGTGTACAGTTATATAATTTCTGCATCGAAGCCGACGCCAAACGCATTACGCACGCGGAGACATCTCTGAGCGACGCGGCCAAAAGTGCGCGCGCGCTCCAAAAATCAACCAGGAAAGACGAAGAAGACGAAAATTTGGCTATCGAAGGACAAATGTATGGTGCTGGGATTGCAGACTAACGGTAAAATTTTTTTTTAACTTCTTTTTTTAATTTTTTCCAATAAAAAACTATTCGCAAAACTTTAAACGCGTTTTTCTCGAAACATGGTTTTTCAAAATGGCACGCAGCATAACTCGAACAATTTTCATTTTTTTTACTTGAAATTTTAACCAGATGTGAATTTTTTATTGTGTAGAATTTGATTTAAAAACGTTATTACTAAACTATGTTACATGGAGGTTGATAAGACAAAGAGTGCGTATCGAAATACGGACGCCATACTAAAAAAATGAAATGGATAAATGTTTATTCATTGAACAAAATTTAGTGGACGTATTCAGTCTACGCGATTCAATATTTTCTTGAGCAAATGACACCAGATGCGCATAACCACGAATTTAAAAAGTGCACCGTTGGATTAAAACGTTATTAGTTAATTATGTTAAATGGAGGTTGATTGGACAAAGCGCATACCAACATAAGGACACCATACTATAAATAAAATAGATAAATGTTCATTCATTGGAATAATATTGCATTGACGTGTTCAGTCTACACGACTTAATATTTTACTTAAGTGCATAACACCAAATGCCCGAATTATTAGCAGCAAACAAAATGGGTACTTCTCAACGGTGTTGAATACATCTCGATTTCAATAAATGAATCGGCACAACGCTCATTCTCAACACGGCCTCCATCCGGAAGCCACATACTCTTCGAATTATATAAAGAGCCGAGAAAGCCTTAAAACTAAAATAAATAAATATATATTGTGACGTTACGTCACGAATAAAGTGAAGAGAGAGCCCGCATGACCACGCTGGGGCTCAATCTCCGCCGCGCCCTTCAGAGAAAATGTCATTGTTAATTTTAAGATTAGATTAAGTTTTATTTTATATAGAATCCGCGACACTTCCTCCCCATTCCTTCCCCATGCCGTTTTTTTCGACGTCCCTCGCGCGACGACTACGCGGACCGGCGTGTAAGGCCACGTCGGTGCGGGCTCACCGAACGCCGAACAACGCCATCGCTCGGCCTCGTGGGACATCGGGCTCGCTTTCCGAAGGCCTCCCACCGCCATCTCCCGAGTCGTCGCAGGACTAAGCCTCACCTGAAGGCACCAGTCTCGCGCTCGGCCGGCCCGGCTGAGCGAAATATCGACCAGGGAGCTCGACGACTCGGGCTTCGATCATCGGCGACGGCCGGAAGAGCGAGCCGCGGCCATCGACCATGTGGCGGACACCGATAAGAGCTGGATCTTCTATACCGACTCAGCACAAGGGAATGAGAGAGCAAAATTTGCTAGAGAGATTTTCTCTCTCCCTTTGCGCAGAGAACCCTGCCAAACGTAGCGACGCTATTTCGCGCCACTTCCGTCCGAGCTACTGGCTCGCGAGTACGCATCAACTCGTCTCCTCCATTCTTGTTCATCGCTTCTTTATTTAATAAATGAATAGTTAACTCATTGTACCTTTGAGCATTATTTTTACTGCACCTCCTTGGTGACCACAGTGAATTGGTGACCCCGACGTGATTGGGCAAACAATCAAGTGAGTACGGCGAACTATCTCGCGAAGTGTTTTACTCCGTGATCGAACATTCATCGCGTTCCGTGCGATTCGAAAATCGCGCGTACGAACATTTATCGCATTCCGTGCAATGCTGAAAATCGCACGTACGAACATTTATCGCGTTCCGTGCAATGCCGAAAATCGCACGTACGAACATTTATCGCGGTCCGTGCTATTCTAAAAACCGCACCGTTGAATATTCATCGTATTTCTCGTGCTCTCACGATTGAGAGAAATCGCACAAATCGAGTCACGTTTTCAAACGCTCACCGGTCATTTTCAATCAACGCGCACCGAGTGTTGATAAATGGTGCTGCCAAGGACACCACCATCCGAGACCGAAGATTCGCCGGAATCACAAAACCTTGAAGCTACGATGTCAACAAACATGGAGCAAGACAATGGGACGATCGACGACGCAGTTTTTGCTCACTTGGATGGCAACGCGACGATCAGTGGTTTGGGTGCCATCAAATTACCGCCGTTCTGGAAAGAGAACCCGAGCCTATGGTTTACACAAGCCGAAGCCGCATTCGCCCTTTCGAATGTAACGAGCGATACAACTAAGTTCAGGTACATTGTTGTCAACCTTGATACTACTGTCCTCCCGACGGTATCGGACATAATATCTGCCCCGCCGGCTATAGGTAAATACGACACATTGAAAGAAAGAATTATTGGTACGTTTGATGAAAGCAACGAATCAAAGTTGCGTAGACTGCTCAGAAGCCAAGAGTTCGCGGACATAAAACCGTCACAAATCTTACATAGGTTACGCAGTTTGGCAGCGGGTCAATGTAATGAGACAGTTTTGCGTACACTCTTCCTAGAGAACTTACCTGAGTTCGTCAAGGGTATCCTCGCAATAAGCGAAGTCACTGACCTTCCGAAACTAGCCTTACAGGCTGACAAAATCATAGAATCGTCTCGACCCAACGTCGCCGCGATCTCTCCATCCGCAACTTCTCTTTCGCCGCATTCCGGGGACTCAACCATGTCCGAGCTTAAGCGTCTCTTTGACGGCATGGCCCGCGACATCGCGCAGTTGAGGAGCAGTCACCGGCGAAGCCCTTCACGGAGCCGAACCAGATCAGCCTCCAGGAGTCGAGCCCGTTCTCAAGAGCGTCCCCAAAATGGACTTTGCTTCTATCACCGCAGATTTGGCGATAAAGCCCGGAATTGTCAAGGGGCTTGCACATATCATAAGGCGAATGCGGAAAACTAAAGGACCCGTCCTGCTACGCGGCGGAAGCGGACGGCGTACACAAGTTCCGCCTAGTTCTCACGGATCGGAAGTCTAAGACGAGGTACCTCATTGATGCAGGTGCCGATATTTCAGTACTTCCTAAGCGACTTGCCAAAGGTAAAATGAGGAAAATTAAATATTTAAAATTGTATGCTGCAAACGGTTCGCCTATCGATACCTACGGTGGTACGGTGGTGTATGTCGATCTTGGATTACAACGCCAATATCCATGGGTTTTCATCGTTGCCGACGTTTCGCACGCAATTATCGGAGCTGATTTTATATACCATTATAGCTTCCTGGTCGATCTGCGCAATCGAAGGTTGATCGATGGTGTAACAAACCTTCACGCTATCGGCAAGATAATAAACTCAAGCGAAACGTCAATCTCAACAATCGATCCGAACTGCCGTGTCAAGGGGTTGCTTCATGATTTTCGCGAGATCACCATGCCAACCACCCACATGAAGAAGCCTTCGCACGAGATTTGCCACCACATTACTACTACGGGACCTCCTGTAGCTGAACCAGCACGACGCCTCACCGGCGAAAGATTGCAGGCAGCCCGCAAGGAATTCGACTACATGCTCCAGCAAGGCATCTGTCAACCGTCTAGTAGCCAGTGGGCTAGTCCTCTGCACCTCGTGCCTAAGAAAGGAGGGGATTGGCGGCCCTGCGGAGACTACCGGCGTCTCAACAAGATCACCGTTCCCGACAGGTATCCAGTTCCGAGGATCGCCCGAAGACGGCAGTTATCACGCCTTTCGGTTTATTCGAATTTAACGTCATGACGTTCGGACTCCGAAACACTGCCCAGACATTCCAACGACTTATGGACATTGCTCTTCGAGGACTCACCTTCTGCTATTGTTACATTGACGATATCATTGTAGCTTCCGCAGACGCGAATGAGCACGAGCAACATCTTCGTCAAGTTTTCAATCGACTCCGCAAATTCGGGTTGTCCATCAACGTATCCAAGTGCGTTTTCGGAGCCAGCGAAGTGAACTATTTGGGTTACCATATATCGCAAAACGGCACTAAACCGCTCGAGGACCGTATTATCGCCATTCGAGAGTATCCCAAACCTAGAGACATTAGCGAACTCCGACGATTTCTTGGTGTTTTGAATTTTTACAGACGTTTTATCCGAAACGCAGCTGCAGTTCAAGCACCGTTGCACGCGCTGGTGGCGGGAGCAAAGAAAAAGGACAAACGGCCAATTCACTGGACACCCGAGGCCGGGGACGCATTTGCTAACAGCAAACAACAAATTCTCGAATCAACTCTTCTAGCTCATCCAGCGTCAAACGCCCCGCTCAGGCTCCAAACCCATGCTTCCGATAATGCCATCGGAGCGGTATTGGAGCAGCGCCGGGAAGATGGCTGGGAACCGTTGGGATTTTTTTCGAGGAAATTGACTCCAACCCAAATGCGATATTCTACGTATGACCGAGAACTCCAAGCAATCTTTTCCAGTTTAAAATTCTTCCTATTTATCGTTGAAGGACGACAGTTGGCGATTTTGACAGACCATAAGCCATTAATATACGCTTTCGTACAGAGATCGAGCCGAGCATCACCTACGCAGCAGCGACAACTAGACTTCATCAGCCAACTCACTACCGATACTCGATGTATCTCCGGTGAATCGAACATAATTGCAGATGCTTTCTCCCGACTGGAGACCATCGATTAACCCATAGTCGTCAGCACGGATGAGCTAGCTGAGCAGCAGAAATCCGACGAGGAACTAAAAAAGCTCGTCGAAGACGAAACGTCGTCGTCGCTTAAGTTACGCAAACTGAGGATTGATGGCAGCGAAGTTGTCGTTTATTGTGACATTTCAGGTACAGAAGTACGACCGTATATTCCTGGCACACTTCGGAAGAGGATCTTCGACACGGTCCATAACTTATCGCATCCCAGTGGACGCGCCACCAGGAGGCTCATGAGCCATCGCTTCGTGTGGCGCAAAATGAACCGCGATATCCTCGAATGGCCACGCACCTGTCTTGCTTGTCAAAAGAGCAAAATCCACAGACACAACAAGAATGTGCCTCAACATATATTTATCCCAGACGCTCGTTTCAGGCAAATCCATCTGGACATTGTCGGACAATTGCCGCCCTCGAGAGGATTTCGATATCTTTTGACAATGATCGACCGGTTCACCCGCTGGCCAGAAGTAGTCCCTATCGCTGACATATCTGCGGATACAGTGGTCAAGGCATTTTTCGCTGGCTGGATCTCGCGATTCGGTGCTCCTGCCGTCATCACCACAGACAGAGGCGCGCAGTTCGAATCGCAGCTATTCCAAGCTCTAGCGAAACTCATCGGGATCGAACGCACGCGTACAACCGCGTACCACCCGACGTCCAACGGCATAATTGAAAGATGGCCTCGATCATTGAAGACGTCCCTCACTTGCCACGCTTCGGGACAATGGATCGACGTTCTACCCGTTGTGCTTTTAGGACTACGTACTAGTTACAAGGAGGATCTCAAAGCGTCGGCGGCTGAAATGGTTTACGGGACAACTCTACGGATCCCTGGCGAATATTTCATGGACGAGGAGTTTCCCACGTGTGCCCAGATTTTCGTCGAGCATTTTCGAGAAGCTATGCGACACGTGCGTTCAGCACCAACGGCGCATCATCACAAGAGGAAAGTTTTTTCCCATAAGACGATGTTTACGTGCACCCACGTATTCATCCGAGTCGACGGCGTGAAAAAACCTCTAGAAGCGCCCGACGAGGGACCCTACGAAGTAATGGAACGGCTATCATATTACGTTTTTCGAGGCAATGTAAAAGAAGTCGCTACAACAGTAAGCACGGAAAGACTCAAGCCAGCGTTCTTCGAGACGATTCCGCAGCAGCAAGTCGTCTCGCCTACGAAACAGCTCGCTGTGCCACCAGCGGTTCTTGGAACTTCATCGTCACCGACGAATTTGTCAGGGCCTCCGAAAACATACGCCCGAAAAAAACAAATAAACTTCGTTCTTTAGCTCCGTTGAGCTAAAGCACTTGGAGGGGAGTGCTGTGGCGGACACCGATAAGAGCTGGATCTTCCATACCGACTCAGCACAAGGGAATGAGAGAGCGAAATTTGCTAGAGAGATTTCCTCTCTCCCTTTGCGCAGAGAACCCTGCCAAACGGAGCGACGCTATTTCGCGCTACTTCCGTCCGAGCTACTGGCTCGCGAGTACGCATCAACTCGCCTCCTCCATTCTTGTTCATCGCTTCTTGATTTAATAAATGAATAGTTAACTCATTGTACCTTTGAGCATTATTTTTACTGCACCTCCTTGGTGACCACAACCGCAAATCGATGGGAGGTCCGCCATCTACAACCTACGTCGATCGAGACGAAGGAGCCGGCCGGCGTGGCCAGCCATTGTGTCTCGGAGCGTGGTCAGTGAAGGACGATAAAGGATTAAGCGAAAACCAACAGAAATAGGAAAAATCGAGAGAGAAAGAAAGCGGAGAATAGACGAAGTCAAAGGAGAAATAGAAGGCGAAAAAGAGCCGGCAAAGGACGACACATCCGCAAGTAAGGCTTTCCTCTTTTCTTTTTGTGAGAGCGGCGCGAAGGCGGCATAGAGCCAGTGCTAAATGGTTTATCGCGCGGGCGATTTTCGGATACATTTCCTTTCCCACCCGTGATATTCTCCCGCGTCGACCTCCTCCGCGGGCGTCGCCGAATAAAAAACTATTGTGGAAAAACCGTTTGTAAAAGAAAAGTAGATTAGAGAAAACTAGTGCGAATAAAATAATCGTGTCAGAAATAATACTGTCGCGAATAAAACTTTGTGAGAAGGTGCGTGGCGGATCCCCCGTCGTCCCCCGTGAAGCTTCCCCTCGCGTGCGCGTAGCCGCGTGACGTCTCGCGAATGAACGTCAGTAGTATGGGGGCCACTATGGCGACCCCCACTCCTCATCCCCACTCCTACCCCCACTCCTCGGCAGCCGAGGTGGTGGGGATGGAGTGGGGATGACCGTGCTTATCCCCTCCACCGCGCCCCAGAGGGGTGCGGAGGGGGGGAAGGCTGGAGTGGGGTTTTCGCCATAGTGGCCCCTTTTTTTTGCTGGGGATGACCGTGCTTATCCCCTCCCCCGCGCCCCAGAGGGGTGCGGAGTGGGGGTTCCGCCATAGTGGCCCCATTTTTTCTGCTTTCTGAAAATTCATTTTTAGTTTGTTTTGCTCACCGTTGCTGCTCCTGGTGACGGTGAACTCCGAGGGTACGCACACACACACACACACACACACACACAAACAAACACACACACACACACACACACACACACACACACGCGCGCGCGCGCGCGCCCACACGAGCACGAGTGTCACGGCTCGTTCTCCCACCCCTCCGGCTCGAACGAGTCGTCGAAGCCGTCGTCGGGCCACCCCGCGTCGTAAAAAGCGACGGGTTCGGGCCCGTCGTTCAACGCCGCGATGAGTACCATCGCGACGTCGACCCCGTTGTACATGCGTACACGGGGGAGGGGGGTGGCGCTTTCGGCCACAGCCACGACGACGCGGTTCTCTACGAGGTCCGCGAGCAGGTCCGAGACGAAGGGGATGGTTTCAAGATGTGCGATCCCCGAAACCGTGCACTGAACCACGAGGCCCGCAACAAACGCGCAAAAGGGCGCGGGGGTATACAGCGAGTCCGCGTCTACGTACCCGCTGTACCCCTCATCCACGAAAAAAACTTCACTGTATCCCTCGGAGTCGCACGACACTATGTTCCCGCGGAGTACGTCACAGCCGCCCGCGGGGATTATCACGCACGACGCACCCGGCGCAACATCGTCGAACGGGAGACGTACTCCTGCCCGACGCTGCACGTAAAACGCGTACAGGGCTTCACGCGACCACTCGTGCGTTTCGCCCGTCGCCACTGTGCGTATATATACGGCCAAACCGTCGACGCGGGAACACGGCACGCGAACGGCGCCACAGGGAGCTCGAGGCACTCGGAGTACATTTTTGGCGAACTGGTGTAAAAGAAGAAGACGAGACGCACGCGACGGAGTCTGAAGAGCAACTGAAGCTGCTCGTCGTATGAAGAGCATCTTTTGCAGATTTTGACAGGTCAGCATAATTGCACGCGTGCGAGGTAGCCGATGCATCGTTCTACGATGAGCTCACCCGACGTTGAGCGCGATCGTTCTACGATGAGCTCATCCGATGGCGAGCACGGAGTTTAGATAGCATAGATGCAAGCTAAGCAATGAGCTCACCGCACGAGTTCGCGAATTATGCTGATAACTGTCAAAATCTTTTGCGCAGCAACCCGCAAGGGAGAAACCGTATTCTCGGTCTCCCCTCTTTGTGCAGTTATTCGTACCCGCTATAGAGCGCGCACACCGACGGACACGAGCATACGTGTGCCATGGCATCGGGCCGCTTGCAGGCTCACACACACACACACACACACACACGCGCCCGCAAGGGAGAAGCCGTATTCTCGGCCTCTCCTCTTTGTGCGGATATTCGTGCTTACTATACAGCGCGCACACCGGCGGACACGAGCATCGGACCGCTTGCCGGCCCACACACACACACGCGCCCTCGTAGCAGCCCGCAAGGGTGAAGCCGTATTCTCGGCCTCTCCTCTTTGTGCGGATATTCGTACCTACTATAGAGCGTGCACACCGACGGGCACGAGCATACGTGTGTCGCGGAATCGGGCCTCTTGCTACTACATGCATACGCCCGCGTAGTGGCTCGCAATGGAGAAGCCGTATTCTCGGCCTCTCCTTTTTGTGCGGATATTCGTACTTACTATAGAGCGCGCACACCGACGGGCACGAGTATACGTGTGTCGTGGCAACGGGCCTCTTGCTACTACATGCATACGCCCGTGTAGAGGCACGCAATGGAGAAGCCGTATTCTCGGCCTCTCCTTTTTGTGCGGATATTCGTACCTGCTATGGAGCGCGCACACCGACGAGCACGAGCATACGTGTGTGCGGCACCGGACCGCTTGCTACTGCACACACGCCCGCGCGGCACTCACTGACGTTACCGCCATACATCCTTATATCAGCTTATTCAGAATTTCAGGCTACATCCTCGAAAACATCTCAGCTGAGGGATAGCCTGTATATAGCATAGCATACTTATACTCGTTCTATCTTTTTTAAATAGAGAACGCAGGCTCTTAGAGAACGTTGAATTTGAATTCGACTATGATTTTTCTGGATTTGATTTAACACGAAACTTCTCCGGCAATAAACGCTCGACGGAGACGTTGATGAAGATACTTTCAGGAATGTTCGCGCGTCAGCAAAAATGCAGCTACGCGAAATATCGGTTTACACGCTCGGAGAAATAAATCTCGAGATTTTCAAAAAGGCTATTGTCTCCGAATGTGATACATGTATGTGTGATAAAACATACACACACACACACACACATTGTTCGTGACAACGCGAGCATTTGAACAATTGATAAAAGCTGTCAGTAGTGATCTAGACGGCGTTCGATACATTTCTCAGGAGCAGCTATGGATAGCCGTAATATACGTACGTGCATTTTAGATCTTCTTCGCTTGGTCAAAACGCGGAATGCACAACTTCGCCGAAGATGTAATAATAACTGGTGCACCGAATTGCGCTATTTACCGGAAAATTCTCTCATAACTCGTTTATAATATGTGTTATGGTGGTCTCCGCTGCGAGCCCTTATGACGGCCTATAACAGAGGTCTGTTTAGAGGCTACAGGGTTCTCCTATGTGTGTTTGAAGAATTACAACACAGAAATCTCGAGGCTACTTCGTGCACACGTAATCTCATCAATGAAATAAACGGTAAGTTGTGCTCCGTAGCGTGCGAGCATCTTTTTTTAAGTGTGATATCGTGGTAATGCAGAAGTACCCGCAGATTATCGCCGACTCTATGAAGCGAGCTCCGATGAAGAAGCTGCACTCGCCGAGGGGGCGCAAGCCGTGGAGGAAGAAACAGCGCGAGATGGTGAAAGCCGGCATGGCGATCATTTATATCCCGTGATTGAAGGACCATCGCGCAATAATTGCACCGACTCTGAAATGCTTATGGGTCCTGATCTACGCCCCGCGACCAGCAACGAGGAGACTGTTCATAGACTTCCTGATTACCTTCAGCTATCCCCCATATCAGATGTTGAAGAAGAAGAACAAGGGGCACTACAGCAGCCGGTTCCAAGTCCAGTAGATATATTTGCGGATATTTCCGCCGAGCAATCTCGTTTCAGTGACGCTGAGACCCTTGCCCGCCCGTCTACATCCAGTATGGGGCACCCGTCCGAAATATTTTCCGGTAGTAACGAGTGTAAGTATTAAAAATAATAACCCATTATCATACATTAACAATACGTTTTTATCAGGCATTAATAATAATAAAACACATGCAGATTTGAATCCTCGTTTTAACGAGAATAACCCCGGGCGTGGCAACGACGACGGCGACGACGACGACGACGACGACGACGACGACGCCGATCAGGTTGCAAGTGAGAGAGGCAACATCATGCTGGAGCAATGGGCTCGCGAGATAGTCAACGACGCGCAACACCCTGCTGAGGAATACGAGCATAGGGACAATGAGCTATGGATGTGGCCTTTTGGAGGTGACTCGCCACAGCAGCAGGGTGAAAACGATCTACCGCACGATGATGATGATGATGATGATGATGATGATGATGGTGTTGATGACGATGGGCTAAATCGTCTGTTGAGCTCGAGCGACGACTCAGGTAAACGAACCCTCTTTATTACTCGCATCGGTATATACGTTATCGGTTTTGCAAAGTTAATATTAACTTGAAAGATTTTGTTTGCAAAAATAGAGAGTGAGCTATTATATTTTACGGCAGGTTATGCATCAGTATCTCTGCTGTTTGATGAAGACGCTTTGTAGACGTCCATGGTTAGAAGTAGCAATAACATCAGGTACCTTTTGAGCTTACTTATTGACAGGGTTAAGCAATTTTAAGCATTCGTACTCTTTTTTACAGGCGTACAAGAAGGTTTCGGCCGGAGACGGCAGCGTGATGAGTCCTTCGACGATGTACAGCCACCAGGCGTGCGCATTGAGATAATCGAGGAGGCTCGTCGGTACTTCAAGCGTTTTAAACTACGAGGCCGAGAAATCACCGTACGCATTCGTCAACCCCCGCCTGGTGGCCATTTATTACCATGGTTGGAAGGAGCGTTTCGTGACCTTTTGACGTATATCACAGCGTCTTGCGAGGCTGGCGATTACATAGGTATATCGTTTGCCTCGAGCTGTTTACCGCACGGCCCCGTTTGGCTCTCGTTTCGGCCCGTTAGAGATTGCGCGTCCGATGATATTTGGCAGTTAATAATGAGCGTTGCTCAGAGTGCTGCATCATTGAATATTGACGATGCGTGTATAATCAAAGCCAGCATTGTCAGGGGTGTTGAGGGCACCGGCAGAAAGCGCTTAACGCATGAGGGAGTAGCAAAAAAATCTATTCTCACGATACGCAATAGCGATACTCTGTGTTTACCACGGTCACTGACGGCGGCGCGCGCGTATGCCGAACGGGGTGAAATACGCTCAAGTAGTTTACACGCAAACTGGCAACGCATGAGGCAGACTAACGGCTCATTGCAGAAAAATGCTGCTCTTGAATTAACGAATGCAGCGGGAGTTATAGTACCGCCAAACGGCTGCGGGGTCCGTGAGATTGCTCTCTACCAGAATTATCTCGCGCAGCACGGTATTGCCATAGTAGTTTATGAATTTCTGACGTTCGGGCGGGGGGATGCACCTTTGTTCGACGGCTCGCAGCAAGTCTCAAATACTTTTGGCAAAATCGAACACACGCTGCACATTTTATATTACGAGCGTTCGCATCATTATCAGCCCATATTAAATTTACGAGGCGCCGTGGGAAGCCGCGATTTTTGCTCCTCGTGTAATTCGCAATACCGCAGATTTGGCCATAGATGTTTAAAAAAAAAGTGTCCTCGCTGCATGACGTCACCACTGTGCGATCCCGAAGGAAATGCAGCTATTCGATGCGAAGCGTGCGCGCGCGATTTTTACGGGCTGCAATGTTTCGAAAATCATTTAATTGTTAAACAGTACAGAAAACGCAAATCAAACAGCGTGTGTGCCTCGCTCAAGCGGTGCCGCGAATGCCTGAAAATTGTCAGGCCTCTCGATAAAAGACGAAAACACATTTGCGGCGTGGCCTTTTGTAAAGCATGCAGAGCGGATCGACCCAATAATCACATGTGCTTTATGAAGCCTATTCGCGGCGGTCAAAGCACGGGGAAAATACTTTTTTTATTCTATGATTTTGAGACTCAGCAATGCACACAGGTACCAGGCGATGCGAATAATTTTCTACACGAGCCCAACTTGTGCGTAGTTCAATGAGTTTGCACGTATTGTTGCACTCGTGATTCGATGACAGAGCCATGCGAGTATTGCGACTCTCGACAGTATGTATTTCGACAGCAGCCTGTGGGACAATTGGTCGAACTTGCAATGCAGCGTGTCGAGCATTTTTCGCGTACTATCTGTATTGCTCATAATGCCGGTGGCTTTGACGCGCAGTTCATTTTGCGCTATTTAATTGAAGAAAAAAAGGTCCAACTGCCGAGTATAATTATGAACGGTACGAAAATCTATTTTCACATGCCTCTCAGTGCGCTTTCTAAAGCCTTCGGTCTCACAGGCGCTATCGTTAAAGGTGTTTTCCCTCATTTGTTTAACAGACCGGAAAATCAAAATTATGTGGGTCCCCTACCAGCCGTAGAGTATTATTCTCCCGACACGATGCGCCCCGCAGAGCGCGAAAAATTCTTAACCTGGTATCACGAGTCTAAAGGCAGAGACTACGTGTATGACTTTTCGAAAGAACTCGTGAGCTATTGCACGGACGACGTCACGATCTTGAGACGCGCGTGTATGGCTTTTCGTGACATGTTTATAGCCAACGGCCGAGTTTGTCCGTTTGACGAGAGCACAACGATAGCCTCGGCCTGCTTCAGTGTCTTTCGGAAAAATTTCCTCAAAGACAATACGATCGGTATTATACCGTTGGGCGGCTATAGGTGGGTGCATACCCAATCAAAAAAGGCAATTTCATGGCTTGTATGGATGGAGCACACCCTCGGAAAGCGTGTTATACACGTCAGCCGTTCGCGCGAATTTAGACTACCTCAAAATTTACTAGTCGACGGCTATTATGAAACAGGGAATACCGCGTACGTATTACAATTTCATGGTTGCTATTGGCACGGTTGCCTTCAATGCTTCTCCCTCAATAGAGACTGTAAACAACGCGGTGATATATCAATGGACGAGCGGTTAGAAAGAACTCTTGCTATAGCTAATAGAATTCGCTCGGGAGGTTATCAGTTAACGGAAATCTGGGAATGCGAGTGGGACAGGCTTTTGGAAACTAGTGCCGAAATTCGCGGGCTCATACGGGATCATCCGTTGACGGCTGCGGAACCCTTAAACCCTCGTGACGCTTTCTTCGGTGGTCGCACGGAGAATATGGTGACGCTCTACGATGTTAAAGAGACGGAGCGCATACGCTACGTAGACGTCTGCTCTCTGTACCCGTATATTTGCAAAATTGGTAAATACCCTATCGGACATCCGAAAGTATATATAGGCGACGAATGCTTAGAGCTGACAGGACCCACTAGTGATCTAGCGCGTGTCGAAGGCCTGGTGAAATGTACCGTTCTACCACCACGCGTTCTCTACCACCCTGTTTTGCCTGTGCGTATGCATCAGCGACTGTTGTTCTCTCTGTGCCGCACATGGAGCGAGATGATGAACGAGGAAGAGTGTATGCATGACGATCCGGACGAGCGTGTGTTCGAGGGTACCTGGGTTGCCGATGAATTGCGAAAAGCCGTCTCATGCGGTTACACGATACTCCACATTGCCGAAATCTGGCAATACGAAGTAACGCAATTCAGTCGTGACACGCAATCGGGAGGTTTATTCGTCGAGTACATTAACACCTTTTTGAAGATCAAGCAGGAGGCGAGCGGCTGGCCTGAGAACTGTTTGGACGATGAATCAGCCCAGGAGCGTTATATCGCTGGCTTTGAACAATCAGAGGGGGTTCGTTTGAATCGTCAGTCGATAACCAAAAACCCCGGCCTACGCTCAGTCGCCAAACTATGTCTGAATTCGTTCTGGGGAAAATTCGGGCAACGCGAAAACCTGCCGCAAACAGTCGTAGTATCAACACGCAAAAAACTTATGGAGTTATTATCTAATTCAGAATACGATATTACAGGTATGCTGCCAGTGGACAATGAAATTCTTTACGTCAATTATATTAAAACCGATGAGGCTGTGGTACCCTCAAGTATAGCTAACGCCGTAATAGCTGCATACACCAGAGCACAAGCGCGTTTAAAACTGTATGGTTACCTGGAACGTCTGGGAAGACGTGCGTTGTACTGCGATACCGACTCCGTAATTTATGTAACGAGAGGACAATCTGAAGCCTACGAGCCCCCGATAGGCCAGTTGCTTGGCGATTTAACTAACGAGCTAACCACCTATGGCGAGGGCAGCTACATAAGAAGTTTCATTTCCGGCGGCCCTAAATTTTATGCATTCATCGTGCGTGCGCCTGACGGGACAGAGAGCGAGGTTTGCAAAGTTAAGGGTATCACGCTTAATTTTGCAAACAATGCGTTAATAAACTATGAGTCCGTACGATCCTTCATCGTGGACGAGCGAGAGGATCCTATTGTACTGAGATACGACGCCATTAGACGTACAGAACTTCACCATGTTGTCACGCGAGGTGAGACAAAAACGTGCAAGCCGTCGAGCATTAAGCGAAGACGTGACGGCCGGTATGGATCGCTTCCCTACGGTTATCGCCATTTGTAAAATATACTGGAAATATATTTTTTACGTAAAAACCCGAAAATCTTATTTAATATTGCACTGAGCCTAAATTTCCTCATTTACCGCTATGGACACGAGGTGGCAACATCCCTGGACTTCTATGATCTGCGGGCCGACAGGCTGCGGTAAAACGTATTTTGTTAAAAAATTTCTGAAATGTATCACGCGTATGAACAGCGAACGTTTCGAGAGAATAATATTTTATTATTCCGAGTGGCAGACAGCATATACGGGGTACGGTGATGCTATAGAATTTCGCGAAGGATTACCCCAGACTGCCGATTACTCAAACGACCCCCGCGTGAAGCTCTTAATTATCGATGTTCTAATGCGTGAAGCATCGAGCAATGCCGTTGTCGATCTATTCACCAAAGGCAGTCATCATAAGAACTTGAGCGTTATTTTTACAACGCAAAATTTGTTTCATCAGGGCCAAGGCCAGCGGGACATCTCTTTGAATGCTAATTATATCGTTATCTTCAAAAACCCTCGCGATCGTGCTCAAATACAGCACTCGACGCGCCAAATATGTCCCGAAAATCCACGATTTCTACAGGAGGCTTATTACGACGCAACATCTAAACCGCACGGTTATTTGTTACTAGATCTGAAGCAATCAACACCCGATAATTGCCGATACCGCACATGTATTTTCCCTGATGATACGCGCCATTTCGTTTACGTACCGCGAAAGAAATTAAAAAGCGGTGACAGATATGGAGAATTGCCAGTTCTACGCCTGTGATGGCACGCAGCGGATCGTCTCTAGTAGTAAAGGAGGTTTATGGAGAGACGCCTGATGACGTCATGGTGGGGGAGGTGTCTACGTGATGTCTGGCGCGCCAGACCGTCCCGGTGGGGCCGTATGGGGAATTGGTGGTGGGGGAGCAGTTTTGGGGAATCGGTGGTGGGGGTAGAGGCGGTATGTGCGGGGGTGTGGGGGGTAGCGGAGGGGTAGGTATGTGAGGTTACTACCATACCGACGGACCGTTGGGTTGTGGTGGAGGATGGGTTTCGGTAAATTAGTGGGGGTGTGAGCAGACTTCATAATATGCAGATTATTCATACCGTGGTGTGAAGATGCTGGATGACGGAGAGGGGTATGATTTTCAGGTGGAGGGGTGGTTCGTTAACCGAGTGACGATGAGTGTGGGTGTGGCAGACCGAAGCGTTTTCCACGTGTTTAGGGCTTCTGTAACGACGGGTATTGTGTTGGTTGGTTGATTAAATATGCGTTTTCAGAAAACTCAATGATTGGTTTGTTTTCACTGTGTTTTTCGGAGGGTTTAAATTTTGCATCTGCTGGAGCCTTGTTTTATTTAGATCGTCAGAACATTTTTCGAGCTCAGCTTGTGAGGTCTTCTCACCATCCGTACGAGTAAAACCGCAATCGCGAATTTCAAAACTCATCTCCGAATTTGCTGTTGTTGTGTGCGAACGGTAAAAACGCTAACCAAAAGAGTCATAACGTTTGGCTATTACCGAATCGCGCTGCAGTGCAATCCGTATCTGGAAAACCACATCAGGAGAGAATGAGGAGTCCGTCAAACGATGGCTTTTGTAGGACGATTGCGCTTGTGGAATTCCCACGTTTCTTATTCGCAACGTTTCCGTCCTCCTTTGAATAAGGCGTAAGCGGTGCAGTATTTTCAGTAGCCGTCTGATTTATCGCCGCGAAGGTTATACATTTCACACCGTATGACGTGGAGAAAGAAATCATATAATCCCCAAGTTGTATAGAATTTCTTTGACTGGTTTGTTTTGTTGCGAAGTACTCTCGAATGGTGTGTAAGTGGGTTTGTAGCCCCACCCACTCGCTCTGGTTGAAGATGACCCGGAATGAATAATTCCCCGACAGCTTCACGATCGGCTCGAAGCGATTGTTGTGTTGCGGTTGTAAGCCGACGGTGATTTTTTTACTTCCAGAATTATTCAATAGATATGTCGTTGACATTAACATGGGCAGATTGCAAGTGGAGACCTCTGGTGCTTTCGTCTCACGGTGCCTCACAGGCGAGAAATTCGTCGTCGTCAGTAATGCTTGAGCCATTTTAGCAATTTTACTGCGAGCCACAAGTAAAAAAGAGTTATTTTTACAATCTCTTGCCAGGTCTATGGATGTACAGCGTTAAGCAGCTTGTACGAATAAAAACTGAGGAGACACATGATAACGCTCGTTTTATAAGGCAAACGCTCATGATGGTGGGGGGTGATAAGACTGCAGTGGTGGGGTCAGTGTACCCGCAGCCAACAGGTTTTTCCCGGTTGCGTAAATGAGCCTAGGACGGGATTCCGACGGGAAAAGGGTTACATGGAAAATGACTCATTGTTTGTACAGGTGTGTAAGATGGAGCTCGTTGTGGAGTAGAGTAGGGAAGACGATGGTTCAACAACCCAGGGCCTAGGGTGTGTGGAGAGTGGTGGCCATTGCCTGTATTACGTGAAATATGTTTACGATTTCAACAGTTTAACACGGCGCTTTTAAAACAGGGGTAATGTAGAGCGGACAAAAGAGACGAGCGACCGATACAATACGAGCGCATGTAAATTTTCAGGGCTTACGGCATGACGCAAGACAATGACGTGCAGCAGAGCCGTGATGGTTAGGAAGTATTTACAACCTGCTTCCGCGTCGGCCCTATGGCCGTTTGGGGAGCGCCTCTAGTAACATCGTCGATAATTTACAATTCTTAGAGGGAACATCCTGTTGCCACAAAAGATATTGTAAACTGCCAACAATTATTCGAAAATATATGCGCACCCAAAGTTGCATATATTGAACAAATTTTGACACAATACGGTAATAACTAATACCGCGACACGATTGTTCCACATGATAATTTCGTTTATGCTACAAGACTCTGCAGTCGTGGTTGACAATACGCAGCAGGGTCTTTCCGTTGAGGCAGCTCGATGTATATAAATAATATTATACTCCGTATGTATTAACACCGATCCCATTCCCTATGTCGTTCTTATAATCATGTAACAGCCGCAGCAGAAGTGGTGGGGGTGCTGAATATAAAAGGCCGACATCGTGAAATTCGAATATTTTTATATCGAACGCCAGCCGCATGGCCGAATCGTGCTCCAGCTTCTTCCTAGTCCGACACAGGAAACGGTACTTATAGCCAGCGCTCGTGTTGTCATCCAAATTGTATTTCGTGTGTGCGTTATTAAGGTGTGCCCTGAGACACTGCATTTGTGTTTATACAAAATTGTTGTTTCGAAATGGCCGCCGCATTAATGGCTGAAACTCGAAGATGGCGTTGCCAAGGACTTGTGATTTGTATACAAGATATAGTACGAAGAGTGCGTCACACGAATCAATTCATATCATCGTTTTACGACGATGGACGAGTGGATTACATAACTCGACTCGATGAGGATGATCTCGTGGATGAGCTCTCAATGATATTATACAGCCTGCCAAGACGGGTTATCGGGCGTCTGTTCGTCGAGGGTGCTTTGAACAGCTCAGATCGCGCTATAGCGCTAGCGCGAGATGTCGTTTTGAGACGGGGCTCAACTAGACGCCGGTGCAACCCACAAATAGCCGCGCTTTTGGATGCAGCCTACACCAGCGACCGTAAGTATCATGAGTGCAATCGCGTCGGTGCTGAATGCAATGATTAAACAGTATCGGTAAAAAATGGTTACCCTCGCAGCGCACATACGCTACCGGTGGTTTGGCGATGGAGATGTATCGGCGGGCGAGGAGGAGAGCAGAAGCCCCGTGGTTTCTGAAGAAGAACGAGAAGAAGAAGAAGAAGAAGAACAACAACAACAACAGCAACAACAACGAGAATCACCGGTGGATTATGGCGCTTGGTGGGAGCAACCGGGTTTGGGCTCTGTACCCTTCGACTTTGAATGCGCAACACGTCCTGTGAACCCTTCTGGTAAGCCTCTCTCTCTCTCTCTCTCTCTCTCTCTCTCTCTCTCTCTCTCTCTCTCTCTCTCACGCACTCCGTTGGTGTGTACGGTTTACAATGATTTACGGCTTGAATGACCACCCAGCTTTTCGAGTAGTTGAGAGTTGCTAAACATAGATCGCATACTCGAGAGATCTATGGCGTTTAATGGAAAAGTATCTCACCCTAGGGTTCATCGTATAATCGCAACCTAAACGTTTAGATGTGCCTTCGACAAGTCGGCAAGCGGAAACGACCACTGTTCAGCAAACTGAAGGCTCTTCACTCCAAATGAGCGCAGAGACCTTGGACTGCTTGCCGTCGACTTCCACGACATCGTCAAAGCGCGCACTTTATGACGAGGCACTCCCCGCTGCAGCCTTAGACGTCACCGCCACACACGACAGCCTAGGATGCCAGGTAGGCGCTGGTAGCAAGCGGCTGAAAACGAATGAAAACGCCAGGGCCTCTAATAGCGATTCCGGAGAAACTATGTATAGTAAGGGCGAAAGCGACGCGCACACTGCTGATATGGGTCTGGTTCAAGGTAGCGATGCAATAAGCCCTCCTGGCAGGCGATTTATTATTGAACGTGAGCAGGAGCATTTTTACGAACGTTTCCGGGCCACAGGGAGACAGATAGGTGTGAAACTTTTACCACCGCCATTAAACGTAGACCCGGTAGTTTGGATACACGACGCATTACGCGATATGCATGGATATTTCGTTTCCGGTTGCGCCGGTACGGATATGATAGGTGTTTCGTTTACGTCTCAGGCTATGGAGTATGGCTCAGCAGGTCAATCTATACGTCCTGTAGATCGGTACAAGTTCACCGATTTGTGGGACCTGATAGGTAGCGTGAACCAGAGTAAACGTATATTAGCCGCTGATGATACGCTATATTTTAACATAACATCCATTAAAATCCCTCTCGGTCGCGGTAATGATCATGGTCTCACCGCCGCTATCACGCGGAAAAGATCTATTGTCGATATTTCAAATACAGACGGCCTGTGTCTCCCCAGGAGCTTAATTGTCGCAGAAGCATATAGTGCTTACAAACAGAGCAAAAGCAGGGCGTCCAAACAAGTATGGGATAATATACGTCATAAGCAATCTGCGGTGCAGCGTGCACGGACCATTGACCTGATTAAGGATGCCGGTGTTACCATACCCGATGAGGGCTGCGGTATGCCCGAGCTCCAATTGTTTCAAGAGTACTACAAGACGCGTGGGATTGCTATTGTCGTTTTTGATTTTACTCGATACGGAAGCGGTGACCCCCCAATTTTCGATGGAGAAGCCAGCTTCGATGCAGACCCAGTTACCGTTTTACACCTCGCGCATTTAGAGAGGGAAAAACATTTCGTGGTCATCGTGAACCTTTTGGGGGCATCAGGTTGTGGATTTTATTGTATAGCGTGTAATAAGGGGTACGCTCGTTTGACATCTCACAAGTGCAAAAGTTTCTGCCCGCGTTGTTTTTCTAGCCCACCCTGTCCTATTGATTACAATAGGTCCGGTGTAGAGATCGAATCAGCTTCGGGTTGTGAGGCCTGTGGTAGACATTTCCGAGGTCGTGCATGCTACCTAAAACATCTCGCTCTTAGAAAACGTAAAGGTGGGGAATCCTATAAAAAATCGATTTGCGAAACGGTACGCGTGTGTAACGTATGCGGACGAATCGTAGACTTGACTACTGGTACTCATCAATGTGGAAAAAAGTATTGTCGGATGTGTAAATCAATGCATGGGTTCAACGATCAGTGCTTTATGCAACCATTGACACCACGCCCACCCCCGGTCGCACCTGGTAAGCACCCAAGTGTGCTTTTCATATTTTACGACTTTGAAACACGACAAGATGCATATTTTGAGAGTGTCGCTCCTGACGCACGCGAGCACATCGTGACTCTCTGCGTTGCACAACAGGTGTGTGAATTCTGTCTGAAGGAACACGATTTTCTAGATGTGCGTACTCCGCACTGCCAATGGTGCGGCCTCCACACGCATATTTTTCACGAATCACCAGTGTCGTCCCTTGTTGATTTGGCGATCCGCGATAAGACACAATTCAAACAAATTATATGCATAGCACACAACGCAAAGAGTTTCGATGCGCAGTTCATATTGCGCGATATTATAGAGCGGAGTGTCGGTAGAGTAAAACTCCCCAGTGTCCTACTCACCGGAACCTCTGTTATGTGCATACGGGTGGGTAAAACCGTGTTTATCGATAGTTTAAATTATTTTCAAATGCGTTTGAGTGAACTACCGAAAACGTTTGGGTTTGAGGAGAAAGTGACCAAAGGGTATTTCCCGCATATGTTCAACCGTGCGGATACACAGGATTACATAGGACCCCTGCCCCCAAGCGATGAGTATATGCCAGATGCAATGTCCACTAAGGAGCGAAAAGTCTTTTTCGAATGGTACAGCGAAGAGGTCAAGAACGGCAGAGAATTCAATTTTAAAAAAGAAATCGTTGAATATTGCATCAAAGATGTAGATATTCTCCGAAGGGCTTGCCGACGGTTTCGGGAGATTTTTCTAGAAGTCGGCGATGTATGCCCTTTCACCGAATCCATAACAATAGCCTCTGCCTGCTCCAAAGTTTTCCGTCGTAATTTCTTAAAACCCAATCTTGTGGGCCTCATACCGCCGCAGGGTTATACGCGTAATGGCCAACATTCACAGGTAGCCCTGGAGTGGCTTTTCTGGCTTGAGCATTCAGAGTTTCACACGGCCATTATTCACGCTGGAAACGGGCGTGAATACCGTTTAACCGAGGGGCACACCGTCGACGGGTATTTAGAGCATGAGGACAGAAAATATGTGTTTCAATTCCATGGCTGTTATTGGCACGGCTGTCCGAAATGTTTTACCACCAATCGAACAAAACAGCCTAATCACGGGGGTGACAGCTTGGAGGCTCGATACGAGAGGACACTTTCTGTGTCGAAGAAAATATCTTCCTATGGGGTTTACCTCCTTCGTGAAATATGGGAATGCGACTTCACGGCCATGAAAAAAAACATTCGCGCTTTGCGTGAATTTTTGGAAACGCACCCACGCCTCTCTCTCGAGGTTTTAAGACCCCGTGATGGATTTTACGGAGGCCGTACGGGAAACACGGTCACCTCGTACGACGTTGCACAGGGCGAGAAAATATCATACATAGACATCTGCTCGTTGTACCCGTATATTTGTAAAACAGGGTGTTTTCCGATAGGTCACCCTGAGATATATACAGGTAGCGAGTGCGATAAGTTGTTCGAAAATTCGACACCCTGCGAATTGCTCGGAGCGGGCATCCATGGTATGATAAAATGTACCATCCTTCCACCAGAAAAGCTTTTTCACCCTGTTTTGCCTGTACGTATGCGGGGGAAACTTCTTTTCCCCCTCTGTCGCATATGTGCGGAGGAGATGTCTCAGCAGCGATGCAGCCATGAACGTTCCGAGGATCGGGCGCTCACCGGCACATGGGTTGCGGAGGAAGTTAAAAAAGCAATAGATATGGGCTATGTTATTTTGAAAATCCACGTCATCTGGTCGTATAAAACAACCAAATACAATAAGCATACTCATGAGGGTGGGCTCTTTGCGGGTTACGTGAATAAATTTTTAAAAATCAAACAGGAGGCCAGCGGTTGGCCTGCCCATTGCACAGATGAAATTTCCCGTAGTATGTATATGGCAGAGTATGAAAAAGTCGAGGGCATAAAACTGGAGAGCAGTAATATAGTCAAGAACCCTGGTCTCCGTGGGACAGCAAAGTTAGCGCTAAATACGCTTTGGGGGAAAATGGGTCAGCGCGATAATTTACCACAAACAATGATAATTAAATCCCGTGAAGAGTTACTCAAACTCGTAACAGATGACGAAAAAGAGGTCGCCAGTGTATTGCCGGTAAATGATTGGTTGTTATATGCCACGTGGTCACACGTGTATGATGCTTCTCCCACGAGCCCGCAAACAAGCGTCGTAATTGCCGCATACACAACGGCTCAAGCTCGTCTAGAATTGTACAAATATCTGGAACAACTCGATCGGCGTGTCTTGTACTATGACACAGACTCTGTCATTTTTTCGACACGTGACGGTGACTGGGTTCCCCCTGTCGGTAATTTCCTCGGGAATATGACCGACGAGCTTGAGTGTTACGGGAAAACAGCGTACATCAATTCATTTGTATCTGGCGGGCCTAAATTTTACGGGTATACGGTTGTCACTGAAGAAAACCCTGACGTAACCGTAGCGCAGTGTTGCAAAGTAAAAGGTTTAACGCTTAATTATGAGAACTCTAAGCATGTCAATTTCAATTCAATCCGTAGACTAATTGGTACCACACTGCCCCATTTAAACGATTCCTCGATAAATTTAAAATTTAGATCGATACGTCGCACAAATCTCCACAATGTGATTACTGTAACGGAGTGCAAAACGTGTAATGTTGTGTGTCACAAGCGCAGGCATATAAACTGTAGGCTATCATACCCTTTCGGTTTTAAGGAGTAAAACATGTAACACCCGCTATAAATAAGAAATAGTTATATATAACCTTAATCGTAAACAATAAAACACTATGTATAATGTGAATTGTGGGTGTGAGTGTTGGTCAGCGTTTAATAAAAATACGATTATCTTTATGTGAGTCTAAAAACGCTGTCGTTCATTTCTTAAACCCTCTCAACAAATGTTTCCTATTTGCCCCGACGACGCGTACATGCGAATATTCGTGAACATCCTAAACCACTGTGTGGGTCTGCAGCAATCGTATAAAAAGGCGCAACCCACATTTTCACATCATCCTCGCCTCGCGCGCCGCTCAACTTATACACCTCTGTGTTCGTGGACATTTTTTATTTGTGGTTTCACATACTATACCGTGAGGATGGATGTTCGGTGGAAACACCCCTGGACGTCGTTAATATGTGGCCCCACTGGTTGTGGTAAGACGGTGTTTATCAGACGGTTTCTCAGCCACCTCACAGCTATGAGTGACGCTATATTTGATAGAATTCTCTTTTATTACGGAGATACTCTCGATGCTGACACGAGTGCTGCTTACGACGGATGTCAAAGAAGTTCCGTACTGCCGAAAATTGAATTTTACGAAGGCTTACCGCATCCGGACACCTATTCACACGATAACACCCGTAAAAAACTAATAATTATCGACGATCTCATGCGTGAATCATCCAGCGGTGTAATCGTTCACCTCTTCACGAAGGGTAGCCATCATAAAAATATCAGCGTGATGTTTTTGACACAGAATATTTTTCACCAAGGGTCCGGCCAACGGGACATTTCTTTAAATGCAAATTACATCGTCATTTTTAAAAACCCCCGGGATCGCGCTCAAATACAGCATCTCGGTAGACAGGTTTGCCCTGAAAACCCCAAATTTCTCGTCGAAGCATATCACGATGCGACGGCTCAACCTCACGGTTACTTACTCCTGGATCTCAAGCAATCAACGCCGGAAAATTATCGTTTTAGAACTGGGATATTCCCTGACGATACACGTGGCGAAGTGTATATCCCGAAAAATAGCCGTGTAAAATAGACGGCTGGGTGACTCATCCACATATGAAACACGTCCCGCGAATCTACCGTCCACGTATATAAGCATGGATGGGTGGAATACAAACACATTAGCGGATCTCGCACCGCGCTGAGCGCAGTGTCAAGTATGAATTATACGTGTACCCCCACAAAGAAACATGATGGTTGCTAAAAAACCGCATACACCGTTTACAAAACGACATCTCGCACTTCTACACGCCTTGTACCACGCCAACGCTCGAAAACGTAAGGCCCTTCTCAAATCCGCTGATAAAAGGCTCATCAAGTGTATCTGCGAATGCGCGCTGAACATCTTACGCGGTGTCGTCAATATAAAACCGAGTGCCAAGAAACACCTTAAAAAATACAAAAACACTCTACGGCTCCTGGCATCATCGGTTAAGCGCTCTCTGGGTCAACGAGGGGGCGGTTGGAAAACGAAGAAACGCATCATACTCCAAAAAGGGTGCGGTGGGTTTCTTGGGCTTTTGCTTGCACCGGTCATTGGCAGCTTACTCGGAAAATTATTCGGCGGGGCTGCAGATACTTAAAAATTATCATGCAACATGCGAAAAAAATGATATTGGTCGATGAGGCAGCGTATCAACAGCGTGGCGGTGGTGATTGTATCGCATCATCCACGGCACATACGGCGTCTACACCACGTGCCGCGCACGAGAGTGGTGTTGAAGCACCGGTCGAGAGCATAAAAACCCAGGGTGATACGATTTCACGTCTTGATCTTGAACTCTCTAATGTGCTCTTTTCGGATAAATTTGCCGATGATCGGGAGAAATGGAAACAATTCCTGCCGCTATTTCAAAGGTATCTCTTTCAGACGCTAACCCCGACGAAAGTGAGTGCTGATCACTCCAACCTAACGACTCCTGTTGAAACAGAGGAAGCGCTGTCGTTTGATGCTATTGTCAGCAGTGTGCCGGGCATGTATAAGCGTAGAACAAAATCGCTGCTCGAATATATAAAAAAACCTACACATGACCCACCTAATATAACCTGGGATCAGCATGGCCAGGTTAATATATACGGTGTTCCCATAAGTGGAGGTAACATTATCGATCTCGTAAATGACGCTGCACGGTCGAGGAAAAAGTTCAGAGCGATAGGGCGTAAAGAATTTATTACCGCTCTTCGAACAAATGCAATTCCCCGTGAGTTTATTGGTAACGACGAATTGTGGAAATCCTACAGGACGACATGTGATAATGCGCACATTTCAAACGATCGTAATACGCTACCACCGTCTGACACAACGCCAGCAGTAGCAAGTCATACAATACCGGTGATTAAGAGATGTAGAGGAGTGAAAAGAAAAGCGGAAAACACCGGAGATACATTCGAGAGCACGAGGTTGCCGGCTAACATTAAATATTCGTCGAGACAAAAACTGCGACCTGCGTGGGCTAAATGGTTGAGACTCTGAGGAGTTTCAAATGTGAGAGAGTGAGCGAGAGCTAGCGGCACAGCGGGGGAGCGAGAGAGAGAGAGAGAGAGAGAGAGAGAGAGAGAGAGAGAGAGAGAGAGAGAGAGAGATGACACGGGAGCTAGCGCTTGAAGGGGTCTACTACGATCCACGTCACCCTTTGGGCTATTCAGGTGCATACCGTCTTATAAATGGAAAGAATAAGCACGTGTACGATTGGCTGACGCAACAGGATGCATACACCATTCATAAGCCTGTTCATCGTCGTTTTCAGAGGCTTCATTATAATGTCGACAACATAGACGACGTGTGGGAAGCAGATCTTGTCGATTTACGGTCGATTCAGACATCCAACGGAGGTATACAATATTTACTCATTGCTATAGACGTCTTGAGTAAATATGTATGGGTTGAGCCACTCGTAGACAAAACCGCACGCGCGGTCGGTGCAGGGTTTAAAAGAATCCTCGCGCGAGCCGGAGGTCGTTCACCTGTATACCTGCAAACAGATCGAGGAAAAGAGTTCCTCGGAAATGTTTTCCAGAATTTTCTCAACGAGCGGGACATCCGATTTAGGGTCGCGCGGAATCCTGATATCAAGGCATCGATCGTTGAACGATTCAATCGCACATTAAAAGAACGAATGTGGCGGTTCTTCACACATCGTAACACACACCGTTATATTGATGTACTCCAGCAATTCGTTCACTCCTATAACCATGCAAGGCATTCTACGATAAAAATGGAACCCGCGGCTGTAACACTGTACAATGCGCAATTGGCCTACGAAAACACTGTGCAAAGCAATATGGTTCGTGGTATTAAGAAACCTCGCGGAAGCAATAAATACAAATGCGGAGATCACGTGCGCATCAGTAGGACAAAAGGCACATTCGAAAAGGGTTATGAAAAAAATTGGAGTACTGAAATATTTAAAATCTCCCGAGCTCTTAAACGCCAGGGTATTTCTATATACGAATTACACGATCTCCACGGAGAAGCAATAGATGGGTTCTTCTACCCTCAAGAATTAACACCAGTGAGCGCTAAACGCGTAACAGAAGACAAAGAGTTCAAGATCGACCGCATTATTAAGACGCGCGGTCGCGCTGCGAAGAAAGAGGTATACGTCAGCTGGTTGGGTTACCCCGCAAAATTTAACTCCTGGATACCTGCGTCTAACCTACGAAGCCTTGGTTCATAAGCCAGTGAAAAACAAGACCAGCGGTATGGATAGTGAAAACTTTTTTATTGTTCTACCGAGCAACAGTAGCATGAAGTATTTCCCTGACAATGCAACGACAAATTTTACGACACAATTACCACGTGAAATTTCTTTACACGGACAGTGGGTTGTAGGACTTACGGAAATTCACATACCGCATACCATAACGCACTTGCAGCGCGAAGATTGTAACATATTCTGGCGCCCGTGCGGGGATAGCGACGCCGAGTCGCGCTCCCGACAACTTTGTGATAAAATACCGCATGGTATATACCAGTCGCATGGTCAAGTCATGGGGGAGTTGAATAATATACCCCGGCTAAAAAAACGCGGGGTTAGATTCGTCGAATCCCGCGAAGCGAACGGCCACGTTTCCGTTGAAATATCTACAGCTGCCGAGTGCAAGGATAAACCGGAACCGGAGGTCATTATTCTGCCTAACAAGATCGGACGTATATTAGGCTTTGACGCGCCGCCAACGATCGATGAAGGATCTTCAACAACTCGCACGGTGTATCGCATACCAACAGGCGTTGCAAGCGTAGGAGCACGACCGGCATGTATCAACAGGGCTCTACCTGATCAGCTATTCGTATACACTGATATATGTGTACCATATACCGTGGGTGATGTGCAAGCGGCGCTATTACGCATCGTTAATCTCGATACTGCCCGCTATACATACGGATCGACTGGCGTAAAATATTTTTCACCTGCGAATTATTTGTCTCTTATGAACAGCCGCTTTCGCGTTGTCAGCATCGATATAAGAGACCATCTCGGTGTACCGATAGCATTCGAGTACGGCACACTGACCGTCACGCTTCATTTTAAACGTGTCGGCTAGCTGTGGAGACATCGATGAGTTACTATCAGACGTATTACGAATGTCAGGCCGGCGGTGGTGTTGGCCATGGAGTACACGGGGTGTATGTAGGAGCACCGTATCAACGAGGGCGCGGCATCGGAAGTTTTCTAGGTGGCCTTTTCCGCAGAGCGTTGCCTCTTCTAAAAATGGGTGCACGTGCTATAGGCAAAGAAGCGCTACGTACAGGTATAAATGTTATAGAAGACGTCAGTAGGAACAATAGGCCATTCAGAGAATCCGTGCGCAATCGCCTCACAGAGTCCGGTGAGAACTTGAAACGTAAAGTAGGTGAGAAGGTGGATCTACTTATGAGTGGCTCGGGCTATAAAACACCGCGGGGAAAAAGGAGTATACATTCGCTGATGGGCCCTGCAAGTGTGTGTGTCACAGTGAAAAAAAGGCGCGTGGCACACGGTCGAGTGACAAAGAGTAGACCGGGCTGTAAACCACGGAAAACGCCCAAAAAGAACACGCGCAAGCGTCGCAGAACTACGTTAAAGAGGAAGAAAACTGGAAAAAAGAAAAGGGCAGGAACAAAGAGGAGTAAGAAACATCGTACTCTTCCCGATATTTTCGACTAAATTTTAAAATGTCGTTTCTCCACTCGCATTCCCGCGAGTGTATGAAAAGTGAGCTTGATCTGTTCAGCATACCGCCGACTCAGACATCTATAGAAGCTTCACAATGGGTGCATTATAAACCCGTGTCCTCACTCTCAGACGATGGACCGCTTGAGTTTGTCGTGCCTGGACACGGCGAAGAATACCTCGATCTTGCGCACACGATGCTCGCTCTCAATGTTAAGATAGTGGCTTCGGACGGTAACTCAGCAGGAAAGGCCGCCCCGGTGAATAATTTCCTCCATTCTATGTTCAATCAAGTGGACGTATACTTCAACCAGAAACTCGTTGCACCACCAAATAACGCATACCCATACAGAGCTTATATAGAAACACTACTGAATTATGGACCAGCGGCGAAAGATTCACACCTTACAGCGGCCTTGTGGTATGCCGACACACCCGGGGCATTTAACGCACTCCCTGGGGCGAAAAATCTGCTAGAGAATCATGGTCAGGACTTACGCAGAAAATTTGCCTATGATGGAAAACCCGTAGATTTGTTGGGTCATCTTCATTGCGATGTATTCAACCAGGATAAATTTCTACTGAACGGCGTCGAGCTAAGACTCCGACTCGTACGATCAAAAGACGTTTTTTGTATCATGGCCCCTCCGACGCAACCGCTGGTAACATACCGTGTACACATATCCGAAGCAACTCTTCTCGTACGGCGTGCAAAAATTGCGCCGGGAGTACTCATAGCCCATGCGAAAACACTTGCTAAAACAACAGCCAAGTATCCTATAACGCGTGTTGAAGTAAAGGCTTTCACTATGCATAGCGGTATACTCGGTGATACACTGGACAACGTCATACTTGGACAGCTTCCGAAACGGATTATCGTGGGTTTCGTCTCAAATAAAGCATTCAACGGTGATATTGAGAGCAACCCATATAATTTTCACCACCAGAGCATAAATTTCCTTTCGTTATACGTCGATGGTCAACAAGTCCCGAGCCGTCCTTTACAACCACGGTTTACAAAAGGCAGAGAGCTCTCTGTAGAAAGCTACCACACGCTTTTCTCGGGTACGGGTATACATTTCCAGAACGAAGGGCTGGGTATATCACGTGGAGACTACAGTAAAGGATACTGTCTTTTCGCATTTGATCTAACTCCAGATCTCGATGCTAATTGCTTTACCCATTGGAACTTAGTCAGACACGGCAGCGTACGCGTCGAAGTGCGGTTCGACGAAGCTCTCCCTTCTACAATAAATTGTATTGTCTACGCAGAATATGACAATATAATTGAAATAGATTCTTCACGCCAGGTTATAACCGACTTTAGCGCATAACCAGATGTATGGGTGAACGAACTCTTATGATCCACCAATGAAAATGGAGTATATCGACTAATCAAATTTTGGGGGCGTACACGTATACATGATATAAAAAAGGTCACACAACAGTGTTTCATACACCAGTCTCGCGTCTCCTCCAGCATGGACTTTATCATCGACATCCAAGCACTTTACGATAAAAACGGCTGCTTTCAACCAAAAGAGCTAGCAATCGTCAGTCTCCAAGATTCCGG
The DNA here is from genome assembly GCA_951751655.1 of Ophion costatus. Classification (NCBI taxonomy): domain Eukaryota; kingdom Metazoa; phylum Arthropoda; class Insecta; order Hymenoptera; family Ichneumonidae; genus Ophion; species Ophion costatus. The sequence goes on from OX632360.1 coordinate 31,989,112, forward strand.
TGTGTCCCACTGGATAATCACCCCACCGCACGATTTTTCGGATCTCCCACCGAAGTACGCCGCCAGTAATAACCGTATAACCTGCTTTTGTCACGGTCTCGAATGGTTTGATGGTGAAGCAGAATTAGATCATGTGTGGATCACACTACGAACGCTGGTGCGTCACGCTATACGGATATATGTGCGGGGTCTACAGAAAGCAGAATTACTACGGCGCGTCCTCACTCGAGACATCATTAACCTGGAGGATTACGTTGGGCCTACATTGAAGAATATGATCGCTAGTGATGCGTTCTGTATGTATCATTCCCTTGCGAGGGAAAACAAACCAAAATGTGCGTTGAACAACGCTATGAAAATTAGGACCTGGTTACGTGGGAGACAGGATCGCGCTGATAGTCCGATTTATATGGAGCCAATCAGCACACTATCGCAGTCGGGGGAGAGGAAGCGTATCAACACCGTAAACGACGTTGCTCAACACATCATACCCAGACCTACCAAGCTTAACCTCATAACAAAAAATTCACCGGGTGAGAACACACGTGTTTTCCCGCCTTTGTGCGAGACACCAGAGACCCTGGAGACGCTTACGAATGGGTCAATGACATCGCTTAGCGGGGAAAGTAACACATCTGCTTCTTACGTCACCGGCGAGCTGGTTCACCTCTTCAAATGTAAAGAAACACCAACCCACCTCTCCCACGCACCGACACCTCCACCGACACCACCACGCGTCACAGCGTATCGTTATTCTTTGAGTAAGAACTTCAACAATGAACAGCTTAGAGGTGATCGACGGGATGCGGACGATAAAAGCATCCACGAAAGGGGTCTATCCCGCAGACCGTATTCCGAAAGTCTGGTGTAGACCCGCTGCGATAGTCGCTAACACTGATATTCATACACGACCTGGCACCCATTGGGTTGCGATTTACGTCAACGAGGATGGCGACGCTATCTTTTTCGACAGCTACGGGTTCCCACCAATTATCCCACAACATTACAATCGCTTGCGAAGAAACGCCAGAACTCTCCGATGGAGTGGAAAACCCCTACAATCGGAGACATCGAAAGTTTGTGGGGAATATTGTATTATGTTTCTGTATTACATGGCTCGTGGCTGCAGTCTTGATCGTTTCCATAGACTTTTTTCATCGGATAAAGTCGGAAACGATCGTACAGTGACTCTTTTCCACCAGAAAAAGATAGCGCGCGTGGGGCGGACCAAAGACACAAGTGCGTGCGTCGGACTCTCAGGGGACGGGAGGCATACCCTCGGCTGTGTCCAGTCGTGTATACCTGTCGAGTGTTGCTATTCGTGAAAATTGTAATTACCACGTCTACCTATTGCTGAGGCCCAACCAGAGTACTCCAGGGAGGATCGTTGGCTGCAACCATCGTCATAGTGTTGCTGATTTGCCACCCCCGTTTGACTCGCCCCTACAGCTACACGACTTTAAATACGGCGGTAGCGCTGTCCGTGAACATCAAACACAGAGTTGCTCGTCTCTGGATTGGTATAGCTCTATCAACCGAGTCAACGTCCTGTCGCCCCTCACCACAACACGAACCGAGGCCTACATCCAGGGAGAATATCATCTTCAGTCTTGGTCGACTTCAAAGAGTAACACACGACGCTAAGCGCAACTGCCATCATCTCCATTCAACTCAGCAGTCGGCGTCTCTATCGTTTTTGGTGTTTCTCATCAAATCGCCAGTGATTGACAACCTTACTCAGACGCATAAGCATGGCTGAGGATTACCCACAATCGCTGATCGCCGAGTACCCGCTGGCCGTCTACGTGTATGAGCGTCTACCGGGGTGGATACCCATTGGTTCAGAGACGCTGTACATGTATTGGGAACCACAAAACGACTTCTGGGCACCATCCGATTGGAGGAGGCTGCCAGCCAACATCCTCGACGAGTGGATACGACTGGTTAAAAAGAATCACGAGTCCGTGATAAAACTAGGGGGTATTCATTACGTCTACCACCACTGCGTCGTACACCCCGTTACCCAGCCTTACGAGGAGATCATTTTTACCGATTCATACCTCACGATGGGGTACGAGCGATACAGATAAAATCACACACGCACACATACACACACACCGGCGCGCGAACCACCGAGCGAGCGAGGGAGAGAAAGAGAGAGAGAGAGAGAGAGAGAGAGAGAGAGAGAGAGAGAGAGAGAGCGACAATGTATTTACCTCACGATAATAAACCTTTTGAAATGTATTCCACATAATAATTTTCTACGCCACTCACCAACGCATGTACCACGCCGTATGCTGATGAATAAAAACATTTACATGTCTTGTCGAAAATAATTTCTTTTTGTTCAACCATCGCCCTAACCCTATCCGCGGTATGAGACCATCCCTTCCGTGCGCCGAGCACCGAAACCTATTTTAACCACCATATCTGCGAAATCGGAACGCCTGACAATTATCGCTGCGATCACCGTCGGTATGGTAGTAACCTCACATACCTACCCCTCCGCTACCCCCCACACCCCCGAACATACCGCCTCTACCCCCACCACCGATTCCCCAAAACTGCTCCCCCACCACCAATTCCCCATACGGCCCCACCGGGACGGTCTGGCGCGCCAGACATCACGTAGACACCTCCCCCACCATGACGTCATCAGGCGTCTCTCCATAAACCTCCTTTACTACTGTCTCTTTGCAAGAACAGCGTTGCGATATTGAACGCTCTTCAATATCTCACCAAAGAACAGCGTGAGGCTATTTTGCGGAAAGCGGATTCTCGTATAATACGCTGCATTTGCGAGTGCGCTTTAAACGTTCTTCACGGTAATATTCCTCTCAAAGCGAACCAGCGGAAAAAATTGCGCCGCCACGTGCCTCTTCTCAGGCGCTTAGCGGCAAATAGAGGCTGCTGGAAAAGTAAGAAGAAATTTGTCATTCAAAGCGGCGGATTTTTACCCCTGCTGCTTGCCCCAATCCTCGGTACTATATTGTCAAATCTAATTGTCAAATAATGGAGCATGCCAGGAAAATGGTTCTGCTGCCCGAGGAGTGTCTATTACAACTAGATTCCCAAAAACGCAGCGTCAGCGATAGTGAGGCACGACCGATGAGCCAAGCGGAGAAAACAATTACGGCGACTCTGAATCGTCTTGATTTGGAGATGAGCGAAATTTTGAAATCTAACGAGTATGGCGACGAGCGAGAAAAATGGCTAGCGTATTTGCGCGTATTACAGCGTTATCTACATTTCGTCGATGGCGAACGAGCACAGCTGTATCATGATCTTGTGAAGGAACAAAAAAAAGACACACACCCCACGGAAAGATCAGCATCAGTAGCAGCAGAAACACGAATGAACGATTCCATTATCGTTGAGAGTGTACCTGCGAAATTCCGCAGTAAAGCGAAACTCTTATTGCGACGCCTACATGATGCGCCGTCCTCAGATTTTTCTTGGGATGCAGCCAGCGTGGTTTCTGTCAATGGAGAAACAATCAAGCATTCAAATATTTTTGATCTTGTGAATGACGCAATGCGTGCGAGAAAGATGGCCAAACCGACGGGCCGTAGAGTCTTGGCAAATTTTTTAAGGGCTATACAGGCACCTCGTGAATTTGTCGGAAATGACGAACTATGGCTGGAAACGCAAGCCAATTCAACATTACGCTCACCCCACGGAAACAGCACCACCGACGTTGATGACGACGGTGACGACGAGGACAATAGCGATACCAGTCATTCCGATTTCTACAGCGGTAGCGAGAGCAACAAATTAGCCGCGCAGAGCGGGAGGGGTACGAGAAGGCGACTCACCTAGTCCTCTCTCAAACTGTCAGTAAGAAAACACTTGAAAAAATTTACTTTGATCCTTCAAATGAGGCGTCTTTTTCCGGTGCTACTAAACTGTTACGCGTAGGTCGTAAAAAGAAAATCTCCCCAGAAAAAACGATACAGTGGCTCGAAGCACAGGATGCTTTCACACGGCATAGAGCGATACGCCGGCGATTTCCCCGGCGCATCTACAATGTGCAGAACATTGACGATGTTTGGGAGGCTGATCTTGTAGACCTTCGTTCACTCAAAAGTTATAACGATGGCTATACCTATCTTCTTGTGGTCATAGATGTGCTCAGTAAGTACGCGTGGGTTGAACCGTTGTACGACAAGACTGCTTTAAGAGCGGCTAACGCTCTGGCTCGTATCCTCTCGCTAAAAAGCACAAACGGCCGATCTCCCGTTTGCCTACAATCGGACAAGGGTCGGGAATTTACAGGGTCAGTTTTTCAGACTTTCTTACAGAAGCATAATATTCAGTTTCGGGCGAGCCGCAACCCTGACGTAAAAGCAGCTGTTGTAGAGCGCTTCAATCGAACGTTGAAAGAAAGAATGTGGCGATACTTCACGTATTCGCGCCAAAAACGTTATATCGACGTTTTGCAGAATATAGTCTCCGCATACAATCGTACGATACATAGTGGCATTAGAATGACGCCCGCATCTGTGACATTGCTTACATCTGCCAAAGCGCGCGATAATCTAATACGGCGATATAAACAACAGCATCCTGTACAGCGGTCACCTCCTAAATATAAGCTGGGCGATATTGTCCGCATCAGTAGCGCGAAGGCTGCCTTTGCTAAAGGATACGAGAGTGGCTGGAGCAGTGAGCTGTTTAAGATACATCGTATATCCGTGAGCAGCCGACCTATCGTGTACGTTCTGCATGATCTCAACGACGACGAGATTGACGGCATTTTTTACGCACCCGAGCTATCTAGAGTCCAAAGGTGGGGAAAGAAAAAGTAGGCGCTATGAGCGACACCGAGTTTTTTGTAGTTTTACCTAGCAATGGCAGCATGAAGTACTACCCTAATAACAGGACGACGCAATATACCACACACTTGCCAGATAGTGTAAATTTACGCGGTAAATGGGGCGTTTCCTTAGCCGAAATACACATACCGATGACTGTTCTACACGTGCCGCCTGAAGGTGAAACAAACTTTATCAGCTTAGTGACGAACGCAGTGATCCCGGGCGTTGAGGCCAATGTCGATTTTAAAAACGAGCGTGCTTGCGTACCATCTGGGGTATACCGTAGCGTCTCCACGCTACTCGAAGCAATTAACCAAATTCAAAGTATCGCAGGACATTTGAAATTTCCGCATACTCTTAACGGCTATGTCTCGGTAGAGCGTGTCTGCACCGAGTGCAAAAATCTAGAACACGCTTTCCACTGTTCCCCCATAATTGACAAAATTTTAGGCTTCACTCATAGTACGGGTCTTGTGGTAGCGAATCAGTATATTGCGCCGCAGCCGGCTAGTCTCATGATCGGTATACCCAATATGCTATTTGTTTATACGGATATTTGCGAGTCCTACATGACCGGCGATGTACACGCGCCGTTATTACGTGTCGTTCCCTTTGACATTGATAATAATTATAATTACGGCTCTGTGAAAATCAAAAGTTTTTCGCCACCGCGGTACATACCTCTTCTACATACCAGCTTTCAATCGATAGATATCGATATAAGAGATGAATTCGGGCATTGGATGCCATGCGAGGGTGGAACGCTAACCGTGACACTCCAGTTCAAGCGCCTAGCTTAGCTGCGGTAGAGAACGAGAGAGAGAGAGAGAGAGAGAGAGAGAGAGAGAGCAACATGAATTACTACGATGCGTTCTTTGACGCACAAGTAGGCGCAGGTAGAACAGGGTACGGGGGAATTAGCCAAGTATACATAGGGTCGCCGAAGCAGAGGGGTCACGGTATCGGCAGTTTCCTTGGCGGCCTTTTCCGGCGCATTTTACCTCTCTTAAAACAAGGGGCGCGAGTTGTCGGCAAAGAGGCTATACGGTCAGGCCTTAATGTGGCGAGCGATATAATGGATGCAGGAATTCAGCCTAGGGAAGCCTTCAAATCGCGTTTGCGCGAATCGGGTGTGAGTTTGAAGCGAAAAGCTGAGGAAAAACTCAATAGTCTTATGCAGGGCTCAGGATATAAGGCCTCGAAAATTCACAAGCTTGCGCATTCGCTCAGTAACTACAGCGCGCGTAGGATCGGCCTAAAAAAGAAAACAGCCGCGTTGAAGAAAAAACGTACAAATTGTGTTAAAAAAAAGAAGAGAACAGCTAGAAAGAGAACGCCGAAGAAGAAGAAGAAGAAGAAGTCGCGAGCTAGGACAGTGTCAGATATCTTCTCGTGAAAATGGCGTTCTTGCATGCCCATTCGTGTGTACCTGGCCAAGTGACGAATACATCGATCTTGCTCATACCATGCTAAGCATACGTGTCCAAATACGCTCGACTGCAGTGAAACCCGACCCTACCATTAGAGTGGGGCCCGTCAATAATTTACTTCATTCGCTGTTCAATCAAGTCGATGTATTTCTCAATCAGAAGCTCGTATCTCCACCCAATAATGCTTATGCATACAGGGCCTACATTGAAAACTTATTAAATTATGGGCAGGGTGCGAAAAGCTCTCATCTTTCAAGCTGCCTGTGGTACAGTGATACGGCCGGTAAAATGGACGATGTAGCAGAAGCTAATGCAGGCCTTGCTAATCGTCGAATGGTCCTCAATGGGCGCAATGAGATCGATCTCCTTGGCCACCTCCATTGCGATATTTTCAATCAAGAGCGATTTCTTATAAACGGCGTGGATATGCGATTACGCCTTGTACGTACCAGCGACGCATTCTGTCTTATGACTTCCTCGAAAGATTTCAGCATGCATATTACCGAGGCATCCCTTCTCGTACGCCGCGCTAAAATTGCCCCTGGTATACTTTTAGCTCACGCGCGAGCATTATCAAATCTACAGCAAAATATCCTTTGACACGTGTCGAGGTTAAGTCTATATCGATGCATGCAGGAGTGCACGGCGATACTTTGGACAATGTTATACTGGGCCAACTGCCTAAGCGCATAATTATTGGGTTTGTCGATAATAAAGCATTCAACGGTAACCGCGCGTTGAACCCGTTTAACTTTCAGAATTATAAAATTAATTATCTCGCGTTATATGCTGACGGTGTCCAGATACCGTCGAAAGCACTCCAGCCTAACTTTGACGACACGCAACTATATGTGGATGCGTATCATACATTATTCTCAGGGACTGGCATTCACTTTCTCAATCAGGGTAATTCAATTACTCGCACAGCGTATCCCTGGGGCTATTGTCTTTTTGCGTTTGATCTAACGCCCGATCTTTCGGCGACCAGTAACAGTCATTGGAATTTGGTGAAACACGGTAGCGTGAGGCTCGAAGTACGCTTCGGCGAGGCAATAACTTCAACGGTAAATTGTGTCGTGTATGCGGAATATGATAACGTGGTGGAGGTTGATGCTTCCCGGCAAGTTATTGTAGATTTCAGCGGTTGAGCTCTCCAGTTCGAGCAGAGCACTCACAGCCGAACCATCATGAGTTTCGCGATAGACATACAAGGCTTGACGGATAAGCACTACAACTTTATACCGAAAGAAGTGGCTGTTGCGTCAATCGATTCATCGTGGCACGATCATTGGATCGTCGCTCCACCTCACACATACAGACAATTACCGTCGGATGTGAAAAGAACGAACGAACGGGTAACGCGGGAGCATCACGGTATAAAATGGTTCGAGGGTCATATACCATTACGCTGTATTGAGAGAATTTTGAGGGCAATCGCTACCGATTCTACGCGGATATTTGTACTAGGTGTCGCTAAATCGTCCTATTTAGCGCAACTCACCGGCTACTATATTATAAATTTGGAGGAGGATGAGGATAATATCTCATTTCAGCATCTTCCGGGGGCCGGTACACATTGCTCATATCACGCCGCGATACGGCAAAATCAATCGTATAAGTGTGCCGTGGATAATGTGATGAGGATTAAAACGCTGCTCTGTCAGAGTGAACGTCGCGAGTCGCTATGGGAATATAGGACAACAACAGCGTTATCGGTTGGTTTGCCCTGCGGCGAGCCCTGCTATGAACAGCCTTCAAATCCTCGACTCTCTACGTGATATAAAAAATCACGCTGTTGGCGTATACCCCGCAGATCGCTTACCAAAAGTTTGGACAAAACCAACGGCTATTGTCGCGAATACTGATGGATATAAACAGCCCGGTACCCACTGGATCGCCATGTACGTCGATCGAGAGGGACGCGGATGGTACTTCGATAGCTACGGACTACCACCAATCATCCCGCAGCATCTCCGTCGACTCCGAGGAAACTGTAAACTCTTCCGATACAGCACTGATCAGCTTCAAGCTGCGGATTCGCAGTGCTGCGGACAGTATTGCATTATGTTTCTTCATTATATGTGTACTGGCTTCGGTATGCATAAGTTTAGAAGCGTATTTTCAAATGATCTATCACGCAACGATAAAATAGCTGGCGACTACTACAAGACATTTAGCCATAAGCAGAATAAAGCTAAGCGTAAAATGTTCAATAAGGGTCTGCCTGCAGGAGGCAGCAATTCCTTCAATCATAAAAGTTTACATTGTGTACAGGGCTGCTGCTCCCGTAATCGCTAACCGTTCAATAAAATGATGACACTTGGAATATTTCTCTGTGTCTCGAACTTTATTCAGCGGGGCATAGCAACGACATCGTCAGCAATTTTGCTAGAGACTCCGTCTGGCGCTCTTCGACATCAGCCATTTTGTTTTGTGCGACTCTTGGCGAAACGCGGTGGGGGAAGCTGCGGGTATGGTGGGAGGGTGTAGAAGAGATACAAGGGATCAGTCGTTCCGCATTGTTAATTGTTCTCGGGCGGCAACAGCAGAAGCATATGCAGAGGAAGCGGTGCGAGTTAAAAGTTCGCGTTGAAGCATTCTTGCAAAGCTTAGCTGCTCTTCAAATACTCATTCAGAGAAGAACAGCGTTACAAATTTTAACTCGTGAAATTCAAAAGCTCAATATCAGCGATGGACTTCTCCCAAATCAACAAGATCGGAAAGTTGTCGGGCTTCCTGCCGACGAAAAAACTGTCGGAACTTTCGCTAAAAACCGACAACAAGATTTCTGATGTACGGCCAGTAAAAACACGCTTCGGGCCCAGAATCATCATTGAAGTGGACAGGGAGTTCGCGTGCTTTCTACCATCCAGATTCACCAAAGTTCTGGAAAACGAAACGGTGTTCCGGCAGATGGTGACGGCTGCGCACGAGAATAATCTTCTCATGGAGTTCTTCGGGGACGATTTCAACACTCTGGAATTCAAGCCAGCCGCCGAATAGTGCAGCGTCTGCAGTTCCCGCGAAAGACAACGACATCTCACTCGCGTGATTCAGTCGACCCAGAGCAGCAAACGAGGCTTCCGATAATCGCTGCTATAAACCGTGCCCGCTGCTACTACAAATATCCCATAATCTCAACAACTGCTTGACAAAAAGTGTGCGGTTGGGTATTGAAGTTATCAGTGCTAATCAATTATACCCTGTCATGCGTTTCACATGCGACAGCAACGGTTGGACAACGCTAAATACTCCGTCGTCGTTGGATTTTCGCGAACGTCTCTCCACGATCACAGCGTATCTCAATGGCGAGGGAAACACTCCTACGGTCCACACCGTGGTTTCCTGTGATAGTTACAATTTAGAATACGGTGAACATCTCAACCGGCCCACCGTAGCTATCCAAAATTGCAACGACTACGGAGCAAACGCTATACACCGTGCGGCGCCATTCTTCACCTTCATAAAGGATGACTTAGTCGTGCTGCAGCTATTGGAGGAACGCATAAACGGCTACATGGCATGGCTTCATCGCTCCACCGAAGACGTGACAAAGTGTAAAAATGCACTTGTCAGCGTAATCGCAGCCAAATTATTCAGCATGACAGCGCGTCGCTTACGGCGACGGGTTCGTAAAAGGAAGACGAAAATTCAGGAAAGTGTTCAACGCACCCTATCCTGTATACCCGGCGAACTCTCCGCACGCGCCAGAACAAGCGTCACCGATAATCTCATTAACCATCAGTTGAAACGGTTAATTAACAGCGATATCATGTACATATCATAAAAATGTATACTTTGTGAACATATTTTAATAAAGCAAAAAAAAAGGGGCCACTATGGCGAAACCCCCACTCCGGCCATCCCCCCCTCCGCACCCCTATGGGGCGCGGGGAAGGGGATAAGCACGGTCATTCCCACTCCATCCCCACCACCTCGGCTGCCAAGGAGTGGGGGTAGGAGAGGCGATGAGGAGTGGGGGTCGCCATAGTGGCCCCCATACTACTAACGTCGCCCCGTATTCCGTTGTTTTAGTAGCGAAATTCCTGTAAGTTTGAAATAATTTGAAATAGTCGTGGTCCGAAGAAATAAGAGGCCATCGAGTCGGAGAACCCCGTCCATCCCCAGATACCCGGAGACGTAGGATTATATCGAGTCTCTCGCTCACCGGGCGAATGAGCGTGTGTTTGTTTTGATTTTTTTTTGTTGAACGCGGTAAGCGCGATTGCCCGAGAAAGGCTGGCGCCCAACCAAGATTACTGTGACTACGAAATAACGTAAAATATTCGAACGGGTCGAGAAATTGGGTTTGGACTTTGTGTGTCCGGTAACCCGTTAAATTCGAGTCAATTATTATTATTATTATCTGTATCACGAAATTTATTATATCGAGTCTTCCTTATTTTCTTTTGTGTAAATCATAAATTTAAATTCCTCTTTTTTTATATCGAGCCTACATTTTCTTTGTCTTGTTAAATATATCATATTTGGATTTTATTATTATGTCAAACCGCTATTCATTTCCCCTTCCACCTCCTCCGCCTACGGTAACACGCGATACCCATTACGAAATTGGCGCCCAAAGTGGGGCACGAAACACTTTTGTTTTTTTTTTCTAAAAAGAGCCCACCACGACTATAATTGTTATTATCATCATTTTTAATTTTTTCTTTATTACTATTATTATTTGGAATCGTAATTTATTTTCGTTTTTATTATGCCGTAAAAATTATTTTTTTAAATTCGATTGTTAAAATTGATTTTTTTTTGTTTAAATCCGAATTTCCCCCACCCTTGACGGGTATAGCCTGTCCTGCCACCGCAGCGGTGTTCTAAAAATTTGGAAAATTTTGGAAAATACAGGAGAATTATTTAATAAAATAATAAAAGAAAATAAAAATAATTTTTTTTATAAAATAATTTGATCTCGCGCACGATTATTATTTTATTTGACCGACAACTAACTAAAATAAGATTTTTTTTTTTTGTGTTTAGGATTTGTATTTTTTTTTGTGTGTATTTTCGGCGACCGCATGTTCCCCTTACTGCCCTATAAAACCCATTTTCTTTGCGCTTGGCGATTTATTTATTTATTTTTTGCGATTTTTGCGAATTCACAAATATTGAGAGATTAGTATTGGTGGTATATTGCTTTGGCAATTCGGTGCAATGTAATATTGCTTTTGGGACAATGCTTTTCTGTGCAATGAATTATTTTGGAAGCCAACCTTATTTTTGCTATTGTTCATTTTTGAATTGATTATTTATCTCGCGCTGTTCTTGAGCTTTGTGTACCTGTTCTTTTTTTTGAGATTTCGCATACCTGGTTTCTTGTTTTGCTTTTGAGATTTTGCGTATCAGCTTTTTTTTTGAGTTTTCCGCTGTATTTTTGCGATGACTTTGACGCTACGTTGACGTAAGGATTACCCCGTCGCTTTTGTTTGCTTTCCACACTTTTTCGCTGACCACGAATATCCCCCCATTTTTTTTATGTTTCGCTAATTTGATGACCCCTACGTAATTTTTTTTTTTTTGTTACGAAGCCCCAATAAAGACCGTAACGCTGAGCCCCTCGCGAGCGGTCATCCCCCTTTTTCACCCCTTCCCCCGCTCGCGTTAATTTTTTCCGTTTCTGTTTGGGTCCTTCTGAGTAATTTAAGAGACACTTCGTGTTTTCGATTGAGGAACAACATCCCGTTAGGAATAATTATTCAGTCGGACGGTAAAAATAAGGAAACGAAAAATTCCCATTTCATTAGAAAATTCGAGAAATAATTTGGAAATAATTGTTTTTTTTTGGTGATTTCGGATGGAAGTAATTACTTCCTCAAGAGTAACATAAAGTCGCATTAAGCCGAGCCAACAAACATTACTTGTTGTTCATGATTTGCTACTATTCGTTTTTTTGGTATAATTGAGCAGTGAAACGGAATTGTTTCATTTAAGCCGTTTGGGTTATTTATTTTTGTTGTGTGTCTGAGACTCAATACCGTCCCTTACAATCGCGACGCTGAGCCCCTCGCGAACGGTTCCCCCCGTCGCTGCTCCCCGATTTTCTTGGTTATAACGTCGTTTTTGGTATTACCCGATACATAATTTTGCGAAAAGTTCCCCTCGCTACGCCTGGAAGAGAGTACTCATTATTGGATATTTTCTTTTTATATCCGAAATTACGGCCAAGACCGTCGTGAATAATTATTTGGAAAAAGAACGTTAATTGAGAATAAATTGGATATTTTTATATTTTACCGTGTAGTTCGTTACCGGAATTCATTTTTTTTTCTTGTTTATTTAATTAATTTATTTTACTTTGTTGGTTTTTTTCCCGAAACGTCAAGGATATCCCCCTGCCTCTTCCAGGGTATATTTATTTTAGGAAAATTGTTTTTTTTATAATACCCGACCAAAATGGCAGACGCCCCCGTAACTACATGCACGGTCACGACCCGCATTATGACAACCTCCCTCCTGGAAGACCCACGACGAGCGCGGTCACCCCTCTCCGTGGAAGTAGCCGATCTCTCATTAATGGCCACGGAAGAGAGGATGACACGACAGAAGGTGGACCGCCTGATCACCCTCAGAGAATTTATGGGAGCCTGCGACAGGGCAGCGCTCAGTATTGACGGGACGGAGAGCGAGGTGAGGGATCGCCTCGTCTGCCACAAATTAAGGATACGGGTCCCAGTAGCCCTGATCAGATGGGAGGCAGCGAGGGACGAACGGGGGGATTCCCCCCCATTCACACTCTCGGCTGCCTTGGTGGATCCGTTGACGGAAATGCTGCTCCGCCCGCTGACGTACGAAAGCCATCGGCAACAGCCATCCAACAACCGCGACCAAACCCGAAGGACGTCGCTTACGTCGCCATCGACCAGGTTCGCTGTAGAGACGCCGCGCCGCGAAGAAGACGATCCGACGCCAACGCCATCTCCGAGGACTCTTGCGGGCCAGCGGGATACGAGGTCGGAGAGTGGACGACTCAGTCCGACACCCGCGCCCCGAAGGCCAGGAACAGGCCCCCTGGACCCTACGACGGTTACCTTTGCCCTCTCCACCCCCATTCACGCCAAAGACCGTCCCCCGCCCGCCCCACATCCAGCCCCGCACCCGCCGGACTGTTAAGGGTTAGTGGAAGCCATAGCTGGCCGCCGCAGGATACCAACACCCTGGCAGCACCGAGCCCCCGCAATAGCACGCGGATAGGACCTTTATCCTTGGCCAGACCAAGCCGTTCCGTCCCTCCCCCTCCCAGAGGTCGCCCCCTATCCGATGCCCCTTCGTTCTCGGATACCCATTGGTCGCGGGATAACTGAGGATAACATTGGAGAAAATTCGGACCCCGATTCGCGGGGAAGAAGGACGAAGACTCCGAAGAATTTTTCCGCCGGATGCACGAATATTGCACGGCACGAAATCTCTCCGAGGAGGACTAACTGAGGGCGCTTCCCGAGGCTTTCACCGGGGAAGCCCTCTTATGGCTTCGGGTAGAAAGAGGTGGCTGGACCACGTACAAGGAATTCGTCTTCTATCTTCGGGAAAGATTCGGCGATGGGGATTTGCAGGAGCGACTCCGTCGTGAAGTGGAACTTCGCACTCAGGATCCAGGAGAACCTATCGCCGAATACATCGTAAAACTGCGGACGCTCTCTAGCCATTTGAGACCGCCATTGTCCATCGAGACTCAGCTTGATATATGCTGTGCAAATTTGCACCCGGATTTCGCTGAGCACATTCAACGTAAGGACATCACTAATTCCCTCGAGCTGCAGCGGATGGGACGCCACCGCGAAATGCTTAGGGAAAAGGCGAGAACCTACCGACCACCACCGACGCAAGCACAGTCGATTTTACCTTCGGCAGCTTACAAGCAGCCGGAGTGAGAGACCCGTTCAAAGGTAGCCGCAATGGACGTTCCAGCGGCAGCCGAAACTCCCGTGTTCAAGCAATCCTTCCCAACCCCTCCGCAGCCGTCCCGTGCGGCAAGCCACACCCCTCGTTCCAATGCCCCCGACCCCGCCGCCTGGACTAAAGGTCCCAGCCGATTTCCTCTGAAGGCGATCCAGCCTCAGACCCGATCCCCAGCCACAGCCCCAATCCTTCCTCCGTCCGCTTCCCTGGAAATACCCACCAGCGACACCTCCCCGAATACCCCCCGAACGAACTCCCACCAGCCCGTCACCGAATCAGCCTCGGACCAGCACTCCTACGGGACCTGGCCCGAGGTGTAATAACTATCGACAGTCGGGACATCGGTTCCGAGAATGCACGCAGCAAATAGGTCGATTCTGCGGGATCTGCGGATGGCCCCGATGCGACGTAAACTCGTGTCGCAATTGCGAACGAAAACGTTCGGCAAACGCCCAGGCGGGGGGGGGGCAGTAAGCCGGTGTACCTCCCGCCGGTTGTTAAGGAAGGAAGAATTCCTTCAGATCCCCCGTTCCCAGCGGCAGCATGGATGCGCCCTGACACGCATATGGCCCGCGCGGCAAGAACAGCTCGACCCCCTCCAGACGATGACAGTTTTAGACTTGTTCCCTAGTAGACATATGGCTCCCCATACGGAGGAACGCGTGACTGGTAAGGAGGAGATGTTCATCGGAGCATTGAGTACGGACGCTCCCCATCACTTATGGCTTAACGTGGATGGCGAGCTCCTATTGGCGTTCGCGGACCCTGGGTCTAGTAAGACGTAGCTCGGACTAGAGGTGGCAAGGAGGAGAGGACTCCACTTGCAACCGATGGTGGAGGGCGTTCGGGTCGCCAACGGGGCAGTGCTTCTGGTGAATGGAGCAGTTACGCTGACCTTCGACTTGGCGGGAAAAGTAGAATCCCCTCCGGTACGCGTAACCGCGTTAGGCTACGAATTTGTTATGGGGATTGATTTTTTGAGACTGTTCGGAATGCGGGTGGATTGTAAAATGGATACGTGGTCCCTGCACGGTGGTCCGGAGCGGAGCTTCGCGACATCCGATGGGCCACGTTAGAGTATCCCCGTATTTCCCGAGACTGCAGGCTTGGAACCTGCATCGGTCTCGGCAAACAGAAGTTTAGAAGCCCTTTTGGATGAATTAGTATCTCCCTCACAGGACGGACAGTTAGGGCGAACTAACTTGACGCAACATCACCTCCACGTGCTAGGACACCCCCCTATCCGACAGAAGCTCCGAACGATTTCCCCATACCTCCTTCAAATAGCCCAAGCCGAAGTCGATAAGATGGTCCAAGAGGGAGTAATAGAGAGGACGAAGAGCTCTTGGCTGAGTAACCCGATGATCGTCCCGAAGCCAGGTGGAAAGTATCGTTTCTGCATTGCCTATCGCGACGTGAACCGGGTAACGTTGAAGGATGCCTATCCTCTTCCAAATATGGATCTTGGACGGCCTTTAGTTAGCCCGGTTTATCTCCAAGTTGGACTTGAGCCAGCCTTATGCCCAGATCCCTGTAGACCCCCAAAGTCGTCTTATTACGGCCTTCGCCGTTCCCGGCCGCGGACTCTTCCAGCTTAGGCGAATGCCGTTCGGGTTGACGAACGCACCAGCGACTTTCCCGCAACTGATAGATCAGTTCATCGACCCGGCATGGGAGCCCCATGTTTTTTGCGTATCTCGATGACGTGATCATCACCACCGATACCGAAGCCGAGCACTTCGAATATTTGAGGATTGTCCTGGAAGTCTTTAGAGCCGCGGGGCTCACAACCAACAGAGAAAAAAGCGAGTTTTTCTGCCGGGAAGTAACGTATCTTGGATACGCCATCGGGATGAATTAAAGGCAGACTCGGAAAAAGTAGCCCCAATCCTACACTACCCTCCGCCCAGGACCCTTCGGTAATTACGCTATTTCCTGGGAATGGTAGGGTGGTATGCCCGTTTCCTACCGACCCTCTGGCGGGATAAGATCTGTCTGACCGAACTCTTGAAAAAACACGTTCCCTGGAACTGGGGGACCGAACAGCAGGAAGCCTTCGAGTCTCTCCGAGAGGCCCTGACTCAAATCCCGGTCCCAGCCCGCCCCGATTTCAACTTCCCCTTTGTCCTCCAAACCAACGCCAGTAACACGGGCGTGGGAGCCGTACTGACGCAAGAATTCGACGGTGAAGAGCATCCGATCGTATTTGCCAGCAAGGTGTTGAGCAACGCAGAGCGCAAATACACAGTCACCGAGAAGGAGTGTTTGGTGGTAATTTGGGCAGTGAGAAAATTTCGACCGTACATTGACGGCACTCACTTTACGGTCATTACCGACCTTAGCAGTCTCCAATGGTTGCGGAATCTCAAGGACCCTTCGGGACGATTAGCCCGATGGGCCCTCTCGATGTAGGCGTTGGACATGACGATCGTCCATCGCAAAGGAACTCTTCACGTCGTCCCGGATGTCCTGTCCCGCATGTGCGAGGACACCGACGCGGCCTTGGCCGCGCTCGGAGACAGTACTGACCCCTGGTACCTGGACAAGGTACGGAACGTTCGCGAATTCCCCTGGAAATATCCGAGCTGGAAGATAGAGGACAACAAATTGTATTACCATCGGCCGCATTCGATCATCGATTGGACGATTGTCGACTTGAAGGCCTGGCAGCTTGTCTTGCCGGCCGAGGCTACGCCTCGTGCAATGGAGAATGCCCACCAAGGATCCCAGGCTGGTCACCTAGGGGTGGATAAAACATACCAACGGGTCATCCAGGATTTCTTCTGGCCAGGCGTATTCCAAGACGTAGCACAGTACGTGGCGCGTTGCCCCGTATTCCAGCTCCACAAAGTATCACAGTTCCACCCTTCCGGCTTGATGCGGGAACGCACCACGGAAGGTCCATGGTGTGTGGTCGCTGCCGACGTCATGGGTCCACCCGCCCCCCGCCAATAAGACCAAGAATCGATACGTCGTCGTCTTCCAGGATGTCTTCACGAAGTTCGTGGAGGCTAAGGCCCTCGGTAGTGCTACCGGCGCCACCATAATGAAGGCATTCGAGACTCTGGTGATCAACCGGTACGGTTGCCCACAGAACATCCTGACCGACAACGGGACGAAATTTGTAAACACGCACGTGACACGGTACTTGGACGGACTTGGAATTCACCAGACGACGGTGCCACCCCACCACGCACAAGCGAATCCGGTTGAGCGAGTCAACCGGACTCTAAAGACCATGATAAAATAGTACGTCGGACTGGATCACCGAGACTGGACCTCCATCTTCCGGAATTATGCTTCGCGATGAATACAGTCGTACAGTCTTCCACCCAGATAACTCCTGCATTTTTGAATTTCGGTCGTAGCCCCCCTCCTTTCGAAAGCCTACGAAACGAATCCCTGAATCCCCCAAATTGACCCCAGGAGACCCGGAAGCATGGTCCAACCGAAAGTAGCGGTTACCTCTGCTGCACGACTGGGTTCATAAGAACCTGGAGGCTGCCGCGAAGAGGCAGGCCACGTATTATAACAAGAATCGGAAAGATACGAGTTATCAAGTGGGGGATGTAGTTCTGCGAAAGAACCGAGTTCTGTAGTCAGGAGCGCAGAACTTTGCCGCCAAATCGGCGCCGCGGTACAGCGGCTCCTTCCGTATTATGGCGGTGCATTCCCCCGTGGTATATGAACTCGAGGACCCGACGAGTCGTCGCAGCCCGAGAGTTCATATCAAGGACCTGAACCCCTTCCGGGACCCCCAAGGCGCCCCAACCCCAGAAGAAACGGCTGCCCCAGACCCAGCAATCACCGGCCCAAGCAGGCCGCGATCTCCCGTAACCCCGGCCCCAAGCCCAACGCGGCGTCGCCGCAGCGAGCTACGTTCCCGACGTTCCAAGCCGGTAGAGCTTAGCGACGTCCACCTCTTTGACCTGATCTAGCGTTTAGAAGGACACGGACAGTACGAATAGGGACCGAATATTGCTTACTAATGATTGCTTTGCGGGTGTGCTAATGCTGCTTTGTGTATGTGTAGTTCGCAGCTTGAGTCAAGAGAGTAGGGGGCAAGATGATTAAGAATGCAATCACCTCCCGGCCGACCTATTGACGGCCTGTAGGGGAATTAGTAGTTCCCCCGCAGTTCCTGCTAGGGGGCCGGAGCCCGAGTACCATCGCCCATCCTGCCACGTGGTGGAGGGATGGCTCGAGGACTATCGTACCCGCTGGTACGACTTGGCTAGGGAAGATGAAGCACCGTCCGTTTTGAGAGGCGGGGAACTTCTGCTTCGATTCCTAGCGGCTGGTCGCCCGAGCCGGGGTGCTAACGGCGTGAAGCCGCGCAGCTCTGCGAGGCGGGTGCCCAGCCTCTCGGAGAGGGATTATCCTCCCTGCCGCCTAGCCCATCCGCAACGCTTTCCCCGCCACCCTCCCCGAAACCCGATCAGACACCCACATCCCTGCCAGCCCCAGTCATGGGGATGGCCACCCATGGACCGTACTCTCCGGACCCGGATTGTGGCCGGTTCACACGAGCCATCGCCTTTCTGGCCTCGCGGCCGCGAGCGCCGCCGCCCTCGCGCCCCTACTCCATCCCTTCCCCGGCCGCCCTTCGGCGACGTCGGCAACGGGCGAAGGCTCTCGCCGTCGCCACCGCTGCTGGAGGTGGCCAGGCCCCCTTCTGGGTCCCGGCCGAGAGGGCTAACCTTTCCGCACACTCCCCCTTCAATCCAATCGTTTCCTGCCCCCGTCCTGCCCCTGTCCACATCCCCCCACCGATCCCCTCTCTCATGTCACTAAAAGGCTCGCCGCTGAGTCCGATTCCCGGATCTAGCGCCGCCCCAGCCCCCAAGACTGCCTCGACGACCGGTCGCATCGGAATCTCCCGATGCTGGGCGTGTGGCCAGACCGGTCATCGAGCGGGCCACTTTCCCCGAGCCCTCGACAAAAGACCCCATCCCCCTCGCTGAACTTGCCGACCGACCTCTTTTCCCTGATGTCCCTATCCTGATGCCCCAAAACCCCCTCCTTCCCTGATGCCCCAATCCTAATGCCCCAAAACCCCCTCCTTCCTTGATGTCCCTATCCTGATGCCTCAAAACCCTCTCCTTCCCTGATGCCCCAAAACCCCCTCCTTTCCTGCTGTCCCAATCCTGATGCCCCAAAACCCCCTCCTTCCTTGATGTCCCTATCCTGATGCCCCAAAACCCCCTCCTGCCCTGATGTCTCTAACCTGATGTTCCAAAACCCTCTCCGACCCAGATGGCCTTCTCGAGATGCCCCAAGCCCCACCCCCACCTACTGCTGTCCCGATCCCGAAATCCCAATTCCAATGGCCCGTCCATGGGATAGTTTCGCTGAACGGCCGAAGGAAGACGCCGCGATGGAAAAGCAGCCAATCCAGCAACCAGCTATTCAACTCGAATCACCTAGGAATAGCATCGTTAAATGGCCAAGGAAGCCGCGCCGTGAGTCCCCGCAAACATCGAGTTACGCATCCGACTGTGAGACAACAGAAGACTGACTACCGTACCGGTGTACGCGACGGACTACAGCCAATAAGGCCAAAACCATCGCAAAAATAATAAGGAGCAAATTAAGGTAACAAGCCTGTGATTTACTATTAAGTAACTGCACGCCATGTAATAGCTGAGAAAATTGAGTTATAGAGCACTACCTCCAACCTTCCCCCAAATACCCATCCCAATCTCCACCCCTGAGATTAAAACGACAACTGGAACCGCTCTTGCAGAACAAGAGAGGGGAGTACTTCAGTTCGAGCAGGGGGAGGTTGTGACGTTACGCTACGAATAAAGTCAAGAGAGAGCCCGCGCGACCACGCTGGGGCTTAATCTCCGCCGCGCCCTTCAGAGAAAATGTCATTGTTTATTTTAAGATTAGATTAAGTTTTATTTTAGATAGAATCCGCGACACTTCCTCCCTATTCCCTCCCCATGCCCTTTTTTCTACCTCCCTCACGCGGCGACCACGCGGACTGGCGTGTAAGGCCACCTCGGTGCGTGCTCACCGAACGCCGAACAACGCCATCGCTCGGCCACGTGGGACATCGGGCTCGCCTTCCGAAGGCCTCCCACCGCCATCTCCCGAGTCGTCGCAGTACTAAGTGTCACCCGAAGCACCAGTCTCGCGCTCGGCCGGGCCGGCCGAGCGAAATATCGACCAGGGAGCTCGACGACTCGGTGTTCGATCATCGGCGACGGCCGGAAGAGCGAGCCGCGGCGATCGACCGCAAACCGATGGGAGGTCCGCCATCTACAACCTACGTCGATCGAGACGAAGGAGCCGGCCGGCGTGGCCAGCCATTGTATCTCGGAGCGTGGTCAGCGAAGGACGATAAAGGATTAACCGAAAACCGAAAGAAATAGGAAAAATCGAGAGAGAAAGACAGCGGAGAATAGACGAAGTCAAAGGAGAAATAGAAGGCGAAAAAGAGCCGGTAAAGGACAATACATCCCCAAGTCAGTTTTTTCTCTTTTCTTTTTGCGAGAGCGGCGCGAAGGCCGCATAGAAGCAGTGCTAAATGGTTTATCGCTCGGGCGATTTTCGGAGGCACTCGCGCGAATAAAAAACTATTGTGGAAAAACTGTTTGTAAAAGAAAAGTAGATTAGAGAAAACTAGTGCGAATAAAATAATCGTGTCAGAAATAATTCTGTCGCGAATAAAAATTTGTGAGAAGGTGCGTGGCGGATCCCCCGTTGTCCCCCGTGAAGATATTCGTTCAAGTTCATTATTATTATTATCATTTGTATCACGAAGTTTATTATATCGAGTCGTCCTTATTTTCTTTTTTTGTAAATCATAAATTTAAATTCCCCTTTTTTTTATATCGAGCCGACACTATCTTTTTCTTGTTAAATATATCATATTAGGATTTTATTAGTGTGTCGAACCCTTATTAATTTCCCCTTCCACCTCCTCCGCCTACGGTAACATGCGATACCCATTACAAAATATATTTGCTATAAATCTCCACAATAGTAAAAAGAAATTGAAAACATTGGACTTTACGAAAATGTTGGTTGATTTAAATGAAAACAACCAATAAACCAATTTAATTGATTCCAATAGATCTTGTTCAAAATCTATCAAACAGGACCCGAGTAACAAAACCGGTTCTTGTTCAGAACCCTATTTTCCTACAATTTCGTGGTTAGTTACAAAGAGGGATTCTAGATGCCTGTAGTCTAGTTCCCTGTGTCTCACATTTCTTTCTATCCTACAGTACTTTTTTCAATCTCAGTACCCCAACTTTGGTGCACACATACTGAACCTTAGAATTTACATTTGAGTACTGTTTGTTTTATGACAGAGATGCACAAACCCGTTCAGAATTCAGTACACCATTTAGAGTATAAACGAAAAAGGTGCTGGCGTGACCCTGCTTACCTCCGAAATATTTAAAACGTAAGGAGCATTGACGAATTGGGGTGCGTTGTCATTGGCATCAGTCACTCGTATGTTTACTGGAATAACGAAACTCTGCAATTGACAAGCAAACAAATTAAATATGCCCGCACGGATCCTCCATCGACATTTAGTGCACTTTGCGTCGTACAACTGAGGTTTGCACCGTTGGCGATAAATCGCTTGAAGACGGAGGGCATCCTATTTTATAGGGCAAAGCTTAAAAATACCAACTATAAAAACCATGAAGAACAATTCGATGGCTGCTAAGATTCCGAGATACATAAGTTACGTGCAAGCGAGATGGAATGAGACATCGGTATGGTGTGAGCACTATACGGTTGAATAATCGATAGAGCATAAAAAAATTTTCTAGTAACTTGAGTAATAATTGAAGTGCCTTAAAGCCCCACGTAAATCGAGTACAAGTCTCAATGTAAATAGATAAAACCAAAAAGTAAGCTTTAAGCTCTGTTTCACATAATTTGGACTGACCGGATCTAACGTATGTTTTCGTTCACAAATGACGTTGACAAGAACACTCGCAGGACCGTCCAGGCCTTCTTTGTCTAGAGGACTTGAAAGGGTCAAATTTCTGGACCGAGGTGGAATGGTCACTGGACTATCATGCTCCTGGAGCCGCAAATCGATGTCTCCGTTTGGTCCTGGGTCACCAATTACCCCGAGAATACCGATTGTATCGCCAACCCCCAGGCCTTCGCTGACGAAGAGATGGGAAGCCGTTGCACCATTTTCCAAAAAACATCTTCTGTCCCGTACGACTATTTTCAAAGAAAAAAGAACATATATTTTTAATAGACCAAGTTTATTAAACTATTTGTCCAAATAGACCCGACAAAACATTATCAATTACTATAATTCAAAATTGCAGCCAATGATTTTTGGACTTTTATCTGAACGCGCTAAAGAGTTAGGAAATCTAATATTACATCCCGACGAATGTGCAGGAGGTGTCTTCTCTCGGATATTCTCAATATCCTCATTTGCCGTCATCAATCTAGAAATCTAATAATAAGACGCATAACAGCATAGAAAGGAACGTGCGTACGTTCCGCACGTAGATTCGAACCACAGGAATATATGCGCGATAGCAGCACCGTCAGTCATCGAATATGCCTATCACCTTGGCTTTCAACGCTACGCAGAGTCTTATTGCAATAAACCTTAAGAAGCCTCGACCCAAGACTATTCAAACAAAACATAGACTAGACAGCTCCGACGGATATATAAGTCTGACTGGAAAATAAGAAATCCGTTCTCGCGGCGTAGTCCGATACAGTGCAGCCAGATCGCGCTCGAAAGTTACCCTCTCTCTAGTCCCTCGCGCGCCCATCACACAATCATAGTAGCGCGTGTCCGTGAGCGAGCGACGCTCGGACATCTTCGGAAAGAGCCGAGTGCCGTCGAACTATCCCGACCGCGCCTTCGGCAGCTACACCAACACATAGACACGCTGAGCACGTTCATGTGCGGCCAAGCCGAACGAACTGAACGAAGGCTTCGAGGGAAAAAGCAATCCGAGCACGGCCCGCGCGTGACGTCACGCGACGGCACGCGCGAGACTTTTAGATGATTTCAATGCTTATTTAGCTCTTGATTCTCTGCGTTATTAATGTATACCAAAAATGTATCGCACACTCTGATCGCTTATTTTTTTAGTTTATACGTTAATTTAAATATAATAATAAATCTAAATTACAACTTATTTCTCTTCTAAAAAATTGTTTACGCTTTACTCACACCCGTCCTTATGCCAAATAAATTATAATTCATAAAAGTAAGCGGAAATATATTTATCTCCGTATTATTATGTTAATTCTCATACTTTCATCAAGGGATAAAGCATTATCCGCAAAAACAAACCAATCATCCATTCGACCGCGAACGTCAGTACCAGAAAGTGCACAAATTCTACAAGCGATGAGATGGTCCTGTCGGTAGCGTTCCTGGCTTCGGTTCGCAGGGGCGCGGGATCGATCCCGCGCTCGGTGCTTTTTTTTTTTTTAATTACTATTACTAATAATTCTTATTTGATTAGTTATGTTTATTAGTTATCATTATTATTTTAATTAGTTATCTTTTCGTGTCGAAAAATTTATTGCGCACTCCGACCGCTTATTTTATTAGTTTGTACGTTCATTTAAATGTAATAATAAATCTAAATTACAACTTATTTATCTTCTAAAAAATTGTTTGCGCTTTACTCATACCCGTCCCTATGCCAAATAAATTGTAATTCATAAAAGTAAGCGGAAATATATTGATATTCGTATTATTATGTTCATTCTCATATACTTTCATCAAGCGATAAAGCATTATTCCCAAAAACAAGCCATTCATCTATCCGGCCGCGAATCGGTAGTGCCAGAAAGTGCATTTTTAACACAAGCGATAAGATGGTCCCGTTGGTAGCGTTCCTGACTTCTATGGGGCGAATTGTTTATTCGAGAAATCATACAATGTATGAACTGCGGACCGAAGCCACGAACGCTACCAACGGGACCATCTTATCGCTTGTGTTAAAAATGCACTTTCTGGCACTACCGATTCGCGGCCGGATAGATGAATGGCTTGTTTTTGGGAATAATGCTTTATCGCTTGATGAAAGTATATGAGAATGAACATAATAATACGAATATCAATATATTTCCGCTTACTTTTATGAATTACAATTTATTTGGCATAGGGACGGGTATGAGTAAAGCGCAAACAATTTTTTAGAAGATAAATAAGTTGTAATTTAGATTTATTATTACATTTAAATGAACGTACAAACTAATAAAATAAGCGGTCGGAGTGCGCAATAAATTTTTCGACACGAAAAGATAACTAATTAAAATAATAATGATAACTAATAAACATAACTAATCAAATAAGAATTATTAGTAATAGTAATTAAAAAAAAAAAAAGCACCGAGCGCGGGATCGATCCCGCGCCCCTGCGAACCGAAGCCAGGAACGCTACCGACAGGACCATCTCATCGCTTGTAGAATTTGTGCACTTTCTGGTACTGACGATTCGCGGTCGAATGGATGATTGGTTTGTTTTTGCGGATAATGCTTTATCCCTTGATGAAAGTATGAGAATTAACATAATAATACGGAGATAAATATATTTCCGCTTACTTTTATGAATTATAATTTATTTGGCATAAGGACGGGTGTGAGTAAAGCGTAAACAATTTTTTAGAAGAGAAATAAGTTGTAATTTAGATTTATTATTATATTTAAGTTAACGTATAAACTAAAAAATAAGCGATCAGAGTGTGCGATACATTTTTGGTATACATTAATAACGCAGAGAATCAAGAGCTAAATAAGCATTGAAATCATCTAAAAGTCTCGCGCGTGCCGTCGCGTGACGTCACGCGCGGGCCGTGCTCGGATTGCTTTTTCCCTCGAAGCCTTCGTTCAGTTCGTTCGGCTTGGCCGCACATGAACGTGCTCAGCGTGTCTATGTGTTGGTGTAGCTGCCGAAGGCGCGGTCGGGATAGTTCGACGGCACTCGGCTCTTTCCGAAGATGTCCGAGCGTCGCTCGCTCACGGACACGCGCTACTATGATTGTGTGATGGGCGCGCGAGGGACTAGAGAGAGGGTAACTTTCGAGCGCGATCTGGCTGCACTGGTCCGATATACTAGGTGCGCAACTAAGTTTCCGGGATTTTTTGACGAATAAAAAATCGAAAATTTCAAGATAATTATGAATAATGGTTCATTCGAAGTATTGTCCCCCGCTATTTACACATGTTTGCCGTCTCTCTGGCAATACATAAATACCGCAACGATAAAAAGACGCGTCTTTGGACTAAAACCATTTGTCCAACCAATTTTGTACTGCATCGTAATTGGCCACGTGTAGCCCACCCGAGCCATGCGCCATCGACCGGAACAAGTGATAGTCTGAAGGGGCGAGGTCTGGCGAATACGGCGGGTGCGGTAGCAGATCCCAATTCAGTGTTTTTATGGTGTCCTGGACGATGGAACTGCGATGGCACGGAGCGTTGTCGTGCTGCAATATCACACGTTCGTGTCTCGTGTCCCATTCTGGCCGGTTTTCGAGCAATGCGTGGGTTCAAATTGATAAGTTATTATCGGTAGCGATGCCCATTGACAGTTTCGCCCGGTTTCAGCAGCTCATAGTACACGATTCCTTTCTGGTCCCACCAGACGCAGAGCATTGCGTTTTTTCCGAAGCGATTTGGCCGTGCCGTCGATGTTGACGCTTAGCCAAGTGAAAGCCACGATTTTCTGCGTTTGGGATTCTCGAAATATATCCATTTTTCATCGCTAGTAACAATTCGATGCAGGAAATCCGTTCTGTTCGGCCGCAAAAGCAAAATTTCGGAAGTGACTTCCCACTTCCCGCAAATGCTGTTTATTTGGCACAAACTTTGAGATTTTCGAGATTAGAAAAAAGGTCGTGTTGCGATATTTGTTTATATTAAGACTGGGTATGCTTAAAAGATCTCCAAGCTATAAAAACACCCAATTTCAGACCTGAATGCCGACAACATTTGTCGCCAGCGCCATCCATGTGTGGAACCCGGAAACTTAGTTGCGCACCTAGTATGATCGTCTAGATATGAGAAGTCACCATAGCCATAAATTGACATAACACAAACCGTGCGCATGCTTAGAGCTCAAATATCGAACTCTATATCCCATGCGTTTTTTCGCCGAAATACGGGACACAGATTCTATTCATACGCATAATAATTAGAAGCGATGCTCTGGAATAAGGTCATGCACGTGGCTAGCGAATCTGTAAACTATTCACACACCATACTGCGACCAATCACGCTAATTATCATGAAATTTTATATTAAAAGATTAAGATTCAAAATCACACTCTTCCTAAGGTTCCTTCTCCAACCAGTGATTTCCTCCTGATGTTCATATCAAGAACGATTTCCTTGCTGAAGTCAGTCTGCCGTCAACTACGATCACATCAAGTTCTTCTATCGAGTCTCAATCCCAGTCTCCCGGCCATGTTCATCGAATTCAGAGCTCAGTCTTTCGTCGACCAGCTTCGATTGTAGTTATTTGATCAAGTTTTAATTCCGATCTGCGTACTAGCAGCTTTATTGCAAGTCTTTTCCGTCGAGTTCTTTAAATATATATAACTTCGATCCTCAGTTCACGTAAACATTCGCAACGTTCAGATATACTGTGGACGTTCAGAAATAGTACAGACGGGTGAAAACGTTTTCTCAGTGGTACATACGAAATACTCGTCGATACCAACGGGTGTAAACGACTTCTCGGTGGTACAAACGATATACTGTCGATACGAACGGGTACAAACGATTGCTCTATAGTACAGACGGGTACAAACGTTTTCTCGCTGTTACGTACGAAATACTCGTCGATACCAACGGGTACAAACGATTGCTCGGTACTACAGACGGGTACAAACGTTTTCTCGGTGGTATAAACGATATACTCATCAGCACGAATGGGTACAAACGATTGCTCGATAGTACCGATGGGTACAAACGTTTTGTCGGTGGTACAAACGATATACGCGTCAGTATGAATGGGAACAAACGATTCCTCGATAGTACAGACGGGTACAACCGTTTTCTCGGTGGTACAAACGATATACTCGTCGATACGAACGGGTATAAACGATTTCTCGGTGGTACAAACGATATACTCGTCGATACCAACGGGTACAAACGATTGCTCGATAGTTCAGACGAGTACAAACGTTTTCTCGTTGGTACAAATGATATACTCGTCAATGCGAATGGGGACAAACGATTCCTCGATAGTACAGATGGGTACAAACGTTTTCTCGGTGGTACAAACTATATACTCGTCGATACGAACGGGTACAAAAGATTTCTCGATAGTACAGACGGGTATAAACGATTTCTCGGTGGTACAAACAATATACCCGTCGATACGGACCGGTACAAATGATTGCTCGATAATACAGACGGGTACAAACGTTTTCTCGGTGGTACAAACGATATACTCGTCAGAACGAATGGGTACAAACGATTCCTCGATAGTACCGACGGGTACAAACGTTTTCTCGGTGGTACAAACGATATACTCGTCGATACCAACGGGTACAAACGATTGCTCGATAGTTCAGACGAGTACAAACTTTTTCTCGTTGGTACAAACGATATACTCATCAGTGCGAATGGGTTCAAACGATTCCTCGATAGTACAGTCGGGTACAAACGTTTTCTCGGTGGTACAAACGATATACTCGTCGATACGAACGGGTACAAAAGATTGCTCGATAGTACAGACGGGTACGAACTTTTTCTCGTTGGTACAATCGATATACTCCTCAATCCGAATGGGTACAAACGATTGCTCGATAGTACAGACGGGTACCAACGTTTTCTCGGTGGTGCATACGAAATACTCGTTGATACCAACGGGTACAAACGATTTCTCGCTGGTACAAACGATATACTGTCGATACGAACGGGTGAAAACGATTCCTCGATAGTACAGACGGGTACACACGTTTCGTCGGTGGTTCCAACGATTTACTCGTCGATACGAACGAGTACAAACGATTGCTCGATAGTACAAACGGGTGCAAACGTTTTCTCGGTGGTACAAACGATATACTCGTCAGAACGAATGGGTACAAACGATTCCTCGATAGTACAGACGGGTACAAACGTGTCCTCGGTGGTTCCAACGATTTACTCGTCAATACGAACGAGTACAAACGATTGCTCGATAGCACAGACGGGTACAAACGTTTTCTCGGTGGTACAAACGATATACTCGTCAGAACGAATGGGTACAAACGATTCCTCGATAGTACAGACGGGTACAAACGTTTTCTCGGTGGTACAAACGATATACTCGTCGATACGAACGGGTACAATCGATTGTTCGATAGTACAGACGCGTACAAACGGTTTCTCGGTGGTACAAACGACATACTCGTCGATACGAACGGGTACAACCGATTGCTCGATAGTACAGACAGGTACAAACGGTTTCTCGTTGGTACAAATGATATACTCGTCAGTACGAATGGGTACAAACGATTGCTCGATAGTACAGACGGGTACAAACGTTTTCTCGGTGGTACATACGAAATACTCGTCGATACCAACGGGTACAAACGATTTCTCGGTGGTACAAACGATATACTGTCGATACGAACGGGTACAAACGATTGCTCGATAGTACAGACGGGTACAAACGTTTGCTCGGTGGTACAAACGATATACTCATCGATACGAACGGGTACAAACGATTGCTCGATAGTACAGACGGGTACAAACGTTTTCTCGGTGGTACATACGAAATACTCGTCAATACCAACGGCTACAATCGATTTCTCGGTGGTACAAACGATATACTGTCGATACGAACGGGTACAAACGATTGCTCGATAGTACAGACGGGTACAAACGTTTTGTCGGTGTTACATACGAAATACTCGTCGATACCAACGGGTACAAACGATTTCTCGGTGGTACAAACGATATACTGTCGATACCAAAGGGTACAAACGATTCTCTTTTTAATCGCGTTTATTAAAATTGTTTAACTCTAATTGGGTTGCGGTTCATTTTTCCATACCCTCGTACTTTTTTCCCCTTTAAGGTACAAACGAAATTTAAGGCGGTACAAACGGGTACAAACCGAGTACAAACGAATGCAAACAAAAAATTTCTTTCTGTATAGTCGGTTACCAACTTCACACAGGTCGCTACGCACCGGTAGATATTGATTGCGTAAGACTCCTCTTGCGATTTTCTCGAAAACACCTATGCAGTACGCCTTGCTACTTGCACATTATGTTGTCGTAATGGACTACTAAAAGTATACAAGGTTTGAAGAAAATCCCTGATCCGAACGTTGTGGCCTCCCCTTGTTAGTGCCTTTTGCACAAACCTGAAATATCGTAAAAATTGTTATAAATATTGTTTTTAACGATTTGTTTATAAAAAAGAAAAGTATTTTTTTTCTTATCCTCAAATTTTCAATTTATTTATTTTTTGCCTCAATTTAGGTTCACGCACAGCGAAGTAGCTTATTTTTATGAAAAAAAAATTGTTTTCTTGGTTTTAATTAACTACCAGGACCTGGGCGTTCCGCGGCGCGACCCCTACGAGCCAAGTTTGAGCAGATCTTGCGCCGCAATTTTATTTGACCCATTAAAAATGTTGTTATTCATTTAAACGTCAATATTATTATGTGACTGTATTCATTCCAATGAATGATCTTGATTAAAAAAAATATATTGGAAGATCCGTTGTCTGCAGGAGGTTCCCTCCTTGAACTTGTGGAGCCACTGACGATAACTTTTCTCACTTTGAAAAACTCGACATTTTCGCTCGAAAAAAATTATGTGATGCTGATACAAAATCGCTATTATTTTGTGGTTATGATCTTGCCAGATGTTCAACTTGACAATATGACTACTTATATCTGACAATTGAACACAAGCACTTAACAATTTTGTTCTTAGTTACTTATCGGAATTCTTTCCGCTACACACTATGACAATGGCCATAATACCAAACGTCAGTACAATGCATCCAAAATAATGCATGCAATCTATTTATGCATAAAAATAATAGTCGATGCCGAGAGATCCGGGCAAACGAATGTTAAAAATGTGATCCGAAATGTGATTTTCTAACTACATAAGTTGAAAACATTCCGTAAATTACTAAAATACTTTATGCGTGCTTATTGCTGGATTAGATTTTGTTCCAATTCTTGGCATTGTATTTTTTTTTAACACATTTCAGAGGGCCGTTTACCGTTCATTCGATTTTTCTTCGACAACAAAACATTCTTTTTCATCCTTTTCTTGCTCATAGAGGCTCGTCTGTTCCGAATTCGGTTTCTTTTCGGTTGCAATTGTTTTCTTATCGTAGTTTCCTTAAATTTTGTAGGTATGTTTCTTCTCTTGAATAGACGAAGTCGCAAGCCTTACGATGCAATTTCTTCAATCCATCGTCAACGTTTGGATATATTAGATCGAATCGCTTATTCAGAAAATGCGAGTACCCGGTACCACGTCGATATCGTCAATACCGCCTCTGGTTCAACGGCACATAACACGTCCGATGATCAAGATGTAGTCGAGGTGTCAATAAATTCGTCACTTGACAACATTCGACCCGATGAAAGTACCACTGATGAGGCACCAAACTCTTCGGACTCGACTGACTCTGCTTCCCAAGTGGACGAATCGGTCAACGAGACTCCAGATATACAAGATTTTCAAGAGCATTTGGCTGAAGCCTTTGTTTCAAGCCAGCGGACGCCGTTTTGCGGGTTGTTCGAACCCATCAATGTTTTCATTCATTGCCAAAAAATTGTAAGACACTCCTCCGTACACCATGGACCATGCACGTCACACGTGAAGTTGCAGGGGGTGAGTACCTCCACTTAGGGGTCGAAGCAGCCGTCGTTGCGATTTTAGCGCAGACCTCTCCGGAACTGGTCCCTCAAACACTGCTGGTCGATTTCAATACCGACGGGGCGACACTGGATAAGCAGGGAAAGATCCAGATGTGGCCGATTCAAATTAGAATTGCGAATATTCCGCACTGCCAACCGGAAATCATTGGCGTTTGGTGCGGTTCGTCGAAACCACCCAGTGCACAGGCATTATTCCAAGATTTTATAGACGACATGAGGAGAATTGTAGACCACGGTGGAATCATCATAAGGAATGAACTGAAAGCAGTTGAATTGAGGTGTTTCATTGCTGATTCTCTTGCGTGTGCTTTTGTATTGAGTCATAAAGGTCACAGTCGTTTCTTTCCCTGCTCAAAATGCTGGGTTCAAGGAAAGTGGCTGCGTCGCGGAGTCATGACGTATCTCGGTATACAGCATTGTCCAAGAACCGACGAAGAGTACAGGAACCGTATTGATGGGAAACATCATACAGATACCGATTGCTCTCTGTTGGCTCTAGGCTTCGGCTTAGTAATGCAAACAGTCTCCGATTACATGCAAGTTGGCTGTCTTGGTATCATTCCAAAAGTGAACAGCGCGCTTGTCCACGGCAAACTCAATCGAAGTTTGAAACTTTCCAATTGGGCCTGCGACATCCTAACCTTTCGCCTTCGTCAGATGGCCATGTACTGCCCAAGAGAGTTTTCACGTAAACGAGTCATGATAAAAAAGTACAAAGGATTCAAAGCGACAGAAAATCATCAAATTCTTCTATATACAGCACCAGTTGTTTATTACGGGCTTATTGATTCTGTCGCATACAGACATTTTCTTCTTCTACATTCCGCCATTCGGATTCTGGTCAGCAGTTGTCCTTCGCAAATTCATCTCGATGTTGCTTGTAGACAGTTGGAAATTTTCGTCAACAGAGCTGAAGATATCTACGGTCAAGAATGTTTGTCTTTTGTCACCCCCTCTCTTCTGCATCTAGTGGATGATGTGACCAGATTCGGTTCATTGAACGAAATATCGATGTTCCCATTCAAAAATAACATGACGTACTTCCGCAGAGCTTGCCGCAAGCATCATCACCACTTGCAGCAAATCGTTAATAGGCGATTCGAAGAGTCTGAAGTAACAAATAGGATCGTAAATGCAACCGACAATCGTTCGGCTCTCCATAGACGGTCGAGCAATCTGATAGGTTCGATTCGTTCCAGCAATGATCGTGCTGATAGAAGCTATCGCATAGGCGAATTTCGAATCGGAACGAACGAATCAGATAACACGGTCCGCTTAAAAAATTCAAAAATTGGTATTGTCCAAAGTATCGTACGTTCGAAAAATCGATACCAGTTCGCGATCAAAGAATTCCGCAGAGTCGAAGATTTTTACGACGTCGGTGTACCATCGTCGGCACTCGGTGTATGTCGGTGTTCGTTACTGAGTGAGGAACAAGTATTAATAGACATAAATGAAATCGAGGGCAAATGTTTCCGCATGCCGTATTGACACACAGAAGGTCATAGGAATCTCATTGACGACATCTGGGTTATTGCAGTTGTTCTTAGTACCACGGTTTAGATTTGAAACTTGTGATCAATTTGCTATTTACTCCAGATGAGTCAGCCGCGAACAAAACGGGTAGAAGCACCGAGACTGACGGCGCGCATACTTCAAAGCTTGAATTCGGATATAGAGAACCTCAGAAGAGCTTATCCCCAAAACGAGCAACGAAGACACATGACGTACGAACGAGTCGACAAAACTAACGTGACAGTCTCTCCCTCTCCCACACCACGAACACCTACACCAAAGCCGACAGGATACAGACGTCCGCAGGTCACACCCCCGACTGAAACTGAAACGCAACTGACAAACGAGAATACTTACGCCGCCGCACGAACACACAAGGTTAACCAACAGGCACACGACCGACCCAACACTCTAACAACTCCCGCACTCAATTACACAATCCACGCATGCTAGCACCAAACACTCACTCAAACGTTCATCCATTTACCGCATCTTCATTCAAACATGCAGTCAACACACACACGCCATCATCAAACACGCTAAGCACACCGACACAACGGAACAGACATGCTTTTTCCCAACCGGCCACAACCACGCAGACTGACCAGTCCAACATTGTTAGATCACTCCACGCGATGGCGGAGACGCTGAAGTAAGTTTCACCACATACCTAGAAAAAAAGGTAAACATATTGCCATAACGAAAAATATATTTATGTTAACACCAAGACAACACAGGCAGATAACAAAGCGATAGCAGCGCGCATCGTTGCTATCGCGAAAACTCAGAGGTGAGCATTGTCCATTATGAGTTGAGATTAGACAGTTACTCATTTTAAATCGCTCTTCATTGCCTATTTTATTTTGCAGCGCAATTTTGACAACCTTACAAAAGGTCCTCCGGGCGATAATGCCGAAGCGGACGACGGTTCCCCCGCAGGTTTGCTTCAATACTATCGACGATCTGATGGCCTTCGGAAATGTCGATGCTGAGACGTACAATGATTTGGTAAGAATTTGTATTACTTATAGACGACTACAAAAGAGTAGTCTTTTATACATTCATGTTCGCGAGGATGCGAACGTGCGTATTAAGCGAGTGCCGTTTTCTGTTGCAGGTGGCGCACTTCATCTTCCTGGGACGCACGAACCCAGCGGACTGCGCTGCGGAATACTTCCGCTTTATCTTTCCTG
Organism: Ophion costatus; assembly: GCA_951751655.1. Taxonomy (NCBI): domain Eukaryota; kingdom Metazoa; phylum Arthropoda; class Insecta; order Hymenoptera; family Ichneumonidae; genus Ophion; species Ophion costatus. Next base: position 32,022,846 of record OX632360.1, read on the forward strand.
AAAACAAGACGATTTCCGAATCCCTGACGTTTCATGGTCTGGCGTCGTAGGTTCAAAATTGCAAGACAGTCGCTGTGCGCAAGCATGCTTCGGTCAGTAAAGAATAATCTCGCGTGGATAGTATGCACACCTAAACCTGACTACTGCAATGTTTTTTCTTCACAGACGCTATGGCCGAGAACAAATATTTCCCGCGGCCAAACAGACTCGAGTTTGAAACCGCCATGAACAAAGCCCTCAAATGTCTGAAGGCTCGGAAGTGGCGACAAATTAAAAAACAGCGACGCGACGTGCGTCTTGAGGAACAAGAAGACGAAGCGGAACTCCGGCCAAGTCAACGGCTATGTGTCGATGAGAATTCCGCCGCAGAATCCGTAGCTGCCTCGGCGGACTTGGATTTCAGGGAATTGGAGGATTTCCTGTCACCAAACGTTGACGATGTTGGCGAAACGAGCCCGGCGGCGACAGCACTTGATAAGAGAGTAGAGTCCACCCGGACCAGCATGGACATCGAATTTTTTGACAATATGGACGCCGGTTCAGCCGTCGACATCGCCGAGGCTCCAAAGTCATTAAAACTGTTTGAAATTTTCGATAATGACGATAAGCTGGTTGAGTTTCAATGAACTCATCAGGTCAGGTATAGGTAAGGATTAACATTAATATGTATTTCTTTTATTTTCGTTTTGGAGGAGCATTTTGTATTGAGTTGGATGTGCTTCACAGAGATCGGCGGGGCGGGGCCGTTTTCACAACTAATTTGATTTTTATTTTCAGGTGCCTGTACGGGGGTGGGGTGGGAGCAAATTGCTGGTTGTGCCTCGCGGGGAAGGGCGGGGATGGGGCCCTTCCTAATTTGTTAACTTATACTTAATTTTAGATTCTAGTGAGCTTACCAACAGCAGGATAACAACATAGGGTGCGCCGAAGAAGTAAGCCTGTGTCGTGCGACGTCCGAAATTCCACATCCGAAAAATCGAGGAAGAATTGCAGAGCGTCGTGGATAAACTCGGAGGATGTATATATGTAGAAATGTATTTATTCATACGATAAGTCAGGGGTAGATGGAGAGCCATGAGGGAGAGCTGGCCAGCTCACAAAAATTCTACAATTCCACAACCAAAGATTAATTTTAAAAAATTATTACCATGTACATATAGTTTTATTTTTACTGTACCTTGAAAGAACTATGATCTACTATGAATTTTCCTTCGATTTCTTTTCAATTGGACGTCTCTCTCATGTCCATCTACCCCGGACTTGCCTTACTGTACATAATATTTATAATGAATCCTAAAGAAATTTTTACAAAAAACATTGGTTAATTGTTTTCGCATTTTGCAAATGTATGTCTATCAAAATGTATTTAAATATTATTAACTAGAATTTGGGCCAAAAATTGCACAAAAACACGTCGGAATAAAAAATCCCTAGTGGATTCAAACGGAAGGAGAAAATCGTGAAAGCACTTCTAGAGTTCCCTCAACAGCACCGTCAATTCAAGCCTGCCAGATGGTGATGACAAGTTCAGCAACTCCCAGAGGTCGTAGGACCTCCAGGAGGTCTAGCTCAATGGAAGTTAAAAGGAAAAGAATTCCGTATTTTCTGGTTAGAATTTTCCCCCGTTTACTTTCTATATCGCCTAATTGGGCCGATGAATTTTTCATGCGGAACCACCGTGACGGGTCTTTAAAAAAAGTCGACATATCGTGATAGAAAACGCCAATGCCATGGAAGATTGCATCGTTTGTACCCAACGAAAATAATGTTTTTTCACTTAAAAAATATCTTTGAAACGATTTTTCAAAGGCGAACGAATTTTTTTTTTGCTTTCACAATTTCTTTTAAAAGATTCTTAAAAGACTACCGGAATGATTTTTTTTCCTTTCAACATTTGTTTTAAAGGATTCTCGAATGACGAACAAAATGATTTTTTCGTCTTAATAATTTTCTAAAAAAATGTATAAAAGACAATCGACATAAATAATCTTCGGTAATAATGAAAATATGTTCTCGAATGACGAACAAACTGATTTTTTTGTCTTAATAATTTTCTAAAAAAATGTATAAAAGACAATCGACATAAATAATCTTCGGTAATAATGAAAATAAAAACTTGGGTAATCTGTCACAGTGGACGTCGGGGTGACTCCGGCACTGAGGAGGTGAAGCGGCCGTGCCGCGAGATAGCGTAGTTTTATGCGGAAACAGCAGCAGGCCACGGCGAATATCAGCCTCTATACGGACTCCTGACTATCAAGAAGATATGAACGCCATTTTTCATAACGCGCTGCACTATTTTTCTCCTTCGTGTTTTTTATCTTGTTTCATACAAAATTGTATTAAACATGTTTTATTTTATTCTGATTATCATTTTTCATTGTCTTCAATTAATATAGAAAAAATTAATTGAATATAGATACCAAAACAGAAAATTAGGAAAAAATGGTATCGAAAGTTAGATTTCATATTCGTATTTTTATTTGCTTAATTATTTATCGAAAAATCATCTAACTTCACCATACATGTAATTTAGTATATTTTTTCATACATTATTTGAAAAATATAAACATAAAAGTATGGTGCTCCTAGTTATTTTTTTATGAATATTCAGAAAAAATATGTATTGCAGAAGATTTTTGAATCATACGAATGAAAATTGCGATATAATTATTAGTAAAAAAAATACTGATTGTCAATTGAAAAAACAGCTTTAGGAAAATATAAACAGTATACATACGTATATAATGTGTTAAAAATTAGTTTTTCTGCCTTCCTCCCATTTTAATGTTTTTCTTGCAGCGCAAATTTTGTTTCTCCCTCCTTCCTTCAAGCCTTCGCTTCTTTACCGCTGATACGCGGGTCGTGGTCGTAGTGTAACGCATACATTTGCATCGTAGCGCTGGATTTAACGCCACCCATACCACTGTAGCCCCGGAAAAACCCTCATCCGAATATTTTCCATCTGTTCTCCAATGATCAATGCCACACGTGTGTGTTTTGCATTCAATACCTGCAAAATCCCGAGCAATGCCGCAATTAATACCTCTCGTCTAAAGCAGCGCAAAAGTATACGAGCGACTTCTTCACCGTCTCTTTCATTCGAATCGCATATCAACAAATGAATCTTGGGTTAAAAGCACATTTGTAAAACCCACGAGAATTGAATTTTCTCCTAATTTTAATGATTCCACGCGTTCACGATCTTCCACGTTGAAATTAACCAAAACTTTTTCACAAAAACGAGTTCGTTGTAAAAAAAAGATTTTTTTTATCACAAAATGAATTTCCAACTAAAATTTCCAATTTCGGACCTCATCTTCACAGAAAAAGAATTTGGACACACTTTGTTTTAGATAAATAACTGCGTCTCAATCGACAATTCATTAGGGACAAGAAAAATGTTTTTTTGATGTGGCTGAGAATCCTAATTTTTTATTAATTAAATCTATAAGTAATAAAATCACAAACAAATAATATGAATAATAAATATTCCTTATATTAGATATTTTTCATTGTCTTCGGATTGGCAAAAATGGAACACAGACGTTTATAATGAAGATGATTTTGAAGATAATTTTTTTTTCACTCTATTTTTATATTTTACTAAATATAATACTGTCTCTCTTATTTATGTTCTTGTTTACTACTAACTGTTTTTAATATTATACTTTCAACTTTGATTAAAAGTTTTCACTGTTAATATCACTATAATTATTATTAGTATTAGGAGATATAGACAATTGAGGAGGTAATATTTTTCAGGTCTATTTTTTGTCGTATATGGGCGATGACCTTCGATATATGCCGATAATGTGTACTTTTTGTAGTCGATCCCGCAATCTACTTTTAGGCCGAGATATTTGAGAAATGGAGAACGAGGAACGAGAAATCGGAGAACGAGCTGCCCTGAGAGGAGGAATTCGTGAACAAATTGGAGTCGTGCGACTTGGATTTTACCGATTTTAATTCGGACGACGATGTGGACGTGCTGGGTCCCGTGAACGTGGCGAACGGAGTGCCACCACTGCTAAGACAAGATCCCGACAATTCTCACGTTGCTCGCACCAATTCCGTTATGTTCAAACTCGAAACCGACAATCTTTATGTAACGGAGACGAGAACGAGAATACCGAAACTCGTAGCACAATTGTATTGTGCCACCGCCGATGTGTGGCCGTTGGCGGCGGTTGAAACAAAGCGAAAATTTCCGAAAATGTAGTGCCTAATTGTTAACGTTACAAAAGTAATAAATTGTCGCAATTTGCTTTCTTTTCCAAAATATAACGAAGTTTCGCTGTGGAAAAGAAAGAAAAAATTTCTGAAAATCTAATGTGCAATGGTAAAAGTAATATAAATAAGAAATTGTCCCGATTCACTTTGTTTCTCAAATCAAAACGCATTTTCGCTTTGGAAAACAAAGCAAAAATTTCTAAAAATCTAATTCTCGATTGTTAAAGTAATGAAAATACAATTTGTTAAAATTACTACAATCAAAAGTTGATAAAAACTATACAAATTTCAAAAACCACAAAATTAAAAAATAGTAGAAACCAAAAGAACAAAAATTGTAAATTCGCCTTGTTTTGAAAATTTCAAAAATGTAATGCGTAATTGTCAGTTATTAAAATAAAGAATTGTCGCAATTCACTTCGTTTTCTAATACAAAACGAATTTTTGAAAACAAAGCGAACATTTATGGAATTCAATGTTCAATGGCAAAAGTTATAGAAACGAAAAATTGTTAAAATTGCGACAATATAAAATTGATGAAAATTGTATAAATTTTAAAAACGAAAAAAATGTATAAATTGTCTAAACGAAATCGTAAGCAATCTGTAAGAAATTGTTGTAAATTGTAAGAAATTTTCGTCCATTGTGAGAAATATTTGTAAATTGTAAGAAATTTTCGTAAACGCTAAGATTTTTGTTAATTCTCGGAAATTTTGGTAAATTGTAAGACATTTTTGTAAATTGCAAAAAAATCTTGTAAAATGTAAGAAAATTCCATCAATTGTACAAAATTTTCGTAAACTGTAAGAAGTTTTCGTAAACTGTAAGAAATTTTTGTAAATTGTAAATAAAAGTTGTAAATTCTAAGCAATGTTTGTAAATTGTATAATAATTTTAAAAAATATCAAATATTTCCGTGAATTATAAGAAATTTTTATAAATTGTCAGAAAAATTCAAAAATTGTACAACTCTTCCGTAAATTTAAGAAATTTTCGTAAGTTTTAAAAAGTTTTTGTAAATTGTAAGAAATTTTTGTGAATTGTAAGAAAAAATCGAATATTGCAAAAAAAATTCGTACATTGTAAGGGATTTTTGTAAACTGTAAGAAATGTTTGTAAATTGTAAGAAATTTTTGTAAATTGTAAGCAAATTTCGTCAATTGTAAGCAAATTTCGTCAATTTTAAAAATCTTTCGTAAATTGTAAAAACACTTTGTACATTCTAAGCAATCTTTGTAAATTGTAAACAAAAATTGTACATTATAAAAAGATTTTGTAAATTGTGAACGATGTTTGCCAAGGAAACGGAAATAAATTAATAATCCAAAAACAGTTTCCCTTTTTATTTACTATATATATACACACACATATACATGCAAAGAAAAAAAAACGGTCCGTTCATGTATGGTACTACAGTGGTACGGTGTGAGTATTTTGAGCCTTGCGAGAGGTTATTTTAACCGTACTACGAACGTATGGAGCTCGTTTTAAACGGATAAAATAGCTTCACTATACCGGCACAGGGAGCGTACGTTAACCGCACGGTTACGTCACGGTACTGGCATATTCACCGTACGCTGTACCACACGCCGTACTACTCATGTACCATGCACGAGCAGTACGCCGTACTGCTCGCGTACGATACGGCGTGAGCTCGCCGTAGTGGTACATTCCGTATGCCGTACCGTGCGCTGTGCTGATACGGTAACGTTACCGTACGCACGTACTTGGAGGTCAGGGTAACGTTACGGCGTACTCCACCAGAGCAGTACACGGGCGGTACGTGTTTATGTGGGTGTGTACGAGCTTCCCGGGTGAGTGCTATAAAAAAGAAGAAGTAAGTTCCAGTCAGTTTTTTTGTGAAGATGGCACTCCATATACCGAACACGCGGGAACTGGGCGTCCTGGAAGACGCGGGCGCCGCCAGCGCCACTCGAACGCACGAATAGGATCAAAGGCGCGTTATCGTGTCGTATATTCAAACATCGATTCGACACTAACAATATAATATTTATATTGAACAGTGACATATAGAAGAATTATTCCTGAAGCATGGTGCTTCTAGGCCAGATATTTATCCGACCCATGGCAGAAAATTTTCTCATAGCAGGCAGAGCTCACCGGGAGTACTGTTCCCGGTTGGAAATATAAGATAGGTCGGTATTCCTAGTACTTCAACTAGACGGTCAACAGTTGACAGTTGACAGTCGACTGTCAACGGTCAGTACTTGACCGTTGACTTTCAAACAGTTTTGAAGGCGGGATGTATATTTATTTCACATCCGGAAGGGATGTGAGCATAATATATTTGTTTCCTTCTTTGTTGCCTACGCCTAGCGCAATAGCACGGAATGAGGGTAAAAAGGAGCAATGTGTGCTAAGGATTGAAAGTAGTCAAAGAAGGCTATGGGGAGACGTCGCTGACGTGATCGGCGGCGCGGTGCATACGTGCTGTCTCGCGAGCCAGATCGTCTCGGTGGGCCTGTATGGGGAATTGGTGGTGGGGGTCCCGCTTTGGGGACCCGGCGGCGGGGGTTAGCGGCGGGAGAGTGCGTGTGCGTGTGTGTGTGTGTTTGTCCGCGTGTGTGCTCGCACGTAGGTTTTTGAAAATGTTGACGCCGAAGGAGCCATTCTGAACCAAAACAACCGTGTCCATGAAAAAATTGCCGACACAAACAATACGGCCGATGTCCGGCCCAGTACTGGCTAACCGATTGTTGGCAACCAATGTTGGCCCAACATTGAAACAACGGTTCTGCCATTTTTCAGTCGACCCTCTTTTCGGAGCCCGGCATCCGACATCAGGCCGATGTGCGGACAGTACCGGTTAACGACCTAGGGCCGACTGTTGGCGTAGACGGAGAAGCCGACCGTGGGCCAATACTGTCTGCCCTTATTTATCCTGCGTTCATTTCTAATCCCGGCAACCGGTACTATACCAACGTCGGGCCAGTATCGGCTGCCCCGGAGAGCCGACTGTTGGGGGGGACTACTGGAGCCGACCATGGGCCAATACTGTTCGCCAATAACTGTCCTACGTTCATACGTAATCTCGGCATACCGCAATATGCCAATGTCGGGACAGTATCGACTAACGACGAAGAACCGACTGTTCGCGTGAATAGGTTGAACCAATCACGAGCCGGCATCACTCCCCGTTGCGTGTCTTATGAATTGCTCGCCCGTCGCCATTCAGTGTCGTATCGATGCAGACCGCGAACAAAGAGTAGCGTCCATCGTCGCTTTTTCGTGCAACAGTAATTTTTTCCCGTATGCTGCTACCGTTTTCTCAATATGAATAAACAAAAGAGATATGATGAACTGAAAATAGTGCGAAAAAAATTATGTTGGAATAAGCTGTTATTGAAGCACGAAAAATGTGTCATGAATCAAGAGTCATGTTTGACAGAGAAAAAAATCCTCGAAAATAATATTAAAAAAGCGAAGTGTGAGAACACTCTCGAGTATGTGGAAGAAATTATTGAACACGGGGACGATAAAAATGATGAAAATGAACAACTAAAAAATTGTAACACGAGTGACCGATAATGCCCTGAGTTGTATCGGTCGATACTCGGGGCATTATCGTACCACTGTTGGTTATGGACTGGACCAAAGCTGGTACGATATTGGCTTGAACTTGGGCCAATGTTGGCACAGGCGTCGGGCCGCTCTGAATACCAACGATGGCATAGTCTTGGGCCGACCTCGGCACGAGTGTCAGCACCAATGCTGGTACGATATTGGCTGTAACTTGGGCCAACCTTGGCACTACTCTCGGGCCGGTGTTGAGTCCAACGTCGGTACGATATCGGTAGCCAGCCTTGGCCCGAGGATATCATTCCGACAACGGTCCATTAATGGACCGACATTCATGCCAGAGAACGGCCAACCATACAGGAGAGTTGGCGCACTACTGGGCCAATGTCGGACCAGTTGTACATTTTTTCATGGGGTTGTTTATGCAACAACACGGTTGTTGCATAAATCTATATGGGCGAATATTCTTTTTAGAGTGATTTTAAAATTTAATAATAATACTTGCCATTTGTTGAGTGTCCGACAGGTCAAATATATGCTGCGTTCAACGACTTGGAACAGAGGATCCCGACAGTGGCTGCAGAATATCCGCCGCATCGCAGCGCACCGTTCTCGATAATGTCCGACGATTGCCATTGCTACCACAAAACTGTGCCTATCTTCCAGAAAACATGTTCTGCAAAATTTTGTTCGGTCGTTCGCAGTAATGTAGAAATAGGTAACGCAGAATATATTTAGAGAATTTAGTACACGATGACGATGTCGCACACCAGATAAGTATTTTTGCACGTCACGATTTTCATCACGTTCGTATCCCGAATCCACGAACTCGAGATCATCGTTCAGAATATCGATGTCCATAATTTCCTCTTCGTTATTGTCATCGTCACCAGCGTCGTCGTCGTCATCGTCATCATCGTAGTGGATCGTGCCATTGTCGTCGTCGTCGTCGTCGTCGTTTTCCATTTGCTCATTGAAGCCGTCGACGATATTATCTTGTTGCACGTTACGGGCTTGATGAGGTGTAGCCGGCAACACGTTTAAGCAGGCTGAACAGGCGCTACTTAAAACGACATGATGTAGCGAATGTTGACAGTTGCTGCAGAACTGCTTTCTCATTTCACCATAACGATCTCGATAGTGTTTATACACTCGGGTGACAGCTCCGAATGTGCCATCCATTTCGAGCATGCACGAACCGCAATATATCACCCCAGCATATGGACTATAGTATAAAACAGTGATGCACAGCACAGTTCCACAGTTTAAGTTGCAAAGAATTTGCACATCCAATCCAAATCTTCGCTGATCGTGGTTTGCGTCGTCTGAGTCGCCATGATATTCGCTTTCATAACTATCACGGTTGAAAACGTGGAGAAAAAAACGATGTGCGAAGGTTTGTTGTCAATATTACTCGAAAATACGTGTATCTCCGGTTCCCACTTTCTACGATGGCTTTAAAACTGGTGTATTGTATAAAGAACAAAGAAAGATCGGGATCTGAGTCACTGCGGGTGTATGTATATTTTCGATCCATGCGCTTTATATGATTTCACGATGATGAAACAAAATATTCCGCTTTGCGTGAATTTGTAAAGACGCATCCACGACTCTCGCTCCAGGTTTAAAACCCCCGCGATGGTTTTTACGGTGGACGTACGGGAAACACTGTCACTGCGGATGACGCTGCCCCGAACGAGAAGATCTCATACATAGACATCTGCTCGTTGTTCCCGTATATATGTAAAACAGGATGCTTTACCGTAAGACACCCCGAGATATATACTGGCAGCGAGTGTGACGGGTTGTTCCAAAATTCGACGCCCGGTGAGCTACTCGGAGCAGGTATCCACGGCATGATAAAATGCACCACACTGCCCCCCGCAAAAAATTTTCCGCCCTGTTTTGCCGGTTCGTTTGCGTGGAAAACTTTTTTTCGCACTCTGTTGAAGATGCGCAGAAGAAATGGCCCAACAACGATGTGACCACGAAGAGGTCGAGGCTCATGCGTTCACGGGTACGTAGGTGGTTGAGGAGGCTAGAAAGTTCCTGGATATAGGTTATATTGTGATGAAAATCCATGTAATTTGGTCGTATAGAATACCGAACCAAATACGACGAGGCTACTAGGGAGGGGCGGGGTCTCTACAAATTATGTGGACAGATTTTTGAAAATTAAGCCGGCGGCAGGCGGTTTGCCAGTGTATTGAGTAGATGAAGCAGCGCGCAATCTAACATTCGAAAACTTTCAACGGAAAGTGCAACTTCCATTGGTGATTTACGCTGATCGCAAGGGCGCTTTGGCAAAGGTTGTCAACATAAGTATACAGCAACAGCATGAAGTGTTTAACATCGCGTACTATGTACATTGTCCGACTAACCTCCTCTATCGGGATACTACTCGCATCGTGATGCTGATTGCATCCCATTGTTTGTTGAGAACCTTAAGCATTTAGCTTTGCGCATCAACGATTTTTTATCGGATAATATTCCCATGGTACTTCTAACTTCGAGTGAGTGTGCAAAATTCCCTATCGCTACTCAGAGCCGTAGATGTGGGACACCATTTGCCGAAGTCGACATACGTGTACGTGATCATTGCCATCTGGCCGGACGTCTGGCCGGACGTTATAGAGCTAGAGTTTTTTCATGCCCGTAGTTTTTCATAATTTGTCCCGCTATAGTGCACAGTTCGTCATCAAGGAACTAGCCACAGCATTCGAAGGTGAAAGCACCGTGGTGCCCATAACCAAGAAGGAATGCATTTCTTTCACAAAAACAGTTCGAACGGCAGACAATTCACATTAGATTCAATTACGCTTCATCGATTCATACGAATTTCTCAATGCAAGTCGGGACAACCAGGCCTCATTCTTGACAATGGAAAAGTTGAAAATTATACGCTCACCATTTCATGACATACCTACCGACAATTTCATCCTATTAACTCGAAAAGGCGTCTTCCTCATTGAGTATATCGATAGTTTAACTAGACTGGCTGAATATCACCTACCGTCACGAGACGCATTTTACAATACTTTGACTCGTGACATTGTAAGCGATAACGAATACGCTCACGCTGAGAATGTATGGGACCGGTTTTCGATTCAAACGTTAGGTGAGTATAGTGACTTGTACTTGAAGACTGATGATTTGTTACTGGTCGACGTTTTTGAGAACTTTCGCCATAGCCGTATGGAGAGTTACAGGCTCGACCCCGCTCATTACTATACTCTCCCCGCATACACAAGGGATGCAATGTTGAAACATACATGCGTTAACTTCGAATTGTTCACAGACGTTGACATGGTATTATTTGCTGAACGGGGTACGCGCGGTGGTCTGAATCAATGCTCAGATAGGTATATGTGCGCCAATAACAAATACATGACATCGCTCGATACATCGAGATCCTCCTCGTACTTGATGTTTTTCGATGTAATTAATTCGTATGGATGGGCATTGTGTCAACCATTGCCCTAAGCTGATTTTCATTGAGTCAATGACTTGTCGACATTCGATTTATCATTGATCGCGCTAGATTTACCGACGGGTTACATTCTTGAGGCTGAGTTAAAGTACCAGGAATGTCTACGCGATGCATACACGGACTTGCCGTTTTGTTCAACACAAGGTAAACTACCTGGAGCGAAATACAAAAAACTGCTCGCAACCGTGCGCAACAAGGAACGGTATGTTATTCATTATCGCAATCTACAGCAGTGTGTACGCCATAGTCACATAATTATTAAAAATTATGGAATACTACTAAAATTCTCGCAATCAGTCTTGCGACGAACATATATCGAGCTCAATACGCAGTTCCGGACCGAAGCAAAGAATAACCTTGAAGAAATCTCTATAAAATGATGATGCGTCGTTTGGGAAAACCATGGAAAATGTACAAAATCATGTAGACGTTAAGCTTTTAACACGGAGGGAGGGCAGGTACGGTGCACAGGACATGATTTCTAAACCAATTTTTCTTAGCCGGAGCGTTTCTTTCAGAAAACCTTATTGCTGTTTAATTACGCAAACTCGAGGTGAAATTCAATAAACCAATGTATGTGGGTATGTGCATACTCGACATATATAAGACATGTTTATATGCCTTTCATGATGAGTACATGGTGCCGCTGTATGACATGAAGCGTAATATCCATCGTTTCGTTACGAGGGGGTATCCGTGGAGCAATGGGTATGATATGCCACTTGTCAACGAAAAAGTTCTCGGACGTTTGAAAGGCGAAAATAATAGTCGGGCAATGACGGAATTCGTAGGGCTTAGAGAAAAAATGTATGCAGTGCGAGCCAGTAGAAAAGACGTTACGAAGAAAGTAAAGCGGGTTAAAAGTACATCGGGGAGTGAACGATCTCGTTCGAGTATTATACAAAATGCCTATATGATCAGATCAAAATGACTGGCCAGCATTCATGCATACGATCGAATCGATATATGTGTACACCATCAACGAGACCAAATTGGTCTAAGACCGCACGATGAAAATCGGTATATCATACCCGGAACCACGGAAACGCGGCCATGGGGGCATTATAGAATACAATCGTAGTATGTATTCGTGTAAAGTACGGTTACAAACTATTGCTCGGTGGTACAAACGATATTCTCATCCATGCGGACGGGTGCAAAAGACTGCGCGGTGGTACAAGCGATACACTTGCCGATACGAACCGGTACAAAAGATGGTTCGGTGGTAGAAACCATTTACTCGTCGATACGCACGGCACAAACGATTGCTGGGTGGTCAAACCATATACTCGTCGATTTGGCCCTCGTAAGGATTCTTTCAAACTCGGCAGTGACCACGCGTGCGGTTTTGTCTACGAGTGGCTCAACCCATACATATTTACTCAAGACGTCTATAGCAACGAGTAAATATTGTATACCTCCATTGGATGTCTGAATCGACCGTAAATCGATAAGATCTGCTTCCCACATGTCGTCTATGTTGTCGCATGGATGAGAATATCGTTTGTACCACCGAGCAATAGTTTGTAACCGTACTTTACACGAATACATACTACGATTGTATTCTATAATGCCCCCATGGCCGCGTTTCCGTGGTTCCGGGTATGATATACCGATTTTCATCGTGCGGTCTTAGACCAATTTGGTCTCGTTGATGGTGTACACATATATCGATTCGATCGTATGCATGAATGCTGGCCAGTCATTTCGATCTGATCATATAAGCATTTTGTATAATCCTCGAAGGAGATCGTTCACTCCCCGATGTACTTTTAACCCGCGTTACTTTCTTCGTAACGTCTTTTCTACTGGCTCGCACTGCATACATTTTTGCTCTAAGCCCTACGAATTCCGTCATTGCCCGACTATTATTTTCGCCTTTCAAATGTCCGAGAACTTTTTCGTTGACAAGTGGCATATCATACCCATTGCTCCACGGATACCCCCTCGTAACGAAACGATGGATATTACGCTTCATGTCATACAGCTGCACCATGTACTCATCATGAAAGGCATATAAGCATGTCTTATATATGTCGAGTATGCACATACCCACATACATTGGTTTATTGAATTTCACCTCGAGTTTGCGTAATTAAACAGCAATAAGGTTTTCTGAAAGAAACGCTCCGGCTAAGAAAAATTGGTTTAGAAATCATGTCCTGTGCACCGTACCTGCCCTCCCTCCGTGTTAAAAGCTTAACGTCTACATGATTTTGTACATTTTCCATGGTTTTCCCAAACGACGCATCATCATTTTATAGAGATTTCTTCAAGGTTATTCTTTGCTTCGGTCCGGAACTGCGTATTGAGCTCGATATATGTTCGTAGCAAGACTGATTGCGAGAATTTTAGTAGTATTCCATAATTTTTAATAATTATGTGACTATGGCATACACACTGCTATAAATTGCGATAATGAATAACATACCGTTCCTTGTTGCGCACGGTTGCGAGCAGTTGTTTGTATTACGCTCCAGGTAGTTTACCCTGTGTTGAACAAAACGGCAAGTCCGTGTGTGCATCGCGTAGACATTCCTGATACTTTAACTCAACCTCAAGAATGTAACCAGTCGGTAAATCTAGCGCGATCCATGATAAATCGAATGTCGACAAGTCATTGACTCAATGAAAATCAGCATAGGGCAATGGTTGACACAATGCCCATCCATACGAATTAATTACATCGAAATACATCAAGTACGAGGAGGATCTTGATGTATCGAGCGCTGTCATGTATTTGTTATTGGCGCACATATACCTATCTGAGCATTGACTCAGACCACCGCGCGTACCCCGTTCAGCAAATAATACCATGTCAACGTCTGTGAACAATTCGAAGTTAACGCATGTATGTTTCAACATTGCATCCCTTGTGTATGCGGGGAGAGTCCAGTAATGAGCGGGGTCGAGCCTGTAACTCTCCATACGGCTATGGCGAAAGTTCTCAAAAACGTCGACCAGTAACAAAACATCAGTCTTCAAGTACAAGTCACGATACTCACCTAACGTTTGAATCGAAAACCGGTCCCATACATTCTCAGCGTGAGCGTATTCGTTATCGCTTACAATGTCACGAGTCAAAGTATTGTAAAATGCGTCTCGTGACGGTAGGTGATATTCAGCCAGTCTAGTTAAACTATCGATATACTCAATGAGGAAGACGCCTTTTCGAGTTATTAGGATGAAATTGTCGGAAGGTATGTCATGAAATGGTCAGCGTATAATTTTCAACTTTTCCATTGTCAAGAATGAGGCCTGGTTGTCCCGACTTGCATTGAGAAATTCGTATGAATCGATGAAGCGTAATTGAATCTAATGTGAATTGTCTGCCGTTCGAACTGTTTTTGTGAAAGAAATGCATTCCTTCTTGGTTATGGGCACCACGGTGCTTTCACCTTCGAATGCTGTGGCTAGTTCCTTGATGACGAACTGTGCACTATAGCGGGACAAATTATGAAAAACTACGGGCATGAAAAAACTCTAGCTCTATAACGTCCGGCCAGACGTCCGGCCAGATGGCAATGATCACGTACACCTATGTCGACTTCGGCAAATGGTGTCTCACATCTATAGCACTGAGCAGCGCTTCGAAATTTTGCACACTCATGCGAAGTTAGAAGTACCATGGGAACATTATCCGATAAAAAATCGTTGACACGCAAAGCTAAATGCTTAAGGTTCTCAACATATAATGGGATGCAATCAGCATCAAGAAGCGAGTAGTATCCCGATAGAGGAGGTTAGTCGGACAGTGTACATAGTACGCGATGTCAAACACTTCATGCTGTTGCTGTATACTTTGTGACGTGACGTCACAAAAGTGAAATCGCGAAAAAGCCCGCGTGACTACGCTAGGGCTCAATCGCCGCCGCGCCCTTCACGACTTTATAACAATGTTAATTTTAAGACTAGTTTTAAGTATTTTATTGTATAGAATCCGCGACAT
Source organism: Ophion costatus (assembly GCA_951751655.1). Lineage (NCBI taxonomy): Eukaryota > Metazoa > Arthropoda > Insecta > Hymenoptera > Ichneumonidae > Ophion > Ophion costatus. Next base: position 32,038,058 of record OX632360.1, read on the forward strand.
CCCCCCCCCGCCGCCCCGCGTTCCCAGCCCGTACCCCCTTTTCTCGACGTCCACCCCGAGAATCGGGCACGGACTGGCGTAAGGCCACGCCGGTGCGGGCACCGAACATCCTGGCCAACGCCATCCCTCGGCCGCGCGGGACATCGGGCTCGCCACCGACAGCCTACTACCGCCATCTTCCGAGTCGTCGGAGCACGACGCCCCGGAGGAAACCGTCTCGCGCTCGGCCGGGCCGGCCGAGCCTAATTATCGATCGGGAGCTCGACGACTCGGGCATCGATCATCGGCGATGGTCGGAAGGGCGAGCCACGGATCGATGCAATAATCGATGGGAGGTCGCCCATCTGTCGCCCGCGTGGATCTAGGCGAAAGAGCCGGCCGGTGTGGCCCGCCATTGAGTCCTGGAGCGTGGTCAGCGACAGACGAAAAATAGAAATCGGAAAAATCGATAGAGAAGGAGAGAGAGAAAGATCGAGCTCGAGACAGAGAGAGAGAGAGCGCGACGTACGCACTTTACCTCTTCTATCAAGTAAGTCTCTTCTCCTTTGTTTTCTTTGCGAGAGCGGCTACGAGCCGAATAGAGTCCGTGTAAAGTATTTTATCGCTCGGGCGATTTTGACGTGTCCCTTCCCCCCTCCCGTGATATTTCCCCTCGCCATCCCTTTCCGTGCGCGTCGCCGAATAAAAATGTTGTGAAGTAGAAATAGACAATCGAGCCGAAAAGTATTGTGTGATAGCGAGTTCTTAGTGAAAATCGTGTAAGAAGGTGCGTGGCGGATCCCCCACCGTCCCCCGTGAAAAGCCCCCTCGCGTGCGCGTAGCCGCGGTCGCGCCTCGACCGACGGCCGAGCCGATCGAAATGATCGCGGATTGATTTGTTTTGTCGCGAGTTATTTGTAAAAATCGAGTTGTAAAATATTGCGAGATATTATTGAAGAATATAAAATAGTCGTGGTCCGATAAGAGGCCATCGATTCGGAGAACCCAGTCAGCACCCAGATACCCGTGAGACGTCCCCGCCCCGCGCAGTTGTAACGAGTCTCTCGCCCGCCGGGCAACCGAGCGTAGTTTGTTTTGATTTTTTCTTTCGTTGTCGTGTGAAACGCGACTGCCCGAGCAAGGCTGGCGCCCAACAAAATTCAGAAATAATACATACGAAAATGAAAGATTTGGAACGGGTCGAGAAATTAGGTCGGGACTTCTCGTGTCCAGTAACCCGTAATATTCGCGTCAATTAGTATCATCATTATTATTATTATTTTCTTTATATCGAGTCTTTTTATATTTTCTTGTAATCCATCAATTTAAATTCCTTTTCTTTATATCGAGTCGTATTTTCCTTTTCTTGTTAATTAAATAATATTTGAAATTTTAGCATTGAATGAACCTTTATTTATTTCCCCTTCCCCCTTCCTCCGCCTACGGTAACACGCGATACCCATCTTAAAATTGGTGCCCAACGTGGGGCCCGAAAAACTTTCGTTTTTTTTAAACAAGAGCCCACCACGACTATTGTTATTGTGATTATTATTATTAATTTTTTTTCTCGTTTATTGGTTTTAATTTTCGGGATTAGTAGGATTATTCGAAATTGTGATTTATTTTCGTGTTTTTCTGGTATTACGTTAAAAATTATATTTTTTCTGGATTGGTGAAATTGAATTTTCTTAGAACTCCGAAATTCCCCCACCCTTGATGGGTATAGCCTGCCCCGCCACAGCACCGGTGGTCAGAATAATTTTGAAAAATATAGAAAAATCATTTAACAAAATAATAAACTAAAATGAAAATTTTATAAAATAACTTTGTTCTCGCACACGAATAATGTTATTTTTTTGACAATTGAATAAATAAATAAGATTTTTTTTTGTGTTTAGGATTTGAATTTTTTTTGCGTATTTTCGGCGACCGCATTTTCCCATTACCCAATAAAACCCATTTTGGTGCTTGGCGATTTATTTGTGTTTTGCGATTTTTGCGAATTCGCAAATATTGAGAGATTAGCATTGGTGTTATATTGCTTTGGCAATTCGGTGCAATGTAATATTGCTTTTGGGACAATGCTTTTCTGTGCAACGAATAATTGAATTATTTTGAAAAACATTATTTTTACTACCGTTATTTTTGAATTGATTATTCATCTCGCATTATTTTTGAGCCTTGGTACCTGTTTTTTTTTTTGAGGTTTCGCATACTTGTTTTGTTTGCTATTGAGATTTTGTGCATGTGTTTTTTTTTGAGCTTGCGCCGTATGTTTGCGATGACATGACGCCACAGTGACGTTAGGTTTACCCCGTTGCTTTTGTTTGCTTTCCCCGCTTTTTCGCTGACCACGAATACCCCCCCCCCATTTTTTGTGTTTCGCTGATTTGATGACCCTTACGTAATTTGTTTTTTTTTTGTTACGAAGCCCCAATAAAGACCGTGACGCGGAGCCCCTCGCGAGCGGTCAGCCCCTTTTTCACCCCTTTCCCCCTTGCGTTAATTTTTGTTGTTGTTTCTGATTGGGTCCTTCTGAGTAATTTAAGAGACACTTCGTGTCTTGGGCTGGCAAACCAAAATCCCTTTAGGAATAATTACTCCACTGGACGGTAAAAATGAGGAAACGAAAAATTCCCATTTTTATTGAAATTTGATACATTTGGGAAATTTGAGAAAAATTGAAATTTTGAAACAATTGTTTTTGTTTGTGATTTCGGATGGAAGTAATTACTTCCTTAAGAGTAATGATTTAGTCATTGACCAAAATTATAAGGTCGCATTAAGCCAATCCAACAAACGTTACTTGTTGTTCAAGATTTGCTACTTTGTTGGTATAATAGAGCATCGAAACGAAATAGTTTCATTTAAGCCGGTGGGGACTAATCATTTTATTTTTTTATTGTTGTCCGAGACTCAATACTCTCCCTTAAAACCGTGACGCTGAGCCCTTCGCGAACGGTTTCCTCCTCCCCTAGCCACCCGATTTTCTCGGTTATTAGGTCGTTTTGTTTGGATGACCCGATCAATAAATTTACGAAACATTCCCCTAGCGACGCCTGGAAGAGAGTACCGATTATTAAATATTTTCTTTTTGTATCTGAACGTACGGCAAAGACCGTCGTGGATAATTACTTGGAAAAAGAACATTAATTGAGATTAAATTGGAGATTATTAATGTTCTACAGAGTAATTCGTTATTGAAGTTCATTTTATTTTTTCTTTTCGTTTATTTAATCAATTTATTTTAGTTTGTTGTTTTCTTTTCCTTTAAAACGTCGAGGAAATCCCCTTACCTCTTCCAGGGTATATTTAGTTTTGGAAAAAAGTGTTTTTGTTATAATTGCCGGCCAAAATGGCAGACGCCCCGGTAACCACGTACACGGTCACGACCACCACATGCTCGTCCCCCATTATGACAACCTCGCCCCTACAAGACCCTCGACGAGCAAGATCGCCCCTCTCCGTGGAAGTCGCCGATCTTTCTTTAATGGCCACGGAAGAGAGGACGGCAGGACAGAAGGTGGCCCGCCTGACCACCCTCAGAGAATTGATGGGAGCCTGCGACAGGACAGCGCTCAGTATTGACGGGACGGAGAGCGAGGTGAGGGATCGCCTCGTCCGCTACGAGTTAAGGATACGGGTTCCAGGAGCCCTGATCAGGTGGGACACAGCGTAGGACGAACGGGGGGATTCCCCCCCATTCACACTCTCAGCTGCCTTGGTGGATCCCTTAACGGAAATGCTGCTCCGTCCGCTGACGTACGACAGCCATAGGCAACAGCCAGCCGACAACCGCGACCAAACCCGAAGGAGGTCACTTATGTCGCCAATGATGAAGTTCGCAGGAGAGACGCCGGGCAATGAAGAAGATAATCAGACGCCGACGCCATCTCCACGAACTATTGCAGGCCAGCGGGATACGAGGTCGGAGAGTGGACGACTCAGTCCGACACCCGCGCCTCGAAGACCAGGAACAGGCCACCCAGACTGTACGGTGGTTACCTTTGCCCTTCCCACCCCCCATTCACCCCAAAGACCTTTCCCCGCCCTCCCCACACCCAGCCCCGCACCGACAGGACTGTTAAGGGTTAGCAGTAGCCAGAGCTGGCCACCGCAGGATACCTACACCCTGGCAGCCCCGAGCCGCCGCAATAGCACTCGGATAGGACCTCTACCCTTGGCAAGACCAAGCCATTCCGTCCCTCCCCCTCCCAGAGGTCGCCCACTATCCGATGCCCCTCCACTCTCGGATACCCATTGGTCACGGGATAACCGAGGAATCGATCATTGGAGAAAATTCGGACCCCGATTCGCAGGGAAGAAGGATGAGGACTCCGAAGAATTTCTACGCCGGATGCACGAATATTGCACCTTACGGAATCTCTCCGAGGAGGACTTGTTGAGGGCGCTTCCCGAGGCTTTTGACGGGGAAGCGATCTTATGGCTCCGGGTAGAAAGAGATGGCTGGACGACGTATGAAGAATTCGTCTTCTATTTTCGGGAAAGATTCGGCCATGGCGATTGGCAGGAGCGACTCCGTCGCGAAGTGGAGCTTCGCACTCAGGGTCCAGGAGAACCCATCGCCGAATACATCGTCAAGATGCGGACGCTCTTCAGCCATCTGAGTCCGCCATTGACCATCGAGACCCAGCTGGATATTTGCTGTGCGAACTTGCATCCGGACTTCGCTGAGCACATTCAGCGAAAGGACATCACCAACGTTCTCGAGCTGCAGCGGATGGGACGCCACCGCGAAATGCTGAAGGAAAAGGCGAGAACCTACCGACCACCACCGACGCAAGCACAGTCGATATTACTTTCGGCAGCTTACAAGAAGCTGGAGCGGGAGAAACGCGCGGAGGTAGCCGCCATGGAAGCTCCAGCGGCAACCGAACCTCCCGGGTTCAAGCAATCCTTCCCAACCCCTCCGCCGCATTTCCCTGCGGCAAGCCAAACCCTTCACTCCAATGCCCCCGACCCCGCCGCCTGGACTAAAGGTCCCGGCAGATTCCCTCTGAAGGCGATCCAGCCTCAGAGACCCAGTCCCCAGCCACAGCCCCAATCCTTCCCCCGCCCCCCTCCGCCCTGGAAAAACCCTCCAACGAGACCTCCCCTGAATACCCCGCGAATTCCCACCAGCCCGTCCCCGAATCAGCCTCGGACCAGCACTCCTACGGGACCTGGCCCGAGGTGTTACAACTGTCGACAGCCGGGACAACGGTTCCGAGAATGTACGCAGCAAATGGGTCGATTTTGCAGGATTTGCAGATGGCCCGGATGCGACGTGAATTCGTGTCGCAATTGCGAACGAATTCACGTCGCAATTGCGACCGTTCGGGAAACGCCCAGGCGGGAGGGCAGTAAGCCCCTGTGCCTCCCGCAGGTTGTTAAGGAAGGAAGAATTCCTTCAGATCCACTGTTCGCAGCCGCGGCACGGATGCGCCCTGTCGAGCGTATGGCCTGAGCGGCAGGAACAGCCAGCCCGACCCTCTCCCGGCAATGACAGTTTAGACTTGTTCCCTTGTGGACATATGGCTCCCCATACGGAGGAATGCATGACTGGAAAAGAAGAGATGTTTATCGGAGCCTTGAGTACGGACGCTCGCCATCACTTATGGCTTAACGTGGGGGGCGAGCTCCTATTGGCGTTGGTAGACCCTGGGTCTAGTAAGACGTACCTCGGACTGGAGGTGGCAAGGAGGAGAGGACTCCACTTGCAGCCGATAGTGGAGGGCGTTCGGGTCGCCAATGGGGCAGTGCTTCCGGTGAATGGAGCAGTTACGCTGACCTTCGATTTGGCGGAAAAGTAGAATCCCTTCCGGTACGCGTAGCCGCGTTAGGCTACGAATTTGTCATGGGGGTTGACTTTTTGAGACTGTCCCTACACGGTGGTCCGGAGCGGAGCTTCGCGACACCGGATGGGCCACGTTGGAGCATCCCCGTATTCCTCGAGACTGCAGGCTTGGAACCTGCCTTGGTCTCGGCAAACAGACGTTTAGAGGCCCTTTTGGACGAATTAGTATCTCCCTGACAGGTCGGATAGTTAGGACGAACTAACTTGACGCAACATAACATCGACGTGCAAGGACATCCCCCGATCAGACAGAAGCCCCGAACGATTTCCCCCTACCTCCTTCACATTGCCCAGGCCGAAGTCGATAAGATGGTCCAAGAGGGAGTTATAGAAAGGACGAAGAGCTCTTGGCTGAGTAGCTCGGTGATCGTCCCGAAGCCAGGCGGAAAATATCGTTTCTGCATTGACTATCGCGATGTGAACCTGGTAACGTTGAAGGATGCCTATCCTTTTCCAAATATGGATCGGATCTTGGACGGCCTTCGGCTAGCCCGGTTTATCTCGAAGTTGGACTTGAGCCAGGCTTATTTCCAGATCCCTGTAGACCCTCAGAGTCGTCCTATTACGGCCTTCGCCGTCCCCGGCCGAGGGCTCTTCCAGTTTCGGCGAATGCCGTTCGGTTTGACGAATGCACCAGCGACATTCCAGCAGCTGGTGGATCAGCTCATCGATCCAGCATGGGAGCCCCATGTTTCTGCGTATCTCGATGACGTGATCATTGCCACCGACACCGAAGCCGAGCACTTCGCGTATTTGAGGATCGTCCTGGAAGTCTTTAGAGCCGCAGGGCTCAGGATCAACCGAGAAAAAAGCGAATTTTTCTGCCGGGAAGTCGCGTATCTTGGATACGCCATCGGCCGGGACGGATTGCAGGCAGACCCGGAAAAAGTAGCCCCCATCCTAAACTACCCTCCGCCCAGGACCCTTCGGCAGTTACTCCGTTTCCTGGGAATGGTAGGGTGGTATGCCTGTTTCCTACCAAACCTCTCGCGGGATAAGATCCCCATGACCGAGCTCTTGAAAAAAGATGTTCCCTGGAACTGGGGGACCGAACAGCAGGAAGCATTCGAGTCACTCCGAGAGGCCCTGACCCAAACCCCTATCCTAGCCCGCCACGATTTCAACCTCCCCTTCGTCCTCCAAACCGACGCCAGTGACGCGGCCGTGGGAGCCGTACTGACGCAGGAATTCGACGGTGAAGAGCATCCGATAGTATTTGCCAGGAAGGTGCTGAGCAACGCCGAGCGGAAATACACAGTCACCGAGAAGGAGTGCCTGGCGGTAATTTGGGCAGTGCGGAAATTTCGACCGTACATCGAAGGTACCCACTTTACGGTCTTTACCGACCATAGCAGTGTCCAGTGGATACGGAACCTCAAGGACCCTTCGGGACGATTAGCCGGATGGGCCCTGTCGATGCAGGTGTTGGACATGTCGATCGTCCATCGCAAAGGAACTCTTCATGTCATCCCTAATGCCCTATCCCGCATGTACGAGGACACTGACGCGGCCCTGGCCGCGCTCGGAGAAAGTACTGACCCCTGGTGCCTGGACAAGGTACAAAACGTACGCGAATTCCCCTGGAAGTATCCGAGCTGGAAGATAGAGGACAACAAGCTGCACTACCATCGGCCGCATTCGATCATCGACCCGACGATTGTGGATTTGGACGCTTGGAAGCTCGTCCTGCCGTCCGAGGCTAGGCCGCGAGCAATGGAGGATGTCCATCAAGGACCCCAGGCTGGTCACCTGGGCACGGATAAAACTTACTAACGGGTCATCCAGGATTTCTTCTGGCCAGGTATATTCCAAGACGTAGCACGGTACGTGGCGCGTTGCCCCGTATGCCAGCTTCATAAGGTTTCGCAGTTACCCCCGTCCCGCCTGATGGGAGAACGCACCACGGAAAGTCCATGGTGTGTGGTCGCTGCCGACGTAATGGGTCCGTTCCCGCCCAGCAAGACCAAGAATCGATACGTCGTCGTCTTCCAGGATGTCTTCACGAAGTTCGTGGAGGCTAAGGCCCTCGGTAGTGCTACCGGCGCCACCATAATGAAGGCATTCGAGACCCTGGTATTCAACCGGAACGGCTGCCCACAGTACTTCCTGACCGACAACGGGACGGAGTTTGTGAACACGCACGTGACCCGGTATTTGGACGAACTTGGAATTCACCAGACGACGGTGCCCCCCTACCATGCACAGGCGAATCCGGTCGAGCGGGTCAACCGGACTCTAAAGACGATGATAACATCGTACCTTGGACTGGATCATCGAGACTGGGACGTCCATCTGCCGGAATTATGCTTCACGATGAACACCGCCGTGCAGTCCTCCACCCAGATGAACCCAGCTTTTTTTAATTTCGGTCGTAATCCCCGCCCCGCCAAATGCCTACAAGACGAAGTCCCTGAACCCCCCAAATTGACCCCAGGAGACCCGGAAGTTTGGTCCAACCGAATGCAGCGGTTACCTCTGCTGCACGATTGGGTTCGTAAGAACTTGGAGGCCGCCGCGAAGCGGCAGGCCACGTATTACAATAAGAATCGGAGGGATACGAGGTATCATGTGGGAGATGTAGTTCTGCGAAAGAACCGAGTTCTGTCGTCAGAAGCGCAGAACTTTGCCGCCAAATTGGCGCCGCGGTAAAGCGGCCCCTTCCGTATACTGGCGGTGCACTCTCCCGTGGTGTATGAACTCGAGGACCCGACGAGTCGTCGCAACCCGAGAGTTTATATAAAGGACCTGAAACCCTTCCGGGAACCCCAAGGTGCCCCAACCCCCGAAGAAATGGCTGCCGCAGACCCAGCAATCGCCGGCCCGAGCAGGCCGCGATCTCCCGTAACCCAGACCCCCAGCCCAACGCGGCGTCGCCGTAGCGGGCTACGTTCCCTACGCTCCAAGCCAGTAGAGCTTAGCGACGCCCACCTCTTTGACCTGATTTCGCGTTTAGAACGACAAGGACGGTACGATCAGGGGCAGACTCGCGCTTATTAATGCTTGCTATGCTTTGCGTGCTAACTTGGGTTTTGCTAGAAGCGTGCCCCGAACCACGATGCCCCAAAACCCCCTCCAAGCCTGATGCCCCAATCCAGATGCCCCAAAACCCCCTCCAACCCCGATGTCCCAACCCAGATGCCACAAAACCCCCTTAATCTTGATGCCCCAAACCAAACCCCCACCTACTGCTGTCCCAATGCCGAAATACCCCATTCCAATGGCCCCAGCCATGGAATAGTTTCGCTGAACGGCCGAAGAAGACGCCGCGATAGAAAAGCAGTCAATCCAGTAACCAGCTAGTCGACTAGGAATAACGACGGTGAACGGCCAAGGAAGCCACTCCGTGACTCCCCGCCAACATCGAGTCACGAACCCGATGGAGAGGCAACATAAGACTGAGTACGCGACGGACTACAGCCCATAGGGCAAAACCATCGCAAAAATAAGGCGGGCAGTAAGGTAACAAGTTTGTGATAAATTTAAGAATTACCGCGCAGGTATTACAGAAAACATTTGAGCCATAGGGCACTACTGCCAACCTTTCCCCCCACTACCCATCACGCTCTCCTCCCCTGAACGTAAACAAATAACAGAAAGACCGCTCTTGCCAATCAAAAGAGGGGAGTACTTCAGTTTTAGCAGGGGGGAGTTGTGACGTGACGTCACAAAAGTGAAATCGCGAAAGAGCCCGCGTGACCACGCTAGGGCTCAATCGCCGCCGCGCCCTTCACGACTTTATAACATTGTTCATTTTAAGTCTAGTTTTAAGTATTTTATTGTATAGAATCCGCGACATCCCCCCCCCCTGTTCGCACCCCGTACCACCTTTTCTCGACGTCCACCCCGAGAATCGACTACGGACTGGCGTAAGGCCACGCCGGTGCGGGCACCGAACATCCTGGCCAACGCCATCCCTGGGCCGCGCGGGACATCGGGCTCGCCACCGACAGCCTACTACCGCCATCTCCCGAGTCGTCGGAGCACGACGCCCCGGAGGAAACCGTCCCGCGCTCGGCCGGGCAGGCCGAGCCTAGTTATCGATCGGGAGCTCGACGACTCGGGCATCGATCATCGGCGATGGTCGGAAGGGCGAGCCACGGATCGATGCAATAATCGATGGGAGGTCGCCCATCTGTCGCCCGCGTGGATCGAGGCGAAGGAGCCGGCTGGCGTGGCCCGCCATTGAGTCCTTGAGCGTGGTCAGCGACAGACGAAAAATAGAAATCGGAAAAATCGATAGAGAAGGGGAGAGAGAGAAAAATCGAGCTCGAGACAGAGAGAGAGAGAGAGAGCGCGACGTACGCACTTTACCTCTTCTATCAAGTAAGTCTCGTCTCCTTTGTTTTTTTGCGAGAGCGGCTACGAGCCGAATAGAGTCCGTGTAAAGTATTTTAGCGCTCGGGCGATTTTGACATGTCCCTTCCCCCCTCCCGTGATATTTCCCCTCGCCGTCCCTTTCCGTGCGCGTCGCCGAATAAAAATTTTGTGAAGTAGAAATAGACAATCGAGCCGAAAAGTATTGTGTGATAGCGAGTTCTTAGTGAAAATCGTGTAAGCAGGTGCGTGGCGGATCCCCCGCCGTCCCCCGTGAAAATCCCCCTAGCGTGCGCGTAGCCGCGGTCGCGCCTCGACCGACGGCCGAGCCGATCGAAATGATCGCGGATTGATTTGTTTTGTCGCAAGTTATTTGTAAAAATCAAGTTGTAAAATATTGCGAGATATTATTGAAGAATATAAAATAGTCGTGGTCCGATAAGAGGCCATCGAGTCGGAGAACCCGGTCAGCACCCACATACCCGTGAGACGTCCCCCCCCGTGCAGTGGTACCGAGTCACTCGCTCGCCAGGCAACCGAGCGTAGTTTGTTTTGATTTTTTCTTTCGTTGTCGCCCGAGCAAGGCTGGCGCCCAACAAAATTCAGAAATAATGCATACGGAATAAAATAAAATATTGGGAACGGGTCGAGAAATTAGGTCGGGATTTCTCGTGTCCAGTAACCCGTAATATGCGCGTCAATTAGTATCATTATTATTATTATTATTTTCTTTATATCGAGTCTTTTTATATTTTCATGTAATCCATCAATTTAAATTCCTTTTCTTTATATCGAGTCATATTTTCCTTTTCTTGTTAATTAAATAATATTTGAAATTTTAGCATCGAATGAACCTTTATTTATTTCCCCTTCCCCCTTCCTCCGCCTACAGTAACACGCGATACCCATCATAACTTATGTTGACAACCTTTGCCAAAACGCACTTGCGATCAGCGTAAAGTACCAATCGATGTTGCTCTTTTCGTTGAAAGATTTCAAATGTTAGATTGCGCGCGGCTTCATCTACACAATACACTGGCAAACCGCTTGCCTCCGGCTTAATTTTCAAAAATCTGTCCACATAACCTGTAAGGAGACCCCGCCCCTCCCTAGTAGCGTCGTCGTATTTGGTTATTCTGTACGACCAAATTACATGGATTTTCATCACAATATACCCCATATCCAGGAACTTTCTACCCTCCTCAATCACCCAGGTACCCGTGAACGCTTGAGCCTCGACCTCTTCGTGGTCACATCGTTGTTGGGCAATTTCTTCTGCGCACCTTCGACAGAGTGCGAAAAAAAGTTTTCCACGCAAGCGAACCGGCAAAACTGGGCGGAAAAGACTTTGCGCGGGGCAGGGTGGTGCATTTTATCATGCCGTGGATATCTGCTCCGAGTAGCTCACCGGGCGTCGAATTTTGGAGCAACCCGTCACACTCGCTGCCAGTATATATCTCGAGGTGTCCTACGGCAAAGCATCCTGTTTTACATATATACGGGAACAACGAGCAGATGTCTATGTATGAGATCTTCTCGTTCGGGGCAGCGTCATCTGCAGTGACAGTGTTTCCCGTACGTCCACAGTAAAAACCATCGCGGGGGTTTAAAGCCTGGAGCGAGAGTCGTGCATGCGTCTTTACAAATTCACGCAAAGCGCGAATATTTTGTTTCATCATCGTGAAATCATATAAAGCGAATCGCTCGAAAATATACATATACCCGCAGTGACTCAGTTCCCGATCTTACTTTGTTCTTTATACAATACACCAGTTTTAAAGCCATCGTAGAAAGTGGGAACCGGAGATACACGTATTTTCGAGTTATATTGACAACAAACCTTCGCGCATCGTTTTTTTCGACACGTCCCGACTGATAATGAAAAACTCGTTTTCTCTTTCTACCGATCAGCCCCCACTATACTGCAATCCAATAGAAACATTAAAAAGTGCTTCGGATGACAGCTGTCACCATTCCAGTTGTTCATCCACCGCTGTGCGCTTTCGAACGCAGGAAAATGTGTTAAAAGTGTGAAATAATGGCTGACCAAATCCGTGAAGTGATTGGAATAATCAACGACGAAGCGATTGAAATAAGCAACGATGGCGAAGCGCTTGAAATCATCGTCGGTAAAGTGGGTATTGAAATCGTCAACGATAATAAAATCGAGGTCATTGACATCGCCAGCGATGGTAGCGATGACGACAACAACGGCAACGACGATGATGATAACGAGGAAATGGATTTAGATTAATTGGACCGTGATAGTAATGAATGCGGTTATCATAGCGACTCAGATGACGCAAACCACGATCAGCGAAGATTTGGATTGGATGTGCAAATTCTTTACAACTTAAACTGTGGAACTGTGCTGTGCATCACGGTTTTATACTATAGTCCATATGCTGGGATGATTTATTGCGTTTCATGCATGCTCGAAATGGATGGCATGTTCGGAGCCGTGACCCGAGTGTATAAACACTACCGAGATCGTTATGGTGAAATGAGAAGGCAGTTCTGCAGCAACTGTCAACATTCGCTACATCATGTCGTTTTAAGTAGCGCCTGTTCAGCCTGCTTAAACGTGTTGCCGGCTATACCTCATCAAGCCCGTAACGTGCAACAAGATAATATCGTTGACGGCTTCAACGAGCCAATAGAAATCGACGACGACGACGACGACAATGGCATAATCCGCCGTTGACGATGACGAAGAGGAAATTATGGACATCGATATTCTGAACGATGATCTCGAGTTCGTGGATTCGGGATACGAAAGTGGTGAAAATCGTGACGTGCAAAAAGACTTATCTGGTGTGCGACATCGTCATCGTGTGCTCAATTGTCTAAATATATTCTGCGTTAACTATTTCTACATTACTGCAAATGACCGAACGAAATTTTGCACAACATGTTTTCTGGAAGATAGGCACAGTTTTGTGGTAGCAATGGCAATCGTCGGGCATTATCGAGAACGGTACGCTGCGATGAGAGGGATATTCTGCAGCCACTGTCGCGATCCTCTGTACCAAGTCGTTGAACGCAGCATACGTTTGACCTGTCGGATACTCAGCTAATGGCAAGTATTAATAATGAATTTTAGAATCACTCTAAAAAGAATATTCCCTCATATAGATTGATGCAACAACCGTGTATATTGTTTTGTTTCAGAATGACTCCCTCGGCGTCAACATTTTCAAAAACCTACGTGCGAGCACACACACACACACACACACACACTCACACACACACACACACACACACACACACACACACACACGCACACACGCACGCACGCGCACTCACCCGCCGCTACACCCCACCGCCGGTTCCCCACGGCGGGACCCCACCACCAATTCCCTATACAGGCCCACCGAGACGATCTGGCTCGCGAGACAGCACGTATGCACCACGCCACCGATGACGTCAGCGACGTCTCCCCATACACTTCTTTGTCCACTAATGAAACTAAGGTATTTACGCGATAATTCTACATTATGGAATGATCCGTTAGATTTGTGTTCGAATGACTCGAGTTTTATTGGAGTTAACTAAGATGGTTCATCCCATTAGTTTGTGAACATATAGAAACCGAAGAAATATATATATATATATATATATATATATATATTGTGACCGCACAATCGAGGGAGCTGGGGAAAAAAAGGACGGACTGAGTCACAAAACTCCCCTCCTCCCGTCCCGACAATTTATATAGGGCGCCAGCCGAAAATCGGCTTGTCGGGACAAGAAAAGGGAACGCAGTGTCCGGCCAAACTGCAGCCTCGTGGATAAGGTAGAGGGGATGGGTCAGGTGTCAATCCAGCGCGGCAATAAATATTAATCGTCAGTGAATTTATTCCATCGTTTGTTACCAATTTCCCCTCCTTCGCAAGGAACACGGGACAAAAATCAGGAAACAGAAATAAATACAATATGCGCGAAATCTCACGAGACAATTGCTCTCGCGCGCACCCACACACCAATTGCGACCGGGGCCTACACACACATGCAATATACGTCGAGCTCGTTTTGGCCTCTCCTCTCTCACCCCTGCCGGCCACACTAATATTACAAAACCGGGCCCCCGCTAATCGGTTACTCGGCCGAGCGTTAATTAAAGAAAGAAATTTCCCGGGAAAAATACCCCGGTCGTTACTTACGCGGACGCCGACGCTCAGCAATCTCTCCCCCGCGACGAAGCCGGGAAAATCCTTACACCGGGGAAAGGGGCACCCGGTAGATGCTGCTAATATGGACGGGAGCCCGCACGGGTTCGACCCCGCACCCCGATTATAAACGGAAGGCTAGTTCTCCGTGAAGACGTCCTGACTTGAGGGCAATCCTCCCCCTTTCCCCTTGTTCGAGCCTCGCCGCAGGCCGAGGGATCACCAAGGACTACACGTCCCAAATTTCCAGGCACACGTTCACTCACACTTTCTACAAACTAACGAAAAATTCGAGCCGAAGATCGTCGCGATACGAGATTGAGGTTCCCGCGCGCAACCACGACACGACTTCCCGACCATACGCGCTAGCTACGTGAGACGGGGTTTCAGGATTACGGAAACGCGATAAAGGCCGTGGCCACGAGAAACGTACCCGAGATCGAGGATCGACCACGCGGACAGAGATCTACGCGAATCATTGCAACGGGCAACGCTGAGCTCACCGAGAGAAAACAACTGGCCACTTTAGGCTGGTCGTCCCACGTCCCTCCGGCTCGGTACCCTGCGAGAAGCTGCCCGGGACGCCGGCCGGCGTGCGAGACGCGTACACATGGCCCTCTCCGCTCCTCTCCTTTATCGCTAGCTTCGCGCGAGAGGGCAGTGTCGTGCCGACTGTTTCGGGAGTTCGCCTACGATTCTAGCGCGAATTTCGAATTTCGTAACTCCCGGAACGAAAGAATAAGATCAGCGCGCTAGCTCTCACGAAACTCGGGTCTTGGCAGGAACAATAACCGCAACCCTTTTGATCCTCCGTGTTACACGGGCGAAGAGAAACCTCGCAGGGGGGAGAGGACGAAAAGTCTGCGCGTGGATCCGGCCCCGACAAATTATTCTCTCCGGATAATGTGGGAGTCGCGAACGTTGGAATTTTCGCATGAACCTTGACCTCTTCGATCGTCGAGCCGCTTAAGGGCCTTCTGCGTTTTCCCGATCTTCAGCCCAGGGCGAACGGTCTACTTCGCCGTCCCTGCTGCCTCGGGTATTTCCTTTCTTGACGGCGCGTACTTCCTCCCGCGGGAGAAACCTCGACATCGGGTTTACATTACATAATAAAAATAAAGAGTAATACATACGGCATTAGTAAATAATATTCAGCTACTCGGGACCCTACGGAATCGTGTCGTGGCGGCAATGGTGGCCCCGAGCCGGAGGATGCCCTCGCCGGGCATACCAAAGGGCCCGGCGGGCCAGCGGAGTGTTACCCAAAAAAAAACACGCTACAATATATATATATATATATATATATATATATATATATATATATATATATATATATATATATATACAGGGTGAGGCACTAACTGTTGTCACCTTGAAGATCTCTGTAATTACCGACGTCACAAAAAAATGTTTGAAACAAAAGTTGTACCGTACGAAAGAGGTCATCAAATGCGACCATTTTTTTTATCTCAGTGGAGGCGCTGTTGCACAGTAAAGGTCACGTCGACTTTTTTTAATGGGACGGTACATTTTTTTTAACTACCTTGTAGAGCGTCGAAAACTGTATCAAAAACATTTCGGGGTCAAACACGTTCAAGGTCATTTAAGATCAAAAAATGACATGAACTTTATTTTTATGTGAAATTACCTTTATTCACAGTAGATGTTCAAACTAATTGCTATTGGAATCAATGCAGTATTGCAATTTCTTCATCACGAATTTCTTATCACTTCGGCATTATCGCCGAAGTGTTACCATTGTCTTGTATGTAAACAGCGGCAACAAGCCTACAATGTACACGAAACATTGTACAACACGGAACATTGTACATTGTTTCGTCCAAGCAAGCCCAAGATAACAATAGTAAGAATGGTGAGACTAGAATTAATGAATCAAGCGAATGTAAATGATGTATTCTTTTGAAGAGCAAACTGATACGCTTCGAATTTACGGAGAATGTGAGAAAAATGCAGTGAGAGCTAGAGACTTATACGCTGAAAGATTTCCTGCACATTCTCATCCTACACGCCGTACATTTCAAATTTTGTACACTAAACTGAGGACAACTGGATCCTTAAGGAGTAAGGCCACTGTAACGGCCCAAAAAAAAAGGTTTTTTCACTAATTTTTTGCTCCCGAAATTGAAGGTATTTGAAAAAAAACTTTTAATGGTGTTATCGGGCATACATTAAACTTTATTATAAAATTTTTTTACAGTAAAAAAAAAACAAAATGGCGGTTTCACAGCTATCTTCCCGGGACATGTTTTGCTTCCAGGGCTCCGCGGCACGCAGCACCACTGGTGCACTTTTGAATCTAGAACAAACAAAAAAAAAACCATTAATCTAGAGGGCTATAGCTAGAGAATGTCGATCGGATTTTAAAAAGTATCAATTTTTGTGGATTTGGCGTGTGTTTGAAAAAAAAAATTGATTTTTGACGAAAAAAACGGCAAGTTTTTTGTTAATAAAAAATCAATAAATAAAGTTCTTGAAAATTCCGATCGACATTCTCAAGATACTGTAAATGTTCACATCTGGTTAAAATTTCAAGTAAAAAAAATGAAAATTGTTCGAGTTATGCTGCGTGCCATTTTGAAAAACCATGTTTCGAGAAAAACGCGTTTAAAGTTTTGCGAATAGTTTTTTATTGGAAAAAATTTAAAAAAGAAGTTAAAAATAATTTTTACCGTTAGTCTGCAATCCCAGCACCATACATTTGTCCTTCGATAGCCAAATTTTCGTCTTCTTCGTCTTTCCTGGTTGATTTTTGGAGCGCGCGCGCACTTTTGGCCGCGTCGCTCAGAGATGTCTCCGCGTGCGTGATGCGTTTGGCGTCGGCTTCGATGCAGAAATTATATAACTGTACACCAATTTCCACCTCCAACATCTTGAATATTTGCAAGACGTTGGTAAGGCCGCCATTGAATATGCAAACAGCGATATCGGTCGCAATATCTAGTACAGTTTTTCCGCTTGAGGATGATTTGGGGGCCAAACTCCAAACGGTAGCGTTGAAACTTTCGTTATTGTTTTGAGTATAGGCCCCCAAGCAACGCTCCAGCAACTCGTCCCGGCTCAATTCCATGTAGATGGGTTTGATGGCTTGATAAACCTCCTCACTCATTGGCTGATTGTGATGATACGCATCCAAGGCATTTTCTGCTTTCGCTTTCTTCCAACTGCACCAATTTTCCGAACATTTTTCGTGCTGAGGCTTTTCATCCGTTGACATTTTGTGAAAAAGGGTTGCCCAGATCTCATTTTTCATATTTTTGATGGAATCGGAATTTCGACGGATTGCTAAGCCGTAATAAATGCTTAGTTCGTCAATCAATTTGGCAGTGAGTTTTCCTCTTCCCCCGAGACCTTTTGTTCCTTTTTTTAAGTTTCCCAATCGAGTGCCCATTCTTTTTTGCACGTGATCTATGCACTCTTTTTTTTTAACATCAACATTTTCATATGGCTTCGAATCCACGATGCCTTTGAAAGTTTTGGAATCGCCATCTCCGATATAATTGCAGTCGTTTCGGAGCAAGTTTTGACACGCTTGGCGGCGACCTTCATTTCCTAAGGACAACAAATTTTTTTTCGCACAGGACCTTTTTTTTCTTATTCTAGAGGGTTTAAACTATTTTTTAAGCCAATAAAAAAAAATCGATTTTTCAAAAAATGTACAGTGGCCTTACCCCTTAACCCGTCGGGAAAGTAACCGACAAAAGCGAGTTACTAACGAAGCAACGGAAATTGGTGATCTTGCCGCCGTTCACCGAGACCCTTTTACGAGTTTTCGTCAAATTGCGAGGGAATCTGGCGTAAGCCAAAGAAGTATTCTACGTATTCTACATCGTCATAAATATCATCCTTACTACATCCGTCCCCGCCAAGAATGAACTGGTACGGATTTCATGAATCGCACTGAATTCTGCCGATGGGCTCAACGCCAGATTCAGAGAGATGACTCATTTACTAATCGGATTTTATTTACTAATGAGGCAACATTTACGAATGATGGAAATATTAACTTGCATAACGTGCATGTGTGATCAACTGAAAATCTACATTAGCTGCGGCAAGTTGCACACCAAAGACCGTGGTCGGTTAATGTATGGTGTGGGATTATTGGGGATAGAATGATAGGCCCTCATTTCATCGAAGGGAATCTTAATGGCAGGAAGTACACCACATTCATTCAAGAAACATTAGGTCCGTTATTGGAAGATATACCGTTGGAAACAAGAAACACAATGTGGTATCAACACGATGGGTGCCCGGCACATTTTTCGCTGATACCAAGAAATGAACTGCAAAAGAGATTTCCAAATCGTTGGATTGGACGCGGAGGAGCTGTATCGTGGCCGGCTCGCTCGCCAGATTTGACGCCTCTGGACTTTTTCTTATGGGGATACTTGAAAGATTTTGTTTATAAAGAGCGTCCAACTACGCCGGATGATATGTGTGAGAGAATTCTTCGAGCTTGTGATTCGATAAGTGCCGAAGTGATAAGAAATTCTACACAATCCGTGATGAGGAGATTGGCATACTGCATTGATTCCAATGGCAATCACTTTGAACACCTACTGTGAATAAAGGTAATTTCACATAAAAATAAAGTTCATGTCACTTTTGGATCTTAAATGACCTTGAACGACTTTGAACCCTAAATGTTTTTTATGCAGTTTCCGATGCTCTACAAGATAGTTGAAAAAAAATCTACCGTCCCATTTAAAAAAGTGGAGGTGACCTTTACTGTGCGACAGTGCCTCCACTGAGATAAAAAAAATGGTCGCATTTGATGACCCCTTTCGTACGATACAACTTTTGTTTCAAACATTTTTTTGTGGAGTCGATAACTACAGAGATATTCAAAGTAGCATCAGTTAGTGCCTCACCCTGTATATTGAGACGTACAGGTCCGACTCATGAAGCACAAATAAAGAAATATGGCCACTAATTCAAAAAGGCAACCGACTTCCGGAAAAGAAGTAGGAGAGGGGGGATTAACAGACCAACACAAAAACAAGGTCAATTAAGTAGGACGTACAGAGAAGAAAAGTGACCAACGGGGAAAGGGACAACGTAAAGAAAACAAAGCAAACCACAAAAACAAACTAAAGGCAAAATTGATTTAACAATAACAAAGGGCAAAGGAAGGGGAAAGCAAAGGCGGCATAACAAAGTGAAAAGGTAGACACTGAAACGAAATCAAAGGAAAACACATACACAGACGAGGAGTAAAATTTATATAGTAAAGAAAGATACAGTTAACAATAAAGGGGATTATGGCTAATGAGTAAGGGAAGGGGAATGAGAAAGCGGGAAAATATGAGTATATAAGGATAGGAATTTTGGAGGAAAGCATCTTCTTCTTCTATCATCCTTCGTGGATCGACTAGTACTGCTTGGCAAAGTACACCCCTAGTAGACAGTAAACGCTGAGAACACGGAACGTTGAGAAACAAGAGAAATAAGGAGTCGCACCTGAAAGAGTCTGATCTTTTCTTTTTTGTAAGATTAACATGTACTGCTGGGCTAAGTACATTCCTACTGGATCGGGAACGCCGAGAACACGGAACGTTAAGGAACAAAGGAGAGGAGGGATTGGAATCTTTTGTTTTTTAGTCTTAAAGTAAGAAAAGCTTCGAAAAATCACAAAATAATAATTGGAGCGCTAAGGAAAGTCAATAAATGAAGCGCAGAAGTGAGTTATTACAAATTAAATAGGAAACTGAGATTAGGAGGGCATAGAGTGAGAGAAGGTCGAATAATTCATAAGCATACGCAAATATTAGCATATCGAGATTGGGATAATACGAGAATTATTAGATTAGGAAATAAGAAAGTGTAAAAAGAGATTTAAAGATTATAAGCGATAGTCACACAAAACACACAATCACACAAATACACACACTCACACGAAAACACACCGTTATTGTCGGCCAAATGGTATCAGGCACATATAAAGGACACGGGGGTATCCCGAAATCACGAGCGTAACGAAATCTATTAGAAAAAAAGGGTCGTCGAGCGCCCGATACGAATCGTGAGGATCGAGCGTCGTAGACCGGTACGTGGCGACCTCCCACGCCGAAATTGGAAACATCGGTAATCGATTATCGACGCGGGGTAATCAATCGAGCGTCGCGATCTATAGCGCCGCGAGGGCGAGTGCGTCGCAACTCACGCGCGCCCTGAACATAGTCGGGAGACAGAGAGGGAAGCGCCGCGCGGACCGGTATCGAGCGTCGCGCCGCAAGCGAGAGCGCGTCGCGACTCCGACGAATGGACTAGGGAGAGGGGGTAACCACGATCATTCGGTGATAAGCGATCGCGCTGGGTCCTACTTACCACGCGAGAATGTGATATTTTACCGACCGAGATATACATATATTGCGAAAAAGACCGAAACAACAGGAACAACACCCTACACGTCTACATAGCGTTTTTTAACATTATATAGAGCCACAAATCAATGAATAAATTAATTTTATTATAAAATACCCAAAATACCTGAGTCTCGATTAATTTCTTCCCTGTTCGAGTCCCGAACCTAAAAATTTATTTGCGACGAATATTCGACCCGTTACATTTGGCGCCCGAACAGGGACTCGAAGACAAGAAAGAAAGACTCGTAAAAAGGTATATAAAACAAGATAAAATAAAAGAAAAGAAAAGAAAAGAAATAAAAGAAAATAAAATAAAATAGATCAATAAATAAAGTAATAGAAAATGGCTGAGCAAAACAACGAACCGTCCCTTCATTGGGAGTCCACAACGGCGGACGGATTAATCGGGGAGGCCCGTCAGCGGGATCGTCAAAGTATTGGGCGGTTGTCAGCGATCGGGCCTAAGCAGGTGGAAACAGTGACTTAAGAAACTTTCAACATCAGTCAAAACACGATCGAGGCAGAGGAAAGCGGAACTGAGGACAGCGCAATGACCAAGGCCCTTATAAAAGCCATGAACAATATCCGAAATGAGCAGCGAACAGAACGTATCACCACTCAAGCAGAAATCGAGCAACAAGAGGACAAGTGCATCGTGAGGTCACGTCAGTTGCACGAAGAAGTCAACAAGAAGATGGGTAATGGAATTCACAAAATCGAAAAACGTACCGAACGGAAGCTCGTAATTGCTCAGAAAATAATAGAGCAAAGCCACGATCAGCTCCGGAAGGAAAATGATGAAAAGATTGAAGATTTTGACACTCGGATGGAAGAGATTCGGCGGACATTATCCAAGCTCCTCCATTCATCAAAGGATGTAGGAAATGTCGTCATGGACCACTACAAGCGCATCACGGAGTGTGAGAAAAACATTCAGGCCCAGAACTCAACTACCATGGGCAACACCATATGGTCAGCGGGACTCAACGTAAACCAAGCATACGTGGCAAAACAAAAACTACCAACGTACAATGGAGACGGCAGAGAGCGGCCAATACGCTTCCTAAAGGATTTCAAGGAATTTTGGCGAATTACCGGCAACACGGATCTGCAGTATGTAATCAGCCAGTCACTAAAGGACACTGCTAAGGATTGGTGGATGATCGTCGAAGAAAGGGTCGAAACAATCGCAGACTTTGAGGAAACATTTTGTGGGCGTTACTGGAGCCAAGAAATCCAGGACAAAATTCGCCAAAATCTCGAGCTCGGGGCTTACGAATGGGACGGACACCGGATGACTCGAACCGAATACGCAACCCAGATATTCGGAAATGCCAAGGATTTAACTGAAGGGCCGGCAGAAGAACAAATAATACGCAAGCTAGCCAATTATTTCGATGACTCACTCAGAATGGCAGTACGCGTAAGCGGAATACAAACAATAGATTCCTTTCTAGAAATGTTAGAAAGCATGGATGGGGCAGGACCACTCAACTCCAGAAGATCTATGCCTCGGCGCCATGAACCGAATTTCCGAACATGGCAGTACGACAACCCATGGAAACATCAGAGAATTGGGATGTTCGGGGGACCACGGCCGATGGGATCTAACCAGCCATGGCGTCCAGGGAATCCAGGATACCAGGGACCACTACGACCATTTCAAAATCAGCAACAAGGCGAAAGAGCATACGGAAACGTACACCGCGCACCGCTGCCATTCCCAAGACAGCAGCAATGGCAGACAAGATACGGAAATGGTAGAGCTCCTCTTAACCCTGACGCGGCACCCTGGAATCTGCCCCAGCAGGGAGGACCAGCCACCGCCAATGCCCCAGCACAACACGAGACGCCAAGACCTGCCAATCAGAACCAGGGAAACGAGTAAACGTTGCGCCCGTACAGATGCCACCCGACGGAACATCACGAGGCGCAACGGAAGAAGACGATGAAATACAGAACGCCATCGAAGAAGCTTTGCAAAGAGTGCACCGAAACAGGAAGAAAAAAGAGAGAAGGAAGAAGAAACTAGAAACAACAAGAGAAGGCGAGTTCGAGCAATCGGTCCCGTTGGGAATGATCAAAACCACAAACAACGGAAGAACTCAAACTGAAAAAGAAGATGGGGCGACGGGAGAGCAATTTTGGAACGTGCAGCAGGCCGAACAGGCCACCGGAAAAGACAGTACGATTACGACTCGAGGTAACGAGACCAGGAGAGACACGTTTAACGATGCCTACGAACATCCAAAGGAATTCCTCATGGAAGACCCTGGACAACGGGGATTAACAAGAGGAGTACAACCACGATGTCCCACACTACCCGTAAATCTGGAAGCAATTGGAGTCGAAATCCTGATAGATAGTGGGAGTAAAGTATCGTGCATATCGGAAGACTTCTACCATCAACACCTAGAAGAACTAAAGAATTGTTCGGAAGTACCGGTAAGGAGCACAAAAGCCATCAGGACGTTTGGAAGAAAATCCGGGCGCATCAAAAAACAAATTATAGCCGAAGCAAAGCTCTACAGCGCAAGAGGAATCGTACAATTACTGATCTTCCCTAAAATGAGCCGGAAGGCCATATTAGGCGTGGATAGGATATTAGAACTCCAAGTGGGAATCGACGCACATCAAGGAACACTGAAAGTAAAAAATGAAGTGGTGGCAGAATTTGAGGAGGGGAGATGGGTATGGCAACAAGAAACAAAGCAACCAGTACAGGTCACCGTCATTTATGAGGCAACGGACAATGAACTGGCCGAAGAGGAAGTCGATAAAAAATTAAAGGAATGTCTAAACCTACCTGAGAACACGAATAATCAATTCAAAGCACTAATCAGCCAATACAGACATATCTATAGTAAAAAAAACCAGGCCGAATGCAAGCATACATCCACAAATTGGTGCTGAAGGATCCGGAGCCCTGCATCCATCGCTCGTATCCCGTGCCAATCCAATATCGCGAGAAAGTAGAGGAAGAAATTCAGCGAATGCTGGACCATGGTGTCATTGAACGGGCGAGAAGCCGCTCCATCAACCCGCTGGTAACTGTCATAAAAAAAGATGGGTCTGTACGGTTATGCTTGGATGCCAGGCAACTCAATACCTTTCTGGTAGAAGACCATGATTCTGCACCACCGACCGAGGAAATTTTCCAGAGATGTGGAGGCGTAAAAATAATGTCAAACCTCGACAAGACAAGTAGCTTCTCGTAGATTCCATTGGATGAGGGATCCAGACAATATACCGCCTTCCAACATGATGAAAAATGCTATCAATTTACGATGACACCTTTTGGACTAAAAACAAGTACGGCCAGCCTTATTAGAGGATTGGATATCATGCTCCAGGATCTTGGGAACCACTTAATCAACTTTGTAGATGATCTTCTATGTGTGTCAAAAGATGAGACCCAACACCTGACACATCTCTACCGATTGTTCGAAAGAATCAGTGAAAACAACATGACACTGAACTTAAAAAAATTCAGATTTTTTCAACACGAAATATAATTCCTGGGGCATATACTGGCAACCACAGGGATCAGGCCATAACCAGAAAAGATACAGGTAATTCGGGACTACCCATCACCAAAGAACATAAAGCAACTTCGCGCGTTTCTAGGTTTGGTGAACTTCTATAGCAAGTTCACCAGTAGACATGCGAAAGAAACAGTGCCCCTGTTCAAACTTTTGAAAAGGGACAAGAATGGAGATAGGGAGAAAATGAAGAACGAGCATTTGCACGAGTCAAACAACTCTTCGTGGAGACAGTGATGCTGAAACACGCCGATCCAAAACAGAGGTAGATACTAACAACCGATGCAAGCGATTACGCAACTGGAGCAGTGCTAAGCCAGGAAGATGGGAAGGGCGACATAGGAGTAATCTCTTTTGCCAGTCGGACATTCAAAGGGGCAGAGATAGGATACACCACGACAGAGAAGGAATTACTGGCGATAGTATGGGCCCTTCAAAAATTCAGGAGTCATTTATTGGGTACCAGGATAAAGATAATAACTGATCACAAAGCACTAACCTTCTTAAAGACTGGGCAGTTTATCGGAGACCGAATGCTAAGATGGGCGTTACTGATTCAGGATTACGACCTCGAAATAGAGCACTGCCCAGGAAAAGGCAACGAAGTAGCAGACGCATTGAGCAGGCCATACGAATTTCAGGGTGACGACCACAAAAACACACCAAGAAAAATTGTTCTAATGGCGATTTTCGCAAGACAACCTACAGGGGAAATCCGACGACAATTCGAAAAAATCGGAATGATTCAGAAGAACCAAGAAAATCTTCAAGCAACATGGGAGAACTGCCAGGAAAAAGAAGGAGAAAAAAGATATAGAGTCAGCGAGGGATGTTTACAGAAGTATGACCGAACAGGAAGGTGGAATGTCATATTGCCAGAGGAACTAGTAGCCCCCTTCATAGAAGAGTGCCACGAAATATATGGTCATCAGGGAGCTCGGAAGATCTTCCACATGGTTACTGAGGACTTTATCTGCATTCATCTGGCAAAAAGGGTACGGCAAGTTATAGCCACCTGCGACAGCTGTCAAAGGGAAAAAGTCGCTGTACAAACAAATTACGCAAATATGCAGACAATAATTCCTGAGGGACCAAACGACTTAGTCTCTATCGATTTTTATGGGCCAGTGCCGAAATCAGTGGGGGGGAATGCAACACATCCTGGTAACAATCGACGCATTCACGAAGTTCGTGAAGCTATACCCATTAAAATAGGCGAATACGGCCGCAACGATCAATAGAATCTTCAAGGATTACATCCCAAAATATGGAAAACCCAGGACGATTCAATTCGACCACGGAACACAGTTCACTTCCAAACATTGGCTTGAACAGCTAGAAAAAGAAGGAATACACGCGGTGTTTTCCTCCATACGACACCCACAAGGAAATATAGTCGAACGAGTCAACAGAGAACTTGGGCGATTCTTTAGGACATTTCTCATGGAAAAGCACTCGGGATGGCACCGATGGGTACCCGTGATTCAGGATTGTATCGATGAAACACACCACGAGACCACGGAATTTATGCCGACGGAGCTGCAATTAAAGAAAAAACCCTAACGGGCTTGGAGGGGATGGGTACTTGCGCTAAAAAAGGATTAAGAGGACACACTAACTTACGAGCAAAAGGTCAATTTGATCCGAGAAAGGATAACGAGAAAGGGAAGAAGAAGGGCTGAGAGCTTCGATAAAACGCACAAAACAGTAACGCTCGACATAGGCGAACTGGTACTGGTCCGAGCCTTAAATGTCTCAGACCCAGCGAAACAACGGACCGCGAAATTTATGCCACTGTTCGAGGAGCCAGACAAAATAAAAAAACGAGTGGTAATAGCAACCTTCCTCTTAGAAGACCCAAAAACAAAGAGGGAACGAGGAAAATTCCACGTAATCCTCTTGAAGCGCTATCTAGCGGATGAAACAAAAACAAGCACAGAAGAAATGCTGGAGGAGAAGGAGAAACCCGAAAAACAATAACTACCGGCCGAAGGGTATATAAGGGGAGGTAGCACCAACAAATCACAAGTCAAGGAATAAGATGGGGCAACGAAAGCAAGACGACAGAAAAACACTCGCAGAAAGAAAGAGATGGACAAAGGCGCAGTGAAAAGCTAAGGATCGAACGGAAATCGAAAAAGGCCAATCCGCAACAGGATCTAGGAGAAATACGATCGTCGTGAATCAAGCAGCAAACCAAAGGGAATTCCAGCGATTCGCCGCGCAAACGGAGAATGAATACGAATTATTCGAAGTAACTGATGAAAATATTAAAGGATGGCACCCCGGGAAATCTGCAAGATATTAAAAGTGAGGGGAGGATTAACGCGTCGAAAATCGAAATGATCGCTAATCAGTCAACCGTCAACTACGTACAGAGCAACACAATGTATCGCAACTTCGAATAACGAATATAGGGAATAACGAATCCGAACGAGATGGCAATTCATCTAAATGAAGAGCACGGCCGAGGATCCGCGGTGATCGTAATTTGCCGGTCGCTTGAGGAGAAAGAGTTCCCTGGGCCCGCAGTACTGTCGCAGTTCAACGACTGTTTCTACCGGGCCACGGTACAAGACAAAAAGGAGGCCGAAGGGCTGGTACACTGGTTGGGGGACTAGGGATGGAGCGTGGCCGGCACAGAGGAGGAGTGCTACACGGCCCCTACAATAGCCCTTCTCCACCCGTTCCAGACGGTCATCATGACCGATGGACACCTGGTGCCGACCGAGGAGGAGTGGACGGAGGAACAGATTAACGACGCACGGGTAATAATAGAGGACACCACCTGGACGATGCAGGTTGGGGAAAACCCACCAATTTGGGCCTCGTTCTCGCGAACCTATATCTAAAGAACGAAGGCCCAAATCAAGGAAGAAGCTTGGCGGAGATCTTCATTGAATCGGGGATCGCCCGAAGAACATCCACCCCAAACATGCCAACCATCGAGAACAAGGGGTGCCGCTACGGAGAACTGGTTTACCACATGGAAAACGAACTATAATGGATCAACGACAACAACAACACGGAACACGAGTCAACTCACACAGCCACGAACACCAACGACAACCACTACAAGGAGTACGAGGATGACAACGACGACGACACCGAAACGTTCAGAAACAACAACGCCTTGGACAACGAGTATGACAGCGAGGAGGGACGTTTTTTACACGTCATCGGACTCGACGGCAACATCAGCGACAGCGAGTATAATAGCGACGACGATCGAAGTATCGCCTCACTCTGAATAAAACTTTTTGAAAGTCATAAGTTGCGTTATGAAATTGATTTGCGAGCGTAATGTTGTGAACGATTAAAATTAAGGGGAAGGGTAAACAAATAGCGAGCGACGACGGAAGGGCAAGACATCGGTCGAACGATCAAAACAGAGAAATAGAAACATGGTTTAGATTCTCCTTTTTGTTTGACTCTTTATGGTTTGGATCGCTTAATTAGCAACCCAAAACACAAAGAGTCAAGGGGGACAATGAGACGTACAGGTCCGTCTCATGGAGAACAAATAAAGAAATAAGGCCACTAATTCAAAAAGGCAACCGACTTCGGGAAAAGAAGTAGGAGAGGGGAGATTAACAGACCAACACAAAAATAAGGTCAATTAAGTAGGACGTACAGAGAAGAAAAGTAACCAACGGGGAAAGGGACAACGGACAGAAAACAAAGAAAATCACAAAAACAAACGATAGGCAAAATGGATTTAACAATAACAAAGGGCAAAGGAAGGGGAATGTAAAGGCGGCACAACAAAGTGAAAAGGTAGACACTGAAACGAAAACAAAGTACAACACAAAAACAGACAAGGAGTAAAATTCATTTAATAAAGAAAGAAAAGGTTAACCATAAAGGGGATTATGGCTAATGAGTAAGGGAAGGGGAATAAGAACGCGGGAAAATATGAGTATATAAGGATAGGAATTTTGGAGGAAAGCGTCTTCTTCTTCTTTCATCCTTCGTGGATCGACTAGTACTGCTTGGTAAAGTACATCCCTAGTGGACAGGAAACCGTGAGAATACGGAACGTTGAGAAACAAGAGAAATAATGAGTCGTACCTGAAAGAGTCTGATCTTTTTTTTTTTGTAAGATTAACAAGTACTGCTGGGCCAAGTACATCCCTAGTGGATCGGAAACGCCGAGAACACGAAACGTTAAGGAACAAAGGAGAGGAGGGATTGGAAACTTTTATTTTTTCGTCTTAAAGTAAGAAAAGCTTCGAAAAATCACAAAATAATAATAGGAGAGGTAAGGGAAGTCAATAAATAAAGCGCAGAAGTAAGTTATTGCAAATTAAATAGGAAATTGAGATTAGGAGTGCATAGAGTGAGTGAAGGTAGAATAATTCAAAAGCATACGCAAATATTAGCATATCGAGATTGGGATTATACGAGAAATTTTAGATTAGGAAATAAGAAAGTGCGAAAAGAGATTTAAAGATTATAAGCGATAGTCACAGAAAACACACACTCACACAAATACACACACTTACACGAAAACACACAGTTATTGTCGGCCAAATGGTCGGCCAAACGTATACCGAAATCAGGAGCGTAACGAAATCTATTAGAAAAAAGGGTCGTCGAGCGCCCGATACGAATCGTGAGGATCGCGCGTCGTAGACCGGTACCTGGCGACCTCCCACGCCGAAATTGGAAACATCGGTAATCGATTATCGACGCGTGGCAATCAATCGAGCGTCGCGATCTATAGCGCCGAGAGGGCGAGCGTGTCGCAACTCACGCGCGCCCTGAACATAGTCGGGAGAGAGAGAGGGAAGCGCCGCATCGACCGGTATCGAGCGTCGCGCCGTAAGCGAGAGCGCGTCGCGACTCCGGTGTAAGGACTATGGAAGAGGGGGTAACCACGATCGATCGGTGATAAGCGATCGCGCTGGATCCTACTTACCATGCGAGAATGTGATATTTTACCGACCGAGATACACTCCCGCTCAAAAGTTTGGATACACTCATCGATATTTCTTGCCGCACTTGAAGTTGGATAACTCTGCCAAAAAAAAAGATATCCAAATTCCCAAGGCGGCATTTGAAAAAGGGTGTATCAGGCTACAGTTTGTCGATTTGAAAAAAATTTTACGATTTTTTTTCGACCCAGTACGCCCTTTGGTACTTGACCGTTTTTAGGCCTTTTTTCGACCATCGCGAATCGGGCGCACATTTTAAGGAAATTTTTTATATTTTTTTTTACCATGAAAAACTCAAAAGGGATGATAGAACTCCATCTTCCCCTTTTTAAAAAAGTTATGCGATTTTTTTTCGAAATGTCATTTCATTTTTTGCTAAAGAAGATAGATTTTGAAAAATTCAGAATAACTCGAGGACAATAGGGTTTAAAAAAAAATATCAGACATGAAAAAAGTTGCGTATTTTTATACTGAATTGCCTGGAATTTTTTCAGAATTTTTCCCCGAAATTTTTTTTTTTTTGAGTATTCTCACTCAATAAAAATACTCCAAAAAAAAAATTTCGGAGAAAAATTCTGAAAAAATTCCAGGCGATCCAGTATAAAAATACGCAACTTTTTACATCCCTGATGTTTTTTTTTAAACCCTATTGTTCTCGAGTTATTCTGAATTTTTCCAAATCTATCTTTATTAGCAAAAAATGAAATGACATTTCGAAACAAAATCGCAAAAATTTTTTAAATAGAGGAAGATGGAGCTTTTATCATCCCTTTTGAGTTTTTCATGGTAAAAAAAAGACAAAAAATTTCCTTAAAATGTACTCGCGTAACTCGTGAGAGTTACGAGTAAAAATACTCACCTCATCTAGACGAGTTTTTCGTCGAAAAAGCCGCCTTTGGCTCGGCGCACCGCGTTTATGATTCGTGGCATCCGTTCGATGAGTTTATCGAGTTGGTCTTGGTTGAGACTCGACCATGCAGCCTGCAAATGCATCCAGAGATCCGCCGTGGAAGATGAACAATATTTCCGGAGTTTCCGATCAAGCTCTTCCGACAGAAGCTCGATCGGATTGAGGTCCGGTGATTGCGGCGGCCAAACCATGTTGGTGATGATCCCAGTCTTTTCCTTATTTTCCAGATATCCTCTGCAGAGTCTGGAGCTGTGCTTCGAATCGTTGTCCTGCTGCATAACAAAACCATGGCCAATGGTTCGGAGACCGGATGGAAGATCGTGTCGAACTAGTATCTGTTTGTATTCTTCCATTCCCATAATTCCTTCGACTTTTATTAAGTCTCCGGTACCATGACCCGAAAAACAGCCCCACACCATCACAGAGCCACCCCCATGTTTCACAGTGGGCAGTAAGCATTGGGGTGCCATTTTTTCTCCGGGATTTCTTCTCACGAACACTCGTCGACGAGATCCAAATACGATGAATTTGGACTCGTCGGTCCACAAAACATTTTTCCACTGAGCTACTGTCCACTTTCGATGTTTTAAAGCCCACTGGTACCGTTTTTTTTTATTAACGAGACGCAGCAGGGTTTTTTTTATCGCGACACAGCCCCGGAGCCCAGAATCGAACAGCCGACGTTTTACTGTTGCCAGTGATATCGAGGGCTCGTTCGATTGATTATATTCTGCTCGAATTTCCGCGGCGGTTAATCTTCGATTCCTCTTTCTAGTGAGGATGATCTTTTGATCGTCTTGGGGAGTTGTTTTTTTTGGCCGGCTGAAGCGACGACGATCCTGATGAGTGCCCGTCAATTTCCACCTCGCGATCGTTGTCTGGGTCCCTTTCACAGAAACTCTAATTTCTCGTGCAATTTTTCGATATGGAACTCCTTTTTTCCATAGCGCTACTATTGCACCCCGTTTATCGAGAGAAATCTGTTTTTTCCGTGCCATTTATGAAAAATTGATCAATAATTTTCTTGCGAAAATATGCAAATTACGTTTGATTTTGTACTCGCGTTTGAAGCATTCGCACAGAACTGACTGTCGTCGTCGACAACGCTTGTAGTATTCCGCAAAATTTCTCCTTCTTTCTTCTATTTTTTTTCTCTTTTTTCTTTTCTTCTTTCTTCTTCTATTAAAAATGTAAATAGATAAAAATATGAGAAAAAAGATCACCAATTTCACGACAAAACGATTGTTTTCTTTTTCATGCTTTACCGTGTCCTCAAGGTTATTCAATGCCGTGTTTCTGCAACGCTGTCACGTGAAAAATAAATCAATATTTTCTCATATTTTTTTCTATTTACATTTTTAATGGAAGAAGAAAGAAGAAAAGAAAAAAAATAGAAGAAAGGAGGAGAAATTGTGCGGAATACTACAAGCGTTGTCGACGACGACACTCAGTCGACAACGATCCGAAGCACAGTTCCAGACTCTGCAGAGGATATCTGGAAAATAAGGAAAAGACTGGGATCATCACCAACATGGTTTGGCCGCCGCAATCACTGGACCTCAATCCGATCGAGCTTCTGTGGGAAGAGCTTGATCGGACAATCCGGAAATATTGTTCATTTTAGTTTTAAGGCTTTCACGGCTCTCACAAAGCAAAACCCCCTCAGCAGAACATCACAAAGGAAGAACACCTTGCTCTTCAAAATTTGAAGAAAAACAAGGACATCTTAGTACTACCAGCTGATAAAGGGAATGCTACTGTTATCATGGACAAAACGGACTACTGCAGGAAAATGATGAACCTGCTCGAGGACACCAACACGTACAAGAAACTACCACGTGACCCAACATCAAGCGTAGAAAAGAAAACAACGACACTTCTAAAGAAGGCTGGCCTGTCGGAGAACCTTATCAAAATCCTTACACCCAAGGAATCCCTACCACCCAGGCTTTACGGTCTGCCAAAAATACACAAAAACAACATCCCACTAAGGCCCATCGTTAGCAACATAGGCAGCCCTACATATCATTTGGCACGTTTTCTCTGCAAACCCTTGCAGGAACTCGTAGGCCTCAACAACTCCTATATCCAAAACTCTCGGGAATTTGTGAATAAGATCCAGTCCATCAAGGTACAACCAGAAGACATTCTAGTAAGTTTCGATGTTGTATCGTTGTTCACAAACGTCCCAACCCATGAAACCCTAGAAATAGTCAGAAAATCCCAAAAAGTTGCTCCTAACCTACTAGCCCTCATAGAACATTGCCTAAACTCTACATATTTCCAATTCCAATCCCAGTTTTATGAACAAACTTCAGGCGCAGCCATGGGTTCCCCGATTTCCCCTATCATCGCCAACATCTTTATGGAGAATTTCGAGAACAGAATTCTGCAAGAAGCACCTCTCAAACCCTCAACCTGGTTCCGATATGTCGATGACACCTTCGTCATTTGGAGTCACGGCAAAGAAAACCTCAATCATTTCTTAACCTTCCTGAACTCCCAGCACCCCAATATACAATTCACCATGGAGATAGAACAGGACAATCAAATTCCTTTTCTGGATGTACTGGTTCAACGGAAAAACGATGGCACTTTGGGCCACAAAGTTTACCGGAAACCAACGCACACGGATAGATATCTCCACGCTACGTCCCATCACCACCCCTCCCAAAAACAATCGGTCATAAGCTCTCTGGTCTACAGAGCTCTAGCGATCTCCGAACCGAACTCTCTCGAGGATGAACTAGAACACCTACGCAAAGCTTTAGGAGATAATGGCTACAAGCCAGGCAACATCGAAAGAACGATCAAACAACTAAGAAGAAAAATAGCCGATCCGAAAACGGTAACAGAACCTGAAGGGGAGAATGAAGGACAAATAATAGCAACAACTTCCCTTCCATACCTTCAGGGCATAACCGATCGCATAGGCAGGGTCCTTGGGAAACACAACGTGCGAGTCATCTTCAAACCTCAGAAGAAGCTAGCACAAGTGGTTCCGAGTGCAAAAGACCAAAGACCACCATTAAGTGCACCAGGAGTGTACAGGATACCCTGCTCATGCGGTAAAGTGTACATAGGAGAAACCGGGAGGAAGATCAGTACACGGATCAAAGAACATCAACGGTGTATCAAATATGGCCACATTGGACAATCAGCCCTGGCCGAGCATTGGATGGAAACTGGTCATGCCATTCAGTTCGATAAAGCCCAAAGTCTGGCCCCATCAAACAGCTATTTTTCTAGGAAACACCGAGAAGGCTTGGAAATCCGAAAACATCCGGACAATCTAAACAGAGATGGTGGATATCACGTCAATCCCATTTGGCACACCGTCCTCCCGGTTTTTTAATTGACCGGCCGATCAATTAAAACATCTGATTGGCTGGTGCAGTGATCTGGAACGATGACTGCAAGTATATAAGGAATGCCTGAGACACGGGAGCTTCAGTATCGGAGCTCTCAGCCCTGATGATGCAGACTGTAACGTTTGCGAAACGTCGGCACAACGCTGATTCTCAACACGGCCTCCATCCGGAAGCCACATACTCTTCAAATATTGTTCATCTTCCCCGGGGGATCTCTGGATGCATTTGCAGGCTGCATGGTCGAGTCTCAACCAAGACCAACTGGATAAACTCATCGAACGGATGCCACGAATCGCAAACGCGGTGCGCCGAGCCAAAGGCGGCTTTTTCGACGAAAAACTCATCTAGATGAGGTTAGTATTTTTACTCGTAGCTCTCACGAGTTACGCGAGTACATTTTAAGGAAATTTTTTGTATTTTTTTTACCATGAAAAACTCAAAAGGGATGATAAAAGCTCCATCTTCCTCTATTCAAAAAATTTTTGCGATTTTTTTTCGAAATGTCATTTCATTTTTTGCTAAAAAAGATACATTTGGAAAAATTCAGAATAACTCGAGAACAATAGGGTTTAAAAAAAACATCAGGGATGCAAAAAGTTGCGTATTTTTATACTGGATCGCCTGGAATTTTTTCAGAATTTTTCTCCGAAATTTTTGTTTTTGAGTATTTTTATTGAGTGAGAATACTAAAAAAAAAAAAATTTCGGGGAAAAATTCTGAAAAAATTCCAGGCAATTCAGTATAAAAATACGCAACTCTTTTCATGTCTGATTTTTTTTTTTAACCCTATTGTTCTCGAGTTATTCTGAATTTTTCAAAATCTATCTGTTTTAGCAAAAAATGAAATGACATTTCGAAAAAAAATCGCAAAAATTTTTTAAATAGAGGAAGATGGAGTTTTTATCATCCCTTTTGAGATTTTCATGGTAAAAAAAAAATATAAAAAATTTCCTTAAAATGTGCGCCCGATTCGCGATGGTCGAAAAAAGGCCTCAAAACTGTCAAGTACCAAAGGGCGTACTGGGTCGAAAAAAAATCGTAAAATTTTTTTTAAGTCGACAAATAGTAGCCTGATACACCCTTTTTCAAACGTCGCCTTGGGAATTTGAATATCTTTCTTTTTGGCAGAGTTATCCAACTTCAAGTGCGGCAAGAAATATCGATGAGTGTATCCAAACTTTTGAGCGGGAGTGTATATATTGCGAAAAACACCGAAACAACACCAACAACACTCTACATGTCTACATTGCGTTTTTTAATATTATCTAGAGCCAAAAATCAATGAATAAATTAATTTTATTATAAAATACCCAAAATACCTGAGTCTCAATTAATTTCTTCCCCGTTCGAATCCCGAACCTAACAATTTATTTGTGACGAATATTCGACCCGTTACAATATATATACAGGGTGCGGCAGCATAACTTCCTTTTTTCAAAACTTAATAAAACCCGTTTTAGGAATCAGGACATTTTTATTTGTTTTTTCCAATGTAGGCGCATGCCTAAAGTATTGTTTTACACAGTTTTGACGATGAAATCAGATATGTGACGTCCCCCATTCTCCATACACTGAGTAAATCGATTTCTGCCGTTTGTCATGATTCTTGCCAGCATAGCATGTGGTATGTTGGCAATTTCTTCCCGGATGTTGGTCTTCAGCTCTTGTAGGGTCCTTGGACGGTTCACATAAACACGGGATTTCAAAAAACCCCATAGAAAAAAAAACACAAGAGGCCAAATCGGGAGAGCGGGCCGGCCACTCCAAATCGCCCCTAATTGAGATGAGGCACTCTGGGAAGTGTTCCCTCAAAACAGCCATCGATGCTCTTGAAGTGTGTGCCGTTGCACCGTCTTGTTGGACCCAAATGTCCCCTAAGTACAACTCATCTATCTGTGGGAAAAAAAATCGTGTAACATGTTGACATACCGGTCCGAATTTACTGTCACTGTGACTTCATTTTCCTCGAAGCACCAGGGACCACTAATTCCAGCTGAGGTAATTGCACATCATACTGTGACTTTAGGTGAATGCAAAGGCTTTTGATGCAATTCTCGAGGATTGTTGTCAGCCCAGTAGCGCATGTTTTGTTTGTTGACGGATCCACACACATGAAAATGGGCTTCATCACTAAAAAAACAATAGCGTCCTCGGGAACGACTTCGAGATGAACCTCACACGCGTTCATCGGAGAATTGAAGTCACGTTCAGAAAGTTCCTGCACAATCGCCATTTTGTAAGAATGGAAATAAAGATCATCATGAAGAATTCTCCTCATAGAACGATCGGAAAGTCCAAGGGCAGACGCATGTTTGCGCGCAGAACGCCGTGGTGATCGCAACATTGTAGCTCTCACTGCCTCACTGTTATCAGGTGATCTAATGGGCCGAGGGGCTCCAATTCTTCATCTTGTCGCACTTGCAGTTCGTCTGAACGTAGTGACCCACTTAACAATTGATTTCCGGTCCGGGACAGAGGCCAACGGGGCTACATTATAGCGATTCCGAAAGGCACGCTAGGTTGCGATCACAGAACATCCACTCGAAAAGTAGGCCTCAACGGCAACAGCACGCTCCTCACTGTTCTAACGCATGATGGTGATTGAACTGTGTCGGGATAAAACTTTAGATTCCCCCTTTTCGAACGACACCACTAGCGCTCCGATATCACATTAACCGACTGAATGGCGCGCATTTAAAAAAAGGAAGTTATGTTGCTGCACCCTGTATATTGGATTGTATGGATGTGCATTTTCCATTGACAATTATTAATTAATTGCATCGCTTTTTCGTGAGAGCAAAGATCAGGCAGTCATTATTGCCGGACTCTGCATGCAAAGCAGATATACGCCTCATGCTTGGTCGCAAGCAGAGACGCGTACCACGGTCGTCTGAGACTAGGTGTGTGTATTTATTGATTGATACGATCGATACACACACATACATACAATGTTTTCGTTACGACCGAACCACGTGAGAAAAGGCCACTTCTTTCTGCACGTGGCTGAAGTCACGAATACAGACACGGAGAACGCGTCGCCTATCGGGACTCGACTCTCCGGCGCTCCGCCATCGAGCGGTAGTAAGCAGCTCGATGCAGCGTAGCTAAAAACAGCTAGTTCTGCACTACCGCCGTAGCGGGAGGCCGCATTGAAATGTTCCGGCGTGTGAGACACGGCCTTAAGAACAGATGCGTTAGCCTCGCAAACATATCTTACAAGCGTAATTCCGTCACGCGCTTCAGAAGAGTATTTTATTCTGTCCGATTACCGAGCTAATCTTCAATTTTTGTTACCGTTGGATCTCCATTCTAGGCCTTATACTTGCCGAGCTATGCAAAAACAAACTATTGAACGGGATACAGTGTCAGCTGATACATCGACCAGAATGTTGTAAATGAATTGTGGTAAAACAGCTCATGCGATCTACTTTGTTTTTGGTTAATTATTAATACCCATATTACCGCTAATATCTGTAAACTTGGAGAAGCGATATGAATGTCACGAAAAAAGTGTAAAATTATTAATGAATGATGTACATTATATTGGCCTTCATTTTACGGAACTCGTATCGATTGGTTGAACAAATTCAGTTTATATTCGATTATATATATATATATATATATATATATATATATATATATATATATATATACATATATATATACATATATATATAATTGAATATAAATTGAATTCGCTGAATTATATATATATATATATATATATATATATATTGTAATATAGGCTGAGAATTTTTCCTTTTTTCCTTTCCCACGGTCGAACTCCGTCTTGTAATTTTATCACCTCCGCCTCCATTCCGACGAAAACTCCCACACAAATATTAGAAGAGTCCTGACATTTCTCCCGCGTACCTTTTTTATTACCACCGCCCGAGTGCAGCTGCATTCGTAGTATCGTCGGCCCCTTACCAAATCCGTAACTTCCACCCAACCGCGGTCCCGAACTCAATAGTCACACACTGGTTTTCTGAATTCTCAGAAAACCATCTTCTAGCCCTATCGCTTGGGAAAAACGCCGAAGAACGCCTCAAGCGTCACGTAGGCCCTTCCTCCCACTATTTTCAATTTCCCACGCTCCAGCCCTATAAGTTGCCTCCGTTCTAGGCTAAGTAGGCAGTAAGTCTCCAAATTCTGTACGACACCGAATCTCTGTCCGTCAGTCATTTGAATAAACGTGTCTCGAGTAGCTCAAATCTGTGTTTACCGAGTTGTTCCGTCCTACGACCGAGTTCTGGAGTGAGTCAGTCACTCCTTTCCTCATAAAAATCACAAAATTGTCCATCCGCGACATCACAATATATATATATATATATATATATATATATATATATATATATAATTGAATATAAAATGAATTTGTTCAACCAATCGATACGAGTTCCGTAAAATACGAGTTGGTTGAACAAATTCAATTTATATTCAATTATATATATATATATATATATATATATATATATATATATATATATATATAATTGAATATAAACTGAATTTGTTCAACCAATCGATACGAGTTCCGTAAAATGAAGGCCAATATAATGTACGTCATTCATTAATAATTTTAGACTTTTTTCGTGACATTCATATCGCTTCTCCAAGTTTACAGATATTAGCGGTAATATGGGTATTAATAATGAACCAAAAACAAAGTAGATCGCATAAGCTGTTTTACCACATTTCATTTACAACATTCTGGTCGATGTATTAGCTGACACTGTATCCCGTTCAATAGTTTGTTTTTGCATAGCTCGGCAAGTATAAGGCCTAGAATGGAGATCCAACGGTAACAAAAATTGAAGGTTAGCTCGGTAATCGGACAGAATGAAATACTCTTCTGAAGCGCGTAACGGAATTACGCTTGTAAGATATGTTTGCGAGGCTAACGCATCTGTTCTTAAGGCCGTGTCTCACACGCCGGAACATTTCAATGCGGCCTCCCGCTACGGCGGTAGTGCAGAACTAGCAGTTTTTAGCTATGCTGCATCGAGCTGCTTACTACCGCTCGATGGCGGAGTGCCGGAGAGTCGAGACCCGATAGGCGACGCTTTCTCCGTGTCTGAATTCGTGACTCCAGCCACGTGCAGAAAGAAGTGGCCTTTTCTCACGTGGTTCGGTCGTAACGAAAACATTGTATGTATGTGTGTGTATCGATCGTATCAATCAATAAATACACACACCAAGTCTCAGACGACCGTGGAACGCGTCTCTGCTTGCGACCAAGCATGAGGCGTATATCTGCTTTGCATGCAGAGTCCGGCAATAATGACTGCCTGATCTTTGCTCTCACGAAAAAGCGATGCAATTAATTAATAATTGTCAATGAAAAATGCACATCCATACAATCCAATATGCAGGGTGCAGCAACATACCTTCCTTTTTTTTAAATGCGCGCCATTCAGTCGGTTGATGTGATAACGGAGCGCTAGTGGTGTCGTTCGAAAAGGGGGAATCTAAAGTTTTATCCCGACACAGTTCAATCACCATCATGCGTTAGAACAGTGAGGAGCGTGCTGTTGCCGTTGAGGCCTACTTTTCGAGTGGATGTTCTGTGATCGCAACCTAGCGTGCCTTTCGGAATCGCTATAATGTAGCCCCGTTGGCCTCTGTCCCGGACCGGAAATCAATTGGTAAGTGGGTCACTACGTTCAGTCAAACTGCAAGTGCGACAAGATGAAGAATTGGAGCCCCTCGGCCCATTAGATCACCTGATAACAGTGAGGCAGTGAGAGCTACAATGTTGCGATCACCACGGCGTTCTGCGCGCAAACATGCGTCTGCCCTTGGACTTTCCGATCGTTCTATGAGGAGAATTCTTCATGATGATCTTTATTTCCATTCTTACAAAATGGCGATTGTGCAGGAACTTTCTGAACGTGACTTCAATTCTCCGATGAACGCGTGTGAGGTTCATCTCGAAGTTGTTCCCGAGGACGCTATTGTTTTTTGAATGATGAAGCCCATTTTCATTTGTGTGGATCCGTCAACAAACAAAACATGCGCTACTGGGCTGACACCAATCCTCGAGAATTGCATCAAAAGCCTTTGCATTCACCTAAAGTCACAGTATGGTGTGCAATTTCCTCAGCCGGAATTAGTGGTCCCTGGTGCTTCGAGGAAAATGAAGTCACAGTGACAGTGAATTCGGACCGGTATGTCAACATGTTACACGATTTTTTTTCCCACAGATTGATGAGTTGTACTTAGGGGACATTTGGGTCCAACAAGACGGTGCAACGGCACACACTTCAAGAGCATCGATGGCTGTTTTGAGGGAACACTTCCCAGAGCGCCTCATCTCAATTAGGGGCGATTTGGAGTGGCCGGCCCGCTCTCCCGGTTTGGCCTCTTGTGTTTTTTTTCTATGGGGTTTTTTGAAATCCCGTGTTTATGTGAACCGTCCAAGGACCCTACAAGAGCTGAAGACCAACATCCGGGAAGAAATTGCCAACATACCACATGCTATGCTGGCAAGAGTCATGACAATCGGCAGAAATCGATTTACTCAGTGTATGGAGAATGGGGGACGTCACATATCTGATTTCATCGTCAAAACTGTGTAAAACAATACTTTAGGCAT
This sequence comes from Ophion costatus, assembly GCA_951751655.1. Classification (NCBI taxonomy): domain Eukaryota; kingdom Metazoa; phylum Arthropoda; class Insecta; order Hymenoptera; family Ichneumonidae; genus Ophion; species Ophion costatus. The sequence goes on from OX632360.1 coordinate 32,078,121, forward strand.
GCGCCTACATTGGAAAAAACAAATAAAAATGTCCTGATTCCTAAAACGGGTTTTATTAAGTTTTGAAAAAAGGAAGTTATGCTGCCGCACCCTGTATATATATTGTAACGGGTCGAATATTCGTCACAAATAAATTGTTAGGTTCGGGATTCGAACGGGGAAGAAATTAATTGAGACTCAGGTATTTTGGGTATTTTATAATAAAATTAATTTATTCATTGATTTTTGGCTCTAGATAATATTTAAAAAACGCAATGTAGACATGTAGAGTGTTGTTGGTGTTGTTTCGGTGTTTTTCGCAATATATACCTCGGTCGGTAAAATATCACATTCTCGCATGGTAAGTAGGATCCAGCGCGATCGCTTATCACCGATCGATCGTGGTTACCCCCTCTTCCCTAGTTCTTACACCGGAGTCGCGACGCGCTCTCGCTTACGGCGCAACGCTCGATACCGGTCGACGCGGCGCTTCCCTCTCTCTCTCCCGACTATGTTCAGGGCGCGCGTGAGTTGCGACACGCTCGCCCTCGCGGCGCTATAGATCGCGACGCTCGATTGATTGCCACGTGTCGATAATCGATTACCGATGTTTCCAATTTCGGCGTGGGAGGTCGCCACGTACCGGTCTACGCCGCACGATCCTCACGATTCGTATCGGGCGTTCGACGACCCTTTTTTCTAATAGATTTCGTTACGCTCGTGATTTCGGGATACGTTTGGCCGACCATTTGGCCGACAATAACGGTGTGTTTTCGTGTAAGTGTGTGTATTTGTGTGAGTGTGTGTTTTGTGTGACTATCGCTTATAATCTTTAAATCTCTTTTCGCACTTTCCTATTTCCTAATCTAATATTTCTCGTATTATCCCAATTTCGATATGCTAATATTTGCGTATGCTTTTGAATTATTCTACCTTCACTCACTCGATGCACTCCTAATCTCAATTTCCTATTTAATTTGCAATAACTTACGGTTGCGCTTTATTTATTGACTTCCCTTATCTCTCCTATTATTATTTTGTGATTTTTCGAAGCTTTTCTTACTTTACGACGAAAAAATAAAAGATTCCAATCCCTCCTCTCCTTTGTTCCTCAACGTTTCGTGTTCTCGGCGTTTCCGATCCACTAGGGATGTACTTGGCCCAGCAGTACTTGTTAATCTTACAAAAAAGAAAAGATCAGACTCTTTCAGGTACGACTCATTATTTCTCTTGTTTCTCAACGTTCCGTATTCTCACCGTTTCCTGTCCACTAGGGATGGACTTTACCAAGCAGTACTAGTCGATCCACGAAGGATGAAAGAACAAGAAGACGCTTTCCTCCAAAATTCCTATCCTTATATACTCATATTTTCCCGCTTTCTCATTCCCCTTCCCTTACTCATTAGCCATAATCCCCTTTATGGTTAACCTTTTCTTTCTTTATTAAATAAATTTTACTCCTTGTCTGTTTTTGTGTTTTACTTTGTTTTCGTTTCAGTGTCTACCTTTTCACTTTGTTGTGCCGCCTTTACTATCCCCTTCCTTTGACCTTTGTTATTGTTAAATCCATTTTGCCTATAGTTTGTTTTTGTGATTTTCTTTGTTTTCTGTGCGTTGTCCCTTTCCCCGTTGGTCACTTTTCTTCTCTGTACGTCCTACTTAATTGACCTTATTTTTGTGTTGGTCTGTTAATCCCCCCTCTCCTACTTCTTTTCCCGAAGTCGGTTGCCTTTTTGAATTAGTGGCCATATTTCTTTATTTGTTCTCCATGAGACGGACCTGTACGTCTCATTGTCCCCCTTGACTCTTTGTGTTATGGGTTGCTAATTCAGCGATCCAAACCACAAAGAGTCAAACAAAAAGGAGAATCTAAACCATGTTTCTATTTCTCTGTTTTGATCGTTCGACCCATGTCTTGCCCTTCCGTCGTCGCTCGCTATTTGTTTACCCTTCCCCTTAATTTTAACCGTTCACAACATTACGCTCGCAAATCAATTTCTTAACGCAACTTATGGCTTTCAAAAAGTTTTATTCAGAGTGAGGCGATACTTCGATCTTCGTCGCTATTATACTCGCTGTCGCTGTTGTTGCCGTCGAGTCCGATGACGTGTAAAAAACGTCCCTCCTCGCTGTCATACTCGTTGTCCAAGGCGTTGTTGTTTCTGAACGTTTCGGTGTCGTCGTCGTTGTCGTCCTCGTACTCCTTGTAGTGGTTGTCGTTGGTGTTCGTGGCTGTGTGGGTTGACTCGTGTTCCGTGTTATTGTTGTTGTTGATCCATTATTGTTCGTTTTCCATGTGGTAAACCAGTTCTCCGTAGCGGCACCCCTTGTTCTCGATGGTTGGCATGTTTGGGGTGGATGTTCTTCGGGCGATCCCCGATTCAATGATGATCTCCGCCAAGCTTCTTCCTTGATTTGGGCCTTCGTTCTTTAGATATAGGTCCGCGAGAACGAGGCCCAAATTGGTGGGTTTTCCCCAACCTGCATCGTCCAGGTGGTGTCCTCTATTATTACCCGTGCGTCGTTAATCTGTTCCTCCGTCCACTCCTCCTCGGTCGGCACCAGGTGTCCATCGGTCATGATGACCGTCTGGAACGGGTGGAGAAGGGCTATTGTAGGGGCGGTGTAGCACTCCTCCTGTGTGCTGGCCACGCTCCATCCCTAGTCCCCCAACCAGGGTACCAGCCCTTCGGCCTCCTTTTTGTCTTGTACCGTGGCCCGGTAGAAACAGTCGTTGAACTGCGACAGTACTGCCGGCCCAGGGAACACTTCCTCCTCAAGCGACCGGCAAATTCCGATCACCGCGGATCCTCGGCCGTGCTATTCATTTAGATGAATTGCCATCTCGTTCGGATTCGTTATTCCCTATATTCGTTATTCGAAGTTGCGATACATTGTGTTGCTCTGTACGTAGTTGACGGTTGACTGATTAGCGATCATTTCGATTTTCGACGCGTTAATCCTCCCCTCACTTTTAATATCTGGCAGATTTCCCGGGGTGCCATCCTTTAATATTTTCATCAGTTACTTCGAATAATTCGTATTCATTCTCCGTTTGCGCGGTGAACCGCTGGAATTCCCTTTGGTTTGCTGCTTGATTCACGACGATCGTATTTCTCCTAGATCCTGCTGCGGATTGGCCCTTTTCGATTTCCGTTCGATCCTTAGCTTTTCGCTGCGCCTTCGTCCATCTCTTTCTTTCTGCGAGTGTTTTTCTGTCGTCTTGCTTTCGTTGCCCCATCTTATTCCGGCGTGTGAGACACGGCCTTAAGAACCGATGCGTTAACCTCGCAAACATATCTTACAAGCGTAATTCCGTTACGCGCTTCAGAAGAGTATTTTATTCTGTCCGATTACCGAGCTAATCTTCAATTTTTGTTACCGTTGGATCTCCATTCTAGGCCTTATACTTGCCGAGCTATGCAAAAACAAACTATTGAACGGGATACAGTGTCAGCTAATACATCAACCAGAATGTTGTAAATGAATTGTGGTAAAACAGCTCATGCGATCTACTTTGTTTTTGGTTAATTATTAATACCCATATTACCGCTAATATCTGTAAACTCGGAGAAGCGATATGAATGTCACGAAAAAAGTCTCAAATTATTAATGAATGACGTACATTATATTGGCCTTCATTTTACGGAACTCGTATCGATTGGTTGAACAAATTCAATTTATATTCAATTATATATATATATATATATATCTATTTATATTCAATCTCGGTCGTAAAACATTATATGTACAAATTCATGACACGCGTATATTCTGTTTGGGTATTTTTGTTTGGACAAAACGGAGAGCGCGATATCATATATAGATATGAATGGGAACGTAGTAGATATAGATATGATCGGCGAGCGTTTAGGCTCCACACTATCGTCACAATTTTTTTTTCATTTTCTGAAAGATGCATTTGTTAAGAATGCTTTCGCCAATTCAAAAAAAAAAATTTGTAAAATCGGCGGAGATATATTATTTTATGTGAAACTGTTTGAAGCGCACGACAGCACTGAGCGGCAGATGTGCGGCTGTCGAACGGGTCTGCTACCTGGCGACCGTTTGTTGGCCTCTATGAACCCTAATTCTTGGAATATATTTTGATTAAGGTATTGCATTTACTAGTACTGGAGAGGTAGGACTTTTCTGAATTGAATAGAAACTCGTTAACCAAGCGTACAAGAATCCGCCACGAATAAGTCAGTGGATTTCCGGCAGTCGTACCGTTCGTATCTATCATTCGATTCGTATCGTGTATTCTATGTATCGTGATGGGTAAAAAATCGAAAAGACATGTCGTCGGAGAACAAACAAGGTGGGGTGATAAGAAATGAAATAAACCGGGTCCACCTAATAGATATGAAGTGGAGAGAGAAGAGCCGAGAGCTAGCAGCTCTAGGAGAAAGTTGAGCAGTGGCCGTCTAGATTCCGTTACAATAAATCCAAGTGTCGACTACAGACCGATAAATTGCATTGCTATTTGTACAGCAATAAGTGAGCACGTGAAATGTAAACTGTGTGGATGTAATGTACAATTTGGCGAATCTAGTCGAAGAGGACTTGGATTTAAAATTGTCATAAACTGCAAGTCCTGTTCTCCAAAAAAAATCACGTCATATCCGTTAATCCAAAATGCATACGAAGTTAATCGTCGATTTATTTTTGTGATGCGATTGCTTGGAGTGTCATTGGCTGGAGCAGAAAAATGTTGTGCTTTCATGGACTTGCTGCGCCCTATCTTTCACTGTTTGTACCATATTATTGTGGGACAGATTCGCGATGCCACAGAATGTATGAAGACAATGTCTTTATACTGGTTGCTGGTTAAGAAAAAAAGATTAACCGCTGACAAGTGTGGAAAAGTGGATGGATTGACAGTTTCTGGCAATGGTACTTGGCGCCAATGCGGTTTTAGTTCGTTACATGGTGTCACGACACTCATTGGTTATTACTCGAAAAAAGTTATTGATATTTGTGTAAAATCTGCATCCTGGAAGGCATGTGCTCTGTGGAAAAACAAAACTGATTCAAAGTAATATCAAAATTGGCTTGAAAACCACGCTGAATTCTGTGACGCAAATCACGTCGGTTGTGCAGGCAAACTGGAAACGGATATTGTGCTTTAAATCTTTCAAAGAGCGGAGGAATTATACGGGACAAAGTACGTAAACTATATCGGGGACGGCGATTCGAAAATTTACAATAAAATCGTGCAAGCTCTTCCGTATGATGTGAAAAAAACAATGTGTCAACAATGTTCAAAAGCGGATGGGAACAAAATTGCGAAATTGTGAAAAAGGGAATAAGGGCCTCGGTGGAAGGGGAAAGCTGACTGGAAAGCTCAGTGAAGAATTAACTGCATTCTACGGTCTTGCAATTCGTCGGAATAGTGATTCGTTGGAAGATGTGAAAAAAGCTGTCTGGGCTACATGCTATCACAAATTTTTCACAGACGCAAGTCCCCAACATCAGTATTGCCCGAAAGGAGACCACTCGTGGTGTTCGTGGCAGCAGGCAAATGCCAAAGGAACTTTGAACGAATACACATATAAACCTGCATTGCCTGCAAATATCCTACAGCGCATGCAGATGTTTGCGCGCTTTTCACCAGAATAACATCAAGTGTTTGAACTCTTTTATATGGAAATTTGCGCCAAAGACATCGTGGAGCAGCAGACCCACAGTTGAAACTGCCGCTAATATTCCTTCAATACTTTTTAACAATGGTCATATTGGCCGCATAAATGTATTGGAGATATTAAATATAAAAATTGGTGAAACACTCTACCAATATTGTCAAAACATCGACGAGAAGCGAATATGCGAAGCCGAGCGCGAAGCCGAAAAAAGCACGCATAAGGGTAGTCTGCGTGCAACACATGAAAAAACTGATGAGTCTCTGGATGCTGAGGAGCTGTTGTTTAATCCAGGAATAGCTGACTAACGGTGAGAAACAAAAAAAAATAGTTTGGACGTTGAATTATCCTTCAGAAAAACATCAAACGCATTTTTCTCGAAACTGCGTTTTTCAACCTGGTTGACAACATATTTTTAAAAACTGTTGATCCGTCGTGCATGCGCCAAGTCCTAACTGTTCGAAAATCCAGTCTCTATGGCCCCACGTAGGGATTTTTCCTATAAAGGCCCCCTTTCTATTTGTCTTTATGAACGATGAAAATTTTCAATGAAAATCGGAAATAAAATTCGCTGGTCCGCCAATTTTTTTTTTTTTAGATATCGAAATGCCCCTACTTGCTGCTGTAAACCTATATGTCTAGTTTCTAAATATATTTTTATTTCATTTTTCAGATGTACCGTATGGCTTAATCGCTCTCAATCGCCGAGCAGCAATTTCGTCGGAGTGTCCTCTTGGAAGCGGCGTACACCGCAAACTATACTTTAGATTCGAGTACAAACATTTGTATACAGTCTTCTATATGTATTTATTGACTATGAGTATTAATTTTAAAAATCCATTCATCGTTTCCTTGAAAATAATTACGAAAAATACACGTTCGTACCGCGCACGAACCGTGGTGTGAGGCCTTAAAAAACAAACCGCAAAATTCAATATCGGGAAACTATTGCGAGTCGCTAAAAATACCTTGGGGGTTATCTTAAAATATTAAAAGGAACGTTTGTGCGAAATTGCAGGTCGCTCGAGGGGTGTGGGTTTCGGATCTTTATCCGCAGGTACGTACGTTGGCAAAGTGTCTGTGGTAACTACTGCCGTTAATTTGAATCCAGTCACTCTACTCTCGTGAAGACATTTTTGACAATAGTTGTGCAATCATCAGACAAAAATTATAATGACATTTCTGCCAATAGAGGAGAAAAATATTTGTCACGGCGGACTGAAAGAACAAGTCCTTATTATGCTTATCGTTTTAATATTGTACTTCTTGTATTCGGTATAACTTGATTGTTCTTGTTAGTGTTGTTCAATAATGAGACATGAATTATAATTGCCAAGTGTCAACAGCATAAAAGAACATTCGTCACGATGGACTAAAAAACAATTATTTATCACTTTCATTGTTCAAATATTATAGTTAGTAGGGAAAATAGATATCTGAAATTCGATACAGTTAGTAGAGTTATTTATTCAACATTATATTTCTCAAGAATGGTGACTGTCTAGCAATCATTGAGAAAACAAAATCCAACAAAGAATTTCATTTTATGCGCCCAGACTGACATTACCGATTTAGGTTCGGAATGGATCATGAAAAATAAACTTACAGCGCAACTTGACATATGAAAAAATAACACTGGGATCAGTCGAATGGACGGCTACGGATATTTTTCTACCTCATGCGCATATACGACAATGCACTTTGTCACTGTCAATGAATGATCAGTGATCAAAATGACTCCCATTCGAACTTTGATGATCCACATCTGAAAGTATTATTTTTCTACAGTTCTCTCTTATTCTAAAACAATAACGGCAAATATAATAATATCAATCGTGATTATACCCATAACAATTCAACACTGATTTTCCATAACTTTACGATCTAACTAGGCTAAAGATTTATATATAGCGTAGATTCCATTTTACGGGGACGTTCCTCTTATTACATTCCCACCATATTCTACTTCCCATCCCGTAAAGATTTATATTTTTTCTGCTTGTCGGTTATATTTCGGTATCAACTTCTCATAGATACCAATATTATAGTAATTTATCCCGTAGATACCTTTATTATACTAATGATACATCAAAATTAGACTGCATCACATGATACGTTCGTTGAACTTAATTCCTAAGAAATCGATCAGGGCTTGTGCCATATTTTCGTGAGCTCAAAAAGATCGTTACGTGTCGAACTTTTTACTCGCAATGGACGCTACGTCATATACTGGAGAACGTATGCATAGTGACCATGTGTGTCCATCGTGCCGGCATGCAATAGGGTGGTGGGGGGAGGGGACGTGCTTCCTTGGAGCGAAGTTCCGGCAAAGGCGAGCCATAGCATCGAGTGTCCAATGCTCTCGTATTTCACATGTTTTCTTGTTTTTTGCTATCAGCAGACGTTACCTGAATATACACTGCTTAGAGTTATCCTTCAAAACGGACGCTCGGAGTAGCGTCGCGCCCGCAACTTGATTTTACAACACTGGGAACGCCCTTGTTCGGACTTTGGATGATTACCTGTGGGAAATTCTCCGCGAGAGTCCAATGGACGTTCGAGTACTAGGTGAAACACAGGCGGCTAAATATCAGGAGACGCGGCAATGTCTTAACGCCAAGTAATAAAGAAAGCAAATTCAACGATAAAATGGATTTTTCCCGAAAATTTTTAACTTTGAATCAACATTGCTCGAAACGCTCTACGTTGCTTGGAATCGTGGTCCGGGCGAACGCGGCGCCTCCTACACTGGAAAAAACCAATTAAATTTTAAAAAAAGTACATTGGTTGACCCAAATAAATGTCTGAACGCAGAGTGCCACCGGTATATGACATTGGTACAGTACTACAAAATATTGGAAAATGTGATTGATTTTAATAACATATTATTTCATTTGAAAATCTCTTCTGTTCTCTAAATATCGCCATTATCCTTAAAATAAAATGATAATCTAGTGACATAATTCTCTATACAATCTGTAGATGTATTGATGAAATAATTAAGCGATTGCTACCTTTTTTATTTCGTACAAAAATATAATCAATAGAATGGATTATTTACTACATCGAAACGAATATGCCATTAGACGTAACATTTTCGCACTCCGTGCAATATCAAAAGGGCAATATCATGCAACTAGCATGAGATAGAGACAAGTGTATATCATGATTGAAGAATTACCAATATGGATTCGAATTATTGATATCTGTTTTTGCCACAAAGTACAGGTGTCACCTGTAGCAACGCTTTAGTCTCTAGTAGAACAAAATATAATATTCGATGAAATAAATGTTCATTGCAATCAAAATAAAATATTTGTGAATTCGAGAAATCATGTTTTCAATATGATTCTATGTGCACTCGCAAACATTTCTTGATTGATGATGCAAATAAATGTACGCTCACGACAATTGCTGAAAATATCTTAACGGACAACACCACTGCGACGGCTTAAAAAAATCGATTTTTTGAAAACCATCTAGAAAAATCTAAAATACATTTAAGATTATGATGCCGCTGGACCCAGGTCGAAGAAATAATTATTTTCGGAGATATTGAATATTTTGTGGAGCGGTGCAGCGCTCCGTGACGCTCGGAGTCCCGCGCAGACGCGCGCCTCAGGATCGACAGGTATATCGAATAGCGATCCATACGACGGTTTCGAGATAAAAAAAAAGAGTGCATCGATCATGTCCAAAAGCGTATGGGGATGCGCCTCCGCGAAATCGTGAAAAAACAAAAAGGATTGTCTGGCAGAGGAAACCTCACCGGAAAATTGATTGACGAGTTGAGCACATATTACGGCTTGGCTATTCGGAGGAACAGCGACGATGTTGAAAAAATGAGGAAGGCAATTTGGGCAACTATCAAACATAAAATATCCACAGATAGTGAGCCACAACATGACGATTGCCCAGAGGGAGCCGAGTCGTGGTGTTCGTGGCAGCGAGCGGCCGCAAGCGGTAATATTTCTGAATATCGCCATAAGCCGCCTCTTCCTGAGGAAGTATTGGAGGCAATTACGCCAGTCTTCGAAAATTTGAGGCAATAGCCCCCAAGTGTCAGTTCGGGAACAAAAAAATCGTCGATATTGCAGCTGATATCGCGGTATTATTATTCAATGATGGCCTGAGAAGCCTCATAAAAGTTTTGGAGACGTTGGGGATAACTATCGGCCCAAATTGTTTCAATTTTTGCGTTGAAACCGACGCAGCGTGGATCGAGCTGGCGGAGCGCTCGCTCACAGACGCTGCAAAAGAGGCAAGAAGAACCTCTACAAGTTCGAGAAAAGATGCTAGGGACAATGATTTGCTTCTTGAAGGCCAGCTATATGGTGCCGGCATCGCTGATTAAAGGTAAACATTTTTTTTCCAATTTATCGCATAAATTAACACACCCAAAACTTTGAACGCGTTTTTCTCAAAACCACCTTTTTGACTGCGGCACGCAGCAGAACGCGAGCAATTTTTATCCGATCGACTTCAAATTTGGACTGCATCAATAAAACTAGATAATCTAAAGAAGTACATAGGATTTTTTCGATATCTCAATAATAAAAAAAGTTATAGCCTATTTTCGACGAAAACTTTTGCTCGAAAATCGTCCTTTAATTTCAAAAGCGTGCCTATTTTTTAAAAATCAATATTTTTTTCCAATCCCTATGTACTTCTCTTCAAAATATCATATTATTAACGGAAACACTCGGTATTTTTTTTCAGATCGACTTTGAAGAGAGTTCTGCTGCGTGCCGCGAACCACTGCAGAGGCAACAGTACCTGACGCGGGAGCTTCCCCAGCGTTACCATGGGGCGTGAAAAATTTGAATTTTTTTTTTTATGTATCTTCAATAAACAACGAACAAAACAAAAAAAAATTCGAATATCTCTTTTTTTCCCACAAAAAAAAATTCTTGAAAAATGGCAAAAAATCAGGGGGTCACAGTGGTGTTGTCCGTTAAAGAAGTTCGCATGCAGTTCTTTGGAATAGGATAGGATTGTCACAATAAAATGTTTGATCGAATTTGTTTTATTTGAAAATGAAAAGTTTTTCAATTTTTTAAATCTTAAATAAAAAGTGAGCATTAAAACGAACATCCACGATACTAGTGTCACTCCGCGACCAAATGTGACTATGTATTTATTTTTTTTGCTTTCCCTTTATCTCGTTGATCTCCGGCGAAAACGCAAGGTCTACGCGATTTCCCATGGAATTCGTGAACAACCACTAAGACTAATACGCGTGATAGCGGCATTCTCATTTTTCGATGGATCTGAATATTTTTCTTTAGAGTTAGGCCTACCACGGCGGAAATGTAGCCTATCCATAACAATATAACCAAGCGTTTCGCGTGCCTTCCCACGCGAAAGCGTAGCGGTCTTAACTATATCGAGAACAAATATACAAGCGGGAAAATTTCGAACAGTCTCGTTGTAATCCACACAGAGTCCGAGTACATCGCAGAGTGTCCTTAAGACCAAAAATACACAAAGGAAACCTTCGGATTACAAGGATGACGACCATGTGAAGCACCACGCAAGAAATGCGTAATGATATCTGTAAAGACGTAAATACATAACGACGCGAGGATACCGAATTATAATGACCAGCCAAGAGTGGAAAATGTCCAAATCCTTAAAATATACACTCGCTAGAAGAAAATCCTCCGACCCAGAAAGTTGACCCGATCATAAAACTGCGTTGATATTTCCCACGTGGACTCGCGGGCCTCGGTCAACAAGCCCTATCTCGAGCATGCGTTCTTGCCGCCGACAAGACTCTTTTTTCCTCTCTGTATATTTCCGCGCTCCAGATAAAGAAGCGCAGCTCCAATTTCCGGAAATAGAGCGACGAACCTACGTCCTGCTCCCACTCTCTATTTTCGACCAATCAACCGAAGAGACTTATATTTAATGCCTTTTCCACCAATCCAAAAAGAATGCACCACCAAAAGTGCACTCTTCCAGAGATTCCTTCTCCCACCACCTCAGCATCCCAATTTTTCCTACATCCTAGAAGAAGAAAATCATGAAGTCAGTGTTCCATCATCACTCGTAGAAGAGTGTTCTATCACCACTTGTAGAGAACAGTCTCCCAACAACTTTCATCGGAATAAGTCGAACATCTGTCTCCTGACAGCAAACGCGAAACTTTAACTTCGAAATCGTTCCTCATAAAAACGCGAACTACAAGAAATTATTTAACTGTTTACATTGAACATATATGTGTGTGTATGTTTGAAACTCGCCTGTCTAGAAAATTGTATCAACGTGTAAATTCAACATCGTCACCGAGCGTGCGCAACTGAGGGGTCCGACCTACCTGCGGAGGCCCGAACCCAACCGCTGTAAGCCGATGATCGTATCCACGGCGCATCATCAATGTTAGCGAACCTCTATTTATTTTCATGTTGACGGAATTAACTAAATTGGTTAATTTCAGTAAATCCCAACTTGTTAATTATTTGCATAGATCAATTCATTTCTTAATCGAGTCACTGCGTCACTCCCATATTTGCATGCACCTTTCCCTTTTTCACCCTCATCCCGAGCTATTGCGCTAGGCGTAGGCTAAAAAAAGGGAACCGCGATAAAACATATGCCCACGTCCCCTCAGGACGTGACAATAGACACTGTTTAGGCAAACTTATTGTAATCAGAATTATCGATGCAAATCATCATGGAGAGCGTATCAGATATTCAACTGATAAGAACAGATACTACACTTACATTTTAGCCACAGGCTGAGAAGTGATGCTGTGTAGAGTTTCTCTAGCGGTTAAGTAGATTTTCGGTTCGCGCTACGCTTACGAGAAACGAGCGCGCGTGCGGCTTCTAGCGCTTACTCCGAGAACTACGGGTTTCCTCGCACCTATAATTTCGACGGCGCTCGGCCATTATATATGATTTGGTCGAATTTGTTTTACCAAAGAGAAAAGGTATTGAATCGATTGCTGTAATGTTTTCAGTTCAATTATACACGTGTCATATTGATAGCATATTCTTTTACCTCTAATATATCATTTTAATGAACATAAATGTATTATAGTCAGATATTTAATCAAATCAAGTACATATAATTTTCATGTAACGCGATTGTATAGAAAGATTAAATAAAAATGACTACATTTCGCAAATGTTACAGTCTGTATCATCAGGGCTGAGAGCTCCGATACTGAAGTCCCGTGTCTCAGGCATTCCTTATATAGTTGCAGTCATCGTTCCAGATCACTGCACCAGCCAATCAGATGTTTTAATTGACCGGCCGATCAATTAAAACATCTGATTGGCTGGTGCAGTGATCTGAAACGATGACTACAGCTATATAAGGAATGCCTGAGACACGAGAGCTTCAGTATCGGAGCTCTCAGCCCTGATGATGCAGACTGTAACGTTTGCGAAACGTCGGCAAAACGCTGATTCTCAACACGGCCTCCATCCGGAAGCCACATACTCTTCGAATTACATAAAGAGCCGTGAAAGCCTTAAAACTAAAATGAAAATGACTACAGTTTAATCGCTTCGTATATGCGCAAGAATCAAACTTTATTTTCGCATAATTTTTTACCCAAGTCAGACATTTGCTTGATATTTTTAAATCAAAATGTAATACTAATATTTTGACGAATAATGTATTGGAAATTCAATATCGACTATGGTGGAGACAATAGAATAATATATTTACTCAATAGAAATTTGATCTGAATCAAACGAGCGAAATTATTTTTTTCTCGTGTACTCGAATCAACAATATTCATGTTATGAATTGAAACGCTTTTTTTCTTCGTTGCAGAAAATGCATTCAAAACTATATAATTTTGTCGCGATAATTTTTTAGATACATTCAATAATCCATTGTTCTCAGCTAACAATATATCTTTTGAATGAAACGAACGTTTTAACTTTATCATGTTACTAAAGTCAACATTGTTTTGTTTGAACTATTAAATCCGATTATTTACACCAACAATTGTATAATTGAATCAACGAAATTTCATCCAATAACACCAATGATATTGGATCAATCATTTTTTTCTCAGTGTAGTAGCGTCACCTGTTACTACTGTCTTTGGTGTTCGCTGGATTTTAATGTGTACCGTGATTTTGACAGCTTAATCTCTAAGGTCTGCGAAGAAATATGAAAGAAATATAAGTGCAAAGAAAAAACAAATGGCCCTTTTTAGGGACTTTTATTCTTTAAGCCAAATATTAATTTGACGATGGCGTGTGGTGAATCGTAACCGCAAAAAAAACAAACATCTCTTTTCAGAGGTCAAAATGAATCTGGCGAAGGTCCTTTACATCGCAGATTCAGATCTTAGAAAAATCTTTGCAATTATAGATCGGTCGGCAATAAACGATTTACGTAGTTACGTAAAAAATAAAAGCCAAAAATATGACATTCTCTGGCATCGAATACAGGTAAGAATGAATCAAGTGCTAGAGAGTGATCTTTTGATGCTGGATAGAATGAAGGCCAAAAATGTGGACACCTCGTACAGCAAACATAGGTAAGGAAAAAATCAGTCACTGGAAAGTGAGAACTATAAACTTTTTATTGCTCGCCCACAGCGCATAATTTATATCCGTAGTATCGAGTGGCCGAAAATATTGATTAAACTCCGATCCGAAGCGGAGATAAGGAGACCGTGGTCAAACATAACAAATTTTAATTAAGAGCTCGTATCTTTGAAACGGATGATTGTATAAAAATGGTTATTAGCCCACTTTAAAGAAAATGTATAAGGCTAAAATTAAAAAAAAAACATGTACCTAACGTAAATAGATCATTCACAGCGCCGCTTTTTTTTAAGTCCGGTGTTACTTTTAACCTCGGTTTCGGGGCTAGTCGTAACATGGCTGGGGCAGGTTGTCACAGGAGGGGCATGTTTTAACAGCATTAAATAAATCTATTTTTTAAATTAAATTAAACTAATACATTTTTTGTAAATTCCTTATTCAAGTTAAGTGTTAATTATTTAGGCAAATCAATCACATTTTCAACTACTATGGTCTCCACTGGAACACCTTTTTTCAATTTCTTCGCGAATTTGAAAAACATGACGTGGCAAATGTGTTCACGAACGACTGATCTGTATTTACGGTTTAAAAAAAAATAAAACTTTTTTTGCAGCTAGCTCATATACCTCTTTCGACGTGGTGCCTCCTTCAGTATGTCTTTTATGACTCCTCATACTGCAACATGAATACTGAAAAGTGAGGCAATTAAGGGGTAACACCATTAGAGAATTTTCGAAAAAAGTTTTTTTATCGCCGCTAGAGATGCTTTCAACCGTCGAGAATAAGGAGAAAAAAGTTTGGTGACTGTAAAGCAACGGTCCGCAGGCCCGTGTGCGAGACGTCGACCATTTTTCTCAGAACACAATTTTCATTCTTTTCACTTCAAATTCTGCTCACATTTAAAAAATAACACTACGAAGAGAAATACGTACGGGATTTTCCATGAGTTTATTATAACATTAGTTATTAACAAATAGTTGTGCTTTTCTTCTGTCGAAAATTGAGCTTTTAGTTTAAATGCTTGCCAATTAGACAAAACCTTACATTTTCAAAATCCCCTACGTATTTCTTAAGCTATACTCATGTGAATTAATCGATTTTTTTATTTTTGCTAAATTCACATTTGCGTCACTTTACTGCGTGCCGGAGAACGTCTCAAATTCACCATGCCTCGCGAAAATGGTTCCAGCGTCACCATTTTGTATAATTTTTTTAATAAACATTTTTTTTGTTCACTCTAAAATATGATTAATAACATCCTGGAAAATGATTATCCTCTCACTGGTCTTTCTACCAGAAAAAAATCGCGAAAAATCACTTTATTTTAGACGTTTACAGTGGTGTAAGCCCTTAAAGCGAAACTACAATGGCTTGGTGTGCCACTATACTACTACTTACGTATGAAACTGGCTTTCTATGCGTTGTTTTTTAATCAGCGGATTCGATTTTTTAACCAGTGGATTGGGTAGAGAAATGATTGGTGCATTCAAACCTGGAAGGGTAAATCGTCGCTTCTAATACCTGGCTCGCGCCGCTAAATCAAAGTCAGCCTCTGTGTAGAGTGCACGTGAGTCGCGCGAGAATACTGAGCAAAACACCAAACTTCAAAATTCCAAATCTCAATAGTGAATCAACATATTTTAATTCTTCGAAATGGATTCTACTCCTGGAGGTATGTACAGACTATTTCTGTATTAGTTAAATTGAAAAGTCATGTTTATCTGCCTAAAATACGACCGTATTTGGTACCTTCGCAAAAACGATATGATTTTCGAGACGTCTATTTTCAAATGGACAACAGTATGATGTAATCCACTATCGGCCAACTATCTAAGTTGGGGGCTTTAAGTGAGTGTATCAGCTATCGGAAACACCCCCAAAGTGCTAGCCGGAGCCTGCGGGAAAATGTAGTTTTGGCTGTTTAAACATAGCTTGCGCGGGTACGAAGCGCGCTACCCCGTGCGGGCAGACGTTCAGCATGTACAATAGGGAACTAATACCGGTCTTACCGTATATAGGGTGACCGTAACAAAGTAGTGCAGTTATTTTAGGTTCATATTATTTATGATAAATGTTATTCCTGATTTGATTGAATAAAAATTAATTTTATTTATTTATAATATATTAAATATTTATATATGTTTTGTGTTTTGAGAAAAAAATTGTCTTATTAAATGAGTTTGATGGTACTTTATTCATTATAGTTTACGTTCGATGTTTCAAGTTTTCATATGCAAATCGGTTTTATATTTCCTGTGGCATTATTACAGGCTCTAGTACCGACGACGTTTTACTGTATACACGGGAGGAGGTTTTCATTATGATGAAAGGGCATCTAAAGTACACACTTGGGAGCTGTTCATTTATTACGTGAGACGATTTGGGGGCGTCCAAATAATGCTTATTTTTTCTTACATGGATGCTGGGAGGAGGTCTACGTAGCTCTTACGTAAGATCATAAAAGTTGATGGCATTTCTTCGAAAATTGAAAAAGAGCGTGCCGTAGCCACATATTGAAGACGGGGTAATGAAGTTATGTGCTACATGAAACACAGCAATATTGACATCGTCGTGAACGACGTCATTGTCATAAATGAGATAATGGATCCAACGCAGAGCAGAGACGTTCCAGTCGCTGATCCACTCGCTGATTGGCTGTTGAGCCCATGGATCGATTTACAAAATTGAAGCGTTAACAAGTACAGATTAAAACATTACTTTTCTATAACACAAACCAACGCATTGTTATATTTTTCCTACTATATATCTTTGTAATTTTTGTATACGATGATCTTACGTAAAATTGAGGGAGAGGGGTGGTCAAAAAGTGGTTAACATTGTCTTACTTAGTAAATGAACAGCCCCTTGCCGCTTTATTCGAACACCGTTCAGCGGAAATTTCCAAGAAGAGTGGTCGTTCGGTGCCTATAGAGGACGATATTTAGTAGTTCTGAAGAAGTTATTCCCACCTTCAATAACGAGTTAATCCGCAGCAGAAACTGATTCTGAATTAGACGGAGGAATCTGATGAGGAAATTGTTTTCTAATAATATTTTTTCTTTTGTATGTATTAATTTATCTCAGGTATTTCCAAATAAATCATTGGCCATTTCCTGAACAAATAAAATTCTGGTGAATGTTGTCCTCATATGCGTAATCAATATGCTCGAGAACCCTTCCATACCTATTACCTAAGGAATCAGACTCCATTCTACCATATATGTGCATTGTCTTTGAACCGCCATTTTCCCGAATCCAGACTTTCACCCGAATTGAATGCGTTTTTGAAGAAACTTGTCGCCGTTTTTTATCCACCATTTTGTTTTTGAGATTTTTAACTTCGGATTCGTGATCAGCGACCCCAAATACCCCCGAGTACAAACGTTCACCCGAATTGAATGCGTTTTTTACGAAAGTTGTCGCCGTTTTTGATCCGCCATTATGTTTTTGAGACTTTTGACTTCGGATTTGTAATCAAAGACTTCAAAAACCTCGGAGTAAAGACTAATCCGAATTGAATGCGTGTTTCAGGAAACTTGTCGCCGTTTTAGATCCGCCATTTGGTTTTTGAAATTTTAGACTTCGGATTCGTAATCAGGGACCCCGAAAACCCCCGGACATAGACTTTCACCCGAATTGAATGCGCTACCGATTTATGGCCACGATTTCGGGATTTCGTCCCACTGTGGCGACGGTACCATGGTATTACATACAGGTTGGAAAACTTGTAGGGTGGAGAATGACTCACAACCAGATAATGAGGTAAAATGGCAGTTCTGGTTTCTGCCACCCGAAGCGTGGCTACGAAGAAGTGAGCCAATCAAATGCAGGTCGGAACAGCTGTGCAATGGAACAGATTTTTCGAAATTGTCTGCATATCTAAATATATCTGCAGGGTTTCTACATGACAGCGCTTCGAGTGAATAGATGAAGAACTATGTTTTTGCTTCCCTAACGGTGACTTTTTCCACCATGCAAAAACCTCGGAGTTTGCAGAACTGTTCATATGTAAGACCGTGGACAGTACTATACATTTCAAAACGATATACACATATACATAGTGCACACGCACACACACCCACACACACACGCGCGCGCGCGCAAACGCGGGCACAAACCCATACACGCGCACACACATAAACGCACGCACACATTATTATCGCAAAACGAGTATATGCAGGCGAATGGAACGGCAAATGCCTCATCTTTGCGTGCTTTTTTTCTTAACCATGTACGTCAAGACGTTACACAGCATTTCCAGTGTACTTGTGTGGTACTTACGTTGTACTTTGTTATAATACCGATACCGATTTCTTTTCATAACAGTAATATGATTTTTTAGATAAAAATTAAATGCGTAGACAAATATTATTCCTAAGGTTTAACAATTTTGTTTCCAACATTCCTAGTAAATTTGCTTTGCTATTTCATAAAACGTTATTTCACTTTTTTGTACATGTGAATGGAAAGATATAGTAAAACCACTACCCAGTGCGTTGATCTAGTGGTTAGCGTGCTGGCCAGCGGGTTGGTTGCAGGTTCGAATCCCATTCACGTCACTTTCGTCGTGAAATGTTTTTCTTCAATATTTCTCGGCGAAAGGGAACTAGTTCCGTAACTGGGAGGCGAACTTGGGACCGGCTATATCGGTATAAGTTATCCGCAGTTTCCCTATGCCCCTGACAGATATGTCGTGGTGAATACTATACACAGGGGGAAGTCAGCTGCGATCGCAAGGTGGGGGATGTATGGAATGGGAAGGACCCGAGACAAAATTATCAGATCAGATCACATCTGATTATATCTGGATTATATATGATCCAAATATGATTGTATCTGGATCTTGTCTAATCATACAAGAAAAATGGCCATATCAGAGCATATATGATTAGATTTGACGATATCAGACCATACGATGTCAGACCTGACAATATCAAATCTGTCTATAATATACAAAATTGATCGGTTTCGAAGCGTAATTGGTAATATCAGAACACCCATATCAGGGTGAACATGCTTATATTAATAGCAGAATTGAGTATATGTGGTATGTCATATATCTATCTCCTTGCCGTACACTTACGATATTTAATCTCGGCATACATATGATATCTTATTTGCGAGCCGATGATATTTTATAAGTAATTTGCAGTGTTATACACGGATCAAATGGGACTTCTCAAATCGGCCAATAACGCGTGACTATGTGTGCGTATGCTGGATATGTTCATGCATGCGCGCACATATTCAAGGCTGATCATGTGTGAGCTCGTATGTAGTCGTGAATTGTACTATATCTGGTTAGACATGACCACACATAGGCAGATATGTTCAGCTATAAATTCATATCTGCACATATTTACTTATGGGCGATCATATCTGACCAGATATAGAGCTACCCCTCAGCGCATAGAAAAACATGTATGCTCATCTTTGACCATGCATGATCAGATCAGATTCATTTATGGTGCAGATAAACATCTACATGCGCATATCTGCTCAGATATGACCATTTTCCCCCGGGTAGAACGAAATTGAGGTGCGTTGGGGCACGTACACTGAGAAAAAAAATAGAATCGAAAAATTTGACCAAATAAATGTCTGAACGCGGAGTGCCACCGATATATGACATTGTTACAATACTAGAAAAAATTGGGAAATGTGATTGATTTACATAATATATTATTTTATTTGAAAATCTCTTCTGTTCTTTCAATATATCTGTGAGAAAAAGCTTTGTCGAATACGGGCCTAGTGACGAGCGAGTGCCGCGCGGTGGCGCAACGAGCACGGGGACGGTTCCCCCTGCTCTGCTGACTGCAGCAAGTTCGAGGTTTACGTACTTGTAAGGAGGCTCTCGCGTAGAGCAGAGTATCACGAGAGCCCGTATGAGAGTTGAGAGTTTTGAATAAAGAGTGTGTGTGGACAAAGGAACGTCGTCTTTATTTATTTAATCCTATATGGTAGCAGAGGTCCGTGGTTGCGTTCGCGGAAGAAAAATAATTAAATATTTATAAAAATCGTGTGCCTGAACAGTGTATCTTTTGTCTCT
Organism: Ophion costatus; assembly: GCA_951751655.1. NCBI lineage: Eukaryota > Metazoa > Arthropoda > Insecta > Hymenoptera > Ichneumonidae > Ophion > Ophion costatus. Next base: position 32,098,311 of record OX632360.1, read on the forward strand.
TGGCGTGCCGGCTTTGTCTTCGGCGGTCCTGAACGATCGAGAAGCGAATATTCAGAGATGTACGAGGTAAGTCATTATATTCTGTGAAAATAAGTGACTTGTGTACGACGATGTAAAATATTGACGACAAAAAAATATACACGGGTAAAGACGGAAGATAATTTTTCTATAATGTCGAAATTTCATTTGGGACGACGAGATATTTTTACTGAACTCGAGACAATGAGGACGCGTAACAACACGTGAGAGAATAATATAATATCTGTTCAATAAAATCATACAAAGTCGTATATATATTACAAAAAAAAAAAAAGAGAACAGAAAACCGTTACGAGAACGGACGAAAGAAAGTCAAGTTCGTGCTTGCCGCGGAACAAAGCGAGAGCCTCGTGGATCGAGCGGGACTTCCCGTGTGTATAAGCAGAGGGCATTCAAGGACGATCTGTCGGGTATATGCGCGGCGTGCGAGATGAGTCAGTATAGCCGGCGAGTATTTTGCTTTACTTTTGTCGTTCGTTTTATCATATGAGTTTGGAAAATTACGACGTGGTTTGAGTTGGGTAATTTTCATTTAGAGAAACTTTCTAAACTACGAAGTGTCTTTGTTTGGTAAAACGTGGAATTTACGACATTGCCTGGCTCGGTCTCAGCTTCGCGTGTGCGTGTGCGCGGGCGTGGGGGTTGTCGCGGGCTCGAGCGCCTTGCGTTCGGGAATCGTGCTCTCTCCCTCGTGCGTGCGGGTCCTTGAATTGATACACACTGAGACGCTCTACGGTGTCGGTACGGAAGCAAGCGGATGGCTTGCGTTTGCATAAAACGGAGGGAGTTTTAATTCATTTTCACAGATGTTGTTTATATTTGGAAAAATTAATTAACACGAGTTTATCTGTGTTCGACAATATTCAATTTATTTGCAAAAGTGCATAAGATGACGCACTAAAAGAAATAAACAAAAATTTAAGAGGTCATATAATGAGCAAAGAGCTCGGTCAAAAAAAAAAAAAAAATTATAACAAGAGAGTATTCAATTAAGATTCAAGGAAAAATAATAAAAAATAAATTTAAACATTCGTTATGGAAACGTTATGTATTAGTTTATATAGAGCTTCAGATGAATTAAAAATTTTCTCGAGCAAGGCTAAAACTTGTGGGGTCAATGCTCAGATGAAAACTTGTGTTCGGTGAGTAATTTGTTCATTGACTAGGGGAATCGGTATTATCGAAGTCGTGACCCATGTGCGTGCGTGCGCAACCCAAAACCGAATGATTTTCGAGATAACTCTCAAAGTTAAATTTTCGGCGAGTGGAGTACGTGTATGGTCTGTACGATTAGAGAACCTGATTTCTCGCCTCACATCAATACCGGTGCAGTGCGGCGGTGTTGATTTGGAGGCAAGAAGCATTTTTTTGGTAGTCTTCAGAGACACCTGGTGCTAATTCAGAGGTAATCCATGAAAGAATGGGATAATTCAGAACAAGACATAAATATATAAATAAAGAGGAGTTATATTAAATTGTCACGTAAAATCGAATAAACAGGAAATATAGAAGTTAAAAGTGTACAATATTATTTGATATACACCTACTAATTAATAATGCTTCACAATCCCGGAACAGATGACTAACGAAACGGAGGAATGGAGACAAGAATTTGACGAATACATAAGAGTAAGGACCGGACTGGAACAGAGGGACTCCAGTCAAACAAACAAACGTAAGCACTTCAAATTCACAATGTTAGTTGTTTGCTTTTGACTGAGAATTCAGAGGGCTGTGAATATTTGGGAAATTTAAAGGTTGTTATGTCATTGAAGTAACCAAATCGATAAGAGAGACCTTTATTTTTTAAGAGTGAGAAGTCAGATCTGACAAAAGAGTAAAACCAGGTTATAAAGAGTATTTTCTTTCACAGCACCAACCACTGAGATCGTTACGGAGAACATAAATCCAGAGATGGAGGTCGAAAACATTCCCGAATCCAAAGACAAAACCGAAGAAATACAGAGTGTGATCTCACGAGCTCAAGATTTGGCAGAAAACTTGGCATCAAACGCGTCAACAGATCAAATCATCAGAGGCTGGGTGAAAGAGGCTATAGATAAGTTAGCTTTGGCTCACAGCAAAGTTCTTGAAAATGAAAGATCAAAGCTCCTGAAACAATCAAAAAGACTGATACAATCTTCAGAGAACAAAACACAAAATGCAGAAGCTACGGGACCCTGCATTAACAACCCTATAAGACTGAGACCAAAAATTGAGAGAAACTACAAACTGACCTCGAAAGCAAGCTTCGAGGCGTGGCTGGACTGCCTCAAAACAGAGCTCACGAGTTGGATGCTGCTGTATTTAAGTGATTCCAAAATACCTCAGCCAACTGGGGTCTCAGATATAGATATAGAGACCCCAGGAAAAATTCAGTAAAAGACATTATTATCAGTCATATCGATGAAGAGTATCATAAGAAAATCCTGGGTCTGATAGAACCTATGGAAATTCTTCAGAAGCTACGAAACTGCAGAAAAGGTGAGGATAGCTCAACTCCAACGGCAATAAGAACGAAATTGTATAATCTAAGAATGAATAAGGGAGAAAGAGTTCACGATTTTATCGAAAGATTCGATCAAATAATATGAGAGCACGATCTGAGCGATGATCCTCAGAAATTAACCGATCAAGAAAAACGTTCTACCTTTTATCAAGCGATCATTGGAGTTATGCCTGAAATTCGCCGAACAGACTCGGCAGTTATTACAACCACAGGCAAAGCGATGAACATGAAAGCTCTGAGAAAGGTTATGACTCGCATACAAGACGACAACGACGCCGATGCAAAGAAGCCTGAATCCAGAGAACCGACAGCATCCGGAGCAACTGCACAAAAGTTTAAAGGAATCAAAAGCAAATGTTACCGGTGCAACAAAACCGGACATTGGCAACAAGAAAGCCCACTAATTAAATCAAATCGTTGGTATTGCTACTGGTGGAACCTAGAAACTGATCACAAGGGAGATGATTGTCCGAATAAATCGAATAGTCATTCCCAATCACAAAATAAGAGATTCGTCAGTAGAGATGACGAATCATACGGACCTCCGGCCAAAATGAGTAAGTTCAACAACCAGCAGATCAACAGCAACAGAGGCAGAGCGAACTCCAGAGGAAAAAGAGGCCGTGTTCGAGGATACTCCAGAGGCAGAGGTAACAACCGGGGATCCAGAGGCCGGTCCACCGTTAGACGAGCTGAATACGACCACGAGGAGAAACAGTTGACCGCGGGTAAATATGAGGAAGAGTACGAAGACGATCAAGGTAAGAATGAACAGGTCAATAACAACGATAGACAGATAGAGTTTATAGCAGATTCAGGAGCGACTGAACACATTGTGACGAAAAGTTTTATCTTGAGTAACTTCAAAATTTTCAAAAAGGGGGTTATTAAGAGTGCAAACAAAAATGATTTTGCTGACATCGTCATAGACGGCAGAGGGGATCTATTGTTGAAAAATAATATTTCTGATGAAAAATCGATCAAGTTGACGAACGTAATCGCGGCTAAAGATATTTCCGAAAATCTACTCTCGTTGCGAAGACTAGTAGATGCAGGGTTCAGTATATACTTAGATGATAAAACATTCCGAGTATACAACAAAGACAATGACAAAACTATATTTGAAGGAGTTTACGAAAAACCTAATTGGGTGATTAAGTTCGAAATCAAAAAGGGGACAAACAAGAATAACGTGTATATAAATGAATCGGATAACTACAGTTGTATAGCGTGTTTAGCAATAGACGAGAAGTTTTCAAAACAATCACAGACAAATTTTAAAGTCAAACGAATAGCGGGTCCGGAGGGAGAAGATATAAGACATAATGAAGAGATATCAAAAGAAGTAGAGACTGTTATTGGGAGGGAGAAGTCGTGGAAACTTATGGAAATAAACGTTCAATCCGAAAGTTCAGAAGAAAAAGTGGAGGAGTGTGACGCAGGTCTGACGTCACACAAAACAATAAAAATAGACGATATGAACGATGTCGGTAATTTGAAAGAGATATTCATAGAGAACCCTCTCGACACAACAAAGTCAGGTATTAAGCAGAGTAAAGCGATGCTGTGGCACGTCAGACTGGGTCATGCATGCTTAAACTATTTGAAAATATTGCAAAAGAAAGAAAAGAGTTTACAACATGTAAAGTTCGAAGACACAATAAAAAATTGCGAAGTTTGCATGCTATCAAAAATGGAAAAACTTCCATTTAAACAATACAGAAGCAGAGCAGGTAGGCCGTTACAGATTGTACACTCGGACCTTATGGGTCCAATCACACCCACCTCATGGCCAGGGGGGAAGAAATATATCACGACGTTTATAGACGATTATTCTAGGTACGCCAAAATATATTGTCTAAAATCAAAAGATGAAACAGGGCGAGCTTTTGAAGACTTCCTGACGTCTGCTCGAAACCTCCTGGGTTCAAACGATAAAGTATGCTATGTAAGATCAGATAGAGGTACCGAATACACGGGTGGCAGATTTGCAGAGATTATCAAGAAGGAAAATATCGAAACTGACTGGGGCCCACCTTACACCCCAGAACTCAATGGAGTAGCTGAGAGGTTTAATAAGACAATTCAGAGAACAATCAGAGCACTCATGCGCGATTCTGGTTTACCAGCAAGTATGTGGGAACTAGAAGCAGAAGGAGCTGTGCACACGTACAATATCACTCCTCACAAATCAATTAACTACGAAGTTCCAGTACGTAAATTTTCACCCAAAGCCAGGTGTTATTTTGAACAAATAAGAAGATTCGGATGCATTGCTTACATAAAGCTACCCAGAACAGAGACTAAATTCAGTAACGTATCAATAAAAGCGGTTATGGTAGGGCACACCGGCACTGGATATACTCTATGGCATCCCAGCTCAAGAAAATTCCTAGAGTCGAGACATGTACGATTTTCAGAGAAATTGACGTACAAAGACACATACAAAAAGAGTGAAAAGGAAGAAAAAGAGATAGAGACGACAAACAACAAAAGTGAGGCTAACGTGGTAATTGAATTTTCAGAGGAAAACCTCAAATGAGGATCAGAGATCACGGTAAAAGTAAATAGAGAAGCAGGTTCAGAGGATTCAGAGTTGAGGAAAGATAAAAGGAGGAAAGGAGGGAGACCAAAGAACTCAAGTACGAGTAATAAAGAAAAAGATCCTGAGAAAAATAAGAAGTCCAATCATACGGATCAAACCCCGGGTTCTATTACAAGAAGCAAAACAAAGAGAATCCAAGATATCAGCTTTGCTAGATATGCAAAAATATTTGAAAACGAAGAGATGGAAAAAGATGGACTGGGACATATTCTTCTAGCATCTATCCAAAAGGATCCCAGTTTGTATGAAGAGGCTGTAAATTCAGAGGATCGAAACTTGTGGATACAGGCCATAAAAGATGAGCTACACTCGATGAAAGAGAATAAAGTATGGGAAACAGTCGAAATACCAAAAGAAAAACCAAATGGTGAAAGACCCAATATAATTGACTCGAAGTGGGTGTTTAAAAAGAAAGTTGATAGTGACGGCACTATCACGCATAAAGCTCGACTGGTAATAAGAGGATTTAAAGATAAAAACATGTACGGGTTAAAAGAAACATACGCACCAGTCTCAAGACTGTCACTCATAAGAGCAACTATTGCCGTAATCAACAAAGAGGATTTGGAGGTGCGCCAAATGGTTGTAAAGACAGCTTTTCTGAATGGAGAACTTGACGAAGAGGTGTTTATGGAAATACCGGACGGAACGAATACCCCAGAGAGAATTAGACGAACCAACGTGTTCAAACTAAAGAAATCCTTGTACGGATTAAAGGTAAGCCCTAAAAAATAGAATAAAAAATTCTCAGAGGAAGTACGCAAGCTAGGTCTAGAGAATGATTTACACGATCCATGTCTGTTCACTTGGAGACAAAAGGGGAAACTAGCAATGGTCGTACTATATGTAGACGACATGCTAGTTGCAAGTAACGATTCAGAGAAATTAAAAGAAATTAAAGATCACTTGAGTAGTGTATTCCAGATGAAAGACTTAGGAGAACCTAGAAACTTCCTCGGCATGACGATTCAGAGAAATAGAAAAGACAAAAGCATTATAATGCACTAGGCGGCCTATACAGAGAAAATTCTAGAAAAATTTAACATGAGAGAATGTAAACCACAAAACACCCCAATGGTGACTCGTCAAGTGAAGAACAGAAACAAGAGAACCAGACTGGACACTGAAAAGTTGGAGACGGCTGACGAAGTTAAAAAGGTGCCGTACAGAGAAGCCATCGGAAGTTTCATGTACCTGGCGAATGCTACGAGGCCTGATATAGAGTATGCGGTTAATTATCTGGCAAGGAAACAGCTAGAACCCACTGAGGAAGACTGGAATGATGTGAAAAGAATATTCAGATATTTAAGAGGATCTACGAGTCTGGGAATAAAGTTCACATCTACGTCCGATAGTTTAGCGGCACTGACGGACTCCAGTTTCAGAGACTGCGAAAATTCAACATCCACAGGCGGATATATTATAAAACTGTTTGGAGACGTCATCGCGTGGAGAAGTCGTAAGCAGTCTTGTCCGACCCTGTCTACTTGTCAGGCGGAGTACTTAGCGATGAGCGATGCGTGTCAAGAGGTGATATCGCTTGATAAGTCAATCCGATACATTATAGGCAGAATTTTGTTTCCTATAAACATATGGTGTGACAACAGATCTGCAAGAGACTGCACTGAAATGGACGGGAGTCACACACTCAAAACGTTTGATCAGAGTGTGCATGAGATTCAGAGAGACTTATCATTCAGAGAAGAAACGGGAACTAGAAAACCCATGGCAGAATCGCACGGAGACTTTATAAAACAATGCGTTGACGAGAAGAAGATCAAGGTTTTCTGGATACCGACTAAAGAGAATCTAGCTGATATTATGACAAATCCTTTGGCTGAGAGAGAGTTTATGTATCTAAGAGAATTAATCACAAAAACTAAATACTAAAATAATTCAGACGTTAATACTGATAATTTGGGAAGCTGAAACTAATAATTTGATTTCATGTTCACAGAATAAAAATGACAGCTTCCGGGCAAGAAAAGGAAAATCGACAAAGGGAGGGAGTGTGAGAAACAGCTTTGTCGAATACGGGCCTAGTGACGAGCGATTGCCGCGCGGTGGCGCAACGAGCACGGGGACGGTGCCCCCTCCTCTGCTGACTGCAGCAAGTTCGAGGTTTACGTACTTGTAAGGAGGCTCTCGCGTAGAGCAGAGTATCACGAGAGCCCGTATGAGAGTTTAAGAGTTTTGAATAAAGACTGTGTGTGGACAAAGGAACGTCGTCTTTATTTATTTAATCCTATAATATCCATTATCCTTAAAATAAAATGATAATCTATTGAAATCATTCTATATACAATCTGTAGATGTATGGGTAAAATTATTAAGTGATTGTTACATTTTATATTTCATACAAAAATATAATCAATAGAATGGATTATTTCCTTACTATATCGAAACGAATATGCCTTTTGGCGTAACATTTTCGTACTCCATACAACATCAACAATGCAATATCATGCAACTAGCATAAAGTAGAGACAAGTATATATCATGATTGGAAAATTAACAATATGGATTCGAAATAATGATATTTTTTTGCCACAAAATACAGGTGTCATCTGTAGCAATGCATTTAGTCTCTAATAGAAAAAAATATTACAATCGATGAAGTAAATGTTCATTGCAATCAAAAGAATATATTTGTCAATTCGAGAAGTTATGTTTTGAATATTTATGATTCTATGTGCACTTGCAAACATTTCTTAATTGTTGGTTCAAAAAAAATGTACACTCACGAGAATTGCTGAAATTATTTGAAATAACTTCGCATGTACTTCCTTGGAATAGGATAGGATTGTCACAATAAAATGTTTGATCAAATTTGTTTTAATAAAAACCTAAAAGTTTTTCAATTTTTTTTTAAATCTTAAGTACAAAGTGAGCAATAGAACAATCATCCACCATAATAGATTCTGTTTGGCCAAACTTATTGTGATCAGAATTATCCATGCAAATCACCATTAAAAGCGTATAAGATGTTCAACTGATAAGAACAGATACTACACTTCGATCTTGGCGACAGGCCAATAAGCGATACTATGTAGAGTTTCTCCGGCGCTTAAGTAGATTTTTGGTTCGCGCTACGCTTACGAGAAACGAGCGCGCGTGCGGGTAACCGCTAACATCGAGAACTACGGGTTTCCTCGCACCTATAATTTCGGTGGTGCTCGGCCAATATACCGGGTGAGACACTGACTGTTGCCACCTTGAATATCTCTGTAATTATCGACGTCACAAAAAAATGTTTGAAACAAAAGTTGTACCGTACGAAAGAGGTCATCAAATGCGACCATTTTTTTATATCAGTGAGGCGCTGTCGCACAGTAAAGGTCACCTCCACTTTTTTAAATGGGTCGGTACATTTTTTTCAACTATCTTGTAGAGCATCGAAAACTGCATAAAGAACATTTAGGGGTCAAAGTCGTTGAAGGTCATTTAAGATCAAAAAGTGACATGAACTTTATTTTTATGTGAAAATACTTTTATTCACAGTAGATGTTCAAAGTGATTGCCATTGGAATCAATGCATTATTGCAATCTCCTTATCACGAATTTCTTATCACTTCGGCACTTATCGCCGAAGACTTGCCATTGTCTTGTATGTAAACAACGGCACCAAACCTACAATGTACACGGAACATTGTACAATGTTTCGCCCAAACAAACCCAAGATAACGATAGTAAGAATGGTGAGACTAGTATTAATGAATCAAGCGAATGTAAATGATGTATTCTTTTGAAGAGCAAACTGATATGCTTCTAATTTAGGGAGAATGTCAGAAAAATGCAGTGAGAGTAAGAGACTTATACGCTGAAAGATTTCCTGCCGGTTCTCATCCTACACGCCGTACATTTCGAATTTTGTACGCTAAACCAAAGACAACTCGATCCTTAACCCGTCGGGAAAGTAACCGACAAAAGCGAGTTGTTACTAACGAAGAAACGGAAATTGGTGTTCTTGCCGCCGTTCATGTAGCCGCTTATGCGAGTTCTCGTCAAATTGCGAGGGAATCTGGCGTAAGCCAAAGAAGTATGCTACGTGTTCTACATCGTCATAAATATCATCCTTACCACATCAGTCTCCACCAGGAATTAACTGGTACGGATTTCATGAATCGCACTGAATTCTGCCGATGGGCTTAACGCCAGATTCAGAGAGATGACTCATTTATTAATCGGATTTTATTTACTGATGAGGCAACATTTACGAAGCATGGAAATATTAACTTGAATAACATGCATTTGTGGTCAACTGAAAATCCACATTGGCTGCAGCAAGTTGCACACCAAAGACCGTGGTCGATTAATGTATGGCGCGGGATTATTGGGGATAGAATCATATGCCCTTATTTCATCGAAGGGAATCTTAATGGTAGGAAGTACACCACATTCCTTCAAGAAAAATTAGGTCCGTCATTGGAAGAAATACATTTAAAAATAAGAAACAGAAAGTGGTATCAACACGATGGGTGCCCAGCACATTTTTTGCTGATCGCTAGAAATGAATTGCAAAAGAGATTTCCAAATCGTTGGATTGGACGCGGACGAGCTGTATAGTGGCCGGCTCGCTCGCCAGACTTGACGCCTCTGGACTTTTTCTTGTGGGGATACTTGAAAGATCTTGTTTATAAAGAGCGTCCGACTACGCCGGATGATACGCGTGAGAGAATTCTTCGAACCTGTGATTGGATAAGTGCCGAAGTGATAAGAAATTCTATACAATCCGTGATGAGGAGATTGCAATACTGCATTGATTCCAATGGAAATCGCTTTGAACATCTACTGTGAATAAGGGTAATTTCACATAATAATAAAGTTCATGTCACTTTTTGATCTTAAATGACCTTGAACGACTTTGACCCCAAATGTTTTTTATGCAGTTTTCGATGCTCTACAAGATAGTTTAAAAAAATGCACCGTCCCATTTAAAAAAGTGGAGGTGACCTTTACTGTGCGACAGCGCCTCGACTGAGATAAAAAAAAATGGTCGCATTTGATGACCCCTTTCGTACGGTACAACTTTTGTTTCAAACATTTTTTTGTGACGTCGATATTTACAGAGATATTCAAGGTGGCAACAGTTAGTGCCTCACCCTGTATATCAACTTCCGAGATGTTCATATTCGTAATTGTTATTTTCGACTTCACAGACTCTAGTAAGCTTGATCTATCTATATTCGAACATTCGTCATTTTCGAATTCGACATTGTGGCCGATCTGCATATCGATCGTTCGACATTTTTCCCCCCACCCGGCAAGATGCACATGGAATAAGCTGATAATTCTGCAGCCATTTATTGTTTTATGTTGAAATATTTTTTTTCATTCCAAATAGACACGAAAAGATACCTCAATGTTTACTGGGCTCACTTATTTTTTTCCCTTTTAACAAATCTGATAAATCTTTAGCCATTTATTGTTTCATGTTGAAATATTTTTTCTTTCTAAATATACATGAAAAGATAACTCAATATTTACTGGGCTCACTTATTTTTTTCTCTTCTAAATAAATCCCGAAATACGCTTTTTTTTTAACCTTCTAATTCAGGCTCCGGCCTTTATGAAATATTGGAAATACAGGGGGCTATTAAAGTTAAAAAGTACAGTTCATTTTTCGAACCAAAAAACCGGGTCAACAATACATTTTTTTACTTTCAGGGGGTATATTGATTATTTTCAAGTGAGAAATTGAATAACGTATAAAATTAAATTGCCAAAAATAAAGGTGAAAACGCACCTGATAAAAAGAATTATTAAACGAAATTTTGGAAAAAATATTTTTTGCTTTCTCCAAATTGCCATTTTCCATAAACAAAAATATTAGATTTGCGTCATCCCTTACCGTCGAATTTCACCGCTTATACGCAGCAATTATATATGCTGCTGAGTGGTATAGAAGGTAGCGCACCTACCGATCACAACCGTAGTCGAGAAGCAATTACATTTGCTGAGAAGTATAATAACCACCGCACCTACCGATCACAACTGTGGTCGAGCAGACATGCGAAAGTAATCCGCCTTGTAACTTTCTGCGAAAGAAGAAAGATGACCCCTCGCGTCTACCGAACCCGACCGAGGTCGAGAAAAATGTATAGTTATTAAAACAATGAATTATTTCAACGCGTTAATTAATGTGATTTAGTTTATTTTACTGCTGTTTTTTGCAGCGTGTCACCGGCATCGTTTCTGCTGCGGCATTTGATTTTGTTTGAATCGCAAGACAATAAACATTTAAAAACATATTTTCATTTCTTAAAATAACTAATTTTTGACAATAATCTGGCTGCATAAGAGCGCGAGCCGCCAGCAAAAGCTCTTGCTGCAAAAGCTCCAATTCTCTCAAATCTCGCATGTTGTGCGAAGTCGGCCTTGACAAAAAAAAACCAAATTCATTGTCGACGCTGACCGCGGGTCAGCGTGTAGGTATACTACAGGGTGCGCCAGAGAAGCTTACGTATTTGAAAGGTCAATAAAAACAAAAGTACTTCAATTATTGTTTTAAATTTTTTTTTATTTGAGAATACAATATCCCAATTTTTTTTTCATGTAGTCTTGAAAATGACATCGGATAAATGGCGACCCCCATTGCGCATACACTGATGAAGTCGATTTTTGAAATTCGTATCCACTCTTTGCAGCATATCAATCGGTATGTTGGCAATGGCGTCGCGAATGTTGTTCTTGAGGTGTGCTATGGTCCGTGGTCGATCGACATAAACCAGAGATTTCAAATAACCCCATAAAAAGAAATCGCATGGAGTCAAATCTGGAGAGCGTGCCGGCCATTGGAGATCGCCTCTGAGAGAGATGAGGCGGTCGGGGAAATGTTGTCGCAACAAATTGACGAAGACCCACCAACAAATTGACTCCATGCGATTTCTTTTTATGGGGTTATTTGAAATCTCTGGTTTATGTCGATCGACCACGGACCATAGCACACCTCAAGAACAACATTCGCGACGCCATTGCCAACATACCGATTGATATGCTGCAAAGAGTGGATACGAATTTCAAAAATCGACTTCATCAGTGTATGCGCAATGGGGGTCGCCATTTATCCGATGTCATTTTCAAGACTACATGAAAAAGAAATTGGGATATTGTATTCTGAAATAAAAAAAAATTTAAAACAATAATTGAAGTACTTTTGTTTTTATTGACCTTTCAAATAAGTAAGTTTCTCTGGCGCACCCTGTATATACCCACACGAAGTATGTACTTGCTTGCCGCGAAGGGACAGCATGCGGGAAGAAAACAATCAACAATCACGCTCGACGTAGCGAATGCGCACTGACACACACGCACACACACCGGTGTTGCGTGGAGGCATAACAATGTCTGCCTCGACGCAAAAAGGCGCGCGAACTCGGCGCACCATGCGTAGCTCGGGCGAGGTCTCCCCTACCGGCACAAGCCGGGCCTGCGTCGAAGTTGTGCTTTGGCTGTCATTTCGCCTTAATCCCGATAGTATTATGGGGTGTCTGTCAATTTTGCCACCGTTATCAATTTCGGGGAGCAACCCCCCCCCCAAGTGAAGTACCAAACGCGTTGCGATGTGCAAATTTTGTTTCAATTTCTGCGCAACGTGTTCTCTGAATTGCATTTGCTTTTTATGGATAGTCTCTCGACTTCAATTGATTTCGTTCATGTCAATGCCGACACTTTGAACGGTACTAGACAAAATATACGCTGCATTCCTGCTAGTGGCCATTGGTCTATGATAATGTACAAGGGTAGCAGATAATTCTGGCGTTATAGTGTCTCGTTTTTGTCTGCCTTTTCGGAAATTTTCGGAATTTCATCCTCATAATTCAATACCATTCGTTTCAAAGAACCAGAACAAAAAGAACCGCAGGGTATTTGACTTGAGATTGCACACTCGGAGAACGTTTGAATCCATGCAATAAAAAAAATATAAAAGTGACATTCTTCGACACATTTAAAAAATGATTTACGTCAAGACTTAAACATATGAATGTACCTATTTCATCTATGTCATTATCTTGTTCATAAAGATTTGCCAAACTTTTTTCGGCAATATCTGCTACAAACTTGCATCGGTTGGTACGTTGACTTGTAAAAATTCTTTGGAATGCTCGGTCAGGGCACTGAACAAATGTTTATTTGTGGTATCAAAAAGTTTGTCTATTTTTTTTCAGAAAATATTTTTTGGTTCGATTTCTGCGTTGCGGAATTTTGTCGCGATGCGTTTGTTAAAAGTATTAGCCATTTTTTGTCCATTGTTTCCAACCTTATGACATTGTTCTGCAGTATCGACGCTTCTATTCCATATTCGAACCAAACTTTGTTCACCTTGTCGATAGATTTTTATGCACTTTTTTGTTCCGTTTACTTACTTCAAAGTATTGTGATGGTAGAGAAAAAACTTCAATTGAAACAATTGAAAAACTTCGATTGATTCGCAGTTTGCTTCGTTTGAGGCACTGAGTTTCACAACCAATTAAATGAATATTTCGAGCTTTGCTGTGACTTGCCACCGTGACTGTTCGAATCATACTGTGCTAAAAATTCAGCTTTACCAGCACGTTTCTGTGGAAACGGTGCTTGAGGCAACATTGTATAGTGTTCCACAGCGCTTCTGTATTACACTACTCACTACAGCGTCCCAAAAAACCGCGCTGTTCAAATATTTGTCATCGATAACCGAAATATAGATGTCGTCTAATGCTCTGTATTGATCATTGTCGTATATCAAAAAAATGGATTGAAAAAAAATTGATTTGGTAATTATGACACTTGTTTGTTCTTTCGTTTCAAATCAAATTAGATTTATTCCATACATTTTTAATGAAAAACTTGATTTTTCGTCATCGATCGCAAAAGAAACTAAAAAATGCTTGCACAAACTTTGAATTTTCAGCTACGTTTAAAAAACCTCCTTTCGCGAGATATTTTCTTTTACCACACTCCAACTTCCTAACAACTACGATCGAGAAAAAAAATACTGATTTGTTTTGGGTCACCCTAATGTACATGCCTCTTATGCCTTAACCAAAGATACAGGCTTAGCCAAAAGTTTTAGACACGCTGTAAATTTTCTATCCAGACAAAAAATCGAATATCTCGGCGAAAAAAATCGCATACCTATTTATCAAATGGGGTTTCGAAGCGGACAATAGTAGTTTCATTTTAATTTGTTCTTTCTATTTTTGCGATCTTTTTTCACCGTGTATTGTTACGTCCAACAAGGATGCCTTTTATTATATCTTTGGGTTCATAGTTTATTTACCCTTTTTAAGGGATAGCCGCATGTCCCATACGGGCCCGGCAACCTCACGTGGAAATTGGATATGTGGATATTGAACAAGCGTTAAGAAATATATAGTTGAGGTACACATTAAGGTAGTATGTGGACGAACCTCCTCATTAGAAAGAAAATTGATTTTTTTATATGCTGTAGTATAGACCAGTGCAGCCAGATCGCGCTCGAAAGTTACCCTCTCTCTAGTCCCTCGCGCGCCCATCACACAATCATAGTAGCGTGTGTCCGTGAGCGAGCGACGCTCGGACATCTTCGGAAAGAGCCGAGTGCCGTCGAACTATCCCGACCGCGCCTTCGGCAGCTACACCAACACATAGACACGCTGAGCACGTTCATGTGCGGCCAAGCCGAACGAACTGAACGAAGGCTTCGAGGGAAAAAGCAATCCGAGCACGGCCCGCGCGTGACGTCACGCGACGGCACGCGCGAGACTTTTAGATGATTTCAATGCTTATTTAGCTCTTGATTCTCTGCGTTATTAATGTATACCAAAAATGTATCGCACACTCTGATCGCTTATTTTTTTAGTTTATACGTTAATTAAAATATAATAATAAATCTAAATTACAACTTATTTCTCTTCTAAAAAATTGTTTACGCTTTACTCACACCCGTCCTTATGCCAAATAAATTATAATTCATAAAAGTAAGCGGAAATATATTTATCTCCGTATTATTATGTTAATTCTCATACTTTCATCAAGGGATAAAGCATTATCCGCAAAAACAAACCAATCATCCATTCGACCGCGAATCGTCAGTACCAGAAAGTGCACAAATTCTACAAGCGATGAGATGGTCCTGTCGGTAGCGTTCCTGGCTTCGGTTCGCAGCGGCGCGGGATCGATCCCGCGCTCGGTGCTTTTTTTTTTTTTTAATTACTATTACTATTAATTCTTATTTGATTAGTTATGTTTATTAGTTATCATTATTATTTTAATTAGTTATCTTTTCGTGTCGAAAAATTTATTGCGCACTCCGACCGCTTATTTTATTAGTTTGTACGTTCATTTAAATGTAATAATAAATCTAAATTACAACTTATTTATCTTCTAAAAAATTGTTTGCGCTCTGTTGACACCCGTCCCTATGCCAAATAAATTGTAATTCATAAAATTAAGCGGAAATATATTGATATTCGTATTATTATGTTCATTCTCATATACTTTCATCAAGCGATAAAGCATTATTCCCAAAAACAAGCCATTCATCTATCCGGCCGCGAATCGGTAGTGTCAGAAAGTGCACATATTCTACAAGCGATGAGATGGTCCCGTCGGTAGCGTTCCTGGCTTCAGTTCGCAGGGGCGCGGGATCGTTCCGCGCTCAGTGCTTTTTTTTTTTTTAATTACTATTACTATTAATTCTTATTTGATTAGTTATGTTTATTAGTTATCATTATTATTTTAATTAGTTATCTTTTCGTGTCGAAAAATTTATTGCGCACTCCGACCGCTTATTTTATTAGTTTGTACGTTCATTTAAATGTACTAATAAATCTAAATTACAACTTATTTATCTTCTAAAAAATTGTTTGCGCTTTACTCATACCCGTCCCTATGCCAAATAAATTGTAATTCATAAAAGTAAGCGGAAATATATTTATATTCGTATTATTATGTTCATTCTCATATACTTTCATCAAGCGATGAAGCATTATTCCCAAAAACAAGCCATTCATCTATCCGGCCGCGAATCGGTAGTGCCAGAAAGTGCATTTTTAACACAAGCGATAAGATGGTCCCGTTGGTAGCGTTCGTGGCATCGGTCCGCAGGGCCGCCGGATCGTCCCCCGCGCTCAATACTTTTCTGTTTTTTTTTAAATTATTAATTTCTTTTTGTATGGGGCCAATTGTTTATTCGTGAAACATTCGTGAAAAACGAGCGAGCGACGTTTCTTGGGAAAAAAGTAGCAGGTTCAGATTTTTTTACATTTGGATACATTGTATGATTTCTCGAATAAACAATTCGCCCCATAGAAGTCAGGAACGCTACCAACGGGACCATCTTATCGCTTGTGTTAAAAATGCACTTTCTGGCACTACCGATTCGCGGCCGGATAGATGAATGGCTTGTTTTTGGGAATAATGCTTCATCGCTTGATGAAAGTATATGAGAATGAACATAATAATACGAATATAAATATATTTCCGCTTACTTTTATGAATTACAATTTATTTGACATAGGGACGGGTATGAGTAAAGCGCAAACAATTTTTTAGAAGATAAATAAGTTGTAATTTAGATTTATTATTACATTTAAATGAACGTACAAACTAATAAAATAAGCGGTCGGAGTGCGCAATAAATTTTTCGACACGAAAAGATAACTAATTAAAATAATAATGATAACTAATAAACATAACTAATCAAATAAGAATTAATAGTAATAGTAATTTAAAAAAAAAAAAAGCACTGAGCGCGGAACGATCCCGCGCCCCTGCGAACTGAACCCAGGAACGCTACCGACGGGACCATCTCATCGCTTGTAGAATGTGTGCACTTTCTGACACTACCGATTCGCGGCCGGATAGATGAATGGCTTGTTTTTGGGAATAATGCTTTATCGCTTGATGAAAGTATATGAGAATGAACATAATAATACGAATATCAATATATTTCCGCTTACTTTTATGAATTACAATTTATTTGGCATAGGGACGGGTGTCAACAGAGCGCAAACAATTTTTTAGAAGATAAATAAGTTGTAATTTAGATTTATTATTACATTTAAATGAACGTACAAACTAATAAAATAAGCGGTCGGAGTGCGCAATAAATTTTTCGACACGAAAAGATAACTAATTAAAATAATAATGATAACTAATAAACATAACTAATCAAATAAGAATTAATAGTAATAGTAATTAAAAAAAAAAAAAGCACCGAGCGCGGGATCGATCCCGCGCCCCTGCGAACCGAAGCCAGGAACGCTACCGACAGGACCATCTCATCGCTTGTAGAATTTGTGCACTTTCTGGTACTGACGATTCGCGGTCGAATGGATGATTGGTTTGTTTTTGCGGATAATGCTTTATCCCTTGATGAAAGTATGAGAATTAACATAATAATACGGAGATAAATATATTTCCGCTTACTTTTATGAATTATAATTTATTTGGCATAAGGACGGGTGTGAGTAAAGCGTAAACAATTTTTTAGAAGAGAAATAAGTTGTAATTTAGATTTATTATTATATTTAAATTAACGTATAAACTAAAAAAATAAGCGATCAGAGTGTGCGATACATTTTTGGTATACATTAATAACGCAGAGAATCAAGAGCTAAATAAGCATTGAAATCATGTAAAAGTCTCGCGCGTGCCGTCGCGTGACGTCACGCGCGGGCCGTGCTCGGATTGCTTTTTCCCTCGAAGCCTTCGTTCAGTTCGTTCGGCTTGGCCGCACATGAACGTGCTCAGCGTGTCTATGTGTTGGTGTAGCTGCCGAAGGCGTGGTCGGGATAGTTCGACGGCACTCGGCTCTTTCCGAAGATGTCCGAGCGTCGCTCGCTCACGGACACGCGCTACTATGATTGTGTGATGGGCGCGCGAGGGACTAGATCTCTCTTTAACTTTCGAGCGCGATCTGGCTGCACTGGTATAGACATCCAGAATGACGTTCGCGAAAATTCTGCATGCCTTACTGGCTAAAGACAATAGTAATTAATTCACGAAATCAATGCATTTAACCTGCATTTTATAGAGAATCCGTGCGAATCAAACGTTGGAACGGAAATAATAATAGTTCGCGATTAGATCGGAGCTATGCGAAAAGCGATAAATAACAAGAAAACTGATGCGGTCACGTATGTTCCATGGAAAATATAGGTTACGGGACATTTCGAGCTGATATTATCGATTGAATCGACTAATTTTTGCACTCGCTAGCCGCGTCTGTCACCTCTCCCTTTACAATATGCACATTACACACACACACTACAAACACACGCTTACACATACAGTAAACAAACACACACTTGACATGTATCGAAAGCACCTGAATACATCGTTGCCACGGATATTGCCAGAATTATGAAATGGCGGCCTGTGACAACTCAAGTCAAATCTGATTGCTATTTTAGTACTTTATTTTTATAATGTGATACACAGTTATCACATACACTTCTCAAATAATTATCTTCCTTATCATGTTTATTATTATACCCAAATGTATTATATTTTACCCTTTTCAGATTCGATCATTTATAGATTTCCTGTTGATTAGCCAATCCGCTAGTACTACCTTAATTAGCCATATTTATTATGCAGTTATGCTAACTTACAAACTCCGCAGTATCGAGTAAAATGGATATTGCGCTCTTCCCGCAGGGACAAGCACCTCTCACTCTTTCGCTCTTGCGCGGGGATAATTCTCCCCGCAATTCTGTCCCGCACACCGCTCATTCAAACTTAATGTCCTCTACCATTGATCGCGGTTTAGCGCAGACACCGCACCCCTGTTCACTGACTCGATGGTTATTAATATTATAATATAAATGGAATAAGATTGAAATTTAATAGTACACCGACGTCTCTGTGTGGGTCTGCCGGGTCGCTAACCTGGACTTACTACACAGCCACGAGGTCCGTGTTACTAGGACCTTAGTAGTAAAGACTGACATCTCTGTGCGGGTCCGCCGGGTCTGAAGCCTGGACTTACTACACCGCCGCGAGCACTGCTTTTACTAGGAGTGTTCTCTGACTCCAGGAGCGGACCGTGGACTAATCGGAACTGATCATACTTGCCGCCACCGGACAGACGTTAGCACGGTTGCTATCAGCCCGGTGGGGTTTTTGGCAACGTCCACGGAAACTTGCTCGCTCCTGGGGTTCCACGATCGGGCTCCGCGGATCAGGCGATGCCTAATCAGCGATACCCGATCCGGCGCATCCGCTCTCGATTTCGGTGCTTCCGCACCCGACACCGCACAGAGGTACGAGGCGTCAGCAAATAGATGAATAATAATAATAATGAAAAAAGTACCGTAAAAAGTTTCGGGACGTGACAGTATGTCATTTTGAAAATGCCGGTTTTTTTTTACAATGTTCGCACCTTGCAAAATCGCGTCTTTGCCTTCGGAAAAATAGATAAAATCTTTGAAAAGGACCTGTAAGCTTTGCTTTTGTTTTATTTTGTAATTTTTTCGCAGTTATTTAGTTTTTTCTTGAAAAAAAACGGCAGGTTTATGAAAAGCCGGCAGTAGTAGGGCTGGAGCGGTTCTAACCCAAGGTTTGAGGGGAGGGAGCGAGGGCGTGTGGAGGGGGGAGCGAGCGGCGATGGAGGGGAGGGGGCGAGCGGCGAGGGAGGGGAGGGGGCGAGCGGCGAGGGAGGGAGGGAAGGGGGGAGCGGAGAGGGAGCGAGGGGAGGGGGCGGGGTGGGAGCGTGGGGAGGGGGATGTGTGTGTGTGTGTGTGTGTGTGTGTGTGTGTGTGTGTGTGTGTGTGTGTGTGTGTGTGTGTGTGTGTGTGTGTGTGTGTGTGTGTGTGTGTGCGTGTGTGTTTCAACCGACTCGTCCAAATGTCTCAAATTTTACGACTCTTTTTTTTTTTTCTTACGTCGAGCGCCAGGGACCGTCATACCCTATCGCTTCGCATGTGCAACTCGGGACTCATCATTCCATAGGTCCACACTTGAAAACCCATAACATTTTACGACAGCAAGCGACGAAGACAGTGATCCGGGGAAAAAATGCATTTCCATTTTACCGGGCTTTAGTTTTTCAGCTCTGAATGGAAATATATACAGACAGTGCAACGTCGAACCTTGATGCCGACACTTGAGATCATGCAGGTCTGGACAAGTTAGCCCCATGGTTAAGGATTTTTTCTTCGTTAACACCACTCTCCAAGCTATTAGAATTTTTTTTTTTTTTTTTTTTTATTGCTCCGCTATTCAGAGCATATACGATAACGGGGTGTTTGTGTTGAAAAACTATAAACTTTCGGAGATCTATGGATCGGAGACCTTTTTAGGCTTCGACCGTGGACCACTTGAGCGCCGAGAGCCAATGAATTTTTTTCTTTCCCTACACCCATCTTGAATGAGATGCTCTTTTATTTTTCGCGGCATTCCAATGCCATATTAGAACATTCTCGTGGGTTGGTGATATTTTCCGAGATGATAGGGAAAGACGGAAAATGTCTAAAGGGGAAAACCATGCTTAATGATCTGCTGCGCTCAAAAGTGTTCACACTTTCCATCGAGCAGTCAGTTAGTGAACATCATCTCTTTTGGGAAGCCTCGTTTCATCAAATATGGAGAGCAACGCGGAGAAGTCAGAACAAATCTTGCACGACCAAGCCGCGCTCCTAAGTTCATTCGAAGATTTTGCTGTGTGGGAACAACGGTGCGTTGAGTTTATCGAAGAATTGGAAACGCAAAGCCGCATTAAGCGCCCGCGACTATCAATTGGACTTCAACAGTCATTGATAGCCCAAATAGCGCGACTGGAAGGGTTGAGGAATTCTGTGCGTAATCATTTTATACACACGGGTGCAGGACACGGTCATCATGGGCTAATCTGGCGAGAGATTGACACATCCTTCAATAGTCGAATATTGACCGGTTCCGTAATCAATCGCAATCACATCGAACCACGGCAATTTCTCAACGATGCTCACGACCTAGTGCTTCAACATGTGCAAAATACTATCTGCAAACATAACAGTATTAAAGTTAATACAGTGTTTAATGGCGAATTCGCGAGTGGAGACAAACATGCCAATAAAAGTGTCAACACGCGAAAATGTGAACTATTTCACACAAGCGATTTGAATGAGTGGTACCAGCAATGCGTTATGGAGCTATTAACCAAGCTCGATGAATTTCAAGAACGAGATAGTGGCTGGGCTTTGCGGAAAATACTTAACCTCACGATAAATGTGAATAAGTATAATCCGATGCGTGCTGGGTGCTCGATATCATTGCCGCGGGAAATAATAATGAAGAGGGCTGTGGTTAACGTCAAATCGCGTGATAATGCATGTTTCGCATGGGCAGTTGGCGCTGCTCTACACCCAGCTGAACGACACAGTGACCATATGTCGTCTTACCCCCATTATTCGACAGTGCTGAATCTGAAGGATATCGAATTCCCGGTTACGATACATCAAATAAAAAAATTTGAACTGCAAAATAATCTGTCAATCAATGTGTATACCACCACCACGAAAAAGGACATTGTTCCAATACGCGTGACTCAAGAGAAGAAGGAGAAGCACATCAATTTGCTGTACATGCAAGATACTGAGGACGACAATCTGGGGCATTTCGTATGGATCAAGAACCTGTCGAGACTCGTGAGGGCGCAACTGAGCAAGAGTGAGCATAAAAAATATATATGCGATCGGTGTGTAAATTTAGCATTATTAGTACAAGATTATATATCTACTAAAAGAGAAAATTGATTAAAAAAAAAAAAAAAAAAAAAAATCTTGTTTGTTTTGCAGGTGCTTGCACCACTTCGGTTCCGGGGAAATATTGCAATCACATAAGCTCGATTGTGGAGCAATAAACGACTGCGCGATCCGACCACCGAATGACACCAACAAGTGGCTCCAATTCACCAACTTTAGCCGGAAAGAGTGACATCCCTTCATTGTGTATGCCGATTTGGAGTGTGTTTTAGCAAAGACTGATGAGAAGAACCAAGCAAAAGATATGTATCAACATCATGAAGTGTTTAGTATAGGATACTACGTGTGTTGTGCGTATGATCAAACACTATCTTCATATCACTCACGTCGCAGTGTCGATTGCGTTTCGTGGTTTGTCGAAGAACTGAAAAATCTAACATTGCGCATAAAAGAAATTTTATGCGACAACGTCCCAATGATTTATCTGACACCGAGCGAGTGGGCAAATTTTCGCAAAGCGACCCAATGTCACATATGCAGGAAACCATTCGCGCAAGAAGATGTACGCGTTCGAGATCATTGCCATCTGACTGGACGCTATAGAGGCCCTGCCCATTCTAATTGCAATTTAAACTACAAACAGTCATTCTTCATTCCCATAGTTTTTCACAATCTATCGGGTTACGATGCACATTTTATAATCAAGGAAGTAGCCACAGCGTTCGAAGGAAAAACCGATGTGCTTCCAATCACAAAGGAGAAATACATCTCCTTCACGAAGCATGTTGAAATTACAGATGATTCAAAACATAAGATCCGATTGCGCTTCATCGATTCATACAAATTCCTCAACACCAGTCTCGACAAATTAGCCTCATTTTTGACCGAGGACAATCTCAAAATTTTACGCATGCAATTCCCAACGCTATCGACGGACAATTTCAATTTGCTGACGCGAAAAGGGGTCTTCCCTTATGAGTATATTGATGACGTGACCAAGCTAGACGACACTTGCCTACCACCACGGGACGCCTTTTATAGTTCCCTGACAGATGCTACAGTATCCGAGAGTGAGTATGCACATGCTGAGAAAGTTTGGGAGTGGTTCTCCATTCGAACGCTGGGTGACTATAGCGATTTATACTTGAAGACAGATGTCTTGTTATTAGCTGATATTTTCGAAAACTTTCGAAATACGTGCATTGAGAGCTATGGCCTAGATCCCGCGTATTACTACACATTGCCGGGGTATACCTGGGCTGCAATGCTAAAACACTCGAATGTCAAGTTTGAATTACTAACCGACATCGACATGGTTTTATTCGTTGAGCGGGGTATACGCGGTGGTCTCAGTCAATGCTCAAACCGATATGCACACGCTAATAACAAGTACATGGAGTCGTTTGATCCATCGAAAGCATCATCATACTTGATGTATTTTGACGTCAACAATTTGTATGGATGGGCAATGTGTCAACCTTTGCCATACGGAGATTTTCGATGGGTCAACGACGTGTCCAAGTTTGATCCATCTTCCATCGCGCTAGATTCACCAACAGGCTACATCCTTGAAGTCGGCTTGGAATATCCACAATCTCTACATGATGCGCACAAAGATCTGCCGTCTTGTCCAATACATGAAAAACCGCCGGGTAAGCAGGGGGAAAAGCTGTTAGCAACCGTCTGTGATAAAAAACGCTACATCATTCACTATCGAAATTTACAGCAGTGCTTACGACATGGACTTTGCCTCACGAAAATCCATAGGGTATTACAATTCACACAATCCCCATGGCTACGTTCATATATCGAGTTAAATACGCAATTTCGAACGCTGGCCAAAAACGATTTTGAAAAGAATTCATTCAAATTGATGAACAATGCGGTGTTTGGCAAAACGATGGAGAACGTGCGCAATCATGTAGATGTAAAGGTTTTGACCAAATGGGAGGGCAGATATGGTGCAGAGGCAATGATTGCGAAGCCAAACTTCCACAGCCGAAGTGTTTTTTCGGAAAACCTCATTGCTGTAGAATTGCGCAATCTCGAGGTGAAATTCAACAAGCCGATATATGTGGGTTGTGCATCCTCGACATATCCTAAACGTGCTTGTATGGATTTCATCACGAGTATATGGTGCCTCTGTATCGGGATAAGTGTAAAATCATGTATACCGATACAGATAGTCTCATATATGACATTGAGAGCGATGATATGTACATGGACATGAAGCGCGACATTGTAAAATTCGATACGAGCGATTATCCGGTGGACAATAGGTATGGTATGCCGCTTGTCAACAAGAAGGTACCCGGTCTCATGAAAGACGAATGTAATGGTGCAATTATGACCGAGTTCATTGGACTTCGATCGAAAATGTATGTGACACGTGTTGAGGGTAAGAAGGACACTAAAAAAGTCAAAGGTATCAAGAGCAGTGTTGTGGCTAGGACAATCACGTTTGACGATTATGCCCTATGCTTGAAGGAAGACATTGAAATGATGCGTAGTCAAACGTGTATTCGATCGAAGTTGCACAAGGTATACACCATTCGTGAGACGAAAATCGCTCTAAGTCCTCATGATGATAAGCGGTATATCATACCTGGGACCTCTGAGACCCTACCATGGGGGCATCACAGCATACCGTTGTAACAAAGTATCATGCATATAAACTCGATGTAAAATTGTGTAGATTTTTGTAAATACTTGATGTATAAAACTTGTGAAAATTGCGTATGTTTTTGTAAACATCAACTCGATGTAAAACTTGTTTGTTGTAAATATTTGATTTTGTAAAAATGGACTATTGTAAGTAAAGGAAACGGCTTTTGTAATCCATGTGTACCCATTATTTCCCGCATACACTGTTCGAGAGTAGGGGGAAGAAGGGATTGGAGGGAGAGAAAACGCCTGCTGTGGCGCACCACGTTGACGGGTAGAAAGAGAGTCATAAAAGTCTAAAGGTTATTGGCCTCTTTTATTGACGACTACAAATCAGATTTACTTATCCAACTATTGTGGGCATTGTCGAAACCTAGCCATTTTACAAACATTCGATGACCGCGCTTCTTTGAAATTTTTTCTATCAGATAGATATCGGGGTACTTGACACGAAGAAGCTCTTGTTCGTAGAAACCACCGGCGATGGCTTCATCTTTATGGTCCTTCAAACGATACGTCACTGGATGCGTTTTCTTCACACGAGATACCGTAAATATTTCCGTTGTCCAATTTGGCGTGTAACCCTTTTCGAAAACACTCTTAAATTTGCTGATGCTCACTTTATCGCCAATGGTGAATTTCGGTGGTGTTTTTATTGGCGGCTGAGTCTTATTGAAAACTTGCCGCAATATTTCCTTCTCATTCTCCGCGTTGACATTTCTCGGTTTCATCTTAATGGTACGGTGTACGGAATCATTATATTCAGCTACTAGATTATCAAGAATATCGATCCACTTATAATTACCACGAAGACTAAATTGCATCCACATCTTATTTTTCAATGTACGATTGAAACGCTCGCAAATGGATGCTTTCAAGTTGCTATATGTTGAATACATGTGAATATTGTACTTTTTCATTAGGGATTTGAAGTGACAATTGTAAAATTCTTTTCCCTCGTCGACGTGCAAGTGCTGTGGTATGCGTCCCTTAACGAGTATCAACTTCATTGCGGCTGCTGCATCTTTACCACACTTTCTCAGCATTGGTACGGTCCAGGCGAATTTTGAGAAAGTATCGATGACGGTGAGGAGGAATTTATGTTTGGTGTTTTGATGTGCGTGCGATGACATATCGACGAGATCAGCTTGCCAGGTCTCATTCAAGCCACGGATGTCCACATGTCGACGCGGATAGTTTCGTCGAGCAGGCTTATGTAGCTCCAGCACGAGAGCGCTCTTTTTCTCGTTCATTTTCTAGTCCACTCAGTCGCGCATCCAGTGCAGCAATGGTCCGTGAATTACGAATCACCAAATCTTGTAGATTTTTGACATAAACCCATTTTTTTTTGTATGGGATACACAAAAATCGAACACTTCGAGGTGTTTGAAGATTTTCGAGAGTCCTTCGTGAGATGTTCAAGAGTCTTCCGAAGACATTTAAAGCGCTTCCCGAGACGTTCGAAAACATTCATAATACGTTTGAAGCCATTCATGAGGGGTACAAAGAGGTTCAAGGGACGTTATAGGACGTTCATGAGACGCTTGAAGATGTTCGGGAGGCGTTCAAGAGCCTTTAGAAAGGGTTTATTAGACGTTTGAAGACATTCATGAGAGTTTCGAAGACGTTCAAGAGATTTTCGCAGACGTTCAAGAGATCTTCGACGGCATTCATACTACGTTTGTTTGGGTTTGTTTGGGTCAGTTTTGTTTGGGTTAGTTCGAGTTTGTTTGGGATTTACCCACCGGCGATGTTTTGTTTGTCAGTTTTGTTTGGGTTTTTGTTTTTGTTTGTCAGTTCTGTTTGTCAGTTTTGTTTTGGTTAGTTCGAGGGTAAATCCCAAACAAACTCGAACTAACCCAAACAAAACTGACAAACAAAAACAAAAACCCAAACAAAACTGACAAACAAAACATCGCCGGTGGGTAAATCCCAAACAAACTCGAACTAACCAGTTTTGTTTGGGTTAGTTCGAGATTGTTTGGGATTTACCCAAACAAACTCGAACTAACCCAAACAAAACTGACAAACAAAACTGACAAACAAAAACAAAAACCCAAACAAAACTGACCAACAAAACATCGCCGGTGGGTAAATCCCAAACAAACTCGAACTAACCCAAACAAAACTGACCCAAACAAACCCAAACAAACGTAGTATGAATGCCGTCGAAGATCTCTTGAACGTCTGCGAAAATCTCTTGAACGTCTTCGAAACTCTCATGAATGTCTTCAAACGTCTAATAAACCCTTTCTAAAGGCTCTTGAACGCCTCCCGAACATCTTCAAGCGTCTCATGAACGTCCTATAACGTCCCTTGAACCTCTTTGTACCCCTCATGAATGGCTTCAAACGTATTATGAATGTTTTCGAACGTCTCGGGAATGTCTTTAAATGTCTTCGGAAGACTCTTGAACATCTCACGAAGGACTCTCGAAAATCTTCAAACACCTCGAAGTGTTCGATTTTTGTGTATCCCATACAAAAAAAAATGGGTTTATGTCAAAAATCTACAAGATTTGGTGATTCGTAATTCACGGACCATTGCTGCACTGGATGCGCGACTGAGTGGACTAGAAAATGAACGAGAAAAAGAGCGCTCTCGTGCTGGAGCTACATAAGCCTGCTCGACGAAACTATCCGCGTCGACATGTGGACATCCGTGGCTTGAATGAGACCTGGCAAGCTGATCTCGTCGATATGTCATCGCACGCACATCAAAACACCAAACATAAATTCCTCCTCACCGTCATCGATACTTTCTCAAAATTCGCCTGGACCGTACCAATGCTGAGAAAGTGTGGTAAAGATGCAGCAGCCGCAATGAAGTTGATACTCGTTAAGGGACGCATACCACAGCACTTGCACGTCGACGAGGGAAAAGAATTTTACAATTGTCACTTTAAATCCCTAATGAAAAAGTACAATATTCACATGTATTCAACATATAGCAACTTGAAAGCATCCATTTGCGAGCGTTTCAATCGTACATTGAAAAATAAGATGTGGATGCAATTTAGTCTTCGTGGTAATTATAAGTGGATCGATATTCTTGATAATCTAGTAGCTGAATATAATGATTCCGTACACCGTACCATTAAGATGAAACCGAGAAATGTCAACGCGGAGAATGAGAAGGAAATATTGCGGCAAGTTTTCAATAAGACTCAGCCGCCAATAAAAACACCACCGAAATTCACCATTGGCGATAAAGTGAGCATCAGCAAATTTAAGAGTGTTTTCGAAAAGGGTTACACGCCAAATTGGACAACGGAAATATTTACGGTATCTCGTGTGAAGAAAACGCATCCAGTGACGTATCGTTTGAAGGACCATAAAGATGAAGCCATCGCCGGTGGTTTCTACGAACAAGAGCTTCTTCGTGTCAAGTACCCCGATATCTATCTGATAGAAAAAATTTCAAAGAAGCGCGGTCATCGAATGTTTGTAAAATGGCTAGGTTTCGACAATGCCCACAATAGTTGGATAAGTAAATCTGATTTGTAGTCGTCAATAAAAGAGGCCAATAACCTTTAGACTTTTATGACTCTCTTTCTACCCGTCAACGTGGTGCGCCACAGCAGGCGTTTTCTCTCCCTCCAATCCCTTCTTCCCCCTACTCACGAACAGTGTATGCGGGAAATAATGGGTACACATGGATTACAAAAGCCGTTTCCTTTACTTACAATAGTCCATTTTTACAAAATCAAATATTTACAACAAACAAGTTTTACATCGAGTTGATGTTTACAAAAACATACGCAATTTTCACAAGTTTTATACATCAAGTATTTACAAAAATCTACACAATTTTACATCGAGTTTATATGCATGATACTTTGTTACAACGGTATGCTGTGATGCCCCCATGGTAGGGTCTCAGAGGTCCCAGGTATGATATACCGCTTATCATCATGAGGACTTAGAGCGATTTTCGTCTCACGAATGGTGTATACCTTGTGCAACTTCGATCGAATACACGTTTGACTACGCATCATTTCAATGTCTTCCTTCAAGCATAGGGCATAATCGTCAAACGTGATTGTCCTAGCCACAACACTGCTCTTGATACCTTTGACTTTTTTAGTGTCCTTCTTACCCTCAACACGTGTCACATACATTTTCGATCGAAGTCCAATGAACTCGGTCATAATTGCACCATTACATTCGTCTTTCATGAGACCGGGTACCTTCTTGTTGACAAGCGGCATACCATACCTATTGTCCACCGGATAATCGCTCGTATCGAATTTTACAATGTCGCGCTTCATGTCCATGTACATATCATCGCTCTCAATGTCATATATGAGACTATCTGTATCGGTATACATGATTTTACACTTATCCCGATACAGAGGCACCATATACTCGTGATGAAATCCATACAAGCACGTTTAGGATATGTCGAGGATGCACAACCCACATATATCGGCTTGTTGAATTTCACCTCGAGATTGCGCAATTCTACAGCAATGAGGTTTTCCGAAAAAACACTTCGGCTGTGGAAGTTTGGCTTCGCAATCATTGCCTCTGCACCATATCTGCCCTCCCATTTGGTCAAAACCTTTACATCTACATGATTGCGCACGTTCTCCATCGTTTTGCCAAACACCGCATTGTTCATCAATTTGAATGAATTCTTTTCAAAATCGTTTTTGGCCAGCGTTCGAAATTGCGTATTTAACTCGATATATGAACGTAGCCATGGGGATTGTGTGAATTGTAATACCCTATGGATTTTCGTGAGGCAAAGTCCATGTCGTAAGCACTGCTGTAAATTTCGATAGTGAATGATGTAGCGTTTTTTATCACAGACGGTTGCTAACAGCTTTTCCCCCTGCTTACCCGGCGGTTTTTCATGTATTGGACAAGACGGCAGATCTTTGTGCGCATCATGTAGAGATTGTGGATATTCCAAGCCGACTTCAAGGATGTAGCCTGTTGGTGAATCTAGCGCGATGGAAGATGGATCAAACTTGGACACGTCGTTGACCCATCGAAAATCTCCGTATGGCAAAGGTTGACACATTGCCCATCCATACAAATTGTTGACGTCAAAATACATCAAGTATGATGATGCTTTCGATGGATCAAACGACTCCATGTACTTGTTATTAGCGTGTGCATATCGGTTTGAGCATTGACTGAGACCACCGCGTATACCCCGCTCAACGAATAAAACCATGTCGATGTCGGTTAGTAATTCAAACTTGACATTCGAGTGTTTTAGCATTGCAGCCCAGGTATACCCCGGCAATGTGTAGTAATACGCGGGATCTAGGCCATAGCTCTCAATGCACGTATTTCGAAAGTTTTCGAAAATATCAGCTAATAACAAGACATCTGTCTCCAAGTATAAATCGCTATAGTCACCCAGCGTTCGAATGGAGAACCGCTCCCAAACTTTCTCAGCATGTGCATACTCACTCTCGGATACTGTAGCATCTGTCAGGGAACTATAAAAGGCGTCACGTGGTGGTAGGCAAGTGTCATCTAGCTTGGTCACGTCATCAATATACTCATAAGGGAAGACCCCTTTTCGCGTCAGCAAATTGAAATTGTCCGTCGATAGCGTTGGGAATTGCATGCGTAAAATTTTGAGATTGTCCTCGGTCAAAAATGAGGCTAATTTGTCGAGACTGGTGTTGAGGAATTTGTATGAATCGATGAAGCACAATTGGATCTTATGTTTTGAATCATCTGTAATTTCAACATGCTTCGTGAAGGAGATGTATTTCTCCTTTGTGATTGGAAGCACATCGGTTTTTCCTTCGAACGCTGTGGCTACTTCCTTGATTATAAAATGTGCATCGTAACCCGATAGATTGTGAAAAACTATGGGAATGAAGAATGACTGTTTGTAGTTTAAATTGCAATTAGAATGGGCAGGGCCTCTATAGCGCCCAGTCAGATGGCAATGATCTCGAACGCGTACATCTTCTTGCGCGAATGGTTTCCTGCATATGTGACATTGGGTCGCTGTGCGAAAATTTGCCCACTCGCTCGGTGTCAGATAAATCATTGGGACGTTGTCGCAGAAAATTTCTTTTATGCGCAATGCTAGATTTTTCAGTTCTTCGACAAACCACGAAACGCAATCGACACTGCGACGTGAGTGATATGAAGATAGTGTTTGATCATACGCACAACACACGTAGTATCCTATACTAAACACTTCATGATGTTGATACATATCTTTTGCTTGGTTCTTCTCATCAGTCTTTGCTAAAACACACTCCAAATCGGCATACACAATGAAGGGATGTCGCTCTTTCCGGCTAAAGTTGGTGAATTGGAGCCACTTGTTGGTGTCATTCGGTAGTCGGATCGCGCAGTCGTTTATTGCTCCACACTCGACCTCATGTGATTGCAATTTTTCCCCGGAACCGAAGTGGTGCAAGCACCTGCAAAACAAACAAGATTTTTTTTTTTTTTTTTTTTTTTTTCTAATCAATTTTCTCCTTTAGTAGATTCATAATTTTGTACTAATAATGCTAAATTTACACACCGATCGCATATATATTTTTTATGCTCCCTCTTGCTCAGTTGCGCCCTCACGAGTCTCGACAGGTTCTTGATCCATACGAAATGCCCCACATTGTCGTCCTCAGTATCTTGCATGTACAGCAAATTGATGTGCTTCTCCTTCTTCTCTTGAGTCACGCGTATTGGAACAATGTCCTTTTTCGTGGTGGTGGTATACACATTGATTGACAGATCATTTTGCAGTTCAAATTTTTTTATTTGATGTATCGTCACCGGGAATTCGATATCCTTCAGATTAAGCACTGTCGAATAATGGGGGTAAGACGACGGATGGTCACTGTGTTGTTCAGCTGGGTGTAGAGCAGCGCCAACTGCCCATGCGAAACATGCATTATCACGCGATTTGACGTTAACCACAGCCCTCTTCATCATTATTTCCCGCGGCAATGATATGGAGCACCCAGCACGCATCGGATTATACTTATTCACATTTATCGTGAGGTTAAGTATTTTCCGCAAAGCCCAGCCACTATCTCGTTCTTGAAATTCATCGAGTTTGGTTAATAGCTCCATAACGCATTGCTGGTGCCACTTATTCAAATCGCTTGTGTTAAATAGTTCACAGTTTCGCGTGTTGACACTTTTATTGGCATGTTTCTCTCCACTCGCGAATTCGCCATTAAACACTGTATTAACTTTAATACTGTTATGTTTGCAGATAGTATTTTGCACATGTTGAAGCACTAGGTCGTGAGCATCGTTGAGAAATTGCCGTGGTTCGATGTGATTGCGATTGATTACGGAACCGGTCAATATTCGACTATTGAAGGATGTGTCAATCTCTCGCCAGATTAGCCCATGATGACCGTGTCCTGCACCCGTGTGTATAAAATGATTACGCACAGAATTCCTCAACCCTTCCAGTCGCGCTATTTGGGCTATCAATGACTGTTGAAGTCCAATTGATAGTCGCGGGCGCTTAATGCGGCTTTGCGTTTCCAATTCTTCGATGAACTCAACGCACCGTTGTTCCCACACAGCAAAATCTTCGAATGAACTTAGGAGCGCGGCTTGGTCGTGCAAGATTTGTTCTGACTTCTCCGCGTTGCTCTCCATATTTGATGAAACGAGGCTTCCCAAAAGAGATGATGTTCACTAACTGACTGCTCGATGGAAAGTGTGAACACTTTTGAGCGCAGCAGATCATTAAGCATGGTTTTCCCCTTTAGACATTTTCCGTCTTTCCCTATCATCTCGGAAAATATCACCAACCCACGAGAATGTTCTAATATGGCATTGGAATGCCGGGAAAAATAAAAGAGCATCTCAGTCAAGATGGGTGTAGTGAAAGAAAAAAATTCATTGGCTCTCGGCGCTCAAGTGGTCCACGGTCGAAGCCTAAAAAGGTCTCCGATCCATAGATCTCCGAAAGTTTATAGTTTTTCAACACAAACACCCCGTTATCGTATATGCTCTGAATAGCGGAGCAATAAAAAAAAAAAAAAAAATTCTAATAGCTTGGAGAGTGGTGTTAACGAAGAAAAAATCCTTAACCATGGGGCTAACTTGTCCAGACCTGCATGATCTCAAGTGTCGGCATCAAGGTTCGACGTTGCACTGTCTGTATATATTTCCATTCAGAGATGAAAAACTAAAGCCCGGTAAAATGGAAATGCATTTTTTCCCCGGATCACTGTCTTCGTCGCTTGCTGTCGTAAAATTTTATGGGTTTTCAAGTGTGGACCTATGGAATGATGAGACCCGAGTTGCACATGCGAAGCGATAGGGTATGACGGTCCCTGGCGCTCGACGTAAGAAAAAAAAATTCGTAAAAGTCGTAAAAGTCGTAAAATTTGAGACATTTGGGTGAGTCGGTTGAAACACACACACACACACACACACACACACACACACACACACACACACACACACACACACACACGCACACACACACACACACACACACACACACACACACACACACACACACACACACACACACGCGCGCGCGCGCGCGCGCACGCACGCACGCACGCGCACGCACACACACACACACACACACACACACACACACACACACACACACACACACACACACACACACACACACACACACACACACACACACACACAGACATCCCCCTCCCCTCGCTCCCACCCGGCCCCCTCCCCTCGCTCCCTCTCTGCTCCCCCCTCCCCACCATCACCGCTCGCTCCCCCCTCCCCACGCCCTCGCTCCCTCCCCTCAAACCTTGGGTTAGAACCGCTCCAGCCCTACTACTGCCGGCATCGTGCGGCGTAACTCGAAAACTATTAGGTTTGGAATATTTAAGGGCCGGGTAAAGTATTAAATTTTTTTTTTCATTTAAAAAAAAAAATTTAAATGAATGCATAATATATCAAGAATATTGTGTTAAAATTTCAAGTCGATCGGAGTAAAATTGACGAAGTTATGAGTATTTGAGCGTCTATTGCTCCATGCCGGGTTTTATACGTGGGCGGCAGCTGCGCGGCGAGCTATTGTATTTTTCGACCCCGATTAAATTTCTTGATAAACGGGCCTGTTCCGGTCCCGTTATGTTTTTTGGGTTATGTTTATGAGTTTTGCGTAGACAAACGCAGAAAGATGCTCTCGATCATCTTGATGGAAGCCGTTTGCTCTACGGACCTGGCATCGACGACTTTGAGTGAGTATAAGAAAATTATCGAGTTTTATTTTGAATTTATAAAAATTCAAAGATAATTGAAAAATCTGAAAAAATTCATACGTATTCAGAAAAATGAACAAATCACGAAAAAAAATTGGGTTGCGGGGAAATTTGTTGACTAATTTTTTTTTTTCATCATTTTGTTAATAACATTTTGGAATTATTATTATGCAAAATTAATCTTTTGGGTAACTTTAATATGCATGAATTTTCTCAGATTTTTATGCAATCGAGAAGTGTTCTCAAACTTATGTGCAATGAGCGCTAAGCGACCAAACTCTTCTGCGTTTTTCAAACCATTTTTCTGAGACTTGTCACATTTGAAGTCCGTGTGCACGATAACTCAAAATCTACTGGACCAATCGCTTTGAAATTTTGCATAGTACTTCTTCACATAATTCACCAGGTATTGTCGAGAGCTTTTTTGTTTTTTTTTCATAATTACTAATTTTGCAACAACAAATTAGCCGATTTTTTTAGCGAAAATCGGGTTTTTGGCTCCCAAGTGCTACGAAAAATCGAAAAATCGAAAAAAAAAATCCTCCCGTCATTACCTCGAGTAACATCTCCTTTAACAAATGCATTTTGATTTTTTTGTTTCAGATGATTCTGTTGAGAGTTATGGTGCACACCGCAAACCAACTTTTTTCGAGGCGCCTCCGGGGTTTAATTTTCACTCGCTCAATTTTGAATATTTTGCAATGCAAATTTAGGAGAATGTTGTTCAAATGTTACTTTATTATATGTGAATTTTTCAATAAACGAACACTATTCGTTACGCCAAAAAAAATCTAAAAAACATGCCTTTTTTCGCCGAATTAACTTTACCCCGCCCTTAATCTGAGGTGTAAAAAGTTGTATTTTGTCATTTTGGAGTCACTAAATTTTTGTAGATTTTCTTTCCAAAA
This sequence comes from Ophion costatus, assembly GCA_951751655.1. Classification (NCBI taxonomy): domain Eukaryota; kingdom Metazoa; phylum Arthropoda; class Insecta; order Hymenoptera; family Ichneumonidae; genus Ophion; species Ophion costatus. Next base: position 32,132,878 of record OX632360.1, read on the forward strand.
TTTCTGGATTAGCGTAATTCGAGCGATTTTTCCAAGCCGTGTCATTTTCGCAGGAATCGACGGAAGGGGCCCCGACTGGGGAGAGGGGGGACAGCGTCAGCCGGCGCTCAGTGTAGAAAGGGTACGCATTTGAAATTCGAGCTCAAGTCCTTTTTACCCAGCTCGCATTGAAAAAAAATTCTTAGAAACGGGCGTATATTATTTTAACGAACCCTATAACATATTTGAACTACAAAAGTGAAAAAACTGTACAATAAAGATAATAATCGGTGAGAATGAGTGTAGCGGAAAGGCGTCGTCCCAAAATCTAGTACATATTACACACCAAAATACTGGTACGTAAAATTTTATTATTTTGAATGTGTTTAGATAGATTAACTTTGCATGTATGTGTATTTTAATATTTATTTTTCATATGTTTTGTTAGTTGTTTTTCCGTACGATGTCGACAGGTCCGAGAATGCGGAGCGTTTCGACTCTCGAAGAATTGTTTCAAGAAGACGAGGACGATAGTCCAAATGAAAATATAAGCGACACCGTTGGTGCCGAGGACGAACATGTCGAGAACACCCATGCTCCGGAAACCGATGCTGAAAATGACAACGCAGATGGGGAGTCCGGGGAAAATATGCTGCATTCGCGCCCAATGATTTTTAACAAATCAGTTTTGCATGTTTTTTCACATTGAACGATTTTTTTTTGTTCTCGTGCAATTTAAATTTCTTCATCGCCAATCCAATAAAAAATTGTCTCCAAGTACGAAAATGGGCGATTTTTAATGTAGCGAAAATAGTGATCAAATGAATTCATTATGAGTCTCGTAAGAAAACATTTTCTACTGTAAAAAATGCTCATTATACATAATAATGATGGGCATAACATAAATAAATAACATAAAGTGTTTTAAAATGGTATACTTTGTAGAGCGAATCCGAAAATAACAAAAACCATTTAAAAGCCCCAACCTTTTAGCTTTCTAAAGCCGCTTTTTAAATGTCGATATCTTTTTTTACATCAAAATGCAAGCATTTGAAAAAAAAACGTATTTCAATGAAAATTCTAGGACGGATGTTTATATTTTCAACTATAACTTTTTTTAAATAAAAAGATATCACAAATCGAAAAAAACCATTACGTTTCTAAAAAAATGTCCTATCTATTCGGAAAAAATGGTGTCATTGATGTATTACAGCCCAAGATACAGCTGATCAAAGTTCCTGCGTCACCCGAGCAGAAATTGCGCTAGCCTGTCTGAGTTACATGCTAGTAACTGGTTCGCCCAATTGATATCATACGAACTACCCAGTGGATGCCTCACTGTGAGCTAGTAATATTGTGAACATTTTGTAACCTAGCCCTGGTCTAGCCACTGCCTAAGTGATCGTTACTGCAGATGTCGCTGTATTACCGTAAACGTGCTACCTAGTGACTCGAAGGTGATGAACTAGCCGACGCTAGTTACGAACGACAAAGTAAGGTTATGTGAAATACACGTAGTACCGTCTAACGATCAGCTCACGGCAGGTTAGCTACCCTCTGCCACCGTTCACCCGAGTGGGCCCTCGGATTCGCAAAATCGACCAAGCAAAATTTGTGTAACGATTTTTCAACCTCGAAAATTACATGAATTTTCGAAGCCGCGCATTAGCCTAGTGGTTGAGGTATTCGGCTAGTACGCTGCTTTGGGTTCAAGTCTTATTACCGCGATGTTTTTTTTCAATCGAAGTGCTTGTAAACGTTATTTTTATTTATTTACTTTGATTTATTCCCAACTTCTTTTATATTGCGTTTAGAATGATTGCCCGCGCGATTGTAATTACCGTTTCAAACATGTTGTATATCCAATTTTTTTTGTATATTCTTCATCTAGCTTGTAATTATTGTTCGCCTTTGCTTATTGTTTCTATTAATTTTTATTATTGTTAATATAAGGAAATTAAAAAATTATCGTTCTGTCGATTAAATTAATAAAAAAACACTATATTCACATCATGTGGGCAAGTTGATGTCATTTATTTTTTGTTACAAGACTTAAGTTTTACAAAACTTTACTTGCAAAGCGTCGCGAAAATAATAAAAAGTAATACTAGTTGTACAATGAATGGGAGAGCGTCGCGAAAAAAATTATTTTGTATTTATAGGTGTACATTTTTTTGAATGGTAATCATCGTACAGACATGCAAAACATATATTATTTTCGCACCACAGACAGAATAAAACCGCCACCGTACCGTAATATAAGGAAATGAAAAAATTATCGTTCTGTCGATTGAATGAATAAAAAAACACTATATTCACATCATGTGGGCAAGTTGATGTCATTTATTTTTTGTTACAAGATTTAAGTTTTACAAAACTTTACTTGCATAGCGTCGCGAAAATAATAAAAAGTAATAATAGTTGTACAATGAATCGGAGAGCGTCGCGAAAAAATTATTTTGTATTGTTAGGTGTACATTTTTTTGAATGGTAATCATCGTACAGACATGCAAAACATACATTATTTTCGCACCACGGACAGAATAAAACCGCCACCGTACCGCATGTACATTTTTTTAACGGACAACACCATTGTGACGGGTTCAAAAAATCGATTTTGAGAAAACCATCTAGAAAAATCTAAAATACATTTAAGATTAAGATGCCGTTGGACCCAGGTCGAAAAAATAATTATTTTCGAAGATATTGAATATTTTGTGGAGCGGTGCAGCGCTCCGTGACGCTCGGGGTCCCGCGCAGCTGCGCGCCTCAGGGTCGGCAGGTATATTGAATAGCGATCCATACGACGGTTTCGAGATAATAAAAAAAGAGTGCATCGATCATGTCCAAAAACGTATGGGGACGCGCCTCCGCGAAATCGTGAAAAAACAAAAAGGATTGTCTGGCAGAGGAAAGCTCACCGGAAAATTGATTGACGAGTTGAGCACATATTACGGCATGGCTATTCGGAGGAACAGCGATGATGTTGAAAAAATGAAGAAGGCAATTTGGGCAACTATCAAACATAAAATATCCGCAGATAGTGAGCCACAACATGACGATTGCTCAGAGGGAGCCGAGTCGTGGTGTTCGTGGCAGCGAGCGGTCGCAAGCGGTAATGTTTCTGAATATCACCATAAGCCGCCTCTTCCTGAGGAAGTATTGGAGGCAATTACGCCAGTCTTCGAAAATTTGAGCAAAGACGATGCGCTGCAGCGTTGTTTGGGCGGCTTCACGCAAAACAACAACGAAAGCTACAACAAATCACTTTGGGCAATAGTCCCCAAGTGTCAGTCCGGGAGCAAAAAAATCGTCGATATTGCAGCTGATATCGCGGTATTATTATTTAATGATGGCCTGAGAAGCCTCATAAAAGTTTTGGAGACGTTGGGGATAACTATCGGCCCAAATTGTTTCAATTTTTGCGTTGAAACCGACGCAGCGCGGATCGAGCTGGCGGAGCGCTCGCTCATAGACGCTGCAAAAGAGGCAAGAAGAGCCTCTACAAGTTCGAGAAAAGATGCTAGGGACAATGATTTGCTTCTTGAAGGCCAGCTATATGGTGCATCGCTGATTAAAGGTAAACATTTTTTTTTCTAATTTATTGCATAAATTAACAAACCTAAAACTTGGAACGCGTTTTTCTCAAAACCACTTTTTTGACTGCGGCACGCAGCAGAACTCGAGCAATTTTTATCTGATCGACTTCAAATTTGGACTGCATCAATAAAACTAGATTATCTAAAGAAGTACATAGGATTTTTTTGATATCTCAATAATAAAAAAAGTTATAGCCTATTTTCGACGAGAAATTTTGCTCGAAAATCGTCCTTTAATTTCAAAAGCGTGCCTATTTTTTAAAAATCAATATTTTTTCAAATCCCTATGCACTTCTCTTCAAAATATCATATTATTAACGAAAGCACTCGGTATTTTTTTTTAGATCCCCTTTGAAGAGAGTTCTGCTGCGTGCCGCGAACCACTGCAGAGGCAACCGTACCTGACGCTGGAGCTTCCCCAGCGTCACCATGGGGCGTGAAAAATTTGAAATTTTTTTTTTATGTATCTTCAATAAACAACGAACAAAACAAAAAAAAAATTCGAACATCTCTTTTTTTCCCACAAAAAAAAATTCTTGAAAAATGGCAAAAAACAGGGGGTCACAGTGGTGTTGTCCGTTAAGGGGTAAGGTCACTGTAAATTTTTTGAAAAATCGATTTTTTTTTTATTGGCGTAAAAAATAGTTTAAACCCTCTAGAATAAGAAAAAAAAGGTCCTGTGCGAAAAAAAATTTGTTGTCCTTAGGAAATGAAGGTCGCCGCCAAGCGTGTCAAAACTTGCTCCGAAACGACTGCAATTATATCGGAGATGGCGATTCCAAAACTTTCAAAGGCATCGTGGATTCGAAGCCTTATGAAAATGTTGATGTTAAAAAAAAGAGTGCATAGATCACGTGCAAAAAAGAATGGGCACTCGATTGAGAAACTTAAAAAAAGAAACGAAATGTCTCGGGGGAAGAGGAAAACTCACTGCCAAATTGATTGACGAACTAAGCATTTATTACGGCTTAGCAATCCGTCGAAATTCCGATTCCATCAAAAATATGAAAAATGAGATCTGGGCAACCCTTTTTCACAAAATGTCAACGGATGAAAAGCCTCAGCACGAAAAATGTTCGGAGAATTGGTGCAGTTGGAAGAAAGCGAAAGCAGAAAATGCCTTGGATGCGTATCATCACAATCAGCCAATGAGTGAGGAGGTTTATCAAGCCATCAAACCCATCTACATGGAATTGAGCCGGGACGAGTTGCTGCAGCGTTGCTTGGGGGCCTATACTCAAAACAATAACGAAAGTTTCAACGCTACCGTTTGGAGTTTGGCCCCCAAATCATCCTCAAGCGGAAAAACTGTACTAGATATTGCGACCGATATCGCTGTTTGCATATTCAATGGCGGCCTTACCAACGTCTTGCAAATATTCAAGATGTTGGAGGTGGAAATTGGTGTACAGTTATATAATTTCTGCATCGAAGCCGACGCCAAACGCATCACGCACGCGGAGACATCTCTGAGCGACGCGGCCAAAAGTGCGCGCGCGCTCCAAAAATCAACCAGGAAAGACGAAGAAGACGAAAATTTGGCTATCGAAGGACAAATGTATGGTGCTGGGATTGCAGACTAACGGTAAAAAATTTTTTTAACTTCTTTTTTTAATTTTTTCCAATAAAAAACTATTCGCAAAACTTTAAACGCGTTTTTCTCGAAACATGGTTTTTCAAAATGGCACGCAGCATAACTCGAACAATTTTCATTTTTTTTACTTGAAATTTTAACCAGATGTGAACATTTACATTATCTTGAGAATGTCGATCGGAATTTTCAAGAACTTTATTTATTGATTTTTTATTAACAAAAAACTTGCCGTTTTTTTCGTCAAAAATCAATTTTTTTTTCAAACGCACGCCAAATCCACAAAAATTGATACTTTTTAAAATCCGATCGACATTCTCTAGCTATAGCCCTCTAGATTAATGGTTTTTTTTTGTTTTTGTTCCAGATTCAAAAGTGCACCAGTGGTGCTGCGTGCCGCGGAGCCCTGGAAGCAAAACATGTCCCGGGAAGATAGCTGTGGAACCGCCATTTTGTTTTTTTTTACTGTAAAAAAATTTTATAATAAAGTTTAATGTATGCCCGATAACACCATTAAAAGTTTTTTTTCAAATACCTTCAATTTCGGGAGCAAAAAATTAGTGAAAAAACCTTTTTTTTTGGGTCGTTACAGTGGCCTTACTCGTTAAATAAAGGTACAGGATAACGGACATCATTCGAGCAACTCTAAACGCAATAAAAAAAGTTGGATCCAAATTAAAGTGAATAAATATAAATAACGTTTACAAGCATTTGGATTGAACAAAAAAATAGCCGTAGCAGGTTTTGAACCCAAAATCCGCAGCGTGCTAGCCGAAGACCTTTACAACAAGGCTATCGCGCCGCTTCAAAAATTCTTGTTATTTTAGCGGTTCAAAAATCGTCACACAAATTCTGTTTGATTGATTTCACGAAAACCCACCAGGGTGAACGGTTGCAGGGGGAGACACTAGGGACCAAACCCTATACTACCCCGAAAGGACGTCCGGGAGTAAGTCCCGTTGTAAGAATAGCAAATGAAGACTGGTCAAAGTTTTTGTCGAAAAAAAACGTCACAACTTTGGCAATCTAGATGTTTTGCAGTCCAGATGCTTTGCAATGCAGATGTTTTGCAAAACACCAAAAGAGGTTTTCTATTGTTTAATTTCATATTTGATGATGCCATCTTATCTTTAGTTCAAAATAATTTTAATAGTTTTATGTACTTTGCTAAATATCAATATACTATAGGGGTGCCTAACACTTTTGGCCAAGGTGGTATGTATCTTTTTTCCTCTTCATATTTTCATTGAAACACGTTTGTTTCAAAGTAACGGCAATAAATTAATGAGCAATCGTCGACTATCGTCCAAAAATAGCGATACGAAAAAAATTTGAAAAAAAATCTTTAAAAAATTTAGTGACTCCAGAATATTAAAATAGTCTTAGCTAAGGCTGTATATAATATTAGAAACAACTTATTACTAAACGTAAAAACAAAAATAGCCAGTAGAAGGACTGTTTATTCTGTGCTAACTAAATGGAGCTAAGCACCGTGAAAGTTATGCATTTCAATCAAGTAATTTTTTCTTGTTAACCCAATCAAAGAGAACATTTGCCATTTTTATTTCAATAACGATTGGACAATGTTATCAAGGTAAGTTATTCTTTGTTCATCAGATTCGTTTTGCAACAACACATTCCTCAGTCCGAATTATGCTGTTTCGTCAATTAGTATTGGTATCGATGATGATACTAATTTTTGATGGCATGTAATATTAGAGACATTCATCTAGGCAGGTATTTTTTAATCGTTTTCCGATGTACATTTGAACAATATGTCATTTATAAGATTTTAAAGGAGCACCCTCTTCTTTTTTTTTATTTGGGTAGCGTCCAACTGACGTAACTCCATGAACTTGCCACCAGGCCGTTTCGCTGCCAAGCGTTGATGGAAAGCCGCCTACAAATAATCGCGAAGCTGCAAATTACACAGTCGATAAGGGTTCACTCAAGTTTTGAACGGATGCTGCTTTTCTAGACAAAAATCTATAGATATTACACGAAGTGCAACTATTTAATGGCATTGGACATGTAATCAGACATTTCGGGTAACCAGCAACAGGTACATGTAAATAATATAAGTTGGTTTTGAACCGGTGTACCGGTCTAGTGGTTAGCGTAGCTTGCCTCTGAAATCAGCACGTCGGGAGGTCGCGGGTTCGAATCGCCGCCTCGCAGTTTCGGAGAAAAGTAAATACGGACGTAACGTAGCTCCAGTACTACACATATGTTCCGCACACGGACCGGTAAATGTGTGTGCCGTATGCGTATGACTATAGCCTGCGATTTATTTATTGTATGTGTATGTATGACTGTAGCCTGCGATTTATTTCTTGATGAAACGCGAGTAGCTCCGAGACTGGGACGCGAACTCGGGACCAGCTGTATTGGTATAGGTGTTCCGCAGTTTCCCTATACCCATAGCAGAAAATGTCATGGTGGATGCGATACAGAAGGGAAAGTCGGCTGTGGCCGAAAGTGGGGATCGATTAGGGATGTGAAATGGAGAAAATGGTGGGGAATGTAATAAGGGGAAGTACCCCGTACATGGAAGCTACAATAAACGGAAGCGTTCGCCGTAGCAGAGACAATATAAAAATATAAGTTGGTTTTGATTAATTTTCAAAAAAGTATTGATAGGTTGAGGTAATATAATTTTTCAAGCGATAACAGGCATTCAGCATGTCGCAGCTCCTCGCACTCTACTACAACACAACAGCAGTAGAGTGGGGGTAGCGCTAGCGTGTCGTGACATTTAGCTAACTCACACAGGCCCTTATACCCAGCCTGCCTCAACAAATATATACGGTTTTGAAAGCATTTTCAGGGCTAATATATTTAACCCTAAAACTTTTGTTGCGGCCAAACGATGCAAATTTCAACACCATTACAAGGGGCAATTTTCTTTGTCAAAGTAGCAAACACATACTCACCCACTTCTTTCTGGAGCGCCATGTAGTCATGGGATATCATTTCGTGTGAAAAAACCATACAAAAATTTAGAATCGATTTTGTTAGCCTGTGTGTGAGAGAAAAGAGAGACTCTCTGTCTCTCTCTCTCTCACACACACACACACACACACACGCGCGCGCGCGCGCGCGCGCACGCACGCACGCACACACACACACACACACACACGCGCGCGCACGCACGCACGCACGCCCACATTCAATCCACCCATCTCTCCGTCTCTCGCCTACTCTGCCTCTCGCCCTATTGTTCTCACTCTACATGTAATTTACATGTCATTTGTACTACATTACAATTTCTAACCACAAATGTACACTACATATAATTCGGCAATTTGAAACTAACCATTAGCATTTAGCATGTCGCAGCCCCCCCTCCACTCTGCTGCCCCTCTACTACCGCTACACACAACTACCTCAACATACATATACAGTTTTAAGGGCACTTCTAATGATAAAAACAAAGACGCGCCGTGAGCATCTTAGAACTTCCCTATAGGCCTGTGATATGTTTATGGTATTACCCGTGTAGAAATTTGAGTCGGAAAAAATTCCCGCCCTTGATCTGCCTTCCCAAAATAATATCAGGCCATGGTCAGGCTGTCCAGCGTGGACCACGTTCACCATGTAACAGGCCTTGGGCCAGGCTCTGATCCGCCGTTCCCTTTCTCGGGAACTGATTAGAAACTGGACAGGGAAACAACCGAATGCTGGAAAGGCTTTTCGCGATGTACCCGAGTAAAATAGATAGTATTAGGTGCTATACCGAGACCTATTATCCCTTTGCATTCGAGACGTGACTCCCGCTCACCACTCACTATCCGAGCGAAAAAGGCCTTGAGTGCAAAGGGTTATTTAATAAGTATCGCAAAATCATAAGCGTAGGTACATGCTGGAAGTAGAGCACTTCTTCACGTGGAATTACGAACACGAAAAACTTTTATCCTCGTACGATAGCATCTCACATACGCGAAGCGCTACGCTTGTATCCACCTGCCGGATCGTTGACGAAATACATTCAGGTGATGTCTTACCTGCCAAAACATTGATATATCCCAACATGGCGACAAGGGGTTCAAAAACCACCAAAGTCCTGCTTTAGTTTTTTGCCTCGTTCAAACAATTTGGCTATTCGTTATGCTCAAATCATTAGTTATTGTAATTCCGGTATAAGTACCACGATGAGCATTCTTATCCTCGTCGATCATCATTGATGAAATAAATGCTTTAAATGGTGAATAGAAGTACAACAGAATTATTAGTTTCATCCTAATCAATTATAGACATCTTCGATGAGATAAAATGCAGCGTAGCTTTATACAGTTTTTAAAGACTGTACATGTCAATCTTTTGGCCGGGTAGATATTAGGTGAAGATGTACTTGCTCGCAATGTATCCCAGTCAGAAGTTTGTAATTTTCAAACGTAGAGGGTAAGCCATAAAAAACGATTTTGCGATTTTCCCCCGATTGTTCCACGGGAGGGCTCGGCCAGGTAAATCAGACAAGGCAAGTCCGGTCAGGCCTCGACTGTTACATCCTAGCGAATGTGCAGGCGGAGCCTTCTTTCGGTTATTCCCAATATCCTCATTTGCCGTCATAACTTTATTAAATGTATAAATCTAAGAATAAGACGCACAATAGCATAAAAAAGAACGTTTGTACGTTCCACACGTAGATTTGAACCACAGCGATATATGCACGTGAGCAGCACCGTCAGCCATCGAATTTTCCCTTCACCTTGGATTTCAGACGATATGCAGAGCCTTACTGCAGTAAATCTTTAGATGTATCGAGGATAGATTGTTTAAACATAACATAGACTAGACGGCTCTGACGAATTTATAACTCTGACTGAAAAATAAGACATCCGGTTTCGCAACGTAGTCCGATATATAAACTTCTCGATATGAGAAGTCACCATAACCGTAAATTTCTCTAGCACAAACCATGCGTATGCTTAGGTGCCAGATATCGAAATCTATATCCCATGCGCTGTTTCGCCGAAATAAGGGACAAAGGTCCCCTTCTTTCCATACGCATAATTATTGGAACCGATCCTCTGGAATTAGGTCACGCGCGTGCCTAACGAATCTGTAATTTGTCCGCACACCACACCGCGACCAATCGCGCCAATTATTCACGACCAATAGACCAATCCCTGAAGACCTAGATGACCAAAACCACACTCTTCCTAAGGCTCCTTCTCCCACCAGTGCATTCCTCGTAATTTTCATATCATGAAAGCTTTCCTTCCTGAAGTCAGTCTCCCGTGAACTACCATCACATCAAGTTCTTCTATCGAATCTCAATCCCAGTCACCCGGCAATCTTCTTCGAATCCAGAGCTCAGTTTCCTGGCAATCGTCATCAAGTCTTTTTTATCAAGTCGTAGTTCTGATACGCGTACTGGCAGTCTTATTTCAAGTATTTTCCTTCGAGTTTTATACATATAACCTCGACCCTCAGTTCGTATAGGAAGATCAAGCATCCGTGTCTCACGCCGTGTATTTGGATAGAGTCACAAGCGCTTCTCGCCATGCACACATAAACATATACATCTCGCGCGACCGAAAATCTCGTGCAAGTGTCACGAAAAACTTGACCAGCGAGCGCACCAGGGTACCAGGGCCCTTCGCCTCACGAGCGTCAACCGATATTTTTACGAGCGAGCGCATCTGGCCACGAGCAAAGGGCAATATTCATAAGAGCGTCTACCGATATCGTAATGTGCGAACATACACAGCTACGCACACCAACAAATGTAAGCAAAGCACATCATTCTGTAGTTTTTCTGTATTATTTCTTTACTCTTTTGTTATTATTCATTCACATCCAAATCCGACTATCCAATTGTAATAAAACGTCGGTTAAATGTATATGAGCTTCTCGAATTATTCCTCAATACCGAAATATCGCGTCAATTCTTTGACTCTATTCTTTCCCACGCACTATCCCTTTTTACCCTCATCCCGTGCTATTGCGCTAGGCATAGGCAACAAAGAGGGAAACGAAAATATTATGCTCTCGTCCCTTCCGGATTTGACACGACACAAAGTAGGGAATGCCCGGTCTCATTCCTGCACCGGTAAAGACTTTTTTTTAAATGTCATGGACCATGTTTAATGTAATGGAATGTTTGATGAAGATTCCTAGAGCGAGTGATTATAAAGAGGCGCAGAGCTATCAGATTCCTTGGCGTTATATTGGGACGGGCATTGCGCTATACATATTCAAAATCTAGAAACCTGGCTGTCTCTTTTGATGACCGAGCGAGTGTTGTAGACAGATTGACGATATTATTGAAAACTGCGAGAGGTTTTGCGGAAACCAAATTGGGTATTACAAAATCCATTGTTAGGAAAAACTCCAAGCTATTAGTATTTGCTCTCCCGAAGATTTCAGCAACTTAGATCGCTCTGAAATGTTAAGACAGTTTGGGAAGAGATCATATTGAGCCTAACCCGATAGCGGGGGGGGGGGGGGGGGTACCGTTGGCAGTACAGTTGAACATGATTTTGTTCAAAATATTTACTCGAAAGGTAGAGACGTTTTTCGGTATATTTTGGTTGTTCGATTGTTAATCCCATCATTCTTATAAGCAGACGACTCTTTGAATCGGGTAGTTATATCTTTTACTCCAACGAAGGTGCATTAGATGCAAATACCCCTAGACAATTTGATGGTCTGTACGAGTTAATAACAGTATTCACGAGTATAAAACCAGGTTAGAGTATACAGCAAACCCCTCAATGGCATACCTCCATTCTGCAATAGTAGTTTTCCGGGTTATTGCAGCGATTGACGTTTTTCTGAACAATAGCAAAAAAATTGGGGCGATTCGTGTCTTATGAACCTGCGATAGTAAAAATGCCACCTCTGATCCTGATATTTTAATTCATTTCAACACTGTATTAACCCGTAGACACCACATGGGTGCAAATGTGCACCCACGAAAATTTCAAGTGTCCAGAGCTTTCTACCTACGTGGGCCAGCGGCCTTCCCCCTCCACAACAAATATGTCTATGGGTATACGCTTCCATAGAGCAGAGCTGCGTTGCCAGTGGGAAACTCGTCTTCGAAGAAACACCATCGGAAAGTCGAAAAGGTGCGTATTTGCGCCAGTGTGGTGACAACGTTAATTGAGTGAGATCTGTTCTAATTTCGAAATCGTCTTTATCAGGCCATAATCGAGTGGAATATCGTTGAAATTAAACATTTACAAACAATAATCATAATTACTTTAATAATATAACAGTATCACATGTTATTATAATGTAGATGTACTATAATGTATAGATCTACAATGACATGTATACATGTTATAAAAACGGGTTTCTATGGTCAAAATTATATATTTTTTGCTGAAAATATGATTTTAGTATAATAATAATAATATTTTTTAATGTAGGATGGCACAACGAAAAAGATATTAGCTACGCAGTAATTCTACATTAGTTGAGACGCTCGATGGCGACGAAGAAAACGAAGTTGCAAACTGTTCAAATTCCGACGACAGTGGGGATGAGGGTCCTGAGCAGGTAGAAGATGACGACTTCGAGAATGAAGAGCAAAATGCCATAAAGAGGCGGAGGCTTACGGATGCAGCTGCATTCCGTTCGAGTTCAAGCATTACGTTTAATAAAATTAAAAAAATGTGTTCGAACATACTGACTTAGACGTTTTTTCCCCTAAAAAATTACCTCATTTTCCAACACGCTGAAAAATCTTTAATTTCTTACAACCATTCCGGACTTTTTTTTTCCTTAAAAAATGACTTATTATCTTTCATTTCGCGCAAGAACCATGCCGATATCTTAATTAGCATTTAAATGATATTCAAACAAAAAAAAACAGGTTTTCAAAATTTCTTTCTTCAATTTGGCCATTTTTCCGTAATAAAACTGTATTTTTTTTGTTTTTTAATGATCGTAATCGATTACTGAGGAATTGTTACCCCTCAAAAGTCTCGTTGTAAGGTTAATTCCATACATTCATCGATGAAATAGAAAGTTTTGAAAAGTCGAGGTGCAAATTTGCACCAATGTGGTGAGTGTGTGACCTCAAAGGGAGTGTGGTGGCTACGAGTTAAAAATCAAACGTTCATATAGTGAAAGTTCTGTGTCTGTCTGCCTGTGTAGTCTAATTTAGCACTGTAAGTTCTAAACTATTAAAGATAGGTGCCTCAAATTGGACGTGTAGTTGACGTGTAATGATTCGCGAAAAAATCAGTCATTAACGGTTAAAATCACTGAAGGCCACGAAATGAGTCATAAAGTGAGACTCCGATTTTTATCATTTAGGCAAGTGAAGAATGTTTGGAATCTTTATCATGTGTGTCATCTTTTGCAATCAACTTCTTCATGTGCATTTTGTTGAGAGAGTTCGAGTTTTGATAGTGCCCGACTTCCATTATTTTTAATTTAAAAAGACTCCATAACAAAATTGGAATACCGAAGAATTTACTTTATTAATAAAATGTCGGCCATCTCTAGGCGAGTCGCAATAGCAATATTTATTTGTATTCCCATGAAGTTCTGGCCAACTTACCAAGTGCCGAGTTCTGATGTAGAAGCCAATAGAAGAGCGGTAGAAGCTTTAGAATGATGTCAACCATGTTAATCCAAGATCGCCATCAACCGTTTCGAGCATTGCCCGGAACATCTGCAACAACCGTTAAACGGTGTAATCGAAGTGTACAATAGTGGCGAGACAATGACGATTTAAAAAATACGAAACGTGAATGTCAATTGTAGTCTTTTAAAAAATGTAACAAGGCATCAGTAACTTTATTCGTAATGTAAATTACCAAAGTGCATTCAAATAGGTTGAAAACCATCTACAGTGTATGAGCTCAGAAATAATATTGAAATCCTTCAAGCCTGTTTGGAGATGTAGATCCCTTGGCAGGCTTATTAGATTTGAAATAGAGAGGACAGTAAATATAATTAAATATGGGCCTGAAGTTTGCATTGTTAGATTCCAACGAATTAAAAAAAAAACATTAATTTTTTTTTCTGGTACCTTTCGACTCCAGGATAGCTGTAGAGACGATGCAAAACGTTCAAAAAAATTCGGTGGCTCAGTACCCACCCTTAATAAGGGGTCGAATGAGAAAAACATAATATCTCGGGCGGTAATGACCTTCCTAGTTTTTTCATTTGCGCAGGCTATTTCTACTACGTGAAGAAAGCCACAAAAAATTGGCAATGATTTTCAACTTCATCTTCATTACATTTCTCAAAATAATAAGAGCCTGCACTTAATCTATTGTGAATGATGCCACACCTGTAGGGACTGAGGGCACTAACCGGTCGGGCTACCTTTTCTCCCTAAAGTCACCGTAACTCCGTCAATTTTCGGACTTGTGAATAGAAATGTTCGCAACATATTTATCAATATATGTACTTTTAAGATTTATAAGAAACAAAAAAAATGTTTTCATATTTTGCTTGGGGAAAGTGGGAAAGATACTGTGCAAGTTCTTTCCCCCTTGATACAGTAACTTCCCCCCTAAACTGACATTTCGTATGGAGAGCTGTAAACTTTCTGCGATAAAACAGCGCGCGACTTTTAAATTAAAAACTTGAACTTGCAGAAATGTTGCTATTTCTGGCAGTTCTAAAATCGTTACGTAACGCAATCCTCGGCACCCCTCCCCCACGTACGTAGACCGTAACACGTGGCTGGAGCTCCCACCCCGGAATTGCGTTATGCAATGTGCGTACGGCCCCTTTTCCAGAACCGCGCCTTATTGGAGTATGTAATAATCGGGCGATTTCCCTCTCGCCCACGTCTGTACCTAAGAAGATTGAAACTTTCATCGTTAGAGCGCCATGACAATTAATGTTTTAATTTGCTCAAGTATTTTCTGAAAAGTTTTGCCTACAAGAATCTTTTACTCAATTTTCAAGATGCTCACTTAGAGATCGACAATTTCAAAATGCAAAAAATATCGATCGAAAAATGAGGCAATGAAAATATAAACTAAATCATTCTTTACCTTCGAAGAAACCAAAGAAACTCCAACATCATCCTCCCTATACGCGTATCAATGGAGCGTTTGTTCACACCCGCGCGCTTTACTATTCTCGAAGGTGTACTGGTTTCTCACTCCCGTTTGAGCGTCTGCTTACGTTTCCTATCCGCTCGCCTCTTGCTCGAGTGCCACGGTTGAGTTTCGGCAGCGCGAGCGACTCATAGTACGAAAAACATTCTATATGTGTAGTGAGCCTTGTACACAGTGCGTGTGCGGGCGACTCATCGTATTTCTTCGTGTGCGAGTAAATACGTCTCGCTTCAACGAATCAACGGTGCGTGTGAAGCCTTTCCCACCGCTCTCACAATCAGTCACATATAGCGGCTTATAATGGCAGAGGTTTTCCACATCTTCCCTGTGCTCTCGTGGAAATACGACACAGCAAACTCCATTGGGAAAAATTGAAAGCGGTCATTATGCCATTAGCTGGTTAAGGAAATGGTGCTGAAGATTGCATTGTCGGAATACCAGGGCAATTCATTTTTTTGGTTCCTCAATTTTTTCACCAATTTAGCCTGCGAAAGGTATTCAAATGATCATTTCGTATCTATATCAGCAATCTTTGACCACAGCATATTAAAAAAGTGTATTATGGAAGGAATCGCAAGTCGCAGGGAATCGGTAGTAGTGCAGTGACAAGTGTGGGTTGCAAGAGAAAAAGATAGGGTCGCAAAACCCCAGGAAGCATGAGGACTATCGTGAAATTACTAAAAAATATATTAGTAGGTACGTACTTATTTCTCGACGATACGCGACTGGCTCCGAAACCGGGAAGTGAACCTGGGACCGGCTGTATTCGTATAGATTTCGCGCATTTCCCTCTACCCATGGCAGAAAGGTGGGGTGAGAAGTGGAATATAGTAGAGAAGGTAATACGCGGCAAAACCCCATACATTGGAAATTAGGGCAAATTATACAAACGTAGCACACACGCCCGCGCGCAGGCGTGTATGCGATATATATAAGGATATTAGAATATATTATACACACACACACACACACACACACACACATATATATATTGTGACGTGACGTCACAAAGATAGTAGAGAAAGAGCCCGCGTGACCACGCAGGGGCTCAATCTCCGCCGCGCCCTTCACGGAAGTTAATAACAATGTTAATTTTAACACTAGTTTTAAGTATTTTATTGTATAGAATCCGCGACATCCCCCCCCCCCGTTCCCTCCCCGTACCCCTTGTATTTCTCGCCGTCCCCCGAGAGTTGACCACGGACTGGCGTGTAAGGCCACGTCGGTGCGGGCTCACCGAACACGGAACAGCGCCATCACTCGGCCTCGCGGGACAACAGGCTCGCCTTCCGAGGCCTCTCATCGCCATCCCCCCAAATCGTCTCCGCCTTATCGACCGGGGAGAACACCGATTTGGGGGATCGACCATCGGCGACGGCCGGAAGGGCGAGCCGCGGCGACCGGTCGGAATATCGATCGGAGGTCCGCCATCTCCAGCCCGCGTGGATCGAGGCGAAGGAGCCGGCCGGCGTGGCCAGCCATTGAGCTTCCGACCGTGGTCAGCGACAGCAGCAAAAATTACGAGTCCGAGCAACGATAGAGAAAGAAGGAGAGATAGAGAAAGAAAGAGAGAGACAGCGACGTCCGCTTCTCTTCCCTGGTGTAACAAGTAAGTTTCTTCTCCTTTGCTTTGTTTTGCGAGAACGGCTCCGGGCCGCTGTAAATTCAGTGATAAACGCAATTATCGCTCGGGCGATTTCGAACGTGTCCCTTTCCCCCTCCCGTGGTATTTCCCCTCGCCGTCCCTTTTCCGTGCGGGTCGCCGAAGATCTTTGTAAAGTAAAAATAGAATAACGCCGAAATAGAGTTGTAAAATTTAGTAATAGAAAAATCGTGCAAACTATCGCCTAATTGAGTGTGATAAGAAAACCGAGTGAGAAAAAGAGTGTAAGAAGGTGCGTGGCGGATCCTCCGCCGTCCCCCGTGAAACATTCACCTCGCGCGCGCGTAGCCGCGGTCGCGTCTCGACCGACGGCCGAATCGATCGAAGGATCGCGGATGAAATTGTTGTTGCGAGTAATTATAAAAATCGTGTAAAAAGAATTATAAATGAAATAAAATGGTCGTGGTGATAACGCACTCGAATCGGAGAACCCCGTCCGTCCCCAGATACCCGTGAGACGTCCCCCCCGCGCAATTGTATCGAGTCTCTCGCTCGCCGGGCAACCGAGCGGTTTGTTTTGGTTTTTTTTTCTTTTGTTGTCGCGTGAAACGCGACTGCCCGAGCAAGGCTGGCGCCCAACATAGTAACGAAATAATACGAAATAAAATATTGAGAACGGGTCGAGAAATTAAGTCGGGACTTCGCGTGTCCAGTAACCCGTAATATTCGCGTAAATTATTATCATTATTATTATTATTATTTTCATTATATCGAGTCATTTCATTTTTCTTGTTGTAACTAATTAATTTAAGTTCCCTTTTTTATATCGAGCCTTTATTTCACATTCGTTGTGAATTAAATATTATTTGAATTTTTAGGAGTGATTAAACATTTATTTATTTCCCCTTCCCCCCTCCTCCGCTTACATTAACACGCGATACCCATCATAATATATATATATATTGTGACATGACGTCACAAGAGGAAAATCGTGAAAGAGCCCGCGTGACCTCGCAGGGGCTCAATCTCCGCCGCGCCCTTCACGAAAATGCGAACGTTAATTTTAAGATAGTTTTAAGGTTTAAAATTATATCGAATCCGCGACTTCCCCCCCCCTGTTCCCTCCCCGCCCCCTTTTTCTCGCCGTCCCCCGAGAGTCGACCACGGACTGGCGCGTAAGGCCACGCCGGTGCGGGCGCACCGAACATCTACCACCGCCATCATTCGACCGCGCGGGACATCGGGCTCGCCACCGACGGCCTACTACCGCCGTCTCCCGAGTCGTCGGAGCGCGAAGCCCCCGAAGGAAACCGTCTCGCGTTCGGCCGGGCCGGCCGAGCGTACTTATCGATCGGGGAGCTCGACGACTCGGGCATCGATCATCGGCGATGGTCGGAAGGGCGAGCCACGGATCGATCGGAAAATCGATGGGAGGTTTCCCATCTACGGCCCGCGTGGATAGAGGCGAAGGAGCCGGCCGGCGTGGCCAGCCATTGAGTCTCCGAGCCAGTGTTGCCAGGTTAGGGACTTTCTCCCTAGATTTAGGGTAATTTCGACTAGTATAGGGTGAAAACAGGGAGAACATTTTGTTACGGAGAAAACGAATTGAAGGGCAAAAAACGTACTCCACAACGCTGTCGACTCTTATATTGCACTGATTACAACTGTTTTACACTGCACATCGATATTTGATTCAATCATTGCATATACAAAATCATTTATGATTTTTTGCATGAAACTAACATACATGTTTTATAATGTAGGAGACTAGAAAAGTGCTTTTAAATCTCTCTCTCTCTCTCTCTCTCTCTCTCTCTCTGGCCCGCTTACGTGGTTCGGTGATTATTCAGGTTCATCAGGACATAAGTTGTCCACTACCATGACGTCGTCATCCATTACCATGCTGTACACCGTTTCCGAGTTGAAGCGTTTAAACATTGATGCCGTCGGTTCAAATTTGCAACACTCGACGTCAAGTGTGCAGCGAACATGCAAAATTGCTTCGACCATTGCCACGGACATTCGATTTCGTAGCATGTCTTTGATAATGTTGATAATCGAGAACGCACGCTGGACTGCGGCATTTGAAAATGGCAGACTCAACAGCCCGAGGACAAGCTTCGAAATATTGGCAAATTTTTTATTGCCTCCTGCATCGGTGATCTCGTTGACTTTTGCCCAAAAGGATTCAGTACTCGTTTTTTCTGCTACTTCAGCCCTGTGAACTAGGCTCCACTCCTTTATCGTTGAATCGATGTCCCTGCACAATCCATGCTTAAATTGTAAAGCGACATCGGTAATATCCGCTTTTACTTGAGACGTCGATGATTCCGGACAGAACGTTGTCATTTGGTCCAGAATTTTTAAGTTGTCTGGAATTCTCTTCTGGAGTTGTGACACCGAACAATCAGGAATTCCTTGCATCGTTCTTTTATATGGATAATTGACTCGGAACGAATCTTTGCGGTCAAAGCGTTGAATTCGTAGCCGAAATTCATGCAGTCCAAGGACATGCAAACGCGTTGAAAATCGAACGTTGCCAGACTGTATTTCGGGGCTTTTTGCAACTGCGACGGAGGCACGAGCGTTTGAAGGATTGAATAAACTGCATCATTCAAGTCTTTAAACAGTTTTATGAGATCAACTGAAATGGATTGAAATAATCTGTTTAATCCTAAAATTCTTTTGAGCGTCGAACTGAGAAATGAAAGGTAAATCTTATTCTCAGGGGTGGAAAACATTCCATGCAGTTGAAGAGCTATGTAGCAACGCTCTTTGTTAGATCGGGTTATGTTGAAATGTAGTTGGAGTGCGTCCCATTGATCGAGAATCACATCTATAGCCTAGAGTCTCACCAAACACCTCGTTTTCGAGAGTTGAACGATTTTTTTCGGTGCTTTCCCCTCGAGCGTTCGATATACATCGGCATATTCTAGTTGTCGCTTGGTGCTCACCGAAAACCACGAGTGCGTTTCACGAACCATAAAGTCAAGATGTCTCGGCAAAACTTTGCAGGCTTCCTCAGCTGCGAGATGTAGCGAGTGGCATATGCATTTAATAACCACGAGATCGGGATTGATGCCTCGAAAAATTGTCGAAACGGAATGATGTGCGCCAATGTTCACATTTGCTCCGTCAACTCCAAGGCCCAGGAGTTTATCGTGGTTTAAACGATCGGCCTTGAGTTGGTTAAGAATCGCTGCTCCAATTGCATCCGCGGTCCCTTCTCTCATTGCAATGAGACGGTAAAATGTTGTGACAATTTTTTTTCAGGTGGCTGAAGTAGCGGATCATCACACATAGAATTTTTTTAGTATCGATCGTCGTTGATTCATCGATAATTAGTGAGAAATATGAGTTTCCGACGTCTTCGAGAAGATCTTCCAGGATGCACGGCGATAATACATTTTTTATAAGCGCTGCGCACTTCGTCCGGTGTAGCTGAATATCCTGTAGAACTTCGGAATCTTTATCAAGGCCCTTAATCACTAGAGAGAGATGGTCGACAGAGTTCATCGAGCCGTGTTCGGCAACATAAGTAGCCAGTTTCAACTCGGCTGCCTTTCGCTTTTGGGTAAGCGTGATTTTCGCATATTTGTCGATTTTCGGTAAGGTGCGAAGAATTCGCTCATTTTTCACATACTGTTCGTGCTTGGTCGTCGCAGCATGGGTAGTCAAACTCTTCTTGTGTGCGATGAGGATTGTTTTGCACGACGTACAAAAAGCTTTTGTTGAATCCCCGTCCGGCGATGGTTTTAGCCAATCTATATTGTTGAAAAAAGCACTTTAGTATGCTTACAATGTACTGTACACACTCGTAGTATGTACAGTACAGTACAGTACTTTTACGCAATGTTCGGTATCAACCTGGTAACAAGGTTTTGTACGCACAAGTTGCTGCATACGGAGCAAAAATCATATAAAAAATGACTATGGATTCGTATGTCGAAGTATTACATTGTATTCGTATCCTGAATCTACAACTCTGGGGGTCTTTAGACTACAGTGAGTTGTGACTCAATTCCAAATAAAAAATTGCCCATATGATACGCGAATTATGGTACGAGAACAATTGTTTGATATAGTTTTCTCTCTGTGTAACAGAATCTGCGAAAAGTTGGAAGATTTGAACATAGTTCATACTATTGTGGTACCACTGACCTTTAAATGACGGTTCACGCTCCCAACTAACTACGTATTTTTGCACGTATGTTTTCTTATTTTGATCTTTCGGCATTTTCTATTTTTTGGCACACACTGTTATGATCATGTTATGTTGAAAACAACCTCGAAAACAGCGATCATATAATGATAAAAAATGTTATCGGAAAAAATAACTGCGCTCGGTGTATCGCTCCCTATCGGTTTTTGTCCACATAACACAATTCATTTGCTTACTACTAGATGGCATTGCCAAAGTGTATATATATATGTGTGTATAGTGTATATACATATACATATATATATATATATATATATATATATATATAGTTTGTGCGCTGTTTAGGGTTTTTTTAGGAAGATGCGAAATGTATCTAGGGTTGGGACATATGGACCATCTGGCAACACTGCTCCGAGCGTGGTCAGCGACGGACGAAATAGTACCAGAGCAATCGGAAGCTACGATAGAGAAAGAGAGAGAGAGAGAGATAGCGAGACATCGAACTCGAGTCGGATAGAGGAAGAGAGAGAGAGAGAGACACCACGACGTACGCTCCTCTCTTCTGCGGGAACAAGTAAGTCTCTTCTCTTTTCTTGTGCGAGAGCGGCTAAAGGCCGACGTCGAGTACAATCAGAGCGACGTGTAATATCGCTCGGGCGATTTGACGTGCCCCTTCCCCCCTCCCGTGATATTCCCCCTCGCCGTCCCTTTCCGTGCGCGTCGCCAACGAATAACGCCGAATAAAAAGAGTTTTGTGAATTAAAAATAGAGAAACGCCAAATATAAATGTTTGTGAATTAGAAATAGAATAACGAGCCGAAAAATAGTGTGATCGCGAGTTCTTTGTAAAGATCGTGTAAGAAGGTGCGTGGCGGATCCCCCGCCGTCCCCCGTGAAAATTCCCCTCACGTGCGCGTAGCCGCGGTCGCGCCAGGCGAGGCCTCGACCGACGGCCGAGCCGATCGAAAGGGTCGCGGTTTTGATCGTTTTATCGCGCGGTTATTTGTCGAAAGTAATCCGAACAATTTTGAGAAATTATAAAAGAAATAAAATAGTCGTGGTCCGATAAGAGGCCATCGAGTCGGAGAACCCCGTCAGCACCCAGATACCCATGAGACGTCCCCCCCGTGCAATTGTATCGAGTCTCTCGCTCGCCGGGCAACCGAGCGGTTTGTTTTGATTTTTTTTCTCTTTCGTTGTCGCGTGAAACGCGACTGCCCGAGAAAGAGGCTGGCGCCCAACACAATTCAGAAATAATACGGAATAAAATAAAATATTTGGAACGGGTCAAGAAATTAGGTCGGGACTTCGCGTGTCCAGTAACCCGTAACATTCGCGTCAATAATTCTCATTATTATTATCATTATTTTCTTGATATCGAGTCTTTTTATATTTTCTTGTAATCCATTAATTTAAATTCCTTTTTTTTTGTATCGAGTCATATTTTCCTTTGCTTGTTAATTAAATAATATTTGAAATTTTAGCATTGAATGAACTTTTATTTATTTCCCCTTCCCCCTTCCACCGCCTACGGTAACACGCGATGCCCATCATAATATATATATATATATATATATATATATATTGTGACGTGACGTCACAAGGATAGTCGAGAAAGAGCCCGCGTGACCACGCAGGGGCTCAATCTCCGCCGCGCCCTTCATGGAAATGAATAACGATGTTAATTTTAAGATTAGATTTAAGTTTTTATTGTATCGAAGCTGCGACATTCCCCCCCGTTCCCACCCCGTACCACCGTTTTTCTCGCCGTCCCCTGAGAGTGACCACGGACTGGCGTACGGCCACGCCGGTGCGGGCGCACCGAACACCGCTGTCAACGCCATCACTCGGCCTCGCGGGACAACGGGCTCGCCTTCCGAGGCCTCGCATCGCCATCCCCCCAAATCCTCTCCGCCTTATCGGCCGGGGAGAATATCGATTTGGGAGATCGATCATCGGCGACGGTCGGAAGGGCGAGCTGCGGCGATCGGCCGAAAAATTGATCGGAGGTCCGCCATCTCCAGCCCGCGTGGATCGAGGCGAAGGAGCCGGCCGGCGTGGCCAGCCATTGAGTCTCCGAGCGTGGTCAGCGACGGACGAAGTATAGAGTACAAAGCGAATTATCGAATAAGCACGAGAGAGATAGAGAAAGGGAGAGAGAGGCAGCGCCGTACACTCTTCTATCATCATATCACAAGTAAGTCTCTTCTCCTTTGATTCTTTGCGAGAGCGGCTCCGGGCCGACATAAAATCAGTGCTAAATACGTTATCGCTCGGGCGATTTTGGACGTGTCCCTTTCCCCCTCCCGTAATATTTCCCCTCGCCGTCCCTTTCCGTGCGTGTCGCCAAGTACCGAATAATTATAATTTAGAACTAGAAAAATCGCGCCGAAAAGAAAAATTGTGAAATAGAAAAATCGAGTGCAAAGAAAAATCGTGTAAGAAGGTGCGCGACGGATCCCCCGCCGTCTCCCGTGAAAATTCCCCTCGCGCGCGCGTAGCCGCGGTCGCGCCCCGACCGACGGCCGAGTCGATCGAAGTGATCGCGTTTTTTTATTGTTTCCTCGCTCATTTATTAGTCGTAATTAATTATAATAATTTTGTGTAATATCCCGGAACAGAACCCAGTCCGCACCCAGATACCCATGAGACGTCCCCCCCGCGCAATTGTATCGAGTCTCTCGCTCGCCGGGCAACCGAGCGATTTGTTTTTATTTTTTTTCTTCGTTGTCGCATGAGACGCGACTGCCCGAGCAAGGCTGGCGCCGAACATAGCTAAGAAATAATACATACGGAATCAAATAAAATATTTGGAACGCGTCGAGAACTTAGGTCGGGACTTCGCGTGTCCAGTAACCCGTAACATTCGCGTCAATTATTATTATTATTATTATATCGAGTCTTTTTATTTTCCATATTGTTGTAATTCATTAATTTAAAATTCCTTTTTTTTATATCGAGCCTTTATTTCACTTTTATTGTTAATAATATATTATTTGGATTTTTAGGAGTGATTAAACATTTATTTATTTCCCCTACCCCCTCCCGCCGCTTACGTTAACACGCGACATCCATCATAATATATATATATATATATTGTAACGGTTCACCGGGATAGGTAAGCCACCGTCACACAGAATGCGAGAGTAGCTACTCATTTACGCAACACTAGAGCATTCTAACCAGCGTCCGGAGCGACCGGCCATAGCGCCGGCCGGGCGGATCACCTGCGGGACGAATTTGGGCGAGCCTGCGACACCTCGCAAGAGGCTCCGCCCATTGCGTTGAGCTAGACCACCGCGGATTCACTCGCAGGAGTACCCGCCCTCAGCAATACCGATCGCGTAGCTCGTACTTTGACCACTCCTATCACCGAGAGTACGACCAAGAGTCATCGCGACGCCTCTTCACACCGAGTGCGCGCCTAATATCCTAGAGAGGAATAATTGGGCATACCTTACCCCCCGAAATGGGTATAGTATGCGAACGTCCTGGAAATCACCAACGCTGCCACCCCACCATCGGACTGTTTCTCGGCGGCGTGATTCCCTACCTAGTCCTCCGGATCCGCAAGAGAAATGGA
The DNA here is from genome assembly GCA_951751655.1 of Ophion costatus. Classification (NCBI taxonomy): domain Eukaryota; kingdom Metazoa; phylum Arthropoda; class Insecta; order Hymenoptera; family Ichneumonidae; genus Ophion; species Ophion costatus. The sequence continues at coordinate 32,157,432 of OX632360.1, forward strand.
ATTTCTCCTAACGGGCCTGGGGCTATATAAGGGCGTACACGAATCGGAGCGGCACTCTGTCGCAAATTCACAATCAACATTTTACGTAGAGTCACCATCATCCGGAATCCCGGATCAACGGATGGGAACCTTGCTGCCTTCGCCCTGGTCCCCCATCCTTGGATAACCTCAGCTTCGAGTAGACACTCTATTTCCTTGGGAAGCCCCAGCATTGCGCTGGAAGTCCTACCTTGGGAATAGAGTCAGCGTGGTGATTGTAGGCAGGATTTAGATAAGTCAAGACTGAGACTAGTCATCCGATCGCTTGACGCTAGGACAAACGATCGCCCTAGCACCCTACCAACGCCCGCATACTCGGAGTGTGCAGTCGGGAAGCGCCGATCGCGCTTCGCTGCGTGCGAGGGAAATCCGACAACCAGCTTCCCTGGTTTTTCGTCCTTCTCGCCTGGCACCGAGGAGGTCAGCCGACCCTCCCGGACGGCCCCGCTATGTGCACTCGGGGAACGTATTCTCCTCGAGACCGCACATTATTCTAAACGCTAGCCTATCTAGCGCGTGAGCGTCGCGGCCTGGCAACCGCACGCTTTGTTGCATTTCGCAACTTGTGCCACCGGAATTATCCGCCATACACCAGACGAACCTCATCCAACGTGCGTACGCATTCTTGTTACAGAAGCGGGCACGAAATCGGCTTTACGCGTACCAACGACGCTGGCGGTCGACTCGAGAGCGAGCGAGAGAGCGAGTGAGAGATAAGGAACAGAGAGAGCGACCGTACAACCGCCCGCGCGCCACGACTCGCGTTAATCACATACTCGTCAAATCCACCAGGACAGCCTTTCTCGCCTTTCTCCCTTGACCGTTGTAAATGTTGCGAAACCCGACTAAGTCATATATTAACCACGGAACTAACCCATAACAAAAATTCATCTTTTGCACCACCCAACGACAACACAAAAATCCGAAAACCCCAAAAAGCCGATGATGACGGATTACGATGGCGTCTCTGAGACCCTCAATAACTACTGAGGCATCTCCACAGAACCACCTTAAAGTCCGTTACATCATTCCTGGCACCTAAAATACATCGTCCTCCTGGAGGCTACGGGAACCCCTTAAATTTTCCAACGGCGACGAGTTCGCCACGTATCCTCGTTTTCCCGAACGACCGAAAACGGAAGGTAAACTTTCGCCTAAAATCGCGAAACGTTACATTGGCGCCCAACGTGGGGCCCGAAAGCCTTATAAATTTCCGGGAAATGTATAAAACAAGGAGCGTATCAAAACACGCTCTAGGCGAAAATAAAAATAGATAGTTAGGCGTCTCAATCACCACTAGCTCGGATAGCCAGCGTAAGCTGAGAAAAATACCTCTTCCAGCATACAAACCGATAAATATCAAGAGGAACGAGCACTCGCACGCGAAGCATGCTCGTTCTCTCACAGGGAAACCGAGAAAAAAATCTCGTGCCAAACTACCTACAGTAAAGTCGCAACATCAAAACAATCGAGCATAGGCAGAACGAGTATTTCGCCGGTGCTTGCTCTTTCTCTATCGCTGGGGAGAGGAGATAATATCCCGCGGCAAGCGGCGAATATTTCGTTTATCTCGCTCGCACCCAGCGAACAATACAAATAGGAATATCGAGCGCGCTTGGGAAGGCTACGCTGGTCACGAGCGAGAGGAGAAGGAAAAAAAAGTGTCTTCGTCACTCGTGCGTCGCAAGTAATAGCTGGACTCACATACGCCTCGAGCTCCGAAAAAAAAAAAAAATTGTTTTCGTCACTCGAGCGTCGCAAGTAATAACTGGACTCACATACGCCTCGAGCTCCGAGAAAAAAAATTGTTTTCGTCACTCGAGCATCGCAAGCAATAGCTCGACTCGCGTACGCCTCGAGCTCCGAAAAAAAAAATATAGGATAAATACCACCTCGAGTCTCTCGTCTCGGATATCCGAGAAGGCCACGAGAGGTACCGAGGTAAACAGTGTGCATAACACGGGCGTCCGAACGTTCCGAGCGAAGTCGAAATAATTTTGGCGTATCGCTCGGTACGCGAGGAGTACCTTCCCCCTTCCCCCCCTCCTCTCGGAGAAAGTCGCGCCCGAAATGAGCGAGACCCGGAAGGGGAATCCGACTCAGGAGGGGCGGGCACTGAACCTCCCGCCCGGTGCCGGTATGGACTTGCCCCCCGTGACCGGCCTACCCACCGAACCCAACGCCCTCGCATCTAACATAAGGTGTGAGCCGCGGGGAGGTGAGAGGGGGACGCGTCGCAGGGACGACGGCACAGGGAAGGGAACCAGGGGGCTTCCCGCTTGGAACCCCCAGCGTTCCGAACAACACCATCCTGGCGAAAACGCTTCATCGGCGCCCAACGCTTATTCCCTACCGGAAGAATCCCAGCTATCCCTATCGGCCACTAAAGAGCTAATGTCCCGAATCCAACGCCGAGTCGACGACGACGCAAAGGCGCTGACAACGTCTCTTCTCTCGATCAATGAGAACTTTGACAAGAAACTCGAGTCATTAGAAGAGGCGGTGAATACCCAAGTTAGGAGGGCACTCCAAAGACCCCCCGATGCAAACTCTACTATCGAGCATTGGGGCACCGAACCTCTTGCCTCGACACGCCACATCGCTCCCACGTCTAGGAGACTAGGCCCCCCCAAGGGGAAGGGGAACCGATACCTGGAGGGAAAATGCTTAACTTAGGCAACCTAGGTTTACCGGAGCAGTATGCCCAGGAGATCAACCTCCGTCATGGGAATCCCAATAGGACCCAACACCCTACTGATCCACCATCCACCCTACCAGCACCCGGTGAAGGCATTCCTCAAGGGAGAAGCGCAGGGGTGATGAAAATAAACGCCCCCACTTTCGGAGGGCAGGATCATGAACAGCCTTGGCAATTCCTAACTGACCTCAGGGATTTCCATCGAGTCTTCTCGGCTCGATACGAGTTCAAAATCATCATCTCGCAATGTTTCACCGACCTCGCCCTGCAGTGGTGGAAGATCGCGAGGAACGACATCCACTCTTGGGAATCTTTCGAACGAATGTTCCTTGAACGCTTCTGGAGCGAGGATCGTCAATACCGCGTCAAGAACCGGATAGAATATGGATGGTACAACCCTCAGAAAAACGAAACCCGATTTGGGTACGGTCTCTCGTTAATTGGGCTGGCCAAAGATCTTCGGCCGCCCCTCTCGGACAAAGAGATCATCAATAAAATGAAAAGACACTTTCCCGAGGAGGTCCGAATGATTGTTCGAGCAAAATGCATTGAATCCATTCCAAGCCTCCTCGACCTACTGTCATCACTGGATGAAGAAGGGCCGGGAAATCGAGAGCGCGAAGGCTCAGGTCGCCCCGAACGTCCAACCTTCAATGGATTCTCACGAGAACCACCGCGCCAAGAATCACATCAGGGAAACAACCGAATCCCCCGATCCGGTCACCCCAAAGGCCCGCCCGAAAAGGGACAAACTCCCGACAGTCGACGTGACTTTCGCAAGGCCATTCAAAGCCTCGAAATCACAGAGACCCCCGCGGAATCGAGCACCGATCTAACCGATCCCTCGGAGCAGGGAAACGAGCAGACGTCACCCCCGCCTGCCTCGCAATGAGGGAGGTGACGCTCGGCCTCGGCAGGGATGTGAGAGGTGAGCTCCTAGCAGAGGACGACGAGGAGGAAGACGAAGCAAAAGAATGCCCCCTTATTGCGGCACTAATAGCAGGCATCCCGGTGTGTGCCCTGGTAGACACTGGGAGCCAAGCGTCCGCGATAGCTTTGGACCTCTTCAACCACCATCGAGCCCTTCAGGAATGTCCCACGCTACCACTCACGAGAACCTCCGTGACGGGAGCAACGCGGGGACGCGCCACTCCCGTCTCCAAACAAATATATGCGGAAATCGAAATTCGCTCGATAAAGGTTCCGCACACACTATTGATCGTCCCCAATCTCACGAGCCCATGCATCCTGGGAATAGATTTCCTCGTGAAAACACGGTCGATAATCGACCTGGGACAATACACCATAACCCTCAACAACAGGGAGGAGGATGGCACTCACCCATCCATACCCCTGCGAGCCACGCACATCGACGCACACATTCCCGAGCACGGAGCTACCCTCGCCAGCGAGGAAGTGACCGACCAAGAAATCGACCTAAAGGTCGCAGAAACAACGGGTCTCGGGGAAATCGAGAGGGAAGCCCTCCGAAACCTTCTCGAAAAATATAAGAAGGTCTTCGACAAACGACCAGGCCTGCTCCTATCGTACCAACACGTACTGAACGTAAAGCAGCACGAACCCTTTAAGGCGATGAGCTACCCTGTACCCCTCGCCTACCGATCGGCATTAGATGAGGAGATACAGGTACTCACCCAGCAAAGGATAATCCAACGCTCTACGAGTCCCTACAGCAGCCCACTCCTGATATCCAAGAAAAAAGATGGCGGAGTCAGGCTGTGCCTGGACGCGAGGCGCATTAACCAAATATTAGTACCGGACCACGAACGCATGGAATCCGCGGATGAACTATTTCAGGAATGCCGCAGTGTGACATTTCTGTCCACCCTCGACATGCGGGCCAGTTTCTGGCAGGTTCCTCTACACCCGGAATCACGGAAATACACTGCCTTCTCCCATCGAGGGAAAGGATACGAATTTCTCGTGACGCCCTTCGGTCTCTCCACCAGCACAGCCAGTCTGGTGCGAGGACTTGAAAAGGTCCTTCAGGGGCTGCACGACGTGACCAACTTTGTCGACGATATCCTATGCACCTCCGAGACGCTAGAGGAGCACCTTACCAGCCTTGAAGAGCTATTCCAACGCTTTTTGGAACATGGACTGACCCTCAGCCTAGAGAAGTCTCACTTCTTCAAAAACGAAACCAAGTTTTTGGGGCACATCCTATCGAGAGAGGGGATAAGACCTGATCCGGATAAGGTGGAGGCCATCCAGGCCTTTCCTTCACCCAAGAACATCAAACAACTCCGGGGATTCCTGGGACTAATCAACTATTACAGCAAGTTCACCAAGGAACACAGCGAATCAACGGCGCCCCTCTTACACTTACTAAGGAAAGGGGAAAAGTGGGAATGGGGGATCAACGAAGAAAATGCACTAGCCAGCGTCAAAAAAAAATTTTGCACGAGCGTTGTCCTCGCATACCCCCTAAAGAACCGTCCATTCTACGTACAAACGGATGCCAGTGATCTGGCGCTCGGGGCCGTCCTATCCCAAAAATCGGACAACGATGAGACCATGGTTCTCCACTTTGCGCGTCGGACCCTGAAAGGAGCCGAAATCCGGTACAACGTGACAGAACGGGAGCTGCTAGCCATTGTGTGGGCACTCTCCAAATTCCGCACCTACCTACTGGGGGCCCGGGTGATCATCAGGACGGACCATGTCGCCCTGAACTTCCTGAAGGAATGCCGGCTGTCCCATGCACGGCTAACCCGATGGATCCTGGCCATCCAAGACTACAACCCCACCATAGAATACTGCGAGGGAAAGAAAAACCTCGTCGCAGACCTCCTAAGTCGCCCCGATAAGGAACGACCAGAGGAGCACATCCGCATAGCCTTACTCGGAGAGGACCAGGTAGATGCCCTAAATGCAGCCATCGCCCGCCTGAAAGAATTGCAACAGGGGGACCCGGCGTATGGGAAACGCATCGAGCAGGCCAGGAAAAACCCGGACAACCCCAAACAGAGGTTTAGGGACGGGCTGCTCTTCAGGATAACGAAGGGAACTGAGCGAGTGTGGGTGCCCGCAGCGGGAGTACGGGATCTGATCCTAAACTGCCACTCCATTTATGGCCACGCCGGGGCAAAGAAGTGCCACCTCATGCTCAAAGAAGACTTCTACTTCCCAAGATTCCACCGTGTAATTCGCCAAACCCTTGCCAGCTGTGACAGCTGCCAAAGAAACAAAATTTACACCGTGGGGAGCTTTGCACACCAGCAAAACATCTTGCCGACCAGGCCCAGAGAACTGGTGTCCTTGGACTATTATGGCCCTCTTCCCAAAGGACGATACGGTCTGAGTTACATCCTGGCAGTAATCGACGTCTTCTCCAAAATCACTCGTCTGTACGGGCTACGGAAGGCAACAACAGACGCCACGTGGAGAGTCCTGGCGGAGGACTACTTCACGAAGTTTGGGAAACCCGAGGCGATTCTCAGCGACCAGGGGACCCAATTTACCGCTAAGAAATGGGAAGCATACCTGCGAGAAAATGGGATAAGAACCATATGGACCTCGATCCGTCACCCACAAGCCAATCCCGTCGAGAGGACAAATCGAGAACTATCTCGGTTTTTCCGAACACTGATCCGAGGCAAACATAATGAATGGGTCAAATGGCTACCCGTCGTTGAGGAATGCATCAACACAACCCATCATGAGAGCACAGGCTTCACTCCCTGGGAGTTACACTTCGGAAAGGAGATAGATCGTCCCTGGCAAAAGATCCTGGGCAAGCGTCGAAAAACACCAAAGACGCTCGAAAACCTCATACTGGCGGCATCGGGAAGGATGCGGAAGGTACGAGGCAAGCAAGCCGAAAGATTCAACCGACACCACAAAGCAAGCGAATTTCGGGTAGGCGACGAAGTCCTTGCTCGAGCACTCGCCGTATCACAGCCATCAGTGTGCCTCATCGCCAAATTTCTGCCGGTCTACGAAGGACCCTACGTCATCTCGCAAAAGGTCCACCAGACATCGTACATACTCAAGCACGTAGGTACCGACCGGGAGCGAGGATTATTCCATTGTAGTGATCTGCGTCCTTATCTGCGCCCCCCGGAAAACCCCCTCTACTAGAACATTGGAACCGAAGACGATATAAGAGCAAACACTCACGAGCCATCTCCAGTCTTTGGCAAAACATGGAAAAGGGAACCCAAACACGCAGCGACAGCGAGGGCCATGAGGTCTCCCCGCGACCCTACGTACCTGCGGAAAAAGGGAGAAGAAACGCGCATCGCCCACTCACGGGGAAGAGCCACCAAACCCAAACCGAGCCGTGGTTCTTCCAACATCTGGAGGAGGACGAAGCGCGCCAACGAGAGGCGCTGGGGATCACGGAAGGGACGCCGAGCCGGTTCGAGCCCGGAACATCTAAGATCAAAAGGAAGTACGTGATCCCCACACCTCCCGGAAATCCGCCTACTCCTGAATGGAGACGGGAAGGACCACGAGCAACGCGCACCCCGGAAGGATTACGGATCCTCTGGGGACGGCAACCTACGACAACGAGGCCTCCGATCAAGCGCCCGGCAGAGGACCCCACCATCGAGGAGGCGTGCACTCGCAAGAGCGCACGGGGTCGTCCTGCCGCCGGGACAAGGCGCTAAGGTCGTCGTGCCCTAGGGAGGGCTACGTCGACCTTGGAGGGGCGATGTAACGGTTCACCTGAATAGGTAAGCCACCGTCACACAGAATGCGAGAGTAGCTACTCATTTACGCAACACTAGAGCATTCTAACCAGCGTCCGGAGCGACCGGCCATAGCGCCGGCCGGGCGGATCACCTGCGGGACGAATTTGGGCGAGCCTGCGACACCTCGCAAGAGGCTCCGCCCATTGCGTTGAGCTAGACGACCGCGGATTCACTCGCAGGAGTACCCGCCCTCAGCAATACCGATCGCGTAGCTCGTACTTTGACCACTCCTATCACCGACAGTACGACCAAGAGTCATCGCGACGCCTCTTCACACCGAGTGCGCGCCTAATATCCTAGAGAGGAATAATTGGGCATACCTTACCCCTCGAAATGGGTATAGTATGCGAACGTCCTGGAAATCACCAACGCTGCCACCCCACCATCGGACTGTTTCTCGGCGGCGTGATTCCCTACCTAGCCCTCCGGATCCGCAAGAGAAATGGAATTTCTCCTAACGGGCCTGGGGCTATATAAGGGCGTACACGAATCGGAGCGGCACTCTGTCGCAAATTCACAATCAACATTTTACGTAGAGTCACCATCATCCGGAATCCCGGATCAACGGATGGGAACCTTGCTGCCTTCGCTCTGGTCCCCCATCCTTGGATAACCTCAGCTTCGAGTAGACACTCTATTTCCTTGGGAAGCCCCAGCATTGCGCTGGAAGTCCTACCTTGGGAATAGAGTCAGCGTGGTGATTGTAGGCAGGATTTAGATAAGTCAAGACTGAGACTAGTCATCCGATCGCTTGACGCTAGGACAAACGATCGCCCTAGCACCCTACCAACGCCCGCATACTCGGAGTATGCAGTCGGGAAGCGCCGATCGCGCTTTGCTATGTGCGAGGGAAATCCGACAACCAGCTTCCCTGGTTTTTCGTCCTCCTCGCCTGGCACCGAGGAGGTCAGCCGTCCCTCCCGGACGGCCCCGCTATGTGCACTCGGGGAACGTATTCTCCTCGAGACCGCACATTATTCTAAACGCTAGCCTATCTAGCGCGTGAGCGTCGCGGCCTGGCAACCGCACGCTTTGATGCATTTCGCAACTCGTGCCACCGGAATTATCCGCCATACACCAGACGAACCTCGTCCAACGTGCGTACGTAATCTTGTTACAGAAGCGGGCACGAAATCGGCTTTACGCGTACCACCGACGCTCGCGGTCGACTCGAGAGCGAGCGAGAGAGCGAGTGAGAGATAAGGGACAGAGAGAGCGACCGTGCAACCGCCCGCGCGCCACGACTCGCGTTAATCACATACTCGTCAAATCCACCAGGACAGCCTTTCTCGCCTTTCTCCCTTGACCGTCGTAAATGTTGCGAAACCCGACTAAGTCATATATTAACCACGGAACTAACCCATAACAAAAATTCATCTTTTGCACCACCCAACGACAACACAAAAATCCGAAAACCCCAAAATGCCGATGATGACGGATTACGATGGCGTCTCTGAGACCCTCAATAACTACTGAGGCATCTCCAAAGAACCACCTTAAAGTCCGTTACATCATTCCTGGCACCTAAAATACATCGTCCTCCTGGAGGCTACGGGAACCCCTTAAATTTTCCAACGGCGACGAGTTCGCCACGTATCCTCGTTTTCCCGAACGACCGAAAACGGAAGGTAAACTTTCGCCTAAAATCGCGAAACGTTACAATATATATATATATATTAGGGCGGCCCTTAGCACGGCGTCAATCGAATGTTCACGCGTTCAACCGCTCGATGAGTTCCTAATAATTTTTAAAAAAGTGGGAAAAATTTCAGCCTTCTATTTCAATTACATACCGTGCCTGTAAGCATGAACTTTTTAAAATTGAAAACCCATTTAAATTTTCTACTTTTCCGATTTTCTTTGGTTTCAATTTTCTCAACAGCTCTAAAAATATGAACCCTGCGTGAATCCATTGAGTGTCAACCCGACAACAAAATCTCTTGGATTTTAGGCCCAAATTCCACCTTAGAATTATGAAATTCGTACTATATGGAAGCTCAATTTCCTGATTTTTAAAAATGTTATGAGTATCTCGTGAGTAACTCATTTTACGGTGAAGTTTTATAGAATATTTTTTGTAGGAAATTTTCTCAGCTACAAATACAATTGAATAAAGTTATAATCCATCCATTTTATTTTTATTTTTTCATAAACAAATGCATAGATCAATTTTTATTTATCTTACAAAAAATCTCGCATCGCAGTCTTTTTGTGGCATCGGTAAATTGCTTTCGGTGTTCAGACACAAGTTGGAGGATGTATTACTTCTGCGTCTCGTTGTTGGTCAGAATATTATTATATTCGTCAATTAGCTGTACTGCCGGCACTGCAGTTGTACAGCCACGAGACGATTACAATGAATTGTTGGACTTGACACTTATATTCCTTGGTGTTGTCCCACCCTCTGACGTAAAATTTAAAAGTCCAGGAGGTATGCATCACGTTCGCTGGATGGCAAAAGCTCTATACTGCTTAAAAATCTATTTATTCAGAGATTGCTTTTAGTTGACTGCACAGGAAGAAAAGGGGATTAGTGGAATTTGTATTTTCATCGTCATGATATATATCAAGGCATGGTTCACATGTCCCCTGGCACCACAAGCTCCGAACGATGATTCGGGATTCATAAAAACACTTCACGATTATGAGTCGATCGATTCACAAGTATCTAAAGCTCCTGTGAACAAATTCATCAATCACTTGTGGTACCTCAGCCCTGAAGCTATTGCTACCGCGTTTTTTGACGAGAGTTTGGCGATTGATTTGAAGCGGAGAATGGCTATCGAAGAGAATATAGATGAGTCATTGGATGATGAAATGAGAGAATTGTCCCAAACGACTCGAAATAAACCACTAGGAAGTGGTGAATCTCTTGAACAACCACCTGGACCATTTGATCACTCCTCACTGTCTCATGTTTTTTGAAAGGTTTGGTATCGGGACGGAATTCCTCAACGTCGACCCTTCAGAGTGGAGCAGAGAGGAAACATTTCAACAAGGTTTAGCAATAGTCACAAAATTGAAAGTCGTGAATGATCTTGCAGA
>OX632360.1:32182934-32250434 GCA_951751655.1 Ophion costatus
TTAAAACTCTGCCCTCCAAGTTGGACACCGTTTTGAAAAAGCTGTTTCGAGAAAAACGCGTTCAAAGTTTCGCTGTAGCTGTAGCGCTCCGTTGCCTTCTTCCAAGAAATGCTGTACAGTAACCGAAATAATCTGAATTTCGGCATGAAAATTTCAGGGAATATTCGGAAGAGTGTATACTATTCGATAAAGCAAAAAAAAAAAAAATCGATTTTTTGAAAATTTCACACTGGAAAGCTCCCTTAATTGGTTTCATAGCGAATTTTATTTGTACAATTAAGAAGTAAACTATTGTGGAATAAATTAAAATATTCGTGGTCCGGAACTAAGAGGCCATCGAGTCGGAAAACCCCGTCCGTCCCCAGATACCCTTGAGACATCCCCCCCGCGTAGTTTATATCGAGTCTCGCGCTCGCCGGGCAAACGAGCGTATATTTGTTTGGATTTTTTTCTTTTTGTGTTGAACGCGTGAAACGCGATTGCCCGTGAAAGGATAGCGACCAACAATATTCGGAAATAATATAGAATCAAATAAAATATTTGAACGGGTCGAGAAATCGAGTAGGGACTTCGCGTGTCTGGTAACCCGTAATATTCGAATTCAATTATTATTATTATTATTATTATTATTATTATTATTATTATATTGTCTTTTATTTTCTTTTGTACAGCCTCAATTTAAATTCTTTCTTAATATCGAGCCTATATTTTCTTTTTACTGTTAATTAAATTATATTTGAAATTGTAGTAGTTGAGTTGAATCTTTGTTTATTTCCCCTTCCCCCCTCCTCCGCCTACGGTAACATGCGAAATCCATCATAATATATACAGGGTGTTTCATATTAAGTGACCCATCGGGAACTGGCGGACTTAGGGGGGTACCCCGAGTAAATCGGCCAAGGCGTTTTTTTCCGTCAAATAGTTTTCAAATGAGAGCGATTAGAATTTTGGCGTTCGACTGATTGTTGTAGGACTTGAAGCCTGCCCTTAGTGACGACGCCACCCGAGTGCCGAGTCTGAGCGCGGGACGCATAGCAGGCAGCGAGCAAGGTAGCTAGGCATCTGTCTCGGTCACGGTCTTACATACAGGTCGTGAACCGAAGACTGTGAAGATGGCTCATTTCACGGGCGGTAAACTATCTCACCTTGTGACCACCAGGGTGGCGCTGTGATCTAGGGATGGAAAGTCAGCGCATGCGCGATGCAGCTCAACAGTGTCAAACGGTGCAAAAATCGTGGCTTGTGTGTCATACGTTTAAAGGATTTGAAAGTAACAAAAACCAAGGTAATTCCTTGTACCAAGCATTCCCTTATTGTAAATGCTATGCCTATTGCGATTCGTGACAAGGTAAGTAGTAATAATTATAGTAAATTATTTTTATATAATGCCTCAGCACAATCGGCATAGCATCAGTGAGGTTATCTAAAAAGACTAATACGTATAATTTATTTAAAAAGAAAATATTTTTTCTATCATTATGGATTATTCTTTGTTTCATTTTTTTGTTATTTACTTTTTTTATTTGTATGTAATTATCCTAACTACTTTCAATCATATTTATTTCATGACATAGCCATACTTCACAGTCCTTTCGCAGCCAGTTTTGCATTCGAAATTTTATCTCTCCCGAATGAAAATGATAAATAGTTGTTTAAATAAGTTTCTCTATCTCTTCTTGACATATTTATTTTTTATTGTTGCTTTCTCTTTGTTTTTAATTTTTGTATAACACCTGAATGTTGTCAGTGCTGCGAGAGTGGGACGCACCGGAAACTGACATACAATTTACTTCAAGCAATTTTTTTCTTTATCATTATTGATTATTATTTACTTTCGGGCACTTTAAACACTGAACATTTTTCCGGCACTGTTGTTTTACCGGTTTTTCACCGCGGTACTACACATGGTTTCACCATTTTTTGAGACGCAATAGCGTCTCACACGCCGAGTGTCTTAAGATGATTAATTATATATTAAATTTAAAATAAATTACACTCTATACACTTGAAATTAATTAAATTCTAAATTTAATAAAGTAATTGAGAGTCAAAAACACGAAAGGCTTTGTAGCACAGTATCACTCACTCGCAGATCTCAGGTTATGTTTCATTCGAATATGATGGTTAACGCATTTTCATCCCCACCTATGTCCATCCCTAGATTACAGCGCCGCGCCCCGGTACTAAAAACCCGGACAACAAGCGTGCCAAACCACGCTCTAGGAAATTCGCTTCGTTTCAAGACCTGTATGTAAGACCATGGTCTCGGTTGCCCGGCCAGTTTGACGTTTCTTGTATCGTCTGCTATTATTTTCTGTCATCTTGGGTACGCAAGTTCAGAGCGTGCGTTTGACAGGTAACGCGCGCTCTGAATTGCACGGCTTGAGGAACGCACCGTTTGACAGATGACGGCACGGATGATTTGACGTTTTGCGTATCATTCGCGTCGACGTGACAGGCCGACGGATATGACATTTGCCGCTTCGTCTTCTGCCGCTCCGTGAGTCCGGGCCGAGGCGTGAAGGTTGCCGACATTCAGAAGACTTGTAATTCTACCCGCGAGCGATGATGATAGGAAATAAGATTGTTCAATGCATTCGTAACCTTTATTTTAGACAGAAATAAGGCACAGAACGGTCAATAATTTGGTGTTTTTCAGTTTTGTAGGCAACGAGCGAATGTTTTTTTTTCCTTTCGTATTGCCGTTATCGTAAAGACTCGACGGGGACGTTTCCATATCGAATGGCGAGTAAATTGTTCAAGTTTCATAACGACTTTGATCAAATTGTCCATTCTTAGTTGTTGCGGCAGTGATAACAATTATCACGCCCGATGATATTATTCAATGAGAATTGCTGTTATGATTGTTATCTCAATAAATAAAAATTAACAGACTCGGAACCAACCCAATATGTCTGGAGTTTCAAGTACCGAGGTATAGTACGTTTTTTTTTGTTTAGTTTTTTACAAGGTTTTATTTAACTTGACTTGGTGTTAAATGCGAAACGGAAAATCGATATTTCACCCACTTTCCAACTACTTAGAGCTCTGAAATTTTGCAAACATACATTTGAGGGGTGAAAATGCACGATTCAACGTTAAAAGAATGAATAAATAAATAAATAAATAAATAATGACTTTGTGTGAGATGCAAAATGAATAATCGATATTTCGTCCACTTCCCGATTACGTAGAGCTCTGAAATTTTGCGAACATGGATCCCAGACGTGACAGCGCATGATTCGACTTAAAAAAAAAAATTCTTTTTTAAATGACGACTTTCTGTTGAATGCAAAATGGAAACTCGGTACTTTATCCACTTTTCAACTTTTTGAAGCTCTGAAATTTTGCAAACATGAAACTAAGATGTGACACAAGCTTTCATTTATAGTCGCATATGGGTGACTTGGTAAAAATAATATTTTCTACTTTTTAGCATATTAAGTGAAAGCTCGATAAAAATTGTTCTCTCACATATAAATGATTTCTATTCATGTTACCGGTATTCTGAATATCCGAATTATCCAGCTGGCGAGTACCCTAATGTTGGGAAAAACGGTATTTCAAACTTATACTAATAACAAAGATTAAATGCAAGTAGCGACAGCTGGTTCATCCGACTGCGAGCTTTTAACGGACAACACCACTGTGACGGCTTTAAAAAATCGATTTTTTGAAAACCATCTAGAAAAATCTAAAATACATTTAAGATTAAGGAGCAGTTAGACCCAGGTCGAAAAAATAATTATTTTCGGAGATATTGAATATTTTGTGGAGCGATGCAGCGCTCCGTGACGCTCGGGGTCCCGCGCAGCTGCGCGCCTCAGGGTCGACAGGTATACCGGGCCTTTCCCAGGTCCTGCGGGTCTTTCTCAGGTATTCTTTTGTCTCCCTTCACAAAAGCGGCTATTGTTATAAATATATTTTCGAAAAAAAGCCATATGTGGTGTTTCAGCGTATGTTTTGATTCGTCTTTCTCAATATTTCATAAACTGGGTTTGCAATCTTAAAAACGTATGATTTATTCAACTACAAACTATGGAATACAAAAGAAAGGTTTCGTTACAACTCGCTGTCGACTAGCCTCGTGGCCGACTCTTTTCTCAACCAGAGATCGCGTACCATTGCCGCTCGGGAGGGCCACACCGATTCTGCGCAGTAGAGGGGTCGATGTTTTTGGAAAGCGCAAGTGCGCGGAGGTTCGGCTGCACGTTCGTGCCATGAATTCAAATAAATTCAAAGGGGTCCGGTCGGGCTAGACATTCCGCCCACCAAATTAGCGTGACTAATTTTCGGTTCCACACTTGAAAGGGTCGGCAGCTTGCAGAGTTTGACGATGGATCTCTTGACAGTGCCGCTAGCGGTTCGTACAGTAGCCACTCGTACCAAGCCATCGTGCCCGGGATGAAGCTCGACGACGCGACCTAGTCTCCATTTACAGGGAGGAAGATGTTCATCCCGCAGGACGACTAGATCCGCTACCTCCAAATTGCCTTGCGTGGTACGCCATTTTCTGCAACCTTGGAGTGCTTGCAGATACATGGATGCCCAGCGCCTCCAAAAGTCCTGCTGACATTTCTGGATTATCTCCCATCGACTTAGGCGATTTATAGGAACTTCTTGCACATCGAAGCCTGAGAGACTCGTCAGAGATTCGCCGACCAAGAAATGTGCAGGCGTTAGTGGCTGCAATTCCTCCGGGTCGGCGGACACGGCGGAAATCGGCCGCGAGTTTAAGCACGCCTCGATTTGAGTTAGCGCCGTGGACAATTCTTCGAAGGTGAGAAGGGTATTGCCCATAATTCGTTTGAGGTGATACTTGCAGGATTTTATCGCGGCTTCCCATAAGCCGCCCATATGAGGCGAACCAGGAGGTATGAATTTCCACTCGATGTTCTCGTTTGCGAGTAGATTGCCGATAGTTTCGTCTACCTGAGATCGAACGAATTTGTAGACTTCATTCAATTCCCGCTGAGCTCCGACGAAATTAGTTGCGTTGTCGCTATATATCGTACGTGATCTACCTCGTGGACTGATGAATCGGCGAAGCGCGGCGATAAATGCTGCACTTGTCAACTCGGTTGTCGCTTCTAAGTGAACGGCTTTCGTCGAGTAACAAACAAATATCGCGACGTATGATTTGTTAATTTTTCGACCATGACCTTTGTTGACAAGAGTCAATAGGGGTCCCGCGAAATCGATGCCCGTTGCCTCGAAAGCCCGGCTTTGATGTACCCTATCGAAGGGAAGCGATCCCATGAGTTGAGACGTTCCGCGTGGTTCGTTTCTTGCACAACGAAAGCAAGTACGACACACCTGCCGAGCCAAGTTACGTCCCTTAAGCGGCTAATACCGCTCCCTGAGGGAGGACAATAGCAATAATTGACTCGCCGGTAGTAAGCGTAGGTGTTCTCGTTCGAACAGAAGTCGCGTAGCTCGGTGATTCGTTGGTAGCACGATCTGGTGTTTGCGTTCAAACAGCAATGAAGCGTGTTGTAAGCGACCGCCCACCCTGAGAACGCCGTTTTCGTCGAGAAATGGATGCAGCGGCAACAGCTTGCTGGATGTCTTCAATGGTTTGTCGCGCTTCAAGGCTGAGATTTCTTCCGAGAACTCGGACGTTTGAGCCTGTTTGATGATTCGTAGGTGAGCTTCTCGGAGTTCCGCAATGGAGAGACGGTTAACCGTGCGCTCACCCTTTCGTTTCCTTAAGTTCGCGATAAATCGTAGACAATAGGCTAGTACGCGCTCGATCTTCCCGAACGACGAATATTTGTCGACGATTTCTTGTAATATTTGAGACTCCTCGTTGAGAACGTTGCATGTAAAGATCGGTCTCCGCTCCTCCGCTTTGACTATTTCGATTATGTCCCCCGAAAGTTCGGAATTCATTTCCGCGTGAGACGTGGGAGGTTTTTGTCTCAACCACGAAGGGCCTGACCACCACAGCTCGGAGTACTTAAGAATGCTTGGTCTCGTCCCTCGCGAGATAAAATCGGCTGGGTTTTCGTCGCCTTTAACGTGGCCCCATTGTTTCGCTTGTATCGTCTGAGTGATTTCGGCGACTCGGTTCGCGACAAAAACCTTCCAACGGGAGGCATCACCGCGAATCCAGCAAAGGGTGACAGTGGAGTCGGACCACGCCCGCAAGTCATCGATTCGTAGGCGTAGAGCCCGTTGAACGCTCGCGACTAAACGAGTCAATAGCACGGCGCTGCACACTTCCAAGCGCGGGATTGACAGCTGCTTGGTTGGTGCAACTCGTGCCTTGGAGCATAACAGCCTGGTGGTGAGAGTGCCGTGCTCGTCTTCGGCTTGAATATACAAGCAAGCGCCATACGCTCCCTCGGACGCGTCGCAAAACCCTTGAAGGAATACTCGAATGGGTTTATCACATGAAATGACTCGCCTTGGGATGAGAAACGCTTTTACCGCATTTACCCCTTGGCGAAAAGTTTCCCATTGTTGGATGAATGTTCTCGGGAGTGGCTCGTCCCAATCGCAATCTATTGACCACGTCTGTTGCATAAGCAGCTTTGCAGACCCCAGTATCGGACCGATCAATCCCAGACGATCGAAGAACTTGCTGATGATTGATAGAATTTGTCGCTTCGTCGTAGCTAATCCGATCTCCTGAACGGAGAATCGAAAGTTGTCGTCGCGCGGACTCCATTCGAGCCCGAGCGTCTTAATCGGCCCTTCAGCGTTGATAACGTGTGTCGAAACCTGCTTCGTTTCGTCTCGTGGACGATCGGACGGATCTTCAGGACGGCTCGAACACCATTTGTGGACCTCGAATCCGCCTGTCTGCAGCAGTGCGGTTAGTTGTCGTTGCGTTTCGATGATGCCTTGGACGTCGCTTGCGCCCGTCATGATGTCATCTACGTACATTGCATCGAGTACGACTCGTGCGGCGATTGGATATTTGGTTTGTAATTGCTCCGCGAGACAACGCACGCATTTGATAGCTAAGTACGAAGAGCTAGTTTGGCCGTATGTGACCGTGTTTAGTCGGAACTGTTGAATTGGTTTATCGGGAGACTCTCTCCACATTATTCGCTGGAAATCCCGGTCGTCGGGATGTACGACTACTTGTCGGTACATTTTACGCAAGTCTTACTTTGTAAAGTAGGGCCTACGTGTAGCGCGTCGTTGAGCAACAGTCCGGAGTCGGTTTTGCAAGACGCATCGAATACTGTTCGAAGTTTCGTGCTACTACTCGATTCCTTTATTACCCCGTGATGCGGTAAGTATATGATCGGTAGACTGATATCTTGTGCGATATCTGTTACCGATGACATATGGCCGAGTGCCTCGTATTCTCGCATGAACTCCACGTAGCGCTTGTGTAATAATGGATTTTTCGCGAAACGACGCTCCAACTGAGTCAGTCGCCGAATAGCACTATCCCGAGATTCGCCTAGCTGGTTAGGATCTTTGCGGAACGGCAGGCGCACTATGAAGCGACCGTTACCATCACGCGTTGTCGTTTGATCAAAGAATTCCTCGCATTCTCGATCGCTTGCCGACAATTTTGGGTTTGCCTCGGATGGCACTGTCTCGATTTCCCAAAGCCTTTCCAGGCTTTGATTTAGCGTTTCATCATTTTCGAACGCACAGTGAAGTGTCGCGATTGATGCCTGGGTTCAGGCTAAGCTTGTCGCGCGATTGAAACCAACCGTTCCCGCGATTACCCAGCCCAACTTCGTATTTCTTATTGTTAGTGACGGAAGGTCTTTGCCGAGTTCTATTTTCTCTGCCTCTAGCAGATCAAAGAAGAATTCGGCGCCTACGAGCATGTCGATCGCGCTTTGCTTATAGAATTCCGCGTCCGCGAGTTTAACGTTAGGGGGAGTTTGTATTGTGCTTCGCGTTAATTCAACCGATGGCAAATTTTTCGTGATGCTCGGCACCACCAAACAGCGAACGTTGACCTGATAGTTCGAATGTCTTGACTGAATGACAATGTTACAACTTTGGGATATTTGACTCTCCATATCGTTCAGACCGGTTACGATTCCCAACGTTCTGTTTCGATTGACACCTAGTTGCGTACACGTGGCTTGCGTGATAAAGTTCGCCTCGCTGGCGCTATCTAAAAGGATACGGACGCACGTGCTACTGCCATTGGAGCGACTCGCGTTGACTACCGCCGTAGCCATGATCACCCCTTGCGTCTTAGGACAGTTTGACGCATGATGTACCGAGATGTTGCTGCTCGGCTTGCTGGTCGAACTGGAGTCCGACGTGTTGACGATGACTTCCTGTCTTTGATCAGAAGCGTGGAGTAACGTGTTGTGCCGCTCTGGACATTCCCTGCATGGTCCCATTCGACAGGACTTGACGAGATGGTCGTTTCGTAGGCAATTGACGCATAGCTTTAGTCGTTGGACCTCCTTGATTCGTTCGTTGACTGGCATTGCGATAAACTTGTCGCAACGGTACAAAAAATGATTTCCTCGGCAAAGAAAGCATTTACCGCTGCCTACTGATGTAGCTAGCGTCGATGACTTGTCGAGTTGTCCCGGGTTTCCTTTGACGCGCGACTTTACTTGTTGTTTCTCAGGTTCGGCCTTATTCGTAACGTCCCTTTGTTTTGTTCTCGCTTCGATGCGTTCGAGAGCTTGGCACCGCGTTTCCAAAAAGTTGGTTAGATTTTCGAGTGTTGCGTCATTTGAGGTTCGGCTCTGTTCCCATGCGCGGAGTGTCACTTTGTCGAGCCTCGCTTCCATCATATGGATGATCAACTCGTTCCAGGACTCGGTTGGCAGATCCATTGACTTGAGGATTCTCAAGTGTTTCAGCGTGTAATCCACCAGCTCGCGTATTGCGTTTGATGATTCCTTCTCGACTCGCGGCATATTGAACAAGCACTGGATATGCCTTTTCCGTATGGCCCTCGGATCGTCGTAACGCTTTGTTAGTAGATTCCACGCTACCACGTAATTGTTGCTCGTTAGCTCAATCGACTCGATAATCTTCGCAGCTGTACCAGAAAGAGACGTGATTAGATATTGAAACTTTTGAACGGCCGAAATGTTTTCGTTGTTGTGGATAAGCGATTGAAATGTCTCAGAAAACCGTTTCCATTCCTCGATGCGACCGTCGAATGTCGGCAACTTGACGACCGGCAATTGCACGTTTGATTCGTTTCGTGCTATACCGCCATCGCTAGTGAATCTTCTTAGCAACTCGGTTTGTTGAGCGACGAGTTGTGTAATAGCGTCGGTATGTGCTGCGCACGCTTGGTCCCCGACGCCGCCATTTTTTGCGAGCTGTTGCATCATCTCGCTTTGTTGTCTTAGCACCCGCTCGAGCGTTTCCTCGTTCGCGGCTGTGTGTGCCTCGTCTTTCGGCACCGTTGCACTGATTGATATTTCTCTTAATTTTATTTTTAAGTTTAAATACCTTTCTTCGTGATCCTCCTCTTCGGACGTGTCGACGACTGTCGGCTCACCGCCGTGATCGATGGTGATTTTCCGCTGCACGTCGTCAAATTCTGTGTGAATCTCGTCTAGCCTCGCTAGATATACCTCGATGCGTGCCTTTGAGTTGAGCTGACCGGAACTTAGCTCGTTTTCGATCTTTCTCTCCAGCTTCGTCAACTTGGCTTTCGTTATTCCTCGTACCCGTCGTAATGCTTCCATCTTGTTTTTTGTTTTTGTGGACTGTATATTGAATTCAACAATCCGGCTCGATTTGGACCAATGTTTCGGCGTATGTTTTGATTCGTCTTTCTCAATATTTCATAAACTGGGTTTGCAATCTTAAAAACTTATGATTTATTCAACTACGAACTATGGAATACAAAAGAAAGGTTTCGTTACAACTCGCTGTCGACTAGCCTCGTGGCCGACTCTTTTCTCTACCAGAGATCGCGTACCATTGGCGCTCGGGAGGGCCACACAGATTCTGCGCAGTAGAGGGGTCGAAGTTTTTGGAAAGCGCAAGTGCGCGGAGGTTCGGCTGCACGTTCGCGCCATTAATTCAAATAAATTGAAAGGGGGCCGGTCGGGCTAGACATGTGGCGATAATTGAAAAAAATTCAAGGCAGGTATAGGGATAGCGTCATAGCGTCAATTTGCGAATAGAAGCGACGTTACTCGTGTCTAAACGCTCCGAATCGTTTCGTTTATAAATATCGAACGCTCAGAATTATTCTTTGCATATCGAAATGGATAATCCGAAAGTGTACGCGGGGAAAAAGGGAACAAAACGGAGCTATGTGACGAGGAGTCGAACGAAAATTTCGAATCGAAAACCTCCGAACCGATATAGCTCCGAAAATAGTTCTGCAGAGTGTGTGAGCACGTCGGCGAAAAAGTTAAAATCGTCGGACGATTTAGAGGTCGGTGTTACTAACGATTTCGGTTATCGTATAGTACACCTCGTCAATGCATTGAACATTATATCGACGTTAGTGAAATGCAAAGTGTGTGATCGCGATATAAAGTTTAATGAAAAAATTTTGCGCGGACTCGGATTCAAAATCGAGGTCGATTGCGGCCATTGTGAAAAAGTGCAAATCAATTCGTGTCCTATGATTGACAATGCATACGAAATAAATCGTCGGATAGTATTGAGTATGCGTCTTCTTGGCGTCGGTTTGAATGGCCTGATGAAGTTTTGTGCATTTATGGACCTACCGCGGCCCATATTTCAGTCTTTCTACGATCGAATCTTAAATTCGATTTCGATTGCCACTAAAGCTGTGAGCACAGTGAGCAAACAAAAGGCTGCACTTGAGGAGGAGACAATTTCGTTGGAAAATGGGGTGGAGGACGGAATTATCGTTTCAGGCGACGGATCGTGGCGTAAGCGCGGTTTCAGCGCGCTTTTCGGCATAACATCGCTAATCGGCTGGCACACTAAAAAAGTGATCGACGTTATAGTGAAATCGAAATATTGCAAAGCTTGCGAGCATTGGGGAAAAAAAAGCACCGCGGAGTACTGGGAATGGAAAAGTACCCACGACGATGAGTGCCAGGCGAACCATAGCGGCTCCTCCGGAAAAATGGAAGTCGGCTCAGCTGTCGAAATGTTTCAACGGTCTGAAGAGCTCTATGGCATAAAATATAAATATTATATTGGTGACGGCGATTCTAAAACGTTTCTGGGCATATCGAATAGCGATCCGTACGACGGTTTCGAGATAAAAAAAAAAGAGTGCATCGATCATGTCCAAAAACGTATGGGGACGCGCCTCAGCGAAATCGTGAAAAAACAAGAAGGGTTGTCTGGCAGAGGAAAGCTCACCGGAAAATTGATTGACGAGTTGAGCACATATTACGGCTTGGCTATTCGGAGGAACAGCGATGATGTTGAAAAAATGAGGAAGGCAATATGGGCAACTATCAAACATATAATATCCACAGATAGTGAGCCACAACATGACGATTGCCCAGAGGGAGCGGAGTCGTGGTGTTCGTGGCAGTGAGCGGTCGCAAGCGGTAATATTTCTGAATATCGCCATAAGCCGCCTTTTCCTGAGGAAGTATTGGAGGCAATTACGCCAGTCTTCGAAAATTTGAGCAGGGACGATTTCCTGCAGCGTTGTTTGGGCGGCTTCACGCAAAACAAAAACCAAAGCTACAACAAATCAGTTTGGGGAATAGCCCCCAAGTGTCAGTCCGGGAGCAAAAAAATCGTCGATATTGCAGCTGATATCGTGGTATTATTATTCAATGATGGCCTGAGAAGCCTCATGGAAGTTTTGGAGACGTTGGGGATAACTATCGGCCCAAATTGTTTCAATTTTTGCGTTGAAACCGACGCAGCGCGGATCGAGCTGGCGGAGAGCTCGCTCACAGACGCTGCATAAGAGGCAAGAAGAGCCTCTACAAGTTCGAGAAAAGATGCTAGGGACAATGATTTGCTTCTTGAAGGCCAGCTATATGGTGCCGGCATCGCTGATTAAAGGTGAAATTTTTTTTTCCAATTTATCGCATAAATTAACAAACCTAAAACTTTAAACGCGTTTTTTTCAAAACCACTTTTTTGAGTGCGGCACGCAGCATAACTCGGGCAATTTTTATCCGATCGACTTCAAAATTGGACTGCATGAATAAAACTAGATTATCTAAAGAAGTACATAGGATTTTTTCGATATCTCAATAATAAAAAAAGTTATAGCCTATTTTCGATGAGAAATTTTGCTCGAAAATCGTCCTTTAATTTCAAAAGCGTGCCTATTTTTTTAAAATCAATATTATTTCAAATCCCTATGTACTTCTCTTCAAAATATCATATTATTAACGAAAACACTCGGTATTTTTTTTCAGATCGACTTTGAAGAGAGTTCTGCTGCGTGCCGCGAACCACTGCAGAGGCAACAGTACCTGACGCAGGACCTTCCCCAGTGTCACCATGGGGCGTGAAAAAGGTGAAATTTTTTTTTTATGTATCTTCAATAAACAACGAACAAATCAAAACAAAAATTTCGAATATCTCTATTTTTCCCACAAAAAAAAAATCTTGAAAAATGGCAAAAAATGGGGGTCACAGTGGTGTTCTGCCTTAAGTGAGCAAAAGAGCAAACAGCGCGCCGTATGATCCCTGGACCGTCGGTCGAACATTTCTGAAATCATTCGTCGGTTTATACATTCCTGAAATCATCTCTTTGCGATATTATCGGAATGGAGATGAAATCAACCGTGAAATCGTTGTGACCTTGTCGAGTATATCGTATGGATGATGCACGAATCGTTGTCTGAATTGATTTCATCTCCTATCGCGATCGAAAACGAGATAAATTTATCTCGTATCAATATCATGGGAAAGGAGATGAAATCAATGGCGAACTCGTCGTGACCGCTTCGAGTATGTCCTATGGATACTAGAAGAATCATTGACAGAATTGATTTCATCTCCGTTCGCGATCAGGAATGAGACGAAATCATCTTTTTGCGATATTATAGGAATGGAGATGAAATCAACCGCGAACTCGTTGTGACGTTGTCGAGTATGTCCTATGGATAATGCACGAATCGTTGTCCGAATGGATTTCATCTCATATTGCGATCGGGAACGAGATGAATTTATCTCGTTTCAATATCATCGGAAAGGAGATGAAATTAATGGCGAACTCGTCGTGACGTTGTCGAGTGTATCCTATTGATACTGCACGAATCACTGACAGAATTGATTTCGTCTCCGTTCGCGATCGGGAACGAGATGAATTCATCTCGTCGCGATATTATCGAAAATGAGATGAAATCAATGGCGAACTCGTCGTGACGTCGTCGAGTGTATCCTATGGATACTCCACAAATCACTGACAGAATTGATTTTATCTCCGTTCGCGATCGGGAACGAGATAGATTCATCTCGTTCCGATATAGTCGGAAACGAGATGAAATCAAAGGCAAACTCGTCGTGACGGCTTCGAGTATGTCCTACAGACACTAGAAGAATCATTGACAGAATTGATTTCATCTCCGTTCGCGATTGCGAACGAGATGAAATCATGTCTTTGCGATATTATCGGAGTGGAGATGAAATCAACCGCGAACTCGTTGTGACCTTATCGAATATGTCGTATGGATAATGCACGAATCGTTGTCCGAATTGATTTCATCTCCTGTCGCGATCGGGAACGAGATGAATTTATCTCGTTTCAATATCATCGGAAAGGAGATGAACTCAATGGCGAACTCGTCGTGACGTTGTCGAGTGTGTCCTATGGATACTGCACGAATCACTGACAGAATTGATTTCATCTCCTTTCCGATGATATTGAAACGAGATAAATTCATCTCGTTGCCGATCGCGATAGGAGATGAAATCCATTCGGACAACGATTCGTGCATTATCCATAGGACATACTCGACAACGTCACAACGAGTTCGCGGTTGATTTCATCTCCATTCCGATAATATCGCAAAGAGATGATTTCATCTCGTTCCCGATCGCGAACGGAGATTAAATCAATTCTGTCAATGATTCTTCTAGTGTAGGTAGGACATACTCGAAGCCCTCACGACGAGTTCGTCATTGATTTCATCACCTTTCCGATGATATTGAAACGAGATAAATTTATCTCGTTTCCGATCGCGATAGGAGATGAAATCAATTCGGACAACGATTCGTGCATTATCCATACGATATACTCGACAATGTCACAACGAGTTCGCGGTTGATTTCATCTCCATTCCGATAATATCGCAAAGAGATGATTTCAGGAACGTATTAACCGCTGAATAATTTCAGAAATGTTCCACCGAGGGTCCAGGGATCATACGGCGCGCTGTTTGCTGTTTGGCTGACTTAAAAGCTCGCAGTCGGATGAACCAGCTGTCGCTACTTGCATTTAATCTTTGTTATTTGTATAAGTTTGAAATATCGTTTTTTCCCAAAATTAGGGTACTCACCAGCTAGATAATTCGGATATTCAGAATACCGGTAACATGAATACAAATCATTTATATGTGAGAGAACAATTTTTAACGCGCTTTCACTTAATATGCTAAAAAATAGAAAATATTATTTTTGCCAAGTCACCCATATGCGACTATAAATGAAAGCTTGTGTCACATCTTAGTCTCATGTTTGCAAAATTTCAGAGCTCCAAAAAGTTGAAAAGTAGATAAAGTACCCATTTTCCATTTTGCATTCAACAGCAAGTCGTCATTTAAAAAAGAGATGTATTTTTTTTAGTCGAATCATGCGCTGTCACGTCTGGGACCCACGTTTGCAAAATTTCAGAGCTCTACGTAATCGGGAAGTGGACGAAATATCGATTATTCATTTTGCATCTCACACAAAGTCGTTATTTATTTATTTATTTATTTATTTATTTATTCATTCTTTTAACGTTGAATCGTGCATTTTCACCCCTCAAATGTATGTTTGCAAAATTTTAGAGCTCTAAGTATTTGGGAAGTGGGTGTAATATCGATTTTCCGTTTCGAATCTAACACCAAGTCAAGTTAAATAAAA
Source organism: Ophion costatus (assembly GCA_951751655.1). Classification (NCBI taxonomy): domain Eukaryota; kingdom Metazoa; phylum Arthropoda; class Insecta; order Hymenoptera; family Ichneumonidae; genus Ophion; species Ophion costatus. Next base: position 32,197,872 of record OX632360.1, read on the forward strand.
CCTTGTAAAAAACTAAACAAAAAAAAAACGTACTGTACCTCGGTACTTGAAACTCCAGACATATTGGGTTGGTTCCGAATCTGTTAATTTTTATTTATTGAGATAACAATCATAACAGAAACTCTCATTGAATAATATCATCGGGCGTGATAATTGTTATCACTGCCGCAACAACAAATAATGGACAATTTGATCAAAGACGTTATGAAAATTGAAGTATTTACTCGTGATTCGATATGGAAACGTCCGCGTCGAGTCTTTACGATAACGGCATTACGAAAAGAAAAAAAAACATTTGCTCGTTGCCTCCAAATTTGAAGAACACCAAATTATTTTCCGTTCTGTGCTTTATTTCTCTCCAAAATAAAGATTACGAATGCATTGAACAATCTTATTTCCTATATTATACCGCAACAGGCATACCAACGGCACCGCTGTCTCGAACGGTACGACACGAACTACACCGTGCTTGCAATATATAAAGGTCGAGGCACATAAAGTGTTACAGAGCAATAGCACTCAAACTATTTATCATATCCAAAAATGTTTCAGATAAAAGTTTCAGTGTCAAGAAGGTCGTCACACTGAACCGCCCTATTTTTTATCGGTCGAGGCGCTGAAGCTACCTATATACAGCGTGAGGCACTAACTGTTGCCACCTTGAATATCTCTGTAATGATCGACGTTACAAAAAAATGTTTGAAGCAAAAGCTGTACCGTACGAAAGGGGTCATCAAATGCGACCATTTTTCTTATCTCAGTGGAGGCGCTGTCGCACAGTAAAGGTCACCTCCACTTTCTTAAATGGGACGGTATATTTTTGTCCAACTATTTTGTAGAGCATCGAAAACTGCATAAAAAACATTTAGGGGCAAAGTCGTTCAAGGTCATTTAAGATCAAAAAGTGACATGAACTTTATTTTTATGTGAAATTACCTTTATTCACAATAGATGTTCAAAGTTATTGATATTGGAATCAATGCAGTATTGCAATCTCCTCATCACGGATTGTGTAGAATTTATAATCACTTCGGCACTTATCGAATCACAGGCTCGAAGAATTCTCTCACGCATATCATCCGGCGTAGTTGGATGTTCTTTATAAACAAGATCTTTCACGTATCCCCACACGAAAAAGTCCAGAGGCGTCAAGTCTAGCGAGCGAGCCGGCCACGATACAGCTCCTCCGCGTCCAATCCAACGATTTGGAAATCTCTGTTGCAATTCATTTCTAGCTATCAACGAAAAATGTGCCGGGCTCCCATCGTGTTGATACCACATTCTGTTTCTTGTTTCTCAAGGTATTGCTTCCAATAACGGACCTAATGTTTCTTGAAGGAATGTGGTGTAATTCCTCCCATTAAAATTCCCTTCGATGATATAAGGGCCTATGATTCTATCCCCAATAATCCCACACCATACAATACCATAACACAAATGCATGTTATGCAAGTTAATATTTCGATGATTCGTAAATGTTGCCTCATCAGTAAATAAAATCCGATTAATAAATAAGTCATCTCTCTGAATCTGGCGTTGAGCCCATCGGCAGAATTCAGTGCGATTCATGAAATCCGTACCAGTTAATTCGTGGTGGAGACTGATGTGGTCAAGATGATATTTATGACGATGTAGAACACGTAGAATACTTCTTTGGCTTACGCCAGATTCCCTCGCATTTTGATGAGAACTCGCACAAGGGTCTCGATGAATGGCGGCAAGAACACCAATTTCCGTTTCTTCGTTCGTAACTCGCTTATGTCGGTTACTTTCCCGACGGGTTAAGGATCCAGTTGTCCTAAGATTAGTGTACAAAATTTGAAACTACGGCGTGTAGGATGAGAACGTTCAGGAAATCTTTCAGCGTATATATCTCTAGCTCTCACTGCATTTTTCTGACATTCTCCGAAAATTAGAAGCATATCAGTTTGCTCTTCAAAAGAATACATCATTTACGTTCGCTTGATTCATTAATACTAGTCTCACCATTCGTACTATCGTTATTTTAGGTTTGTTTGGGCGAAACATTGAGCAATCTTCCGTGTACAGTGTAGGTTTGGTGCCGTTGTTTACATACAAGACAATGGCAAGACTTCAGCGATAAGTGCCGAAGTGATAAGAAATTCGTGATGAGGAGATTGCAATACTGCATTGATTCCAATGGCAATCACTTCATTTCACATAAAAATAAAATTCATGTCACTTTTTTATCTTAAATGACCTTGAACGACTTTGACCCCTAAATGTTTTTTATGCAGTTTTCGATGTTCTACAAGATGGTTGAAAAAAAATGTGCTGTCCGATTTAAAGAAGTGCAGGTGACCTTTTCTGTGCGACAGCGCCTCCACTGAGATAAAAAAAATGGTCGAATTTGATGACCCGTTTCGTACGGTACAAATTTTGTTTCAAACGTTTTTTGTGACGTCGATAATTACAGAAATATTCAAGGTGGCAACAGTCAGTGTCAGCTGCATATATATATATATATATATACAGGGTGTCCCATTTTAATCTTACACCTGAATTTTCTCGAAAAATATTGCTCGGACGAACTATTGTGTGGAACACAACTTATTGACAGAATTGATTTCGTCTCCGTTCGCGATCAGAAACGAGATGAAATCATCTCGTCGCGATATTATCGAAAAGGAGATGATATCAATGGTGCACTCGTCGTGACGTCGTCGAGCGTTGTCCTATGGATACTGCACGAATCACTGACAGATTTGATTTTTCTCCGTTCGCGATCGGGAACGAAACGAGGGAGAACGAGCTAACGTTTTACCTCTGCTTACATGATCCATTCTCCTAGATCACAATGGAGATGAAATCAAAGACAAACTCAACGTGCCGCTTTCGAATATATCCCATGGTTGTCCGACAAATAATTGAGACTATCGACTTCATCTTCGTTTGTCAAGTCCCATCGATGCTAGAAAAATGATTGAGAGAATGATTTTCATGTCGTTCCGCTACGCACTGTCTAACGTTCGTCCAAGCTTCATTTTAGCGATAGACCATCCACTTCTTGAGCATCGTTTTCTGGACCAATGATGACATCATGAAAGTCAAAATTAATATCACGGCAGCCAAACTTATCCACTCGCATTATGAGGAACTCGGCGGAACGCAATTACGCAAGTAGACGAATCTTTTCAGAAATGTCCGATAGGGCGTCCAGAAATTATATGAAGCATTGATTTAATATTTGCTCTCGTACCAGCATGCATTTAGATAAACCAAAATATCGAATCTTTGTTATTTGTGTAACGATGTAAATCCCCGACAACTTGACAATCCGGATCGCCAGAACACCGGTCGCAATCAAGTAAATTAAAAAAAAAACAATTCACACGCGTGCTGTAACGCTGTTCTCGAGATTCGACATGCATCGAGTAATTGTCGGTTCTTTCTATTCTTCTATTTTTTTTCTTGATTTAAAAAATATAGCATGAAATCTGAATTGACGACTTATTCATTATTTATCTTTTATGATCGCCTAAATATAACGATAACGCTAAGCCTCGATGAATAATCTCATAGAGCGCAATGATCGTTTCTCATCTTCGCTCGTACAAACGAATACATTTCTCATGGATCTTGGCAAGCTTCATGTTTCGGCACGACATTCCTGAAGTGGATAAAGATGAAGCTGGAAGTGACAGATCGGCCGGCCTGTTACGGATGTCAATTCCGATTGGTTAACAGGCAGCCTAAGCGATCGATACGCAAAACGTCAAATAACGCTTGCCGTCATCTGTCAAACGGTACATTTCAGTAGAACCTTGCCGCGCGGTCTGAACTTATGCGCCAAATATGACAGAAATGTCAACTCGCTCGGGCCAGCGAGACAGACACCTATCTTTCTAATTCATAGCCTGCTACGTCTCTCGCGCTCAGATTCAGCACTCGAGTGGCGTCGTTGTTAAGGGCAGACGTCGGCCCTACAACAATTGTTCGAACTCCGATATTCTAATCGCTCTCATTCAGAAACTATTGGACGGAAAAAAAATGCCTCGATAGTTATACTCGGGGAACCCCTCCGAATCCGCCAGTTCCGGGTGGGTCAGTATTTTTGAAACACGCTGTATATATATATATATTGTTACGGGTCGGAATTCGTTACAATTAATTTTATTTGTTCGGGACGCGATCAGGGATGAAATTAGTTAAAACCCTTGTTTTTGGAGGTATTCTCAATAAAATGGTTTTTATTCCATGCATGTGGCTCGATATAATACAGAAATAATCGTTGTGTACAGGTGTGATGTGTTGTTGGTGTCGCAGGTGTGTAATTTCTGTGTTTAAAAGATTATGTCTCTGTCGGTACGACCGCGGGCTGATTCGGCTGGGAAATGTCCCTGAATGGGTCGAAACACGCTTTCCGCCGTGTCGCTCGCGGTGCGGTGTATTATGGCGCGCTCTAGCCTGTGGCGCTCGGAGTTCGCTCCTAACTTCACGCTGGGTCGAGCGTCGCGCTCTCGCTCGTGGCGCGCTCTCGTGTTCGTGGCGCGCCTCCCACACTCTCCGAGGGAGATCGATCGTGGCGCGCTCGATCGCGGTACGCGCTGGAGATCGCGGCGCGCTTTCCCTTCCTCTGTTGCTACCGTTGCCTGTGGCGCGCGGTGCCGAGCGCGCTCTCGTGTGCCGAGCCGTCCCTGACTCCCCCCTCCCTAGCGACTCTGACGGTATGCTTCCGACGGTTCCGCGCTTTCTCATACTATCTCCGTGAGCGTAATCGCTTATCGCGCGTTGGTAATCGATTACTCTAACTTCGTCTCGCGCCAACGGAGGTCGCCACAGACCCGCTACGAATGATTACCGCGTGTTATGAGTGTGTTGTATAAGTGTGGTGTTTTAAATTTGGGATTCCTCTCTGCCCTTCAGGTTCTCCTGGTACTTTCGAGGATCCTCGCGGATATTTTTGCGTATGTGTGTGTGTATGTACGTGTGTCGCCTGATATTCCGACTACCTCCTCGCACTTTATTTTCTCCTAAGACAAATTTTCTACTTATCATACCTTAATTTATTCCTCCTCCTTTTATCGTTAACTATTTTGTGATCTCTTTTTCCTTTATTATCCCTGGTCTCTTATCTCTAACTATAAAACGATACCCCGAATTATCCTCTCTTTGTTTCTTAAGGGGGGATTTTCTTTTTTTTTCGAAAAAAAAATCGATTTTTCGCTGACCGCTGTTTCATATTCTTCAAAGTGTTGAGAATATGTGTGCAGAATTTCAAATTAAAATTGTCAAAAATGGCAAAGTTATAAGCGATTTTATACCTGCGTGTCGACTCGCGATGGCCGCGCGCTCGTTGTCACACGGCAGGGGTCAGCGCGCCCGGCAGCTGCCCGAATCTGTCGCTCGGCGGACCATAAAAATAACGGGACAGCATACAATAGGCATTTAATTCAATGAAGGTCGAGTCCTAACGGTCGTGCGAGATCGAAATATTCGGTGGAGAGTCGCTCAGTCTCGAACGAGAGTTTACTGATAACAGACGTATATATCATGGATCGAAAACAGGGAAGTGATACTCATAGTCGTGCTGCTAGACCGAAAAAAAGGAAATTTGTTGGGAATATTCACACCCGAGAAACGGAAACGACGTTTGCAAGTACGTCGGCCCAGAAACTGTCGACAGCGGAAGACAAAGAAATAATTACGGACCCGGGTCATGGATATCGCATTATCGCGTTTCTATCGGTTTTCTCTGCAATCTCGCAACTCGTAATATGTCAGGAATGCAAAGGACCGATCAAATTTGGCGAATCCAGTTCTCACGGCTTGGGTTTTAAAATAGTTGTGCAGTGCAAGTGTCGTGTGCAATATATTAATTCCTGTCCTCTCGTCGATGACAAATCGTGTGAGATAAACCGGAAAATGGTTTTTGTGATGAGACTATTGGGAGTAGGCAGAGAGGGTATAAATTTATTTTGTGGCTTGATGGATATATCCCAAGGTTTCAGCACAACCTTGTACTACGCCTCCTTGGAGAACATTTACAGTGGAGCCAAAGCTGTATGGGAGCTGTGTGCGAAAAAGGCAGTGAAAGAAGAGAAAGCGAAGAATGCTGAGCACGGAAATCCAGAGACAGATATTTCTGTGTCGGGAGACGGAACATGGAAAAAGCGAGGATATAGTTCCTTGTTTGGAATCACGACACTCATCGGCAAATATTCAAGCAAAGTGGTTGACCTTGTCGTGAAATCGTCTTACTGTCACGCTTGTAAATGGTGGCAATCGAAATCCGGTACCGAAGAATACGACGATTGGTTCGAAGAACACAGCAGTGAATGTACGGCAAATCACGATGGGTCAGCTGGAAAGATGGAAGTTGACGCGATCAAAGACATGTTCCGACGATCTTGGGAAATGCATGAAGTACGGTACGCGAAATACATCGGCGATGGCGACACGAAAACATTCAAAGCCTCGTTGGAAGACAAACCTTACGGCGATGATTTGATCGTGAAGAAAAAGGAATGCGTCGGGCACGTTGAGAAGCGTACGGGCTCGCGACTGAAAAATGTGAAAAAAACGAAAAAACTTGGGGGAAAAGGAAAATTAACCGATAAATTGATAAAAGAATTAACAATTTTCTACGCTTTGGCTATCAGAAGACATCCAGACTCTGTTGATGAGATGTACAATGCTGTGTGGGCAACGTTCTACCACAAGATCTCGAAGAATGAAAATCCTCAGCATATGTACTGTCCCGCGGGGTCACAAAGCTGGTGCAAATGGCGCATTGCCAAAGCCGAAAAAACTCTGGACGAATTTGATCACGAAGCTCCACTGCATGAAGACGTCGCGAATGCTATTAAGCCGATTTACATTGATTTATCATCGAGAGACTTGCAGGAAAGGTGTTTAGGTGGCGATACTCAAAACAACAACGAAAGCTTCAACGCAACCGTTTGGCGATTCGCACCTAAACACCTTCACTGTGGCGCGAAAACGATCGACATCGCGGCTTATTTGGCCGCAGGGATTTTTAACGAAGGCTTTACAGCAGTCCTTAAAACAATGACGACGATTGGAATCGTCGTTGGCCAGCAAGCATCAATATTCGTCGATGCGCGAGATAAGCAGCGGATAGAGAGGTCAACGAGACGCAGCCTCGAAGCAACGAAAGAGGCTCGAACAAGACGCAGAAGCGAAACTGCATCACTGAATGAGTTGTTCGAAGCCGAGGAAGGCATCCTGTATGGCCCTGGCATAGCAGATTAGATTAAAAATACTGTAAGTACTCGATATGTCCCATAAACTGTACTCACAACTTTAAACGCGTTTTTCTCGAAACATCTTTTTCACAACTGGTGTGCACGATTTCTCAAAAACTATTCGACCGATTGCCTTCAAATTTGGACAGAATGTTCAGCTGACATCCTGTTATCGTTTGATGAAGCATAAAAGCAATACGTGTAATAGTTTTTTATTTATAACAAAAAATCGATCAATTTTTTTCGAAAAATCGATACTTCAAGTTCAAAACGTCACCAAATCGTCAATTTTTTTTTCCCCCTTCATCGAACGATAGCTATATGTGTCTAAAGTAAAATGCTTTTTGGGTTTTTGTTGCAGGATGAACGTGAAGGCTGTAATCGTGCACACCACCAAAAAAGGACCATCGCGCGTCGAGGGGAGTGGGAGGCGGATTTTTTGATGAAATTGCTTAAAAAATTTTTTGTATGTAGTAAGCAGATCAATAAAACTATATTCCAAGTTTCACAAGTTTTCCGTTGTATACTTTCTTCACAAAAAAATTCCCAAAAAGCGGTAAATTTTGCAAAAAAAAAGACAATCCCCCCTTAAGGTTCTCAACCTTTTCCATCCACTACGGATGTACTCTTGCTGAGCTGTACTACTTAATCCACGCAAAAAATCCAATTCTTAGGTGGCGACTCCTCGCTTCTCCTATTTTTCAATGTTCCCCTCTCTTAGTTTTTCCAGTCCAAAAAAAGTACTAAGCTAAGCGGTGCTAATCGATCCACAAGCGATTTGAGAAGTGCCTTTCCTCTAAATTTGCTCTTTTATACCCATCTTTTATTGTTAATTGTTCCCCTTCCCTTACCAATTACCCATCATTCTCGTTATTGTTAACTTTTTTATACTTTAAATAAATTTTGTTTTCTATTCTTCCTCTGTTTTTGTTTCCTTCAACGTCTTTTTCCCCTTCCCTTTCTTATTACCTATCGTTCCTCTTATTGTTAAATTTTTCTATTGGTTTTGTTCATTTTGTTTTTCTTCTTTCCCTTGTCTTTCCGCTCATTGTTCTGTGACCTTGTACACTGTTTGTGTTCCCTTGTGTCCTTAAAGGTTGTACCTGTCCACTTGAGTTGTTATGATTTATTATTCCTCCTCCCCTACTCTTATAATGGGTCGGTTTGGTTGAATGTGGTGGTGGGGGTATGGCGCCTAAGACGGACCTGTACGTCTCAATATATATATTGAGACGTACAGGTCCGTCTCAGGCGCCATGGTGTATATATATATATATATATATATATATATATATACATGGTGGATCAATAACTATTAGTACCTTGGATATCTTCAAAACTATAAGGTTCACAAAAATATTTGCTGAAATGAAATTGCACAGTACGAAAGGGGCCATCCGATAGCGATAATAGTTTTTTTGCAGGTGGAGGTACCTCGGATATTTGAAGGTCAACTCCATTTTTTTTAATGGATCGGTATGTTTTTTTCTGTATCATGAAAGAGGAGCTTAATACGACTTCAACGACCTCTAACATAAGGGCATTGAAGGTCATAGAAAGTACAGAAAGGCGATAATACTTATAGGTTCGGTAGTAAATAAAATTACTACGTTTATAGTAAGTATTCGAAATGACGACCTTTAGACTTCTTTGTATGGGGAACATTGAAAGATAAAGTGGACAAAGGAGTACCAACTACACTTGACGACATGCAACAAAGAATTATTACAGCCTGTGCATCATTAAGTTCTGACGCTGTAAAACTTGCAAGTCAATCAATCGAAAAAAGAATCCAATGTTTCATTGATACTGATGGTCGTCATTTCGAACACTTACTATAAACGTAGTAATTTTATTTACTACCGAAACTGTAAGTATTATCGCCATTCTGTACTTTCTATCAACCTATGTTATAGGTCGTTGAACTCGGTTTAAGCTCCTCTTTCATGATACAGAAAAAAAAACATATCGATCCATTTAAAAAAGCGGAGTTGACCTTCAAATGTCCGAAGTACCTCCACCTGGAAAAACTCTTATCGCTATCGGATGGCCCCTTTCATACTGTGCAATTTCATTTCAGCAAATAGTTCTGTGAAGCTTATAGTTTCGAAGATATCGAAGGTGCTAATAGTTATTGATCCACCCTGAACAAAAGTTCTTAATACAGTCGCTTTGACAGCTCGAATAACCAAACACGGTTATTAGCGCGGATGTGAAAAACGAACACAAACGGCTCTTATTAGAGCTAAATATTTATTTTACAAAGGTTCACGTCGTTTCAAATTTAGGAGGGGATTATTTATTTTGATCCTAACACGCGTATATTAGCCGTGGCGCTCGCGCGGAATCCGTCGGAGAAACAGCGACAGAGGAAGATACGCAAATAGATGCAGAGTAAGTTAAATAAATATTCAATAATGTGCCCATCGCTTTCACTTGTTTATATAAAATTAAGAAATTCCCAGACAGACGTTCATGTGTAGCTTTTGTGTGCCCTGAGAGCATAACCTAGCTTCTGTACGTCATTGCCAATTCGTGTGTTCGTAAGTCTGGAATTCTTAAATTCACGTCATTTGGATCGTATATTACGTCGCTTGCCGTATCATATAGACTTATCATAGACGGTGAAGTTTTTTTTGTAGAAAATGTATCAGGCTCTGTAGAATTTATTGACGCAGAGCTTGACAATTATTTTGCCCAACGCATCATAGAACAACCTGAACAAGCTTCCCATCCGTTTTTCTATAAATGCCCATAACTGCTTAAAGGAACTATGTATAGTGTCGTGAAGATTAATGAATTGCCTTGCGTCAGTGCTCTTTAGTGCATGTACGATGATTGTGAAAACTGGACTTCGCAGTGTACTCTTGTTACATCCTAGCGAATGTGCGGGAGATACCTATCATAAGATTATTATAGTTATAAATATAAGAAAAAGTCGGATAGCAGTATAAAAGGAAAAGTGCGTTCGTTTCGCACGCATATTCGAACCACAGCGATAGATACACGATAGTAGCTGCACGCCTCGCTACAATTCTCAAAACGTAAGATTTTCTTTTTCCAACTCAGTCGATACTGCCTTGTATCAATCTATGATTTCGGAAGTGTTGAGCGAAATATTTAACACTCGAAAAGTAATACGAGTCACCTCTCGGATGCAGCGCAGTCCGGAGTAAAAACCTCCACAGCGCCTTACCACCTCGAACCTAGATTATTTCAACGTAACATAGACTAGACGACTCCAACGAAATTATAACTCTAACTGAAAAATAAGACATCCGATCTCTTCGCACGCCTAATATAATCCTTTGAGATGAGACATCATCATAGCCATAATTTGGCATAACTTAAACCATGCGTATGCCTAGGTCTCAGATATCGAACGCTGTACGCCATGCGCTTGGACGCCGAAACACGGGACAAAGGTCCCCTGTGTTCGATGCGTGCAATCCCATATAAGGAATGATCGAGATCGATTCTGTGAATCATGAATATCGCGCTAATCACGCTAAACGTTAAAGTTCCTTCTCCCACTATCGAACCCCTCCTAATTTTCATATCAAGAAAGACTTCCTTCCTGAAGTCAGTCTTCCAACAATTTCCATGCCGTTCAGATCAAGTCTCCTGACCGATTCCGTTGCAATCAGATCGCAGTCTTCCAACAATTTCCATCGCGTTCAGATCAAGTCTCCTGACCGATTCCGTTGCAATCAGATCGTAGTCTCGCAACGTTTCCATCGAATTATCTTCACTTCTTAATCTTGTTCTGACAGAGTTCGAGGTGTAGAACAAATATCATAGAGTTTCGGATATTATATATTTTCGTGTTTTGACCGAAATATCGTATAATCGTTTAGTCGACTCTCGCGGCCTCGAGTCCATCAAGTATTTCAAGTGCGGCTTACTACGCGTAAAAACATAAATACGCTCAGCGCCTGAAAGTCTGGTGCTGGTGACCGTTTTCCGAACGCTAAGCGTGGCGTACGTCAACGACGCCCGTATCTACGAGCAACAACCGATATTCTTGCGAACGAGCGTACCTACTCACTGATACACTCACAAACACAGCGACCAATGTGAGCGACAAATTTCATTTTATGTTAATCCGATTGTTCCCGTGGCGTCATAGTTATATTCATTGTCCATTTTTCTGTATGAGTAACTTTGTTAATCCGATCACTTATTTGTAATAAACCTTTAGTTAAATTTGTACAAATTCGTCGGATTATTTCTAAATACCAATCACTGAATGACTTCCTACTTTGTAACTCATTCCAAGCACTACCCCGTTCTATCCTCATCCCGTGCTATTGCGCTTGTCGTAGGCAAGAAAGGAGGAAATCAAAATATATATGCCCACGTCCCTTCCGGACGTGACACTCTCTGCGCTTTGCAGGAGACGAAAGCTTCTTTGGGATACTTTTGTGTCAAAAACTTATTTGTACTCTACGTCAACCGAAAAAACTTTGTTCAGATATAACAATTGGGAAAACCTCACCGCTCGCTGTACTTATAATAGTGTCCATGCGAAGAACTATAAGTGATGAAAACAATGTCTTGTTAGACTTTCTCCACAGTACTGTTCATGTAAAAAACTCTGACTAACATTTCATAACTTATTTTTAGAGGGATTCAGTGAATCAGAAGATTTCTCTCGCCGCTGAACAAGATGACAAGTTTCACAAGCTGCGGAAAATTGAATAACGTGCCCGACTGCTTATCAAACTTGTCATTTTGGTCAGCGGCGAGAGATATGTTATGATGATTCACGTGGACAGTACGGTGGATAAAGTCGAACGAATCATTGCTTTCAACCCTTGTAGTTGTTCACATAGGCATTATTGCGGGTACAACGAAAGGTGAGATTTTCCCAATTTTCATATGCGAGCGAAGTTTGTTTGGAGTACGCGGTAGACAAATTTTTGTGCGGCCGAGGAGTATCTGCAAAACGCTTGTGTCTCTTGAAAAGAGCAGAAAGACTGCAAAGTGCAGCTTTCATACTCACCATACACATAGTTATATGCGCTGACTCAAGTTAATCCATTTGTCGTGACACCAGGAAATGTAATTTACCAAAACAATGAATATTCATAGAACAACTGATACCGAGCTTGTTCACATAGTTCTGTAATGCATCCGCAATGTTTGGCCGTACAAGGTGGGAAATTATTGAGTGGTTTAAATGCTTTGAACAAAAATTGAATTGTAAGACTGTAAGGGTACTGTACTTACATACCTGAACATGACTACGGAAATATTTCAAGTACGGTCGAGTTGCATGTATTTATTATATATTTTCCATTTCTCGATTTGTATTATTACGCAGCGTCGTCTTATTGTAAATTGAGGTCGTGAATCTCTAACAAAGTGTGTAAAAGCGTTTAAGCATTTAAGGAGAGTTCATTTTCGTTCCAATAAAAGTTTGAGCATTGAAGAAGAATTCATTTTGCTTTCAAAAAAAGTTTGAGCGTCTAAGAGAATTCATTTTTGTTCCAAAAAAAGTTTGAGCATTTAAGAATTCATTTTCGTTCCATTCCAACGATGCAAACTTCAGCGTCATGGATTTGGGATCCCAAAGATTAAGAGGACAAACAATTATGAAAATTTTTCAGTGATTTTCAAATTGATCTATCTCCGCGAAAAATCATTGTAGGAGAAAATTTAAATGAGCATTTCAAAGGTTAGAATCTCTAGATTTCTAGCTTCTGCTTAAAATAATTGTTTGCTCTTTTGTGATTAATAAACCAAAATAAATGTCGCAAAGGAAAATGTCCGATTTTTGTTTCGAAAAGGTCTACAGGCAAGGAAAAATTTGTTTGATTAATGACGCAATCAGTCGTATTTTCCTTGGATCATCCTTTCTATTTTGAACTTTTAAACAAGTATATATCAATTACATGATCAAAGGCAAATGACGCTTTTCACTTTAATAATCAATAACTCATGGACCAATCATCATACACGAATTTAAAGGGCAGTTCTGGAAAGCTGAAAGTATGCTCTTCAGGATAAGAAAAAATCCATTTTTAATCAATTTGTTTTCTGTGAGGTGTGCAGTTAAAAAATGTCAAAAATGCCGTTTATTCTTTAAATTACAAAAGTCACGACATTTTTGCAGATAGCTAAGCATATATGCTAAGCAGATATGCTAAGCATAAAGTTGTCCCGATTTCAACCGGTGCGATGGTCTAGTGGTTACCGTGCTTGCCACTAAACCTGCGGACCGGGAGGCCCCGGCTTCGGATCCCAGTCGCGTACATTTCGTCGTGAAATATTTTTCTTCGGCATTTCGCGGCAAAATAAGACTAGTTCCACGACTAGGGGGGGGGGGGGGGGTGAACTTGACGACCGGCTGTATTGGTATAGGTTTTCCGCAGTTTGCCTATACCCATGACTGAGTATGATACAGAGGGGGAAGTCAGCTGCGGCCGCAAGGAGGGGGGGGGGGCGGGACAAAAAAGTGAAGAAAAAGAGGTGTGGAATAAGAAACAGTGGAGGAACGAAGCAGTCACAGTGGAGGGAAACAATAGGTAACAAACGCGAACAGCGTGTACCTAAGGAAAAAACTAAAAAATGAAAAAAGTTGTCTCGCTTTTTTCCCCGTAGCCCGAATAATGAAAGTTTTGAATGTGGTAAAAAACAATTGAAGGAAAACCATTGTTGTTTTAGGCCACTTTTATTTCGCTTACTCGTTAAACAACCAGTTTTTCGACATTTACGAATATATGTATTCACTCATGTAGTGAGACTTTGTACAATGAAAAAAATTCAACTGCTTCTCAATAAACAAAAATCTCTTTGTTTTTTAAAGGGAATTCACTTTTATTCGTTTGTGAATTTCTTATTGAATAATAACAAACATACCCTCTTAGGGTAGAAAGTTCCATCTCCACGCTACGTCCCATCACCACCCCTCCCAAAAACAATCGGTCATAAGCTCTCTGGTCTACAAAGCTCTTGCGATCGCCGAACCGGACTCTCTCGAGGATGAACTAGAACACCTACGCAAAGGTTTAGGAGATAATGGCTACCAGCCAGGCAACATCGAAAGAACGATCAAACATCTAAGAAAAAAATAGCTGACCCGAAAACGGTAACAGCAACTGAAGGGGAGAATGAAGGACAAATACCAGCAACAACTTCCCTTCCATACCTTCATGGCATAATCAAACAGTCATCTTCAAACTTCAGAAGAAGCTAGCACAAGTGATTCCGAGTGCAAAAGACCAACGACCATCATTAAGTGCACCAAGAGTGTACAAGATACCCTGCTCATGCGGTAAAGTGTACATAGGAGAAACCGGGAGGAAGATGAGTACACGGATCAAAGAACATCAACGGTGTATCAAATGTGGCCACATTGGACAATCAGCCCTGGCCAAACATTGGATGGGGACTGGTAATGCCATTCAGTTCGATAAAGCCCAAAGTCTGGCCCCATCAAACAGCTATTTTTCCAGGAAACACCGAGAGGGCTTGGAAATGCGAAAACATCCTGACAATCTAAACAGAGACGGTGGATATTACGTCAATCCCATTTGACACACCGTTCTCCCGGGTTTTAATTGACCGGCCGATCAATTAAAAACATCAAATTGGCTGGTGCAGTGATCTGGAACGATGACTGCAACTATATAAGGAATGCCTGAGACACGGGAGCTTCAGTATCGGAGCTCTCGCCCTGATGATGCAGACTGTAACGTTTGCGAAACCTCGGCACAACGCTGATTCTCAACACGGCCTCCATCGGGAAGCCACATACTCTTCGAAAAAATTCCATTCTTTAACGTTTTTTGTTTGAACAATGGATGTTAAAAGTTGTAACCCGTCTGTATTTCCTATATTTACATCAATGTATAATTAATCTTCTCATAAATTAGCATATCGTAAATTGTAAAAAAAATCGTGAAGCGAAAAAAATAAGTTGTATTAATTTCTTTAAAAAAATGTTCAGTAATAAAAAGTGATGTTTTAAACGCGGTTGAAATTGCAAACGTCTAGTTCGTTCAGATATATTGAAATTCCCCTTTTAAACAGATCTGAAATCTCTTTTAAAAACTTTTTAAAAAGTAAAAAAATACCAGGTAATAAAAATCCCTCAAAATCGAAGAGTATGTGGCTTCCGGATGGTCCCTTAAAATCGTTATCGCTTGTTTTACCATATAAAAATTCTGAATTATCCCAAATATCGCAAACTATACTTTTCATTTAAGTTCAAAAAATGGTTTCATTATACTTCTTTAATGCAAATGTACAAGAAAAGTGAAATCTCTTTTATGAAATAGCCAAGAAAGTTTACTAGTCATGTTGCATACTAAATGGTTAAAGCTTAGGAATAATATTTTTGAAAATATTTATTTTTCTTCTTTTTCACTATGATTTTAAGAAATCGTAGTGTCATACACATAACATGCAAATAGCGGTTGATAACATGCAAAAAGCGGTGATTTTTAAAAACTGCGTGGACACTAGCATAACAGAATGGCTAGTGTTGGCAATCAATTTACAACGTTGGTCGCGGGCCGATTATTAATGATCTTTCTTTTCATTTTCAATTTTCAATTCGATTATTCTCAGCATCCCTCCAACTGGTTTCATGAAGCCAAATGGAAAAATACATGGGCACAAAATATAACAATGAAAAATTTGGTTGAGCCAAATTATTTTATCTTTCATAATACGCAATTATAATTGTTAATTATGTATATATATATATATATATATATTTAATTAAAAAAAATGTATTGGTTTGTTCCAGCCGTACAGGGTCTGTTCCCTTTTTACGAGCCACAATCCGCCTCAACTTCGTTCTTACCTCCCATTCCACATACCCCCCCCCCCCCTTCCCCATTTCACAACGCTCCCCTGTGGCGTTCGTGTCTCTATGGTAGTACCAACCGCGCTCAATTTATATACGTTGGCAACATCGAATATAGATGTTTTCCCCCCGGTTCGATAGAGTGACCACGTTTTTCTTACTCTCAAGACAAATTATATATCACAGCAAGAAGTCTATCAGTGTTGTTAAAAATAAAGGATCTCGTATTGAAAACACATCTTAATAATTATTTATTTGTGGTCTGAGTCCTCACAAATGGTGACCCCGACGTGATCTCGTTTAATAACGTGATCGCGCACATAAAACCCCGCCACGTGTTACGTCTTCCCGTCATTGCAACGAGTCAAAAATCTCAAGACGTTTAACACACCGATTGGCAAAAACCACGCATCAATGCGGGCAAACGACGATGATCCTACTGAAAGAAATCCGCAAACCTCGCAGGATGCCAGAGTCAACTCGGCAGAGACGACTGCGATACATCCGAAACGGCACAGCCGACGCCGACCATGCAGTACCTCGACAACGAGTCCTTGGGAATGGCCGGATTCCCTATAGTCGCGTCGACGAGACCTCCTCCAGGACCTTTCCCAAATATTGGTATGTCTGGACAAGCTCACTATCCTTATTCGAATAACGGATTTGAATGGCGCATGGACCGAATCGACAAAGACGAGATACCGACCTTCTGGTCAACTCGGCCCGCTACCTGGTTCAATCACCTGGAACTGACGTTTAAGAATAGAAGAATCACCTCTGATGCCACAAAGTATACACCGGTCGTGATGCATCTTGGCGACAAAACAATCGACGCCGTAGAGCACATAATCAACGACCCTCCTGCAACAAGGGCCTACGACGCTATAAAGGGAGCCCTCCTGAAACATTACTGTGTCTCGGAGGAAACAGAATTCCGGAGATTGGCGTCTGGCTTGCAGCTAGGCAACAAGTGACCCGCCGAACTTCTTAACGAGATGCGTCGCCTCAGCAAAAAGTCAGTCGGCGAAAAGTTTCTGCGAGCGCTGTGGCTGGACCGCCTTCCCCCTACCATGCAGGTGACACTCGCTGTGGCAGATCGACTAGATCTCAACGAGCTGGCTCAATTAGCCGACAAGATCATGGACATTCAGCGTCATGCCTCGGATGGATAAGTGCTGAGCGTCGAAGCCTCCGATACAACGGAGATTGTCTCGCAGCTGCAAAAACAGGTAGCTGAGCTCGCTCAGAAATTAGATACCGTTTTGTCTAGCAATTCAAGAAGCTCGCAGCGTCGTCCGCGCAGTGCCACGCCAAGGCGATCAAAGCCCAGGGACCGTTCCACTGAACGGAAAGCTGATGGCTCCAAGGCTTGCCGGTTCCACAGCCGCTATGGGGAAAAGGCGAGGAAGTGCGTACCTCCCTGCATTTGCCTGAAAGCTCCGGGAAACGAGAATCCCTGTCAATAGATTCGGCGACGACAGACAGGGATAGCACCACACGCCGAATGTTCGTCCGCGACAAGACCTCTGGGGCCTCCATCCTCATCGACACAGGGGCTGTGGTCTCCGTGCTACCTCCGGCTCGTACAGACAGGCGAAACAAGTCCGACCTTACTCTGTACGCAGCGAACAGTGGTCGTATTGACACATTCGGGGAACGTGGAATTACTCTGAATATTGGACTACGTCGCCCCATCGATTGGATCTTTATCATCGCCGATGTCCCATACCCAATCCTCGGTGCAGATGCCATCTATCACTATGGACTCCTCGTCGATCTAAGAAACTGCCGAATGATCGATACTGAAACGGGTCTGAGCACGAAGGGAACGTTTGCCTGCGCCCCTGTGACATCGATCACGACCATCGACCCTAACTCGCGGTATGCAGAGAGTCTTCGGGAATTCCCAGAACTAATGGGAAGCCCGTCGAACCGCAGCGCGAGCAAACATTCAGTTCGGCATTACATCTCGACCACCGGAGCTCCGAGTGCCGAGAGAGTTCGTCCACTTCGACCAGAGCGACTAAGAGATGCCAAAGAGGAGTTCAACCTTATGTTGAAGATGGGATACATCCGACCTTCGAAGAGTCAGTGGGCAAGTCCCTTGCATATGGCACCGAAGAAAAACGGAGACTGGCGTCCGTGTGGCGATTACCGAAAGTTAAACCTTCAAACGGTTCCGGACCGTTATCCCATCGCTCTGCTTCAGGATTACGCTTCCATCTTGTCCGGTAAGACAGTATTTTCGACGATCGATCTGAGACGTGCATTTCACCACATTCCAGTAGCGGAAGAAGACATCCCTAAGACAGCCGTTATCACACCATTTGGCCTGTTTGAATTCGTCTGTATGCCATTCGGACTTCGGAATGCAGCTCAGACGTTCCAAAGGTTTATCAACATGGATTTGCACGGGCTGTATTTCGTATTTGCCTACATAGATGATCTCCTTATTGCCTCGTCGTCTCACGAACAACACATAAAGCACCTTCGAACTGTGTTCGAGCGGCTCAGAAAATACGGTCTATGCATCAACGTCGAGAAATGTGTATTGGGGGCAGAAGCAGTCGACTTCCTGGGATATAAAATATCATCTAAAGGTTCAGCTCCACTGCCAGATCGCGTCCAGGCTCTACTAGATTTCAAGAAGCCAGAAAAGATCGTGGACCTACGACGATTCATCGGCGCTACGAACTTCTACCGACGCCACACTCATGTGCAGGCTGCATCCTTTCAGGAGCCTGACGCCCGCCTCGACCACGTTCACATCGACCTGGTTGGACCGCTACCAGAATCTGACGGGTACCGGTACTGTATGACCATGGTCGACCGTTTCTCTAGGTGGCCAGAGGCGTTCCCTATCAAGGATATAACTGCTGAGACAGTGGCAGCGACATTCTTTCGGGCGTGGATATGTAGGTTCGGATCGCCTAAGGTCGTAACAACGGATCAAGGATCCCAGTTTGAGAGCGCTTTGTATACGGCTCTGCTGCAGCTGGTGGGGGCAAAAAGAATCCGTACCACGGCATACCATCCTGCTTTGAATGGATTGGTCGAACGATGGCATCGGTCCCTGAAGACGTCCATAATGTGCCATCAAACAACGGAGTGGACTAAAGTCTTGCCAATTGTGCTATTGGGCCTGAGAACATCATACAAAGAAGACTTAAAAGCTTCGCCTGCCGAATTCTTGTACGGGACTACATTGCGAATTCCAGGAGAATTCTTCACGCACGAGGACCCTACGGAAGATCCGAACGTCTTCCTCGAGGACTTCCGCATTCATATGCGAGACGTGAAGCCAGTTCCGGCATCAAACCACAGCCGGCTAAAGACGTTCTCCTACAAGGATTTGTATTCGTGTACCCATGTGTTTCTGAGACAAGATGGCGGCAAGAGAGCCCTGGACCAGCCATATTCCGGTCCGCATAGGATAGTCAAGAGAATCGACGATCGAGTATTTACGGTTAACGTAAACGGTCGCGACGTCAACGCAAACGTGGATCGTTTGGAACCCGCGTACGTCGCACAAACGGAACTCGACGACAGAGCGCAGACCGCTAGTCAACCGCCACTCAGAACGTATCCTTCAGCGCGGGAAAGGAAGAAACTAACAATCAAGACTGATTAATTCCTTGTCCCTACTTCCATTAAAAAAAACATTAATAATATTCAAATTAGCGCTTAGTGTAGGAGGGAGTGTTGTGGCGTTCGTGTCTCTATGGTAGTACCAACCGCGCTCAATTTATATACGTTGGCAACATCGAATATAGATGTTTTCCCCCCGGTTCGATAGAGTGACCACGTTTTTCTTACTCCCAAGACAAATTATATATCACAGCAAGAAGTCTATCCGTGTTGCTAAAAATAAAGGATCTCGTATTGAAAACACATCTTAATAATTATTTATTTGTGGTCTGAGTCCCCACACCCCATACCTCCTTCCCGCCACCTTGCGGCCGCAGCTGACTTCCCCCTCTGTATCGTATTCACCATGACATACCTGGGTATCGGGAAACTGCGGAAAACCTATACCGATACAGCCGGTCACAAGTTCGCTTCCCAGTCGAGGAACTAGTCGTCTTTCGCCGAAAAAAGTCGAATAAATACATTTCACGACGGAAGTACGCGACTGGGTTTCGAACCCGCGACCTCCCGGTCCGCTGGCCAGCACGCAAACCACTAGCCCAACGCACCGGGTTAATTGTTAATTATAATAGAAGTTATTATTATCAATGGTATCTATTCAAATGTTGATATACAAATTATCAAGTAAATAATGTGTAAAAAAATTCTCAAACATCAGTATTTGATGCAGGGACCTCCAGCGTGTTATCCCCTCTGAAGCATACGTCTATGCAAGAGCGAGCGAGAAAGAGTTATCGACACTCGCGCATAGGCGTAGTGAGATAACATAAGAGGGGGGCAGGGGACGGGGGTCAGGTGAAACGTTCAATGTGTGCAGCACACCGATACTGCGCCGCGTGCTCTGCAGTCGAAGAGCGGAACTGGTTTTTCTAACACAGGCCCTGTTGTTCCATGTAAATCTTTTTTCTCTGATAGTAACTACGGGTAAGTTACATAATCTCACTTTGTCATTCGTAACCCTAGTTGACTAGTCCATTACGGCTTACTTACTAGGTGCATTTTACATGTAATGCAGCGACATTCATAGTAAAGATACCGACTTGAGAATTTTTTGATTCGCAACGCCATCTGGAAGTCAAGATGGCTAACATACGATGAGTCATCCGCTAGATGATAGTACGTGTAAGTCACATAACCTCATTTTGCCGTTCGTAAGCATAGTTGACTAATCCAGTACAGCCTAGTCACTAGTCGGCATGTTTAATGCAACGCAGCGACATCTATAGTGAAAATCAATTGGGGAGTGAATAGATAAGCTCTGGATAATATAACATTCAGAATATTACTAGGCCCCGGCGAGGCAGCCATTGGTCAATTTCTATCCCGCGTAGAAATTTGAGACGGGAAAAATTAATCCCCTTGATCTGCCTTCCCTTAATAATATCAGGCCATGGTCAGGCCGTCAAGTGTGGATCAGATTCGCCATGTAGCAGGTTTTATGTCCCTTTTTTAATTCCCTTTTTCGCGAACTGATTAGGAACTGGACAGGTAAGGGGCGGTTCATTTAGTACGTATGACGATGGTGGAGGGGGGGGGGCGTCCGAATAAGTCTATTTTTCTTACATGGGGGCGGGAGGGAGCTAGATCCTCACGTAAGATCATAAAAGTTGATGGCATTTCTTCGAAAATTGAAAAAGAGCGTGCTTTAGCCACATATTCAAAACGGCGTAATGAAGTTATTTGCCACATGAAAAACAACAATATTGACATGGTTAAATGGGTGAACGTGAAGGACGGTATTGTCACAAATAAGATAATGGATCCAACGCAGAGCACAGACGTTCCAGTCGCTGATCCACTAGCTGATTGGCTGTTGAGCCCCTGAACTGATTCACAAAATTGAAACGTTAAAAATACATTTTGAAACATTACTTTTCTATAACACAAATCAACGCCTTTTTATATTCTCCTTACTATATTTCTTTGTAATTTTCGTAGATACTGATCTTACGTCAGATTGAGGAGGGGGTCAACCAATCCTATTTTTTCTTACATAGAAGGGAGGTTCAGAAAGTGGTAAAAATTGTCTTACGTAATAAATGTACATCCCCTAAATGATCAAGTACTGGAAGGGCTTTTGGCGATCTTCCCGAATAAAATAGATAGTATTAGGTGGTATACTGATACTTATTATCCCTTTGCACTCGAGAGGGGACTTGTGCTCAGCACTCACTATCGGAGCGAAAACAGCCTCGAGTGCGAACGATTATTTCATGAGTATCGCAAAATCATAAGCGTAAGTGCACGCTGTAACCAGAGCACTTCACAGTAGCCACCTGGCGGATTATTGGCGAATCCATTCAGGCAATCTGTTCCCGGCCAAAACATTGATATTCCCCATCATGGCGACAAGTCGTTCAAAAACCGCGAATGGCTTGCTTTGCTTTTTGTCTTATTAAATAATTTGTCTAGTCATTATGCTCAAATTATTAGTTATTTTAAGCCCGGTATTTATGATACGTAATATTATTATTCTCGTCAATTCTCATTGATAAAATGAATGATTTTAATGGTGAATAGAAATTCAACACTTGTATTAGTTTCATCCTAATCAATTACAAATATCTTTGATGGGATAAAAAGCAAAGCAACTGTACCTAGTTCTTAAAGACACATTTCAGGACATGTTAATAATCTGGCTGGGTAGACATTGCGTGAAGACATACTTGCTCGCAATGTACCCCGGCTAGAAGATTGTAATTTCCAAACATACAGGGTGATCCGTAAAAAAATGATTTTGCGCTCTTTCGGCTTTGTTCCGTCAGAGGGCCCGATCGGGGAAATCAGACTGGGCAAGCCTTGTCAGGGCCCGATACAAAGTAGGCAACGCCCGGTCACATTTCTGCACGGGTGGGAGTCAATGATGAGACTTTTTAGCATCAAACTATGCATTGATCATCATGTGCATTTTCGTTTTAGAATTCGCGGACGGTGGTCGAACTTTTAAAGTTTGTTAGTACATTTTTAGAATGATGTGCTATATTGTATGCTAGTAGGGTGCGAATTGACTGGATTATGGTCGAAAATTTCGAATTTAATCGTTTGATAGTGCCAAATTATGGCTAGGCATGTAAATTTCGATGCATTCGCATGGCAAAACAAATTGTTTATACGGTCTTGGTGATAAAATCGCATCTTTGAACGCTTTGAATGAATCCTTCGATATTTAACTTACTACAACGAGATCCGTAATCGAGTACCTACTAATATTTATATATAAATATATGATATTTGTATATATGTAAATGATAATTGTATATATGTATATGATATGATTAAATATTTTAAATACTTATATATATATATATATATATATATATATAAGAATATGTATTCTATATATACAGGGTGCCTCTCTTATCTCTGCCACCCGAAATAACTCGGTAATTGTCGACGTCACAAAAAAATGTTCCAATAAAGATGTACGGTGTGAAGCGGTCATCAAATTCCCTTAAGGGAATGGTTCTTTTTTTCAACCATCTTGTGGAGCACCTCAAGCCGCAAAAAAACATCCGGGGTTCAAAGTAATTCAAGGTCATTCAAGGTCAGTATCGATGATACAAACCTAAATATCTCGGATCACTGCCAAATATTTGGTAGTGATCTGAGATATTTAGATTTGTATTTCATTTTAATAGGTGTTCGAAATTAGCTTAAAATGAGAGATATCGGAGATCGCAGTCATCAACAACACTTCGGATACCTTCTGTTTATTTACCAACGCGCATTAATATGTATCGTATGTAGCTCAATCGAGGGTCTCGTTCAGTTTGATTTAGAATTTGGATAAGAGCTATTCATAATTTGAACATGTACCGGCAATTCGAAAAACTGGACATGATTCTGTGTTACGGTGAACCAAAAAAAAAATCCACAAGAGTGGGTTTGTTGTATGCGAGCAATTTCCAGATCGACAGCGGGTAAGCCGGCGAACGTTTGACGTGGTAGTCACGTCATTTCAAGCGACGGGTAGTGCTAATCCCAATGAGAAAAACCGTACTAAAGCGCGAACCACGGAAGATGCAAAAACCGATATCTTGGGTGCCGTTTGTGTTAGTTGTAGGAGTCTATCAAAACAATATCCGATTTCGAAATCAAATGTGTGGAGAATCTTCAATCGTCATCGTTCCCATCCATGCTGAATGTCGCTGCATCAAGCTCTCGAAGCGAATGATTTTCGAAACCACATCAACTTCTGTCAGTGGGCACAGCAGCAATTGCGGATGGACGAACAATTCTTTAATGATGTATTATTTACTGACGAGTCAACGTTCACAAAGCATGGACAAGTGAACACGCACAATATGCACTATTGGGCGAAGGAAAATTCCAGATGCTTACGACAAGTTGTCCATCAACGACCATGAAATGTTAATATGTGGTGCGGCATATGGGAAAATAGAATTATTGGTCCACACTTCATTGATGGCAATCAGACTGGATAGTCCAGTCATTACGTACATTCAAAAAAGAGAATGAAATAAGGAATCCAATTTTTTTATATGATGTGGGGGATACCTAGAAAAGCTTAACTTGAGTTTTTCGACTAAGATTTCCTAGGAGCTTTCGCCGCCATCTTGAAAAAAGGTGTAAAATTTGTTTTTTTGCAATAACTCGGCTATCCGATGAGATTCGAAAATTTTTCTGAGAAACTTTTTTGTAGCTTTTTTTGTGCTCTACAATTAAGTCCTGACCATTTTTAGCGTATCATGCATCGTTATCGAGATATCGATCGAAAAAGTCAAAAATTTAGGACAACATTTTTGTTTTTTGCCATTTTTTTTTGGTCATCAATATCGAAAAAATTGAAGAAATGCAACTTGTAGAGCCTATTCAGACTTACAATTTCCTTTTTTAGGCCTTTTTATTTTGGACAAAAATTACGATCTCCAGCGCGCCGCAAAGTCGGTGAATCCATGCTCAGCGTCGAGCGAGCCGCTCGCTCGGTTGTATCTGAATGTCGAATCGGATGGAAAATTGTTAGGGGAATTCATGAGATATAAAATAAACAAATAGAGCAACAAATAAAGCATCACACGCAAGAAATTTATTTAAAAAATAATTTGTTTATGCAGTAAAAAAAAGGTTGTGCTGTACATTTCAGCGAAAAAAAAGTACAAAACACACGTTGAAATGAATAAAAGATTGTCTCAAGAAACTTTTGTAATAAAAAAAATGCAAACACACTCGCTATAACGGATGACAGGTTTTTCAAGAAATTTTTTCAATACAAAATAAACGTATATGGAATAAAAAAAACACATGGGATTTTTGTCAATTAATTTTTTGTGCACTCGAGACACGAACGATGGACTTTTTTCATTTCGTTTTTCGCTTGGATGGTCCAGGCTGAAGGTCTTCGTCCTCCGTACACTCTTCGAGTTGTTGTGTCTGTTGAGACGTTGGAAATGATGCTGATCCGTTGAAAGCATCGTAATCATTATCGTTACAAACATCGTCGTCGTGAAGCAAAATGTCGACTCTGGCGACGTTATTGCATGTTTGCCCACTGCAGTGCAGGCAAATAACCGAGCAACTAATTCCTGCTATTCTGCACCCACAGGAGGCCTCACAATTTCCTTTACATTTACAGGAAATGAGTTTTAATAGTTCAGGCGGAGCGGGTTCGGCGGTGCTGGTGATTGGTTCGAGCCCTCGATTAGTCTGTCGCCAACCCCATCCTTGTGGATCTTTGAAAAATCCGAGCCAGGTTTGAACTTGTAGGTATGTCCGGAAAATGTGTTGACGCACAGCGCTTTTCGTTGGCGGGAGTAGTGCGAGGTGATTTATTTGATTCGCAGTCATTGACTTTGCGAAGCGATGGAATCGCAAAATATTTATTGACTTCTCCTGCTTATTACCACCATACAGGGCGACAAGGAATTGCTCTCCCGTGGAAGCTAGAACCTCCGGATCGACCTTTTCTTTTTTAAATAATTCCACCGATGACCGTAGCTCTGGATTCTTCTCGAGAGTGTACTTCTCTATACTATATATATATAGCTCTATACTATATATATAACGGCACTCCGTTATAGCGAGCTTGCGGCCCACTAGATGGCGAAATTTTTATCCAGAATATCGGACCCCTCGATTTACACTATACACAGCAAAGACTCGATACGATACGATACTAACTTGAGCGCGCTCGAAGATAGACTAACTGCATCATGGAATTTCCTTGACGAAGGAAATTCGGTTCGAAGGGCGGTCCTTAAGAGTGGGAATGCAAAGCATTGCCCGATTTGCTGAAAATGTCATTATGGATTGTACGTACTGCCCACTAGTGCGTACTGCCAATAAAAATCACCGCCTCAGTTATTCGTTGTCTATGAATATCGGCAATTAAGACGTAGGCAATTAAAGGATGTTGAGTCCCAAATCGCAAATGATGATAAAATTCTGAAAATGTTGCATGTTTTTGTATTAAGTATTTCAGAGGTCGTGTAAAAATTTCACGACAATTAGGAAGCTCGTTATTGAACAATTAATATTCACAAATTAAATGTTGTTTTATGGAAACTGATGTAACTTTGCAATAAGTTTTTTTTTGACCTCTCAATTTCAAAATATCTACAATATACTGAAAGCAACGGAAACAAAACGAAGTTGATTGATACATTTTTTTAAATTTCTTTTAAAAATTGTTCTTGACAAAATGTTAATTTTTTAATAACGATATTCCTAATCGTCGTGAAATTTTAACACGGCCTCTTAAATACTTCAAACAAAAACATACCAAATTTTCAGAATTTTGATTATCATTTTTTACTTCAACCCTTAAGGAGGTTGAAGTAATGATGATAGAACTCTGAAAGTTTGGTATGTTTTTACATGAAGTACTCAGGAGGCCGTGTAAAAATTTCATGACGATTAAGAAGCTATTTATTGAACAATTAGCATTAACATGTTTCATAGGGACTCAACATCCTTAACGTGTTCGAGAAACTTCTTAATACTAGGGCATTTATGAGACCCTTTGTGAGACTATTCAATTATTTAGTAACAAGATTCTCAATGAGGTACTTTAATGGAACTTTTAATGGAATAGAGTAATGCGTTTTTAATGATGACGCGACAACTACAATCTTTCAAACAAAAATGCTTAAGTGGTGAAATTATTGTGACGCTCTCAAACTCGAACGGACGCTCTATAGGTGCGCTCTTTGAAGCGCGTTAAAGATCGTCATTTTAGTCCAAAACAAAATAATAAAACACAAAATTGTAAGGCTGAATACTTACGCTTTACAAGTTTCACCGTGCACATTTTTTCGAAACTTTTTACCAGAAAAAAAATTGCAAAAACCAAATTTCATTTTCTAAATTTTTTACTAAAAAACAATTATTTGTTTAACAAATTACTTGTGTGTGATCCAGAATTTGTTGCCTTCTTAATTTATTTTATATCGCATCAATTCCCCTAACAATTTCCCATCCGATTTGACATGCAGATAGAACCGAGCGAGCGGCTCGCTCGACGCTGAGCATGGATTCACCGACTTTGCGGCGCGCTGGAGATCGTAATTTTTGTCCAAAATAAAAAAGTCCAAAAAGGAAATTGTAGGTCTGAATATGCTCTACATGTTGCATTTCTTCAATTTTTTCGATATTGATGACCAAAAAAAAAATAGCAAAAAACAAAAGTTTGTCCTGAATTTTTGGCTTTTTCGGTCGATATCTCGATAACGATGCATGATACGCTAAAAATGGTGAAGACTCAATTGTAGAGCACAAAAAAAGCTACAAAAAAGTGTCTCAGAAAAATTTTCGAATCTCATTGGATAGCCGAGTTATTGCCAAAAAACTAATTTTACCCCTTTTTCAAGATGGCGGCGAAAGCTCCTAGGAAATCTTGGTCGAAAAACTCAAGTTAAGCTTTTCTAGGTATCCCCCACAACATATAAAAAAATTGGATTCCTTATTTCATTCTCTTTTATTTGCCTTTTTTCCGACGAAATGACTGGACTAGGAGTTAAGTACGCTGCTTTTATGGAAGAAATATTACCTATGCTGCTTGAAAATCTAACCAAGTGGGATCGGCAAAAACTCTGGTATTAACCATTTTGCACGGATAGCTCGCAATGTTGTCGACCGATAATTTTGTAATAAGTAGATTAGCCGAGGATCACGAATAGGCTGGCCTGCTCTATTGCCGGACTTAACTCCACTCGATTTGTCTTAATGGGGGACCCTAAAGGATAAAGTTTATGAAGATATGCCCCCAACACCGGAGAACATGCGAGAAACAGAAACCGAAACAGTGGCTGACTGTCCGACTGCAAAAATGTTTGGAGGCTGGTGGAGGTCATCTTGAACCCCTATCGAAATAAAATATAAATGGGAAATAAATTTGGTATCGATCCGATTTTCATCGATACTGACCTTGAATGACCTTGAACGTCTTTGAGCCCTAATATTTTTTATTCGGATTGAGGTGCTTCACAAGATGCTTGAAAAAAATATACCTCAGCGCCTACCGATTTATTTCGGGTGGCAGAGATAAGAGGTATATATATATCTCTTTTAAAGACTTTTTTTCAAGTTTTAAAAAACGCCGTCATAAAAATCCCTCTAAATCGTTATCGCTTGTTTTACTATATAAAAAATTCTGATTTATTTCAAATATCGCAAACTATACTTTTTATTTAAGTTCAAAAAATGGTTTCCCTATACTTCTTTAATGCAAATGTACAAAAAAAGCTAAATCACTTTTATGAAATAGCCAAGAAAGTTTACTAGTCATGTTGCACACTTAATGATTAAAGCTTAGGAATAATATGAACAAACCAGACGTCTGCAATTTCAAACTCGTTAAAAAAATTACTTTTTATGACTGAACATTTTTGTAAGAAATGAATACGACTTGTTTTTTTCTTTTCATGATTTTTTTTACAATAAAGAATTTACAATGTGCTAATTTATGAGAAGATTAATTTTAGGTTGATAAAAATATAGGAAATACAGAGGGGTTACAATTTTTAACATCCATTTTTCAAACAAACGAAAAGGTTAATGAATGGAACTTTTTACTTTGAGAGGGTATATTTGCTATTATTGAATAAGAAATTGACAAACGAATAAAAGTAAATTCTCTTTTAAAAACAAAAAGATTTTTGTTTGCTGAAACGTTAAATTTTTTTCTTTGTCCAAATTCTCATTCTACATCAGTGAATATACCCGTATATGTCGAAGAACTTTTTTTGTACCGAGTGAGCGAAATAATAGTGGCCTAAAACAATAATGGTGTTCCGTCAATTTTTTTTTACCAAATACAAAACTTTCATCATTCGGGCTACGGGGAAAAAATCGGGAAAACTTTACGCTTAGCATACTTTTTGTGGACATTATCAACTTGGAAAAATTGCCTAAGCATAATCTTCGCGATAACTATCTACAAAGATGTCGTAACTTTTGTAATTTAAAGAGTAAACAGCATTTTTGACATTTTTTAACCGCACATCTCACAGAAAACAAATTGATTAAAAATGGATTTTTTCTTATCCTGAAGAGCATACTTTCAGCTTTCCAGAACTGCCCTTTACATTCGTGTACGATGATTGGTCCATGAATTATTGATTATTAAAGTCAAAAGCGTCATTTGACTTTGATCATGTAATTGATATATACTTGTTTCAAAGGTCAAAATAGAAAGGGTGATCCAAGGAACATACGTCTGATTGGGTCATTAATCAAACGAATTTTTCTTTGTCTGTACACCTTTTCGAAACAAAAATAGGACATTTTCCTTTGCGTCCTTTCTTTTGATTTATTAATAACAAAAGAGCAAACAAGTATTTGAAGTGAAAGTTTGAAATCTGAATATTCTAACCTTCGAAATGCTTTTTTAAATTCTCTCCTACGATGATTTTTCGCGGAGATAGAGCACTTTGAAAATCACTGAAAAAAGTTCATAATTTTTTGTTCTCTTAATCTTTATGATCCCAAATCCGTGACGCTGAAGTTTGCATCGTTGGAATGGAACGAAAATGAATTCTCAAATGCTCAAACTTTTTTTGAACAAAAATGAGTTCTTCTTAGACGCTCAAATTTTTTTTTGAAAGCAAAATGAATTCTTCTTCAATGCTCCAACTTTTTTTGGAACGAAAATGAACTCCCCTTAAATGCTCACACTGTTTCTGGTCGATGCCGGCTGTGAAAATGCTTCAAACGCTTTTACACACTTTGTTAGAGATTCACGACCTCAATTTACAAAAAGAAGACGCTGCTTAATAATACAAATAGAGAAATGGAAAATATAGAATAAATACATGCAAGTCGACCGTCCTTGAAATATTTCCGTAGTCAAGTTCAGGTCTGTCACTCTTACAGTCTTACAATTCAATTTTTGTTCAAAGCATTTCAACCGCTCAATAATTTCCCACCTTCTATGGTCAAACATTGCGGATGCATTACAGAACTGTGTGAACAAGCTCGGCATCAGTTGTTCTAGGAATATTCATTGTTTCGGAAAATTACATTTCCTGTTGTCAAGACAAATGGATTAACTTGAGTCAGTGCTTATAACTATGTGTACGGTGAGTGCAAAAGCTGCACTTTGCAGTCTTTCTGTGCTTTTCAAGAGACACAAGCGTTTTGTAGATACTCCTGGGCCACACACAAATTTCTCTACCGCATACTCCAAAGGAAGTTTGTTCGCGTATACAAATTAGGAAAGTCTCACCTTTCATTGTTCTCGCAATAGTGCCGATGCGACGAACTACAAGGGTTGAAAGCAATGTTTCGTTAGACTTTCTCCACAGTACTGTTGACGTGAAAATCTCTGAGTAACCTTTCAAACTTTCCTTAGAAGCATTCAGAGAATCATCATAACATATCTCTTGTTGCTGAAAAAAATGACAAGGTTGAGAAATAGTTTGGCAAGTTATTCAATTTTACACAACTTGTGAAACTTGTCATCTTGTTCAGCCACGAGAAAAATCTTCTGAGTCACTGAATCGCTCTAAAGAAAGTTATGAAATGTTATCCACAGTTTTTTACATGAACTGTGGAGAAAGTCTAACAAGACATGGTTTTCATCACGTGTAGTTCTTTGCATGGACATTATTGCGTGTACAGCGAGAGGTGAGGTTTTCCCAATTCTTATATTCGAACAAAGTTTTTTCGCTTGACATAGGGTAGAAATAGGTTTGCGACACTATAGAATCCCAAAGAAGCTTTCGTCTCTTGCAAAGCACAGAGAGCACACTGCAAAGTCCAGCTTTCGCAATCATTGTACACGCATTTAAGAGCACTTACGCAAGGCAATTCATTAATGTTCACGACACTACACATAATTCTTTTAAGCAGTTATGGGCATTTATAGAAAAACTAATGCCAAGCTTCTTCAGGTTGTTCTATGATGCGTTAGCCAAAATAATTGTCAAGCTCTGCATCAATAAATTCCACAGAGCCTGATGCATTTTCTAAAAAAAAAAACTTCACCGTCTATGATAAGCCTCTATGATAAGACAACCGACGTAATATACGATCCAAACAACGTGAATTTAAGGATTCCAGACTTACGAACATACGAATTGGCAATGACGTACAGAAGCTAGGTTATGCTCTCAGGGCACACAAAAGCTACACATGAATGTCTGTCTGCGAATTTCTTAATGTTATATAAGCAAGTGAAAGAAATGAGCACATTATTAAATATTTATTTAGCTTACTCTGCATCTATTTGCGTATCTTCCTCTGTCGCTATTTCTCCGACGAATTCCGGGCGAGGGCCACGGCTAATAGACGCGAGTTAGGATCAAAATAAATAATCCACGCCTAAATTTGAAACTACGTGAAGCTTTGTTAAATAAATGTTTGGCTCTAATATGAGCCGTTTATTTTCGTTTTTCACATCCGCGCTAATAACCATGTTTGATTATTCGAGCTGTCGAAGCGACTGTATTAAGTACATATATATATTGCAAGCAGGGTGTAGTTCGAGGCGTACCGTTCAAGAAAGTCGTAGCGTTGCTGTGCCTGTTACGATAGAGTGATAATCAATTCACAAGACGGCGGATGTGTACTATGTTTACAACAAGGAGACTAGAGAGAAGGAGTCGACACTCCCGCCTAAAACAGTTCTTTCAATCGGTCGCAGAGATATAGTGCTCAGTTCCGCGGCAGGCGTCGCTAGTGTTCCCCAGAGCCCACAATATATAGTAATACAAAACTGCATAAGGTGAAACTGACCGTGTTATGGCGGTAAAATTGTTTGCGCCTGTCAAACACAAAAATATCTGTCGTGTACACCAGCACAGCAGCTATATAAAACCTTCGCTAGCGAATTCTTTTTCAGCGAATTTAATTATTTTTTTGCGACGGCAACGGCAAAGAAGAAGCAGGGAGTATTTCAAGACTTACTGTTAAATTATAAATCTAATCTGAGTTTTTTTCCAAATTTTTTTGTTAAGGTTTTAGGTTACGGTGACCCAGTCCGCGCGGATCTGCACGGTGATTGAAGGTAAAATATTAACTATATTCCATTCTGCAAGATGTAAATTAAATTCAATTGTAATTTAATATTTTTAATGTATATTTATTATTAGAATTGTAAATTAAAATCATATTCAATGACAATTTTGCGAGAACTTGAATGAATCGGTGGCACGTATATGGAATGTATAAGTATGTATAAGATTGTTTTTAGACTGTCAAAATATCTTGACATTTAGTATTTGAATATTTCTATTTTTCTTTCAGAAGAATGGTAAAGGTGTGTGTGGTGCCAGGATGCCAGAGCGGACGTCGCAAAGACCGAAGGGAGCGACAAGGCTTGGGACTGCGCCAGATCTCTCTTTTTTCCATTCCCAAGGTAACAGAATTATTATTTATTTATTGTAATTAAATTACACTTTTTGCATGCGTGTGTGAGCAACAGCTACTCAAGATATGACGCTTTGATCATTTTTTAAAATAATAATAACTGTGAATACTTTTGTTTGTCCCGCAGTGCAATAACAGGCGCAGTCAATGGAATAAGGCACTCGGCTTTGAATTGAAAGCCAATCAGAATGTGTGCCAGTACCATTTTGCAGAGGAGTCCATCCACAAATTCGATAAAATTATTTTGACCGATGGCACCATCTACGAGGCACCGCTGGTTCCATGGAGGTTGACGCAAGACGCTGTGCCAATTTCTCGCAACAATGACCCAATGGATTGTGAGGTAAGCATTCTTATATGAATTAGACCAGTGGTGACAAATACAAATTATGGAAGCTTTGAAATTTTTATAAATTTCAAAGAAGCAAATTCGTCAAAATTCGAAAAAGAAGTTGCAAATTGAAATTTGCATATTGCTTTCTCGCAATTCTGCACGATGCTTGAAGTCTTCAGGGCTCTATTAAGTACATAATAAGGTATATATAGATATTTTTCCTCAATTAAAAATAAAAGAAATAGCGTCATAACGCGTTTTTTCTCGAAACTACGTTTTTTTAAACTGATGGGCAGCAAAACTCGTGCAATTTTAATCCGATTGAGTTAAAATTTGAACTGCAGCTTCTTTGATATATTATCTAAAGCGGTATTCAAAATTATTATTAAATATTGATTTTTCGCAACATGGCACCAGTTTGAAAAAAAATTCAAACCTGATAAAAAAACGACCACAATTTGTTTATAAAAACCGTAATTTTTATCCGATCGTGAAAATCGTGTGTATCGCTTTAGATAATGTATCTAAGAAGCTGCCGTCAAAATATTGAGTCAATAAAAATTGCACTAGATACTGCCCACTGGTTTGAAAAACATGGTTTCAAGAAAAACGCGTTATGACATCACTTTGTATTTTTTATTTAAAAAACATATCTGTATATACCTTATTATGTACTTAATACAGCCCTGAAGTGAATTTTTTGATCGCTTCATTAGTAGAGGAAAAAAAAATTCCCAGAATGCTTGAATTTTTCGCGCTCCAGAGGGGTCTAACCCCTTCAGTTTTTTTCTAATACTTATTACTATTAAACAATTTCAGAATAACAACGTCGTCGAAGAAGAACCTCCGAGAACTACCCCCATCATTATCAACCCGGCAATGGAAACGGCACTATCCGTTCATAACGCAGTCGAAGAAGGACCACCGAGAAATAGCCCGATCATTCTCGAGCCGGCAATAGAAACGGTACCATCCGTTCCTCCTGAACCCTGGATGGGAGAAATATTGAGCAATGTGGAGAGGGCTGTAACTGCGTTTACGATGGGTCTACTCAAGCATGAATTGAATGTGGGACAGCTGCCGCAATCGTGGGCTTGGACTCAAAAGTCCTCAGGAATGGTTTTCACTCTCGTTGGGCAGTCCAATTTCCAACCCCAACTTCACTTGGAGGTTGATCTCAATCTTTCTTTACAAGTAAGTATAAACATTTTAGTCATGGTATTGAGGGGTTACGTCTAGTTGGCGGCCAAAAAAGCGCGCTGTTGTGCTTTTGTTGAGAAAATGGTTGCAGGTTTCGAGCTGTTATTTTTCACACTAAAGGACATACATTTGAGTATACTTCATGTTTTTATTGGAAAAATTCATAAATGTAGAAGATACGCGTTTTTCTCGAAACGACTTTTTTAGAATCGGTGACCACGATATCTCAAAAACGAGTAGACCGATTTACTTGATCTATTGCACACATTTTTTGTATATCATAAGACGGTCCTTAATCGAAGGACTTTTTTTCGTTGCATACCTTTTTTATATCAAGGAAAATGAAGTGATTTTTTTTACCGAAATTTAGCCTTTCACTTTCGATCGGCGACCATGTTAACAAAAATTAATATTTTATCAAAGCCTTCGATTAAGGATAGATAATGCGATACCAATACTAAATTTATTTGGTTTTTTGAGTCGGATGAATGGTTGGGAAGTTGCACTGGTGACCGCGGAAGCCCTTTTTTGAACAGCGGTCCGGGCGATACACTATTTCTTTTACAATTATGAATTTTTTCCAATAAAAAAATTGTGAAACATACTCGAAGATATATCCTTTAGTGTGAAAAAAAACTCGAAACCTGCAACCATTTTCCCAAAAAGAAATTACAAAAACACGCCTTTTTCGGCTGCCAACTACATGTAACCCCTTGATGAAGTTTTCAAAATTTTTCTGCAGTAAACATTGCTGTTTAATCCTTTATTGTTATTATAGATTCGGACAAGCACGGATAAAGTCATATTGTTGAACGACCAGGTGGAATCCATGGAGGACATTCGTCAGTACCTCAAGATTTTGAATAAAGTCGACATCTGCAGCGGGACGGGCATCGAAAGTGAAAGGTTAATATCTTTCAACACTGATATTGAAATCAATTCTTGGTTCTACAGGTTTATTTTTCTTTGCAGTCGTCATTCCCATTGCATGGGTATTCTGGACGACAATGAAACTTGCAATTTCCGGAGACGAAACTTGCGATGCATGCTGTGCCAACGCCTTCGCAGAGCACTGAAGAAAAGGGAGGAACGACGTACGAAATTGGCGCGCAAACGGAATCGAAAACTGAGGAAGGCTGATTTGGCCCGAAAGAAATTCGTACGTCTAAAACGAAAGGTACTTTGAGAACAACTTGTTTTATTGCAGTATGTAAACTAAGTTGTGAACTAAGTACAATCTTAAGCGTTAAAAAGGTTTTCGCATATTCGCTGTAATACTGTGACAAGCCGAAAAGTGCCTGTTTTAACGCGATTTTTTTTCAATAGTTATAGCACGCTAATCAGCCTGATTTTTCTATGTCTCATTTAAACAGTTTTAAAGAACAGGAAACGAATTATTAAACATTCGTTTTCATAATTTTTATTCGGTTTTGTATAATTGAAAATGTCTTCTAAACAAAAGCAGGTCCTGACGGTGCGCACAATTCCAGACGTAATTATTATCTAAAACGAAATTCTAAATAATATTATTACGTGGCATAAGTGTCGCTATGGAGAGTTTGATGTCCTATTTTAAATTGACAAAATGGCGGCGGCCCGAACAAAAAGTATCGAATTCAACCCATTTTTCAACAATTTTTTATTAATAAAAAATGAAGAAATGAAAATAAAAATAAAAAACTTCCATACCAAGATACTGACGCGCATGCCAATTGATCATATTTTTTAGAATTTCGTTGTAGATAATAATTACGGCTGGAATCGTGCTCACCGTCAGGTCCTTTTTTTTCTTTACAAGACATTTTCAATGATACAGGAACAATTTAAAGAAAAAAGAAAATAAACGTTTATAAATTAATTTCCTGCTCTTCAAAAGTGTTTAAATGAGGCACAAAAAGCAGGCTAATCAGCGGATTTTAATCATTAAAAAAGAAATTACAGAAAGAGCGATTTTTCGACCCATCACACTGGAATGGGTGACACGACAAAATAACCGAGTGACCAAATAACCAAACGACAAAATAACCAAACGACAAAATGTCCGCAATACAATACATAATTATGTATATTTATATTTCCATCTTTAATTTCATTTTCAATTTAGCACTACTTGATTGGTTGGCACTCTGGTGTTGAAAATGGATAAATATAGCAAAACTCGTAACACGTAGTACGGATAAAAGAAATTGAGAGGTGGTCGGTAAAATCGTATGATAATGTAGTGGGCGTGAATTTGTGTGTCAACGTGAAAAGATATGATACATGAATAAATAAAAAAATTAATGAATGACATGAAATAAATAAATGAATTAAATAAAACAATGAAAATGAATAAATCTAGCAAAACTGGTAATAAATATGGTGAGATATATATTAGAATATATAAATGTAATAATAAATAAATAATATAAATCATCATTCTGTGTTGAATGTTCCTTTATTGATTAAACTTTATTTTGTGTTATTTTGTCTCTTGAACCTTCCCCCCCCCCCCAACTATCCCCGCCGCGCTATCCAACACTCTCCATAAAGGTGTTTCGCACGCATCCCCGTTGATGTGGTGGACCTTTGGATATTTTGTCGTTTGGTTATTTTGTCGTGGATATTTTGTCTTTGGATATTGTGTTACGGAACCACTGGAATGATCCCTCAATAATGACTGTTGATAGTATATGCTCCATTCAGAAGTTGTGCTATTAGCATCAATTAAATGGAAATGTCGATTATTTATGTTAATGTAATTTTTAGAATGAGAAATTGCGTTCAGATGTGGCTGATCTGAGACGCGAGTGTTTGAGAATTGAGAGAGAAACACTCGAGAAGAGTATATCTACTCTACCCGAGACTCAAAAACAAGCCGTGCGAACTTGTTTTGAAGCCGCAAAACTGAAAGACAGCAAAGGCCGCCGATACCCCATTGATTGGATATACGAGTGCCTTTTGATGCGCATCAAAAACAGTGGTCTATACGATCATATTCGAGATCGTAAAATTCTGCCACTTCCCTGCAGAGAAACACTGAATCGATATATTCAGAAGATAAGCTCATCAGCATATGGTTTTCAAACTGCCATTTTTGAGTGCATGAAAACGAAGGGCTCACAAATGAAGTCCTCTGAAAAACGAGGTACTGCAATCCAATTGATTTTTTTTATATATTACTATTTCTTGATGATATTTATAAATCAGCTTATTGTAATTTTATATTTCAGGTTCGCTTCTCGTCGATGAGATGAAATTGAGTGAGTCCATCTCGTTTAACAAGCAGACTCTGGAGTTTAATGGTTTCGTTGATCTCGGGCAGTACACTCCTGAAGGAAAAAAGAACACTCGTGCAGACCACGCTTTGGTTTTTATGTTTCAACCATTCCAAGGACGTTGGGTGCAGGTTCTCGGCTGCTTCCTAACCAAAGACTCAGTGACAAGTGCTATATTGCACAAGCTTATTTTGGACTGCATTATATTGCTATCGAACAGCGGATTCCACGTTGACGTCGTCACCACTGATGGAGCTCAATGGAATAGAGCAGTGTGGTCTATCTTTGGGATTGAGGACGGAAGATTCAGCTGCGAGCATCCGTGTAATCATAATAAACGTCTGTGGATGATATCCGATTTCCCACACTTGGCAAAATGTTTCCGAAACGGCTTGATCAGACGCAGGTTTATTGAGGTAATTAATTACTACTCATTACGCATTGTAATAGTATACATATCGCTTAATTGTAAGCAAAGAAACAAATTTATGATAATGAAAGTCGTTGTGCTCTTAAACAGTCATCTGAGCTGTACCTAAGAAAGAAAAGAAAGAATGAATTGGATAGCGCTGTACTTGAATATTATATATCGTTTCAGACACCCGACGGTACGGTATAAAAGAATCACTGGGAGGCGTTGATTAAATATGAGCAGTTCATGAAACCCAACATGTGTATTGCTTACCGTCTAACGCCGGCTCATTTGAATCCCGTAGGATATCAAAAAATGAACGTGCCTTTGGCTTTTCAAGTAAGTTGTTTACCGGTTTTTATACAATTGATATTCGTTGTTACTTATCCCAGTTCTAGAGTTGAACTTAAACTATGTTTTGTCATTCAACAGCCGATCAAAGTTAATTGTTAATATCCGGAGATACATTCCATTATTATTTTTTCGAATGATTTCAGTTGTTTTCGCTCCCAGTCCGCGTCGCCATGGAGATTTATCGGAACAAGCCTGAGTGTCCCGAGTTGGTGGATTCGCAGCCAACGCAAAAGCTATGCGAAAGAATGGACAATCTCATAACAGCTATGATGTCACGTACGCCTCAAAATGCTCTGCGTGGTTCAGAAAACTGCCCTCGGAAAAAGGTACGTTTACAAAGCTGATTAATGAGAAGTAAACAAAAATATTGATGCTTCAGGTCAAATTGGACTCAAAGATGAACACCCAAATTTTCCGATAATGACAATTGAATGTTGAGTTTTTGTTCCACAACAGAATTTCAATTCGTTCGAGGAAATGAAAGCAGGCTAGCATAGCATATCAAACGATCGGAATGCTTTATGTATTTTCTTGTATTTGTTTTATTTAATCGAAAATCTTAACGAATTATGTTTTGAGCCATTCTTGAGATGAAAGTAGGATAAAATCGATAAATCGATGAATTTGGACTCAGTATAGGACCCCTACTGCTCCAAAAGATATTGCTCATTCGATAAATCACTTACGATGCTAATAATGTAGCATGTACATTGAAATGGACGCGTAATAATTTCCAATTATTTTTAGCATTTAGCGGGACAGCTGTTACATTTCACGGACTGCTGAACCTATCAACGTTGGAATTTCACCCGTCGTCGCTCTGGATCGACCCATTTTACAATTTTGTGCAATTCAGACTCAATAAGTCCTTCTAGAAAGGAATTGTTGAGTCTGAATTGTGGCAGCTTCTTGGTAACCGTAATCTTGGAACATTTAAGTGTGAACATTTACGTTCTTCGTTAATGCACTAATTTCATAAGTAAACAATAGAAATCGGTTACCACAGTAAGTGTTAGGGTATTCCAATTTTATTTTTTCTCTCTTTGACGGCTTGGTTTGCATGAATATTTCGTTTTTGCATTATGGAGATAGCGGTGAACATCACAGCACCTCTCAATTTTATTGCTACACTCTTATGCTTGTTGCTATAATCTAATATTCGTTTCTTGTTTTCTTCTTTTTTTCACTTTTGATATACAGAGGTTACATTACCACTAATGTACTTCTTGTACGAAGAAACATCTTGCCTGATTTTTAATTTTGTCTGACTGCGTTTACTATCAAAATTAGGCAATAATTGAATTCGACGCGTTCTTGAGAGAATGGGAGTCCACTACACCGAAGTCAGAGATGCCCATATCTTCAAGTACGATTAACGGCTTTAAAGTCACGTTGGGCGCTACATTGGAAATTCTCGACACTCTTCAAGAGCAAGAAAATTTGGAGTACCTTATGACTGCTCGCTTGAATCAAGATGCATTGGAGGTATGTAAAACTTTTATTCTTCTTGTTCCTTGCGGCAATGCATACTATGCTCGTTACCATGCTCGATAGACTGTAGTAACTATTTGACACTATTCTGAACGCTGTTGTTTCAGAGATTCTTCGGAATGATGCGTGGAGCGTTAGGGGACAACGATCATCCGGACCCTAAATTATTCGCTCAACTGTACCGTCTACTGTGCAGTTACTCGTTAATCAAGCCACCAAAAAATTCCAACGTCAGCGGCACGGAACTTCTGCAAGTGTTGATGCAGACGAAAGATTCCTTAGCTGACTCAAGAAAGCCTCGCACTGAATGGGTGGAAAAACTTGACCGATTGCTTGAGGGAGGTTCTGTTGAGGATGGACCTGCCGAAGCCAACGAGCACCACGATCATGGTTACTCGTTATCCTGCTCCATGAGCACATGGAACGACGATCGCGTCCATGATCATACCTACGACGTATGCCGCACGAGTTCAGAAGTACAGGCTTAGATCGCTGGATACGTACTGCGAAAAATGCTCAAGCAGATCAAGTGTCAAGATTGCATTGAAACATTGCAATCTGACAACAACGAACCAGACGAGTCGAGAGATGCGATGATTAATCTTATGAATCAGTACGGAGGCTTACTGCATCCCAGTGACGACCTATTCCAACTCACGGGGACACTAGAGTCAACGATTCTTGACGTCGTTGGCAAGTTCAGTATCACCATCAATACGCTCCATACGGCGGTAGAGAGATTGTCCGAGCACAAAGGTTTGCCGATGGTTGGATGTGAGGATCACCGGCAGGAGACAACCCGCAGGATTGTCGATTTCTATATCGTCATGCGAGGTCATTTTTTGGCCAAGTCGTTCAACGCAAACAATGACGAAGCGCGTATCAAAACGAAGAGGATGCGGAAGAACGCGAAGCTTTGAAGGCTTACTATTCTTCGGTGTACATTTCGTGACGTTGGAAAAGACAAGAAAGGTTTGATCTAAAATTTACACGTAATATTGCAATAGATAAATTAATAACGAATAGGTGTGACATTATGTTTTTAAAAAAGCGTTTGTATTTTTCAATCGAATGCGGTTTAGAGTACCAACGGGCGAGTCTCATCATGTCTGCGAATCTGCATCTCTCACGTTTGCATCAAGGAGAGTATTAATTCATTTTATATATAAATAGTACACACTTTAGTAGTTTCTAGATATTTTCATGATGCACATTTTTTTGTTTTCAGCCTGCGGAAGCGAGCCCTGACCTTCCAGATGGAATCAACAGCCCTTTTCAGGGCCCCAAGAACTTCTAACGTTAAACAACTCACGCATTCATGCTATTCTCGCTGAAAATTTTTTCGAGATCTTTCGTTCAAGTGTATATATATGCATACATATATATACACTTCACCAAGGGTCTTCAATATTTATGATTTTTACTATTTTTATACTATACGAAGCCTTCCGATAAAGAGTATTGACGTATTGAAAGTCATCGGGATTTACTGATATTTATAAATAAAAAACTTCCCTCTTGATGTAATCGAACTAATAATGAAGATGACTCCTCGCGAATCAATGAGATAAAGGGAAAAGTAAACACTCTAGGTAGGAATTATAAAACAAAGGCCATAGCCGGGTAAGTAGCGAAAAATTGCCCCCGCATTTTTTCCAGCGAAATTTGTAGTATATTCTGAGGTATAAAAAAAACAATTTTTCTGAAAATTTCATGTCCGTCAACGCAATGGTTTTAGAAAAATGAATTTTTTAAAAATATCCACAAACATTTTTTTTTCCGGAAACGGTACGGTGGATCGATTTGATTTTTTTTTGGTACTTGTTCCAATCAAACGTCTTACGAAATAAAATTATAGAACATCTTGCGAAAGATCAAGGTTTGAAAAAAAATAATTTTCCTTGTTTTATTATTTTTTACTATAATCCACTTGGGGTACAATAGCGAAAATGTTTTCATATAATCTTTGGGCACCTTATTAGATTATATAATTTTTTCAACATGATCGGTTTGGTACGCCACAGTGAAAAAAAGAAACACACTTTATTGATATATTTCAGTTATATAGATATATAACTAAAATATATCAATAAAGTCTGTTTCTTTTTTTTTCACTGTGGCGTACCAAACCGATCATTTTGAAAACATTATATAATCTAATAAGGTGCCCAAAGATTATATGAAAAAAATTTCGTTATTGTACCCCAAGTGGATTATAGTAAAAAAAAATAAAACAAGGAACATTATTTTTTTTTAACCTTAATCTTTCGCAAAATGTTCTATAATTTTATTCCGTAACACGTTTGACCGTAACAAGTACCAAAAAAAAATCGAATCGATCCACTGAAGCGTTTCCCGAATTTTTATTGTTTTTTATTTTTTTAAAATTCATTTTTCCAAAACTATTGCGTTGGCGGGGATGAAATTTTCAGAAAATTTGTTTTTTTTCTTATACCTCAGAATATACTCCTAATTTCGCTACAGAAAATACAGCGGCAATTTTTCCCTACTTACCCGGCTATGGTCTTTCAACTATTGATGGCAGTAAATTAAAGAATATATTCTTCCATGTTATTTTTGTTCGATTTCTTTTGGGATTGGACGAGTCCTTTGATTGGTTAAAACTGCTTCAATTCGCTCGTACAACCAAATATCTATACGAAAGCAGAAGAAAAAAATTTTAACTACCGAGGCTCGAACTCAGGACCTTCATACAGTAATCTAGCGTTCTACCAA
The DNA here is from genome assembly GCA_951751655.1 of Ophion costatus. Lineage (NCBI taxonomy): Eukaryota > Metazoa > Arthropoda > Insecta > Hymenoptera > Ichneumonidae > Ophion > Ophion costatus. Next base: position 32,240,176 of record OX632360.1, read on the forward strand.
CTTCGCCACACAATGATTTGCCAATAAAACCTTCTCATATTTAAGTGATTGCCGTGCTGGGGGTTCAATTAGGCTTGACGGCTTGTTCGGTATGTTCATCGCTTTATTCGTGTTTCATTATAATTAGCTATATTTTTAAACATAACAGGCAAATCATAAGTTTCCATAATAAAATACCTCGTGCTGTACTTATTATATAATTATTATATCTCATGTGCTTATCATATAATAAGCCCATGTGAATAAAACAACACGCGTTGTTTTATTAATATTATTTATATTTTATTTATTATATATATGTACACAATATTATTATATATTATAATAGAAGGGATCCCCACTTGGGTGTATTATCGTTCGGGTGTGCGAAAGAAAACACACCATGACTATTCCAAGTGAGTACGAGAGAGAAACACGATCACCCCAGTTTTGTGATTGGTCGTTGCGGCGGAGCTCGGACCTTATGCAGTTTTGTATTACTATATATTATGGGCTCTGGGGAACACTAGCGATGCCTGCGGCGGAACTGAACACTAACTCTCTGCGACCGATTGAAAGAACTTTATACATACAGGCTAGGATAGGGAGTTTGGACTCCTTTACTCTAGTCTCCTTGGTTTACAACATGAGCCAACGACTTTATTTCATTCAATGAACGACAATGAATGAGTGTGACCAATTTTTGGGGTAAAAAGTCACTCAAAAATTCGGCCGTAAATTATGAGATCTCGAGATTGAGTGGACGAATCGAAAAATACCCCGAACAAAATCGATACGAAAAAATCACATCACATTGGTAAACTGTCGGTAGGTTTTCGAATTGTTGCCGCGTTTTCGCGTACTGTCGAGACAACGTTAAAAGTCGTCTGATAAATGGCCATCTTACTACATAATGAGTCGCGGCGTGTCGTCAGTTCGTTAGTGGTATCGAGATTGGCAGCATCGGTCGGTGGCGTAGATTTTTTTTTTCCTTTAACGGACAACACCACTGTGATGGCTTCAAAAAATCGATTTTTTGAAAACCATCTAGAAAAATCTAAAATACATCTAAGATTAAGATGCCGTTGGACCCAGGTCGAAAAAATAATTATTTTCGGAGATATTGAATATTTTGTGGAGCGGTGCAGCCCTCCATGACGCTCGGGGTCCCGCGCAGCTGCGCGCCTCAGGGTCGGCAGGTATATCGAATAGCGATCCATACGACGGTTTCGAGATAAAAAAAAGAGTGCATCGATCATGTCCAAAAACATATGGGGACGCGCCTCCGCGAAATCGTGAAAAAACCCAAAGGATTGTCTGGCAGAGGAAAGCTCACCGGAAAATTGATTGACGAGTTGAGCACATATTACGGCTTGGCTATTCGGAGGAACAGCGATGAGGTTGAAAAAATGAGGAAGGCAATTTGGGCAACTATCAAACATAAAATATCCACAGATAGTGAGCCACAACATGACGATTGCCCAGAGGGAGCCGAGTCGTGGTGTTCGTCGCGGCGAGCGGTCACAAGCGGTAATATTTCTGAATATCGCCACAAGCCGCCTCTTCCTGAGGAAGTATTGGAGGCAATTACACCAGTCTTCGAAAATTTGAGGAGAGACGATTTGCTGCAGCGTTGTTTGGGCGGCTTCACGCAAAACAACAACGAAAGCTACAACAAATCAGTTTGGGCAATAGCCCCCAACTGTCAGCCCGGGAGCAAAAAAATCGTCGATATTGCAGCTGATATCACGGTATTATTATTCAATGATGGCCTGAGAAGCCTCATGAAAGTTTTGGAGACGTTAGGGATAACTATCGGCCCAAATTGTTTCAATTTTTGCGTTGAAACCGACGCAGCGCGGATCAAGCTGGCGGAGCGCTCGCTCACAGACGCTGCAAAAGAGGCAAGAAGAGCCTCTACAAGTTCGAGAAAAGATGCTAGGGACAATGATTTGCTTCTTGAAGGCCAGCTATATGGTGCCGGCATCGCTGATTGAAGGGAAAATTTTTTTTTCCAATTTATTGCATAAATTAACAAACCTAAAACTTTGAACGCGTTTTTCTCAAAACCACTTTTTTCAGTGCGGCACGCAGCAGAACTCGAGCAATTTTTATCCGATCGACTTCAAATTTGACTGCATCAATAAAACTCGATAATCTAAAGAAGTACATAGGATTTTTTCGATATCTCAATAATAAAAAAAGTTATAGCCTATTTTCGACGATAAATTTTGCTCGAAAATCGTCCTTTAATTTCAAAAGCGTGCCTATTTTTTAAAAATCAATATTTTTTCAAATCCCGATGTACTTCTCTTCAAAATATCATATTATTAACGAAAACACTCGGTATTTTTTTTCACATCGACTTCGAAGAGAGTTCTGCTGCGTGCCGCGAACCACTGCAGAGGCAACAGTACCTAACGCGGGAGCTTCCCCAGCGTCACCATGGAGCGTGAAAAATTTGAAATTTTTTTTTATGTATCTTCAATAAACAACGAACAGTACAAAAAAAAAAAATTTCGAATCTCTTCTTTTTCCCACAAAAAAAAATTCTTGAACAATGGCAAAAAAACAGGGGGTCACAGTGGTGTTGTCCGTTAATTACTTTTCGTCAAGACGCTGCCGCGTCTCTTGCCCTAGCTAGTGACTGGGAACAAAACATTAGGCGACGACATCATATATATATATGATGTCGTCGCCTAATGTTTTGTTCCCAGTCACTAGCTAGGGCAAGAGACGCGGCACTGGGAACAAAACATTAGGCGACGACATCATATATATATATGATGTCGTCGCCTAATGTTTTGTTCCCAGTCACTAGCTGAAAAAACTAGGACATGGCTAGGTGAGAAATATTATACAGCCGTGAGATATTTTTTTCTATGTAGTCACCATCCAATTTTTTGTATTCAGTCACTAGACGACTAAGGCGTTACAAGGCTTGGTAGTGAATAGCTAAAATGGCTAGTTAATGGCGATTCAAAATATAACTTTACTAGCTTGTGGCTAGGCGGTGATCAGTTACGTTTTCCACTCGGGTTTGAGCAAAATAGAAGGATAGGAGGCAATGTTCACATTCCTAATTGGCTTGATTTTTGTAAATCATACGAATTCGTATGATTGTTCGAGCCACGATTGTTCTGATAATAATGGTGTTACTTCTCGTAGCAGAAGACTTGCGGCCAGCGCACGGCGACGAGGTCTCTTGAAATAAGTATGTACAGCTGAAGCAAATGCTCGGATCAGTGTGGTGGACGATGTATAGTTGGAAAAAACAAACATATTCTTAACCTGTATGAGTGTTGTAGTGTTCGGTAACAGATTAGCAAAGCAACAAAAAATACATGATGGCGACAGAGTAACGTTTGATTATCAATTTTTCCTATTTTTCCTATTTTTTTCCTATTTTCCTAAAAAATTATTTCCACTCAATTCTGCTAGCAATGGTGAAAAACTGTCTACTAAACGTGCATGCCCAATCTGGGGTCAATCGACCAATCCGCCATTGACATGTCATGTTTGCAGATTTCAAAAAACATGGTTACGCGAAAAATGCGTTTAAAGTTTGATATGCCTCGACCGCACTTCCCGAGCAGATTCCATATTATTTACATAACTCAGCTAATTTTATCAGTAAAATTAAACGGTTTACGCAGACGTATTCAGAAAAGTGCCTAGAAAATAAAACAAATTTAAAGTGAAACGTTTTTTTTCTTCATATTAACGCACTTTTACATGTTATTGGGAAAATGTCGACTTTCTAATTTCCCCAGTTATTTTGCCGTAATAAACGGACAACCGAGTGGAATTATAATCGAGTTCTCCATGGTGCACTTACGAAACCCGGAAAATTGATAACTGTGCACAAAAATATGCGAACTTATTATGAAAAGCCACCAGAGTTATATACCAGTTAAATTTACTTTTACCTAAATAATATTTTAATAACATTTTTAAATGATAATCATTGAAAATTGTAATGCTTCACATCTCAACTAAATCAATGTTTATTTCTATTTAATTGTATGAAAATCATATATCAATTGCAGCGAATTTTGGTTTGCCCGAAAAATATCAGTAAATTACAAAATCAAGTAATTGGAAAAAGATTAACAAAATTTTTGCAATAGACTTAATTTTGTGAGTTTTGTTTACGTGGCAGATAGGGTAAGAAAAAGTTTTTACGCTCCGTGGTCAAGCCATGTAGGCGAAATCGTATACATACGCATTTCACTCTTTTTTATTTCGGTTACTGCTTTTTTATTTTCAGGTCATTTAAACCCTTGGGAAGTGTTTATACTCTGTCGAATTATGGCACAAATATGAAAAAAATCGATAGACATTTGGAAGAGCTCCCGCTGATCATTTAGAACATATTTTTTATTTTCACAAATGTTTCGCGAAATCTATTATTGGTTATGGAATGTGTATAGACATAATCTTTTCATTTTAATTAAATCAGACAAAATATACAGTAATAAGTTACGTTCGGTTAAAAATACTGTTTATAATTTTCTTTAATACCTGAAAAATGTACTTGTATCACCCTAACAGTGACGTCCATACATACTTCGAAAACAGACAAAGAGCTTTTAATATTCTCGTAGTGTAGGGCTTTATTGGTCTTTATTGGTTAGCTTTATGGGTTAGCTATTTATAGAGTATTTTATATTTATAGAGTATGCGTTTTCTAATATGTTTCTAGTGAGGGTCAATAAGCTATTGGTCGCCTTTTTTCCATTTATTTAATTACCCTATTCTGCAGTGAAATTGCTACGGTTTGACAATATCTGAATAATCACGGGCGTAAGTTTTTAAATTTATATTTCGCGGTATGCTGTCGGACCAAATAATATTACGAAGTAGTTCTACGGTTTCAAAAGAATTTCGAAAATTTTGCGGTAAGGTTTCTTGTCCATTCAATGATTGGTGTTACTTTCGTTTTTTTTCGTACAATAATCTGTACGCTGGGCAATATATTGTGTGTATCGAATTTTAGTTTATTTTTTATTCTGATACATAAGTACTTAGCGGAAAACGTGCTGAATATTGTTTTGAGACTATACAAAGCTATTGATATTATCGTAAACCTCAGCAAGGATAATTTAGCATCAATTCACGAAAGCGGTGTTAAATGAAAGATTATGTTTTTTGTCTCTTCTAAATTTGGCAAAAGAACAATATTCATATTATAAAGATATTAAACATTTCTCACCCAATCGTTAGAAAAATGCTTCAACAATTATTTTGAGAGCTTTTTCGTCCTCCATCGAAATAAATGCGTTTAATTTTCTCACTAAATATTGGTTATTTTATAATCAAATGTCTTAGAAACTTGACGAGTATCAAATAAAATACATATTTTTATCAGGCAAACGGTTATGTCTCCATATTATGTTAAATATATCAAGAGCGTTTCGCACAGTACAAAAAAAGCTCTTAATAAGCCGCAGTAATTAATGTATGCAATCGAAAATAAAATGAATCCGTTATCTTTTGTAAAAGAGTAAATTTAGATCATAATTTAGAGCATAATGTAAAAAACGGTGCCGGTATCCGAAAAAAAAAATATATATATACTAGACGTATATATAAATACATATATATTTCTTTTTCAAACAAACAAACTTTTTCTTACCCCATCTGCCAAGTAAACAAAACTCACAAAATTAAGTCTATTGCAAAAATTTTGTTAATCTTTTTCCAATTACTTGATTTTGTAATTTACTGATATTTTTCGGGGAAACCAAAATTCGCTGCAATTGATATATGATTTTCATACAATTAAATAGAAATAAACATTGATTTAGTTAATGTGTATATATATATATATATAATATAATTATATTATATATGTATATATATATATATATAATATGTATAATATAATAGCATCAACATGATCTATGAAGTAGCATAAAAATAAATTAAGAACAGGGACAATGTTTGCAGAGCGCGACTCAATGTGCAATCAAACAAAACGTGAAGTGCAATAAATGAATGAAACACGTACTACGAAAACTGCCTGTCCATTAACCGTCACTGAATCGTTTTATGGCTGTAACATGTATTCCCTCGATGGTATCGCTGAATTCAAATAATAACTCAAAACTTGGCTTTAATACGCGGCATAGTTGCTCGGAAAAAATATACACGAACGAATATTTAAAAAGTTTCCTCAATCGATCGTAAAATCAAATTCCACTTATTTTGTTTGCATCAAAATAATAATTTATTCCGATGATTTTCATTGCATACGTACTTTTATGTACGTAATAAAAATGTAGATGAATTTTTTTTACACTTTTCGGAACTTTTGAGACGCGCAGAACGCCAACGTTCGTTGAGGAAGACGCTCTCTTGTGAAACTGTCTGCCGTGCGAGTTTGTTACTACACACCAGAGCGGACTTACCGTTGAGGAAACGGGTAGAAAAGAGGGGACTCCATCCATCTCCCTGCACAGGTGTTTGCGAGGGGATACGCTCTACGATAATTATATGTGCCTGTACTCGCGTCCTGCTGCGACCGCCTGCTTCCGTTGTATTCCCTTTTATTTCTTACATTGCTGAGCACCCTAAATGTTATGGAGAATACGAAGTTTTTTTTACGCCACCGCGATTAATAGAGCATGGATTGTTTTGAGACTATACATTACATTGAAATTCTGATTTGCGAACCAAAATTTGGATTGGATTATTGATGAAAAATTGAAATGTTTATTTATCTGTCGTAAGAGACCATACTTATGTTGTAAATAAACAAAAGACAGTTATTTAATTTTATTTTTCCTTCAGAGGGAAAAATTCGTTACTTAAACAAAAACATTACAACTAGATATGATCAGTTGTAATGTAGCGAAAAGTAGTGTAGGTGGCTGTAGTGGTGAAAAAAGTCTAGTTTGTATTTGTCTGAGAAAAAAATGTACGACACATACAAGGATTTGTGCATACAACGTATACAAGGATTTGTGCACACGAATAAATCACGAAAACGAAGTTGAGAAGTAATAAAATATTTCCTACCCAAGATTTACGGCTTCAAGGAGTCCTACATTGGCGATATTCTCAAAATAAAAACCGCCGGTTTATTATACCTGGCAGTAACGTTCATTATTCTTAATGGCGAAATACAATGACGTATTTCTAAAAAATAGTTGATTTTGAACGGATCCAACGTAAAAAAACGTATATGTCTAGCTTCAAAAACACGGGACTTATTGAACTTTGCAGTTTTGAAAATGGGCCAATTTCGATGCACATGATTATATCGATGCAAATAATATTAGTAGGGTTAAGGCCAAGTATCACACCGACTGAACGGCCACGAGTGCGAGAGAGATAGCTGGTTTTTAGATTCCCAGTGTTCTCCTAAATGCTTGATTTTTTGGAAAAAGAAAAGAAACACCTTCCGCTCTGTTGAACGACGAACAACGCCTTCCTCTGCGCTTGCCCGGAATGTGATTCGTTCGAGAGAGAACTTGGCACTAGGATTTTTACCGACCGGATGTGTGACCCATGTCCTTAAGGCCATATGCCACATGCCAGAAAATTTCAGTGCGGTCTCTCGTTACGTCGGTAGTGCAGATCTCCCAGTTTTTGGCCACGAGTCGCTACCGAGGGACGGCGCAGTGCTCGCGAATTCGGCCTCGATCACGGTCTTACATACAGGTCTGGAAATTCTAATGCTGGCAGCCGCGATCAGGTGCCTCGTTGAGCGTGGCAAATTTCAGTCCTAGAGCCGCCACTAGGTGTTGCTGCGGCTGCGAAACCCGGACATACATAACCTCAATACAGCGAGCAACGGAGTGAGCGTTTGAAGACGTGTGTCGTTGAGTCGCTGATAACTGTTATTTTTTTCTGCGTTTTGGATACGGTCTTCATACGTTTTCGATAAATTAAAAGCATATTACGTCAAAATGGTGAAGTGGCGGTGACATGGTGAAATGGTGAAGTGAATCCGGCAGCAGAACTGAAACGAAGTGATTCATTCTGCTTACGTCGATATAAAAAAAAAATTCACGACCAAAAATAAAAAATATCAGAGAATTTTTTCCATTTGTATTTTTATTAAATTTCATAAAAAACACGGGAATGAGGATTGGAATAAGAAAACGGGGACAAGTGGCTTTAAACCTACAACAATGGAGTATGAGGGGAGTACGGAACCACTGCGTCGAAGTTCACATGCAATCTGACAGCTTCAGAATCGTATGTATATGCTTATCACGCTCACTTAGATTGAGAAAGATTACGATTTGATTACGATTAGTATTATTTTTTAATTGTATTAATCGAACTGAAAGGACTAACACCTTTTCTTGGCCGGTTTAAAGGTGTTTCGAACTCATAATAAATTTCCGAGTAACGAACATGAATGTGGGCCAGAAGTAGAGAGATAGAAGCAAAGCCACCTACTGCTGTCTCTGCCTGACCCCCCCCCCCCCCCCCCCCCCCGCCGCCCTCCGCGCCCACGTAACGCCTCAGCGGGTATTCCGATCGCAGCGAACCTAGTGGCGACTAGTGTTCTACCAACTCTCTTCAATAAGCTACCTACCCCTTCCGCTGGAGTTTCCAGATCTGTATGTAAGACCGCGGCCTCGATGCTTCGTACGGGGACGAAGAGTCGAAGCCGAATAGAGGACGATCGCTGAGCGCGCGTGTGTGTGCTTGTTCGCTACGCCAGACGCGTGCAGAAAGAAGGAACCTAAAAAAGTAGCGCAAACACCTTATATCTATGTGTGATCGCAGAATACCAAAGAATTCAGACGTATATGAAAGAGTAGTCCATAAGGATATATGTGCTGACTTTATTTGGGACACGCCCCCAGCGTTAGGTCTCGATTAGCGACGCTGACGGCGGTTTTCATTCTCGCTCTCACTTCCTCTCGTAGGCTTGAACGCTGGGGACATAACGGCGTCCTGCTTACTCTTATAGATGTTATGCGTTGGGGACATGCCTGCTCTCTCTTGCACCTTCTCGTTTCGCTAATGCTCTCTCTGTGTTCCACGACTGCACAGTTCCATAAGACCCCTCTTTCCGCTCTTGTGACGAGTATCCGCTGAGTTCGAGATTGTTGTGTCAGGCCGGTGGGCTCTTTAACTTTTTGGTTTGTAATAAGTTTTGCAAATGCCAGCTAAAGATTTCTGTGTCTACGAGGGATACCCTAACTCAAAGCGGAAAAATCCTAATTTGGCGTTTCATCGTTTACCAGAACACGATGACACGTAAGTCTTTTTTTGTTATTAGGAAAAATAATGAAACATTGTATGATGTACGGTGAATTCTCGGATCACAAATGGCAAAATCGCTTGGAGAAGGTAAAAAAGAATATTATGCTCAAATTCTTGTCAATTAATCTAAAATGTTTAGGTGAATAATTATTAATTCCACGAATGTTGGCAGGGATAACCAATATTCCATGATAACAACTACCGCGAACGGCTGTAATTGTATTTCGTAGCCAAACATTTTTTCCAAAATTATTTCGTGTTGTTTGCGTAAACAAATACTCATTAATTGAAAATATTCATCAATTGAACATTAATTGAAAACTATGAAAGGCCTTAGGCCACAGTAACAGGTATAAAATCATGTGCGAATTTAATTATTTTCTTGCGCATGAAAATGCGCTCATCAAATTAATTACACAACTATTTAGTATGAATATCAAGCTGTTAGAAAAAATATTTTTTTGTTGTACAAAATGGTCGACTACTCGAAACTTCTCGGAACAACTTTTTTCCAATTGGCGTGACAAATAACTTCAACTATTTTCACTCGATTTACTTCAAATTTGAAAGTTATGTTCCTAATTGCATTTCGCAGGGAAGTACGGACGGAATTTTTGATTAATCGAAAACTTTTCATTTTATGAGCAGTTTATGACCAGTTATAACGAAATTTTTCACTGAAAATTCATTTCTTAAGTACAAATACCTGCAACTTTTGAATAAAACAATACTTTTTTTAATCCGTACGTACTTCTCTAGGTATTCTAATGTAGATTGACGAGAATTTTGGTTTTGTGTTCTAGGTAAAAAATTGTCGATGCTAAATGTCACGCCGCGGAGCGCCTAAAAAAAGATAAAAGAAAATATTAGTAGTCGGCCATTTTGTACATAAAAAAATGTATATATATTTTCTAACAGCTTGATATTCATACTAAATAGATGAGTAATTAATTTGATGAGTGAATCACTTTTTCATACGAAAGAAAATTGTTAAATTCACATGATTTTATACCCGTTACTGTGGCCTAAGGCCTTAAATAGTAATAGAG
>OX632360.1:32255434-32261484 GCA_951751655.1 Ophion costatus
CACATATTGTTGGTGATGCGTCTCTTGTGGATTGGAGAATAGTGCATAAAACATAGGTCGTCTCACATGATTGGTTAAATTAGAGTGGGGGAGTAACTTGGGAAATTTTTGATCGGGTAAGGGCTACGATCAATGCTGCATTTCTAGGAATTGGTTTTTCGTTCTTCATCTCGAAGATACTGGGAAGGGAAAATAAGGAGGTCTTGTGCGCGGTGAAATGCCCGTGGTTCGGGCCTTGTCGATTTTACGACCGGATCGATTTGGGTAATTTGTTTATCAACCGCCGGAGTTTTCGTGCTATCATTTCGAGTCGCCATGTAGGCTCATTTTTATGATTTAATAAACCTTACAGTAAGGAAAATTTACGGTGAGAAACTACGCGTGGTGTTTCTACATAATAAGACGATAGTCCTTCTCACAACCGTGGTTCTCAAAAACCTTCATTCATCGCACCAAGTATCGTTCACAAATTTTCGTCACATTATTTTAAAGTATTCGTACTACAATGGTATGCATAAAAATAATTATGTTCCGAAAATTTTATATAAATATAATTAAATGCGTACATAAGAAAAAGGAAAAAAATGGATCATTATGATTAATTAATCATGAGTGACCTGACCCCTGCGGATGTTCGTTTCAAATCCCTTTGGTTTCTTTTTCAGAATCAGCGACAAAGATCGTATTGTCTAGCGATGATTTCAGCGGAATCCATTAACGACCAACGAAGTGTGATCGCCTGTCCTCAAATCGGTCTCTTCTATTTGTCGGGCAATTTGTAAAATATTGCGAGTTCGAAAGTCGATCTGAATCCCAAAAATCGCGGGACATTACAGTCTGATGTATCCAAACTTTTGAGTAGTAGTGTATTGTAACGGATTCCTTTTCGTTGCAAGATTTTATTCCCTTTTTTTTTTTTTTTTGTTTCTTTCCATCAATGACCGCCCGAGGGCTGAATATACATGAGCGAATTACGGCTCGCGGGCCTTACAATTCATAGACGGATTAACGTATTCTATATCACCGAGCATTTCAATCGTACCTGAGCGAATTACGGCTCGCGGGCCTCACAATTCATAGACGGATTGACGTATTCTATATCACCGAGCATTCTAATCATACCTGAGCGAATTACGGCTCGCGGGCCTCACAATTTATTTAACCATTCACATTGATTCTCAAACGACTCCTGCCCACGACGGCTCGCTTCCCGACGACGCATGGCGAGATGTATTCGAGACGAAGCACACTGGAGGGATCTGGCCCCTCATTGTCTCTAAACTGATAATGGTGATGGTACTGACCAGTTTTATCGATGTACCGCTCGATGGTCTATTTACTTTAGCAATGTTCCGTGAATTGATGAGCAACGAGACTAGGTCCTCTCGATGGGACGAGTCGACTCGGGCCAACAGGGAAGCTCCGATGGTCGACGGTGGGCTAGTCGAGTTATGCCGGGCTGCGAGACGAACGACGCTGCCGATCGGAGGAGCCTGTTGTGGTCAATAGGGGAGTTCCGCTGGTCGACGGTCAGGCTAGTCGATACGTGCCGGGCTGCTCGACCAACGACGCTGCCGATCGGATGAGCCCATTCTTGCGCCTGGGGAAGGTGCGATGATTGAACTCGGCTACCTTTGATGTGCGGCGATCCTCCTCGTTGTCGGATTCCGGACGGGAGGACGTGGCGGGCGGCCAACTCTTTTCGAGCGGTTCGCCGATCACTCCGATGCACTCCTTGACCAGCTCTCGTTGGACCGAACCACGTTATCGTTAGACTCGCTTGCTTCTCCTTCTGATCTCTCGCGACGACCGACCTCTAGCCCGAGCTCGGCCACTTGCCCCCCTTTTAGTCCGACTTCTGCACTGGCCGATCCCACCCCCTCGCGCCGTATCACCTCCGCCCTCTACTTCCACGGGAGTCGGGCGGGTATCGTCGCCATCACGCGCGAAATTCAAACTATTGACGGCCGAGCACTCGGCCCTTACAGTATGTATACAAATAAAGAGTACACGTGAATAGGAACACGTGAGTTGATTATACGTATATTCCCAAGAAATGAATAATCCCTAAATAGAAAGCCCACTCTCCACATTTATAGTAGTTGGATTACAATTTTAACAACAGCTCGCATAGCCACAGGAGCTGCTGATGACACGTGGAAGGACAAGAGATCAAATCTCGTCCACAATTTTCTTTTTTTTATGAACATGCACTTATTTTTATTATATCTTGAAAAGTGACGAATAAAGGTTTTTTTCGTCAATGTATTTTAATGAATTGCGGGAATGATGCTTGGACATCAAATGTTTCCTCATCTCTCACTCCAATGGTTCCGCATCTTTCTTTATTATTTTGGTCCGATGATTCTTCTAAAAATGGATAAATTTTGGGTGCAAAGTGAGCGGTTTGAGCATGAATAAAATGTTCATTATTGACTGACTTTTTTCAGTTTTCAACATGGCATAATGTTTTTGATTTTTCTACAGCGTCTTCATTTTTGGCCACGAGCTTGTTTAACGACATTCCCTCACTTTTTGCTTATACCCGGGTGGAATACGTAACTCATCACCGCCTAGCCACAAGTTGGTGAAGTTATGTTTCGAATCGCCATTAGCTAGCCGTTTTAGCTATTGACTACCCAGCCTTACAACGCTTTGGTTCCCTAGTGACTGAATACAACAAATTATAGGCTGACTAGATAGAAAGAAATATCTCCCGGCCGCATAATATTTCCAACCTAGCCATGACCTACTGTGCTTTAGCTAGGGACTGGGAATAAAAAATTGATGACGACTAGATACAAACATTGAATTTTTGTATTAACGTTGTTTATATCACTGCACCGTATTTCGATGAGCTTCGTGATGCACTCATTATAAATAGGGTATTTTTGCTGTAAATAAATTGAACATATTAATTTTAAATTATATTAATAACGCTTACGTGTGAGGTGGTTTCGATCCCGGGACTCTGGATTGGGGGATTGCGACGTGGTCCACTGAGCCAATACTACTTTCTTAATTATGATATTTCGCATCGGGTACATATGTGGCAATGCACAAAGTTGGGTTATTAAGAAGTAGGCGTACAGACAGTGTATCCAAAGAACATTATCGAATTAACATGATAATTTCTTTCGTATTGAAAGCGATATGCGTGTGGAGTTACATAACCTCAAATTAAATTTGTGTACTTATTTTGGCTAGTGGCAAATTAAGAGTTTTAGCATTATATAAGCTATGCTTTTATAACGATATAAATGTATCGTCAGTAAGGAAGTGAAAAAATTGTAGCGGTCGCTACCGTGTGCTGTTCTCTTTTTTTAAATTCGGAATGCTATCTCTATCTCGGGGTGGCTAGGCAGGTACGATGTAGGGGCTGCGTGGTATTTTGATCATAATGTTGGCGGGGTAGGTGTGACGTAGACACTAGGTTGAATTTTGACTATAACGCAGCGGTATCTACAACCATAATCGGCTAGATAGTGACTAGCCAAAGATCCCATATCCGCCATTACATAGTATCGGCTAGTTCATGGCGAGGTTGCCACGGGAATTTTTTTTTTTGCATTCGCAACAATATCTGTACCTCAAGTTAGCTAACCTGCCGTGAGCTGATCGTTAGACGGTACTACATCTATTTCACATAACCTTACTTTGTCCTTTGTAACTAACGTTGGCTAGTTGATCACGTTCGAGTCAATATGTGGCACGTTTATGGTAATACAACGACATCTGGAGTAACGATGGCTTAGGCAGTGGCTATACCAGGGCTAGGTTCCAAAATGTTCACAATATTCTTACCTCACAGTGAGACAGCCACTAGGTAGTTCGTATGATATCAATTGGGCGAACCAGTTACTAGTGGTTCCATGTAACTCAGATCGGCTAGCGCAATTTCTGCTCGGGTATGTTAAATACATTTCTTGATATCTTCATCCTTTTAGAACTGGTGTGCTGATCGAGTGGTTAGCGTGCTTGCCTCTGAAATCAGCACATCGGGAGGTCCCGGGTTCGAATCTCCGTCTCGTAGTTTCGGAGACAAATAAATACGGGCGTGACGTAACTTCAGTTCTACACGGATGTTATGCACACGGACCGGTACGTGTGTATGTTGTGTCTGTATGGTTGTAGCCTGTCATTTATTTCTCGACGAAACGCGACTAGCTCCGAGACTGAGAAGCGAACTCGGGACCGGCTGGATTGGTATAAGTTTTCCGCAGTTTCCCTATACCCATGACAGAAAAAGTCATGGTGAATGCGATACAGAAGAGGAAGTCGGCTGCGGCCGCAAGGTGAGGATCGATTGGGGAAGTGAAGTGGTGAAAATGGTGGGAAATGTAATAAGGGGAAGTACTCTGTACATGGAAGCTACAATATGCGAAGCGTTCGCCGTAGCAGAGATAATAAAAAATAAATATTTTCATCCGTTTCTTTCGCGACTTGCATGTACATAAAAAACATCCCTTTTCTTCCCCACACATGCCATAGTCGTATGAAATGGATCAATAGATCCGGAAATCCCGCTTTGCACCTGAAAATACCCGCTCAAATGAAAAATGTCAGGGTATGTAGTCAACCTTTTTCAAAAGAAGAATTCGTCTCTTGTAAAATAGATAAACGGTTTTTACGTCCCGATGCACTGCCTATTGTTGAACCCATAACGGGTTCATATTCGACAAATAACGCGATCGCATGGCCCACATTTGCGAGTAAAACACCCGCAACCATGACATTCGCGACTACCTCCGCGCAAACGACAAACATGATAATGACTTCCGCTACAACGACACCCGTGTCGTCCTCCGTAACAATGACACCCGCGAACACCCGCGATTGCGTCTGGAATAACAACATCGGCGACAATAACACCGGTATGCGCGACAGTCGTAAATAGCTCCAACGTGCCGGAAAAGTGAAGCCTTTCGGTCGTATCTCAAAGACAACCGAAGACAAAAAACAAAAGAGAACCCACCCCCGATGAAGCAAAGCTGAAACGATTAGTGAGGGCCTTACGCACTGAAATTAAGAAAAAAAAACACAAACTCAAAAGACAAGAAGCTTTATTAAAAAAGAATGTGGCTGTAGCATTTGCCGTAGCATTAGCCGCGTACGATGTATACAATGATCAACTCGCTTTTTTCTCGATGCAGATCAATCATTTAAAAACACGACAATGGACCGGTGACGAAAAGCAATTTTCTTTGTTACTGCGTATAATCATTTGAGAGACAATAAGAATATCGCTTTGCCTTGCGTATCATTGATTCCGTCGTGGGTAAATGATTTGAATTTAGCTCCGCAAATTGAGTGGAGCATTATTTCAAAACTTGCGACAAAAGTCGAGACGATGGACGAACACGAAAGACAGTGCGTTCTCATGTGGGATGAAATGGCAATCAAGCGACTTCTCGAATATAACGCGAAAACCGAATTGGTCGAAAGCTTTCAAGACTTGGGCGAACTCGGCCGAACAGAGAAATGTGCAAATTATGCACTTATGTTCGTGTTGGTCGGTCTTGTACAACACACTGTTGGTCTTGAATGTACACCACACTGATTTGACGAAACTGTTACTGAACGTACTGGATTTGTTACATTCAATCGGACTTGTAGTTCGATATATGATTTGCGATATAGGATCCAACAATCGTTCAATGGTCAGTTCATTGGGGGTAACGATAGAAACACTATTTATCGAAAGATTTGGTCGGAGAAATTAACCTCGGTTTTGATCTCCCTCATTTAACGAATAGCATTCGACATAATTGAATAAAGACCAATATTTTTTATGACGGTCAACTGATCTCTTGGAACGTGCTTCGCGAACTCTGAAGCGTCGAGAGCACTCATGCATGTAGAGCGGCTTAGAAATTTACTGACCAACATACTAATCCAAATAATTTTCAAAAGTAAAGGTCGACCTTGCGACCGCAGTAGTTAGTCATTCCGTTTCCGCCGCGATAAACACGGGTAAAATGACGCGTAAATTGAAACATCCTGCCTGTAAACGACATGTTACATTATCTTAATAGCCGTTCATCGGTCAA
>OX632360.1:32261684-32271684 GCA_951751655.1 Ophion costatus
AGATGGATAGATGGATAGATGGATGGATAGATGGATAGATGGATAGATGGATAGATGGATAGATGGATAGATGGATAGATGGATAGATGGATAGATGGATAGATGGATAGATGGATAGATGGATAGATGGATAGATGGATAGATGGATAGATGGATAGATGGATAGATGGATAGATGGATAGATGGATAGATGGATAGATGGATAGATGGATAGATGGATAGATGGATAGATGGATAGATGGATAGATGGATAGATGGATAGATGGATAGATGGATAGATGGATAGATGGATAGATGGATAGATGGATAGATGGATAGATGGATAGATGGATAGATGGATAGATGGATAGATGGATAGATGGATAGATGGATAGATGGATAGATGGATAGATGGATAGATGGATAGATGGATAGATGGATAGATGGATAGATGGATAGATGGATAGATGGATAGATGGATAGATGGATAGATGGATAGATGGATAGATGGATAGATGGATAGATGGATAGATGGATAGATGGATAGATGGATAGATGGATAGATGGATAGATGGATAGATGGATAGATGGATAGATGGATAGATGGATAGATGGATAGATGGATAGATGGATAGATGGATAGATGGATAGATGGATAGATGGATAGATGGATAGATGGATAGATGGATAGATGGATAGATGGATAGATGGATAGATGGATAGATGGATAGATGGATAGATGGATAGATGGATAGATGGATAGATGGATAGATGGATAGATGGATAGATGGATAGATGGATAGATGGATAGATGGATAGATGGATAGATGGATAGATGGATAGATGGATAGATGGATAGATGGATAGATGGATAGATGGATAGATGGATAGATGGATAGATGGATAGATGGATAGATGGATAGATGGATAGATGGATAGATGGATAGATGGATAGATGGATAGATGGATAGATGGATAGATGGATAGATGGATAGATGGATAGATGGATAGATGGATAGATGGATAGATGGATAGATGGATAGATGGATAGATGGATAGATGGATAGATGGATAGATGGATAGATGGATAGATGGATAGATGGATAGATGGATAGATGGATAGATGGATAGATGGATAGATGGATAGATGGATAGATGGATAGATGGATAGATGGATAGATGGATAGATGGATAGATGGATAGATGGATAGATGGATAGATGGATAGATGGATAGATGGATAGATGGATAGATGGATAGATGGATAGATGGATAGATGGATAGATGGATAGATGGATAGATGGATAGATGGATAGATGGATAGATGGATAGATGGATAGATGGATAGATGGATAGATGGATAGATGGATAGATGGATAGATGGATAGATGGATAGATGGATAGATGGATAGATGGATAGATGGATAGATGGATAGATGGATAGATGGATAGATGGATAGATGGATAGATGGATAGATGGATAGATGGATAGATGGATAGATGGATAGATGGATAGATGGATAGATGGATAGATGGATAGATGGATAGATGGATAGATGGATAGATGGATAGATGGATAGATGGATAGATGGATAGATGGATAGATGGATAGATGGATAGATGGATAGATGGATAGATGGATAGATGGATAGATGGATAGATGGATAGATGGATAGATGGATAGATGGATAGATGGATAGATGGATAGATGGATAGATGGATAGATGGATAGATGGATAGATGGATAGATGGATAGATGGATAGATGGATAGATGGATAGATGGATAGATGGATAGATGGATAGATGGATAGATGGATAGATGGATAGATGGATAGATGGATAGATGGATAGATGGATAGATGGATAGATGGATAGATGGATAGATGGATAGATGGATAGATGGATAGATGGATAGATGGATAGATGGATAGATGGATAGATGGATAGATGGATAGATGGATAGATGGATAGATGGATAGATGGATAGATGGATAGATGGATAGATGGATAGATGGATAGATGGATAGATGGATAGATGGATAGATGGATAGATGGATAGATGGATAGATGGATAGATGGATAGATGGATAGATGGATAGATGGATAGATGGATAGATGGATAGATGGATAGATGGATAGATGGATAGATGGATAGATGGATAGATGGATAGATGGATAGATGGATAGATGGATAGATGGATAGATGGATAGATGGATAGATGGATAGATGGATAGATGGATAGATGGATAGATGGATAGATGGATAGATGGATAGATGGATAGATGGATAGATGGATAGATGGATAGATGGATAGATGGATAGATGGATAGATGGATAGATGGATAGATGGATAGATGGATAGATGGATAGATGGATAGATGGATAGATGGATAGATGGATAGATGGATAGATGGATAGATGGATAGATGGATAGATGGATAGATGGATAGATGGATAGATGGATAGATGGATAGATGGATAGATGGATAGATGGATAGATGGATAGATGGATAGATGGATAGATGGATAGATGGATAGATGGATAGATGGATAGATGGATAGATGGATAGATGGATAGATGGATAGATGGATAGATGGATAGATGGATAGATGGATAGATGGATAGATGGATAGATGGATAGATGGATAGATGGATAGATGGATAGATGGATAGATGGATAGATGGATAGATGGATAGATGGATAGATGGATAGATGGATAGATGGATAGATGGATAGATGGATAGATGGATAGATGGATAGATGGATAGATGGATAGATGGATAGATGGATAGATGGATAGATGGATAGATGGATAGATGGATAGATGGATAGATGGATAGATGGATAGATGGATAGATGGATAGATGGATAGATGGATAGATGGATAGATGGATAGATGGATAGATGGATAGATGGATAGATGGATAGATGGATAGATGGATAGATGGATAGATGGATAGATGGATAGATGGATAGATGGATAGATGGATAGATGGATAGATGGATAGATGGATAGATGGATAGATGGATAGATGGATAGATGGATAGATGGATAGATGGATAGATGGATAGATGGATAGATGGATAGATGGATAGATGGATAGATGGATAGATGGATAGATGGATAGATGGATAGATGGATAGATGGATAGATGGATAGATGGATAGATGGATAGATGGATAGATGGATAGATGGATAGATGGATAGATGGATAGATGGATAGATGGATAGATGGATAGATGGATAGATGGATAGATGGATAGATGGATAGATGGATAGATGGATAGATGGATAGATGGATAGATGGATAGATGGATAGATGGATAGATGGATAGATGGATAGATGGATAGATGGATAGATAGATAGATAGATAGATAGATAGATAGATAGATAGATAGATAGATAGATAGATAGATAGATAGATAGATAGATAGATAGATAGATAGATAGATAGATAGATAGATAGATAGATAGATAGATAGATAGATAGATAGATAGATAGATAGATAGATAGATAGATAGATAGATAGATAGATAGATAGATAGATAGATAGATAGATAGATAGATAGATAGATAGATAGATAGATAGATAGATAGATAGATAGATAGATAGATAGATAGATAGATAGATAGATAGATAGATAGATAGATAGATAGATAGATAGATAGATAGATAGATAGATAGATAGATAGATAGATAGATAGATAGATAGATAGATAGATAGATAGATAGATAGATAGATAGATAGATAGATAGATAGATAGATAGATAGATAGATAGATAGATAGATAGATAGATAGATAGATAGATAGATAGATAGATAGATAGATAGATAGATAGATAGATAGATAGATAGATAGATAGATAGATAGATAGATAGATAGATAGATAGATAGATAGATAGATAGATAGATAGATAGATAGATAGATAGATAGATAGATAGATAGATAGATAGATAGATAGATAGATAGATAGATAGATAGATAGATAGATAGATAGATAGATAGATAGATAGATAGATAGATAGATAGATAGATAGATAGATAGATAGATAGATAGATAGATAGATAGATAGATAGATAGATAGATAGATAGATAGATAGATAGATAGATAGATAGATAGATAGATAGATAGATAGATAGATAGATAGATAGATAGATAGATAGATAGATAGATAGATAGATAGATAGATAGATAGATAGATAGATAGATAGATAGATAGATAGATAGATAGATAGATAGATAGATAGATAGATAGATAGATAGATAGATAGATAGATAGATAGATAGATAGATAGATAGATAGATAGATAGATAGATAGATAGATAGATAGATAGATAGATAGATAGATAGATAGATAGATAGATAGATAGATAGATAGATAGATAGATAGATAGATAGATAGATAGATAGATAGATAGATAGATAGATAGATAGATAGATAGATAGATAGATAGATAGATAGATAGATAGATAGATAGATAGATAGATAGATAGATAGATAGATAGATAGATAGATAGATAGATAGATAGATAGATAGATAGATAGATAGATAGATAGATAGATAGATAGATAGATAGATAGATAGATAGATAGATAGATAGATAGATAGATAGATAGATAGATAGATAGATAGATAGATAGATAGATAGATAGATAGATAGATAGATAGATAGATAGATAGATAGATAGATAGATAGATAGATAGATAGATAGATAGATAGATAGATAGATAGATAGATAGATAGATAGATAGATAGATAGATAGATAGATAGATAGATAGATAGATAGATAGATAGATAGATAGATAGATAGATAGATAGATAGATAGATAGATAGATAGATAGATAGATAGATAGATAGATAGATAGATAGATAGATAGATAGATAGATAGATAGATAGATAGATAGATAGATAGATAGATAGATAGATAGATAGATAGATAGATAGATAGATAGATAGATAGATAGATAGATAGATAGATAGATAGATAGATAGATAGATAGATAGATAGATAGATAGATAGATAGATAGATAGATAGATAGATAGATAGATAGATAGATAGATAGATAGACATTTTTATTATTCATAGTTGAACAAAAATTGATAGCGAGCTATCATGAGTAGTTACTGTTACCCAACATGGCGGGAGTACAGAACAGCGCGAGTAGCGAATAAATGCCAAGGTATGGAAAATGCCAAGGAACGTTGATCCGCCCGTCACCCAGGGGTGGGAGATCAGAGGTGTCGATCTGATTAATAAGTCGATTGTTCCCTAGGATAATGGCCTTGGTTTTGAGGAGATTCAGCTTTACGTGGTTCCTCAAGGCCCAATCGCTTATTCTGGCTATGCCCTCATTAAGCCGCCGGATGCAATCCGCAAGGTCGACCGGGGAGCAGCTAGAATAAATTTGCAGGTCATCGGCATACAACAGACGTTTCGCAGAATGGATGACAGAGCCGATGTCGTTGACGAAGAGCGAGAAGAGAAGAGGTCCGAGGACTGAGCCCTGCGGAACACCTGTGTTAGTGGCCAGCCAATCAGTCACGGATCCGTCCTCGATTTTGACGGCCTGTACTCTGCCAGAACGATAGGAGTTTAGCCAGTCGATCGCTCCGCTAGAGAAACCGGCGTTCCGCAGCTTACAGAGCAGTAGATCATGAGGGACAGTGTCGAAAGCCTTTGAAAAATCGAAGAGGATGAGAACCGTAACCTTCCTAGAGTCCATGCCCATCCTGACGTCATTGAGAAGCTTGAGTAGGGCAGTCTCCGTGCTGTACCCTCCCCGGAAACCACACTGGAAACGATCGAGGATATTGTACCGCGTGATGTACTGGGAGATCATGTTATGGATCAGGTGCTCTAGGGTCTTGCTGAGAGTCGCCAATAGTGAGATGGGTCTATAGTCCCCAACATTAGCCGGCGAGGGCGGCTTCGGTAGCGGTACGATAACCGCTCTCTTCCAGGCTAATGGGAAACAGCGGTCTGATATTGACTTATTGAACAGCTCTACCAAAGGACGAAGCACTATGTCAAGAACAGGGATGATCATCCGTCGAGTGAGCCCGTCAGCCCCCTGAGCATTCGAGCGGGAGGCCAGCAATGCTCTCTCGACCTCGGACGGAGAGACTCTACTGAGTTCAAGCAAAGGGCGATCCGGATACGGTAACGGCTCAGCGGCAGTAGTAAGGTCGTTAATGTGGGCGTTACGTCTAGTCGTTGAGGCACTGGCGAAGGCAGCGTTCAGTTCTTCCGGGGGGACCGCGAGCCGCGCTACCGCGCGGTCCTTGGTCAGGCCAAGGATGCGCAGCTCGCGCCACACGGCCTCAGGAGTTAATCCTGTAAGGCGAGATTTGTAATATTCCACTCTGGCCGCTGTTATCTGCGGTCGGAGGGAGTCCCGAGCAAGGCGGTAAGCGGCAAGATGAGATCTAGACCCATTTCGGCGGAAACGACGATAGCGAGAGCGAACAAGCCCCATAGCGGCCTTAAGCTCAGGAGTCACCCACGGAGCGTGCAACACCGAATTGACCCTGGTCCGAAAGACCGGAGCGACCAAGTCCAAGGTGGCGAAGAACTTCGCGTAGAAGTCGTCGAGAAGTGCATCCATAGTAGTCTCCCGAGTCGAAAGTGCCACCCAATCGACGGCCTCGAAGACTCCCCTAACATTGGGGTCGAGCAATCTCCCCAGCTTGCGGGTGCAGATGATTTTGGTGGTCGGCTTAATCCGATGGACCTTAATTGCTGCGTGGATGAGGTGATGTCCTGCCCCAAGTGGAGTATCAGACTTGCCCCAGGCGACAACCTCATCAGACTCGTCCACCAAGCATAGATCAAGCCACGTCGCGGAGGAGCTGGTGGAGTGTGTAGCGCCATGATCGACGAGCTTGAGCGATAGGTCGCTAAGTAGTCCTCTGATGTATCGAGCATCAAAACCATCACCAAGCTGATCTGCATTGAAGTCGCCCATAATGACCTTGTGCGTGCAGCCGTCCATCGCGGCTTCAAGCGCTAAGCCAAAGTCATGCGGTGTAGTGAAAGGGACATGAGGAGGGCGATACACCACAGCCACGAAGATCGAAGGCGAACCCAGACTGAACAGCTGACACATGATGAACTCGATTGTCCCGGTGTCAGTCCGCGCTGACTTGGCGATGACTTTGACGGAGAGAGATTCATGGACGAACAAGGCGACCCCTCCCCCATGCACATCGCGATCGTTCCTGATTATATAATATCCCGATAAAGCGACAAGCGAGTCAGGAATCGGAGGAGCAAGCCAGGTTTCAGTAACAGCGATGGCATGAAGAACAGGCGATTTATCGAGGTATGCTTTGATGGGGTCTAGATGGGAGCGCAGAGAATTTGCGTTGACACAGCAGAAACGAAAGTCGGTGGCAGGAGCCGAGTGTGCACGCACAGTTAGCTATTCCTCTTTATTTGGATACAGCGACAGCAGTTTAGGGACGTCCTCAAGGGTATTCACGGTGTGCCTGATCCCGTCGTCGGTTTTCTTGACAAAGACTGTTTGGTTCTTACACCAAACGTGTTTAAAACCAGCTGGCTTGAACGCCTTTTTTGCAGCAGTTAGGACCTGCAAGGTCTTCGACGGCAGAAGCTCGTTGACATTGATGACGAAGTCCGAGGAGGGAAAAATGAGATCGACTCCTGAGAGTTGCTCCTTGCCAAGCATCGAGTACTTCAACACTCCGTGGTTGCGTTTGGCTGAAAGAAGTCTAAGCGCCACGCTGGAACCCCCACATACCACCGCGAAAGTAGCCCTGGAGGGTCCGGCACCAGCACTTGCCCGTGGAGAAGTACTTGGAGCTGAAGACTTTTTCCTGAGGAAACGAGCACTAACAAGATCGCCAGGGTTAATGTCAACCGATAGAGCAGAAGCAATCGCCGACGCCAGCTTCAAGAGAACAGACTCCTCGACAGCACCGAAATAAAAGCCAGACACGGTCAACTCCTTGAGATTTCCCTGGCTCGAAAGAGCACGTTGCACATGCGCTGAGGTCGCGTTAGTAGCTGCTGCAAGTCTGGAAATCTCTTGGGCGACAGAAGAGCTAGCGGTGGAGGACCCCGCGGATGGAGCAAGGAGGTCAACGCGGTTTTCCAGCTTGTGTAAGGCGTCCTTGAGGTCTCTATTCTCCTGGACGAGGCTTTCGGTCAGCGCCGTCAATGAGTCCGTAACGTTGGTGAGCCTATCGGTGGTAGCCCTCTGCGCGACAAGTTCCGCGTTGACATCAGTGATGGCGGAGCGGATGCCAGGGATATCGTCGAGGATCGTCTTGTAGCTAGCAAGAGTCAGATTTATGGCCGCCAGACCATCCATGACATTGTCCAAGGTGTGAGTTTGACGTGTTTTCGGAGGCTGCATGGTTTTTTTGGTGGGTGGCTTGACTCTGGCATCGTCCCCGTCTCTATCTCTCTTTCGTGAAGAGCCACGAGAGGAGGCAGAGCCCTCAGAGCCAGCCGGCGACCCAGGTCGGGAGCCACCGGGAGATGGGGTCCCGGACATACTGATGTCAACGTTAAGATCAGGAAATGTGATACTCTAAGGTAAGTCGCTGGGTGAGCGAAGACCCGTTGAAGAAATGAGCAACTTCACGCGGGACAGTCTGTGGCCAAATTCAGAGATTCCCCGGAGAAGCAGTGGCCAACTTCACGTCGGACGGTCTATGGCCAAGTTCAGAGATTCCCCGGAGAAGCAGTGGGAAACTTCACGTCGGACGGTCAATTAGCCGTGATGCCCGTCAAATACCCAACCAATCGGACGCTCGGATTCTCGCGATCGCTATAGCTATGAAGTGAATCTGACTCACGTGGTTAGCGAGTGACGACAGAGAGCAAGGAGGCCTGAGATCGTCACGCATGCGCGGAAAGACAGGCTCGCGTCGAGGGCCGATCGGCGGGGGTGCGGGGGGCCAAAGCGAAAGTGAGGTTATCCGCCAGAGACTTTTCACCGGGAAAAAAAAGCACAAAATCCGAGGAAAGCGGCAAAACCCTCACTTATTCGGTGAAAAGCAATATTAGCGTGCTTTGTTCCTGCAACAAAAAGCCCGTAGGCAAAACGCGGCAGAGAGCAATCGAGAGAAGGCGGGAGCGGTAAGAAAAGTGACAGGCTGTACTCACAGAAAGAGAGAGAGAGACAGAGAGAGAGAGAGAGAGAGAGAGAGAGAGAGAGAGACAGAGACAGAGACAGAGACAGAGACAGAGACAGAGACAGAGACAGAGACAGAGACAGAGACAGAGACAGAGACAGAGACAGAGACAGAGACAGAGACAGAGACAGAGACAGAGACAGAGACAGAGACAGAGACAGAGACAGAGACAGAGACAGAGACAGAGACAGAGACAGAGACAGAGACAGAGACAGAGACAGAGACAGAGACAGAGACAGAGACAGAGACAGAGACAGAGACAGAGACAGAGACAGAGACAGAGACAGAGACAGAGACAGCGACAGAGACAGAGACAGAGACAGAGACAGAGACAGAGACAGAGACAGAGACAGAGACAGAGACAGAGACAGAGACAGAGACAGAGACAGAGACAGAGACAGAGACAGAGACAGAGACAGAAGACAGAGACAGAGACAGAGACAGAGACAGAGACAGAGACAGAGGACAGAGACAGAGACAGAGACAGAGACAGAGACAGAGACAGAGACAGAGACAGAGACAGAGACAGAGACAGAGACAGAGACAGAGACAGAGACAGAGACAGAGACAGAGACAGAGACAGAGACAGAGACAGAGACAGAGACAGAGACAGAGACAGAGACAGAGACAGAGACAGAGACAGAGACAGAGACAGAGACAGAGACAGAGACAGAGACAGAGACAGAGACAGAGACAGAGACAGAGACAGAGACAGAGACAGAGACAGAGACAGAGACAGAGACAGAGGACAGAGACAGAGACAGAGACAGAGACAGAGACAGAGACAGAGACAGAGACAGAGACAGAGACAGAGACAGAGACAGAGACAGAGACAGAGA
>OX632360.1:32276684-32299184 GCA_951751655.1 Ophion costatus
GACTGGCCCAAGCGTCAGCATGTCGGTGGTACAGAACAGACCCAATGCTGGCTCAACACCAGGGCCGACGCCAGAGCCAGCGCTGGCTCAACCATTTGTAGACAATCGGCTGAGACTTGGCCCAGTACTGGATGCCAAGCGCCAGCATTCTAGGCTGACCCAAGCTTCAGTATGTTGATGGTACAAAACAGGCCCAACGCTGGCTCAACGCCAGAGCCAACGCTGGCTCAACCGTTAGTCGACAATCGGCTGAGCCTTGGCCCAGTACTCGGTACCAAGCGTCGGTATTCTAGACTGGCCTAAGCATCAGCATATCAATGGTACAGAACCGGTCCAACGCTTGGTCATCACCAAAGCCAGCGCCGGCTCAACCGCTTGTGGACAATCGGCTGAGCCTTGGCCCAGTACTGGATACTAAGCGTCAGTATTCTAGACTGGCCCAAGAGTCAGCATATTGATGGTACAGAACAGGTTCAACGCTGGCGCAACATCAGAACCGGCGCTGGATCAAGCGTTAGTGGACAACCGGCTGAGACTTGGTCCAGTGCTGGATGCCAAGCGTCGGCATGCTAGATTGGCCCAAGCGTCAGCATGTCGATGGTACAGAACAGGCCCAATACTGGCTGAACACCAGAGCCAGCGTTGGGACAACGGAAACATGGGATCAACAGCCAATCGCATGCACGAACACAGAAGAATGGGAGCCTCTTATTGGCTGTCGTTAGCTAGTATGACGAAACTGCTCGCCACCGAGTTACAGAATCTTGCTACTATACATGTGTGTACATCTACGCTCATGCAGCTATATTGCTCAGAGTTTTTCGTGTTGAAACAAGGAAGATCTCCTCGTGATGTTTTAAACGACCAAGTGAAAAAAAGCATTTGTGTGATTAATAATTACAAATATACAAACTCATTGACAGCTCAATATTCATGGTGAGTGTTTTCTGAATCGGGATTATCAATAGCTGTTATCCAATTATCAATAGCTATTATCTATTATCTGATTAGCTGTTATAGCAATAGGATTATCAATAGAATATATTTCAATTCGTTTTCTGAAATTCAGTCGTAAACTTTAGCTTGAGATACAACGTGATAAAATGTTTTTTTTTCGTGGGGCAATATCCTATTTGAAAAATATGATAGTCGTGATATACAAATATGAAACTTATATTTTTACTGAAATTAGTGATAATCTCTGACGATGCGACTCTTCAGGGACGAAAACTAACCTATAATTTGTTATCTTTCTCGTTTCTTTGATGTTTATACCACATCACAATAGTGACCGGAAAATCGGACGAGAATTTATATTAATATCTGTTTGGAAGTTTTTTGTTTCCAATCGTTCAATTTTCACCAGTCAGATGAAAATTGATACATGCCTCATAACCCTAGAACATACTTTTAAAGCCTAATTAATTTTTGCTAATGTGTTACGTAACTTGATAATTTATATTTGCTGTCCACAAGCACTCTGCGTAGTCTTCGACATAATTTGAACATTTTCGACTTTCCGATATCGTTCCAAACTCTTTCACTCTCTGTTCAATATCTTTTCCAAATCTTCTGTCTTCACAATATCTTTGTTATATCTTTGTCTCCCTCACCGATATCCTGTCAAAATCTTTGCTTCTATCGCAGATATATTTTCAAATTTTTTTTCTTTACTATCAATATCTCTATAATCTACATTATCTTCTCTCTCACCGATATCCTTTCAAAATCGTTCCCTCTCTATCGCAGATATCTTTTCAAAACTTTTTTCTCTCTCATCGCTATCACAATAAATTGTTTTCTCACTTTCTGATATCTTTTGAACATCTTTTTCTCGCTCACTGATACCTTTTTCAAAAAATTTTCTCTCGCCGATATTTTTGCATAATCTTTTTTTGCGCTCCGATATCTTTTCGACATATTTTCTCTCTCCAACGAATTTCTTTCACTTTTTCCCATATGGCTTTGAGAGGATTTTCACTCTCTGAAATTTTAAAGGCATTATCGCTTAGCAGTGTCCTTTAAAACACTTTTTACGCTGTGGTTAGTTAGTTACCGAAGAAGCAATTTTCCCCTTGCGGTAGTATGCACATAACCTTTTTTGCAATCTGCGACATGATTTTAAAAAGTTCTTTACTGTCTCCTCGCCGTTGAAAAAAAAAGTTCTTACTATCAATGAAACCTTTATTTAATGGCCAAATAAACCTCGTACGAACTACAGAGTAATGTATGGAAGGTTTAATTCAGAGTAGTAATTTTGTATCTATAACTTATATAGTTGTTTTTATATGCTGACATAATTTTATATAGATTGGTCGCATAAACCATCATCGCATTATATTTCTAAAGCTTACGCAGTCTTAGCTTACAGTTTAGCTTGTCCTAATGTATTTAAAAATATTATGTACTGATGTCAGTTTAGCTAGCGAAGGAGAATTTTATTCTTTGGACCATGCATTTCAATTTTCAGCTTATAATAATACTGAGTAACAGTAACCATCTCTCATTTCAGTTTGTTCATTTTATAGTAATACTTAATAACACCAATAATTCACTTTTTACTCCTTTATTTTCAGAATTTTTTTCACTCTCTGCAAAATATATATCTTTTTTCAAAAGCGTACTCTCTCATATGATTCTCAAATCTTCATCCCTCTGTATACTTTAATCTTCATATAGTATTCACCCCGTACGTCGATTTTTTAGTTTTATCGTTTTAACCTTTTCATATTGTTTTAAGGTAAACCCGATGTGCTGGTCTAGTGGTTAGCGTGCTTGCCTCTGAAAGCAGCACATCGGGAGGTCGCGGGTTCGAATCGCCGTCTCGTAGTTTTAGCGAAAAATAAATACGGGCGTGATGTTACTCCAGTTCTACACGGATGTGTAGAACTGGAGTTCTATGTGTGTATGTAGCTAGCGATTTATTTCTCGACGAAACGCGACGAGCTCCGAGACGGAGAAGCGAACACGGGACCGGCTGTGTTGGTATAGGTTTTTTCGCAGTTTCCCTATACCCATAGCAGAAAATGTCATGGTGAATGTGACACAGAGGGAGAAGTCGGCTACGGCCGCAAGGTGGGGATCGTCTGGGGATGTGAAGTGGAGAAAAATGGGGGGAAATGTTATATGGGGAAAGTACCCCGTACATGGAAGTGTTGTGCCATTGAATCACGCAAACATTTATGCCTTGGGAGTTACATCCCCGAAAAAGACTGGTGGCTGGAATCGGGCGATCGAGAACGGGTAGCTGGGGTCTTTCCAATGACGAGTAAATCTCCAGCTCAGGAATTATGAACTTACAATTATTTAACGTTATTATAACTAGGCAACATTTGATTTACAAAATGTTTAATTGCCGTGAGACCGACCGCCTCGGTTGCCAACCGAAGACTTCTGACGTTTCGTTCCTCCAATCGTTAACTCGGTAAGTGGCAATCGAATGTTCTCGAACATTCGAATCCGACGATGCCGATTCAGCGGTACGTGGCGCCAAAGTCACCTCTGGACGTGCTTCACCTGCCCAACTGCTGTCGTTTACACAGGGGCCTATGGCCTCTCGATTTCGTAAATGGAATATGCTCATTTATATGCGATTTTCAATTTGCGCTAAATTAGGGGCACAACATTCCTCCCCCTTAGGAAGACGAAATCCATGATTTCGGCTCCAAGGCTAAATAACTAATCGGCTAAATAACGATAATATCCTTTTTGTTTTGTTTTTGTCAGGTCGTCTCTCGGCTTACAAATATATTTACAAATGCATTATACGTGTAACACATTCCACACGTGCATACTTATTTAGTTGAACACTTAATTGACATTTATTTTCCCAAAAGCTTTCTTGAATTTCCCATTTCTTATTACATTATAATTCTCTTATTTCTATTTGTTTATGCCATACGGGTTCGTGGCATATTACGCGTAAACGTGACTAAAATTCCTTGAGTCAGCTGTTGCTTTACGTTTCACGGCTCGCGGCTGTTCCGATACTGCGTTGACAAGGTCCCGTCCTTGTGACGTAGCTCGCGGGCGGTGATATCATACGTACTTGTATGTTATGTACATGATAATGATTACAATAGGGATGAATATGCTTATAGAATAATTTCCGATAATATGTTTATAGGTTGATACGGAACCGTGATCGTTATTCAATTTTGTTTTCAAACTCTCGAACCGTTCTATTTTGTTTATCTCCGCTGGATCATTTATTATTTCGTGAGGTATACTAGTTTCTAGTAGCGGATGCTGTATATCTACTTCTGACAACAGAAATGATAGATTATACGGTGGTAGAAACGTTATAGTTTCTTCCTGATTAATTTCTTTTAAGGTTTCAGTTTTTAAATCGTCGGATGTGACGGTACATTTCTCTTCCGAAGTCACTATTCCTGTACCAGTTATCATTGTAAGTTCTAATACAGATTGTTTATAATTTATCTGTCAGAGTTTTGGACTTGGAACAACCGAACTGGAAAATCACCAACACACCTTGTGTACAACGAATAAACCTTTATTAAGCGAAATGAAAAAATGTAATAGCACAGTTAACAGATAACGTTGAACAAGAGGTGCCAACGCAACGACAAAAAGATGCGCGCGGCGACAGAAGCGACGCGGCGTCGCCGCGTCTGATGTGGATCCGATCAACCGCCCGAGAGCAGCGGAGGGTTCAAATTCCCCGACATTATCATTAACGCTTTGGTTTCGGGTGCTACGTAGAACCAACGACCTTTTTTTTCTAAGGCGATAACCAGCGAATTTTTTTTTCTCGCCAGACGGTAAGTACAATTTGATGTTCCTGGATTTTTTCCTACAAACGTGGTTATTTCGCACGGTGCCTCAGATCGTATTACGTGTCTAGAATGTTTCGGATGACAGTAATATTGGGTATTTTCCATTTTACAAGCTGCTAATTTATTTTCTGTTAGCGACAAATAATCTCTATGGTCTCGATTTACATTTACAACTTTCATCGACGTTTCTATGAATGGAAAATTGTTTTGTTCTATTCGTACGGGCAAGGGATAGACTTTTTTAACGCTGAATTCGGCATTCTCGATTAAAGGTATTCTCAGAACTAGTGCTAGAGTGTTTTGGCTACAGTAGGACCCAATTTCTGTGACCTTTAATAGGTCGCTCATTTTCTCGCGTTTGACTGACGTCGGGAAATTAAGTTCTTTCGGCAACTGCGGTAATGCTTTTTTTCGATATACTGCCAATTGTCTTGGTGACAATATGGTGGGGTTAACTATTCCCTTTGGTAGCCCTACTAGAAAAGTTTTCAGTAAACGTATGTCATTTAATAATGATTCTCCGACTACGCTCATTGTGGTTAATTTTTCGTCAATTTTTTGTGTTGTTAAAATATCCATTACTAAATTAGTTAAACCGTGATGTAATTCTGCTAGCATTCGGTCTAGAGAATTTCCGTTAGCCGTGAAACGACTCGTAGTTCGATTGAACATTTCAATCGTAGATTTTTGAATTCGTAAACTTTCTTTTAGCACATCTTCGGTCGTTCTTTGCTTTTCTGTTATTGCGATAATTTGTTCGTTTATTTTTCGAGCATCTTCTGCGTCTAAATTACCCGTTATTGATTTTATTATCGATCCTAATCCGTCAATTAATCCTTTCTTAATAATCTTTTTCTTTGTCCCTGTAATGTCGTAGATTGATTCTACTTCGCTTTCCATTTTTTTTTCTACATTATCAAGGGAATCCGCTAATACATTGCATAAATCGTATTCCGGAGTCCGCTGACAACTTTCGAGTAAAGGTTTCAATGCTCACTTTATTTGTTGATCTCTATCCATAATGGACTGGAGATCCATGCGTATGGCCAATTTCCATACTTGTTTTGTGATGAATAGGGTTCCAATTTCCTCGTAGTAAATTCCTGGTGACGTGGAAAACTTTTCCACGTGAAAATTTCTATTTTCCTTTTTTTGGTTGTTCCCTTGCGTAACCCTAGAAAGGGCGATTAGAACCTGCAAAGAGAATTATGGGATTTATCCCTTGTTTTTCTCTGTGCATGTAAATAATATTTTTCGCCATTACGTTAAAGGCATTTAAATCTTTATATATTTTTCATTTCTTCCTACGATAATGTCTATGCGCGTGAAATACTCGCATTTCCACGGCTCTGACTGGACGTGTGCCCAGGTGTCCGGTGCTGTGTCAGCACCCAAGCTACCCTTGAGGGTGTAGTTCGTTCACTTCGCTGTTGAATTTCTTCGAAAATTAGAATGAAGTGGGGGTTGTTTCTTGGCTCTGAAGCTCCGTTACTCCAGAGGAGCATCATTCAGCGTTTGGTTCTCTTCATGGATAGTTGAAGAAAATTCAGAGTCAGTTAAAATTATTTGTATTAAAAATATATATCATTTTCCATAAGTGTATTAAGTTTTTTTTGTGTGTGCTTTTCTTCAGGATGTCGGTTCTCATCCGAGGTGACCGGGTAATGTTCGTGGGCAAGTCGGGCGACCTCGTGTTGGTAGGTTCATTCTCCCTTTTTTTTCTTCCTACATTTTTGAATTTCACTTCATCCTTATTCTCGTTTTAATGCATTTTTTTCTTCCTTGCAGTCGGCGAGGCGCGAGGCCCACGGGAGGTCGCCCTGGAAGGATCTGTGTGTTAGAAATTTTGTTGCGCACGCGAAAGGCATTCGAGCTCGTCGTCATCGCGCCCATGAAGTCCTTCACCGCCTGTGCGGGGACGACGAATTCTCCAGGGAATGGGCTGCCTGGGATCCCGAAGGGATGCCGGGGGACCTCTTCTCCCTCCGGCGCCTGTTCGGACTGGAGGAGCTGGGTTTGGCTTCGGCCAGTGACCCGGTTTGGGACGCCTACGTGGCGTCCCTAGGATTCTAGCGACGTTGTTCTTCTGAATTGTAACAATATATAGAAAATTTCGTTTATATTTTGTTTTCTGTTGGTTTTTTCCTTCCTGTTTCCTTCCCTTTATTATTTGTTTTCCTTTTATTCTTTTATTATTATCTTGTATTGCAATCTTTCTAAAAATGTTATATACATATTATTCATTTTTCTTTATTTATTATTATCATTTTTCTTTTATTTTTATATATCTTTTATTATGATTATAAAATGTTTATTTTATTCCAAATATATATTTTCTTTTTTTCATTACTGTATTTCATTTTGTTTTATTTTATAATATCCCTTTTTTTTAACGGATGGCAGCGCGCCACCCGTACGCGAATCCGTCGCGTGACGATGTTCTCACGGCTGTTGCTTGGCAACGGCGTGAGACGGAGAGGCGTTGGCCTACGCCTCGTGGGCCTCCGCGAGCTAGGCGAGTAGTCCTTCCTGCCTATCGGTCAGGGGGTAACGTAGAGATTAATCCGGTCTACATGTACCCGGCCTGCCTTACTTCCATGACCGATAATGTAGTTCACTTTGGAGTCTTTGCTCTGTACTCTGTAAGGCCCCGTCCACTTGGCGGTCAGTTTCGCTGATCTTCCACGGCGGACGGTCGGGTCGAACAATAGGACTTTATTCCCCAGCCGGTATTCTACCTTACCGGCCGTACTGTCCCGGTCATCCCTTACCTTAATTTTTCCTTGTATGGGCCGTTCTTTCGCTACCTGCGATGTGGCTTGGAGTCGCTCGTGCAACTCCCCGACGTAATCATCGTATGTATATGTTTTCCTTGAGGCTTCTTTTAATGCTGTCGGTAACTCGGCTACCTTTCCATAAACTAATTCATGCGGGTTATAACCTGTTGCCGTATGAGGGGTCGTCTTATACGTAAACATTGCGTATGGCAACCCCTCATCCCAATCTCTTTGATCCTCTTGAATGCATTTTTTTTAGATATTCCGCTAGTCTCCTATGGGACCGTTCTAGGGCTCCATTTGATTGGGGATGGTATGCGGTTGTTTGAATCTGTTTTATTTGAAATAAAGTGCACATTTCCTTAAAAAGTTCACTTAAAAAATTCGTTCCTTGGTCAGATTTTGGAACGCCATATTTGCAGGTGATTTGTGTTGCAAATCCTTTGGCTACTTCTTTAGCTTCTTGATTTTTTAACGGAATGGCTGCGCTACATTTTGTTAATAAATCTTGGAAAGTTAGGATATACTTGTGTCCTACTTCGGTTTCAGCTACGGGACCTACTATGTCGACTGCACATTTTTCGAAAGCTCTTTTGGGTGTGTCGGTGATTACCATTGGTGCATTTTGGTGTCACGTAATTTTATTCCTTTGGCATTTATCACATGATGATACATATTCTTGTATATATTTATTCACTCCAGGCAAGCGATACTTCGTATTAATTCGCTGCATCATTCTCTTTACGCCTGGGTGACCTCCGAGGAGAGCGTCATGGTACTCTTGGAGTATTATGCCACGCTCTCTTCCACTCGGACATGCTCAATTCATATTATCTCTGTCTGTTTCGCTATCGCTTGCTATCTCACTCGCGCTCGAGCCTGCGTCTCGATCCTTTGCCGATGGGGGTTCCGTTTCGCCCGTGTAGGCCTCCGTTGTCCCGCGTGGGCGTTCCCTTCTAGTGTATTCCATTATTTTTCTCGGCCTACCACGCTTTCGCGGGGTCAGCTGACCATCGCCAGCATTGTTCGAGACGTTGCACTGGTGCCCACCCAGAGGGGCGCCGAGGTATTCTGGTATTATTTTTTCCCGGGCTCCCTCGCTTGGCGTGGATCCGCCAATGGTGCACTTTTCTCTATCGCTTTTGCTCATACTCAGGCGTTGCGGCTCTTTCAACTCTGGGGGCGATTCCCCTTGTGCCGCGCTTCTGCAGGTGACTCTTTCATCGCGGGAGCTCCTAAAGCTTTATGGACTGTGCAGAAGCCCAAACATTGCTGCAATAGCATTTGCGGACGACGTGATATTATATACTAAAAGTAAACAAGTAAGTACTGTCAGAAACGAATTAGAAAGTATAACAGAAAGAGTCAACAAGTACTATATGGCTTGGAACCTACGATTTAACCCTCAAAAATGCGAAACAATCTTATTCAGAAAACCCCTCCGATCAATACACTCAAAATATAAAGCCGGCAGCTCCACCTTTAGCATAGAAATAACCACCCCTGGAACAAACGAAAAACAAAGTATCCCACACAAAAAATCTGTAAAATTTCTCGGAGTTCAACTCGACTATCTCACCCGAGGTAACGAACACCTACACAACCAATTGGCAAAGGCCAAAAGAGCGTTCCAAACAAATTACGCTAGTTTCTACAACAAAAACCTCTCCAGCCGTACTAAGATTATCCTATATTTATTACTTATAAGACCTATTATCACATATGCCGCACCGATATGGTGGAATACCAATCACACCATGTACGAGCAACTCAGAGCGTACGAAAGAAAGTGCCTCAGAGTATGCCTTAAAATGTACAGATCAGCACATACAGACTATCAACACTTAGTCAGTAATAAAATATTATATAAGCAAGCTAATATACCGAGAATCGACGCATTCGCGCTAAAGCTCACAAGAGATTATTTAAGTAACCTTCCGCGCATCGGCAACCGAGTAATCGATAGCATCTCAAACCAGAACGCTGCAGAGTCTGAACAACAAATACGAACAGGA
This sequence comes from Ophion costatus, assembly GCA_951751655.1. Taxonomy (NCBI): domain Eukaryota; kingdom Metazoa; phylum Arthropoda; class Insecta; order Hymenoptera; family Ichneumonidae; genus Ophion; species Ophion costatus. The sequence continues at coordinate 32,286,273 of OX632360.1, forward strand.
TACCTGACACCGCAGGCCTTCAGGTACTGTGATGACAAAGGCCTCATCCAAAACGCGAAAAATATACCTATCCTATATCACTGGAAGCGTAACAAAGCGGATAAGAGGATATCGATGCTCAGTACGGATTTGACAAGCAATCCAGAGAAATTTTCAGGCTCGACCTCAATGCCTCAGCGCGATTACGTCGACTTTCACCGTCTCAATTTCGACAAATATGAATGGATGAACGCCAACTCCGTCCATATAAGAGAGCTCCAGGAGAGGCAAACTCTCCACGTGCGTACGCATAGACTCCGAGAACGTCAAAACAGACTCTAGCCCAGCGGCATAACCACGCGATCTATGGCATCCGCCTCCCTTGTAAATATGTATATATGTAAATAACGTAGTCTATAAGTTACTAGTCTTAAGACTGACACACACGAACGAACAGAGGTTTTTTTTTCTAACTCATTTTTTCCCTCACGTGCACACAAGCTCCTGTCAGTGAGCAATCGAAATTTATACTTTCAAAGTACAGTAAGACAAAACGAAGATAGCTAATGTGCCAAAGTCATAAATATGACGTTACTGTCAATGCCGCGAGCGCTGTCAACACGGCCATGGGCATTGCTACTACCTGAACGGGCGGTTTTCTTTTTATTTCGTTTATTGTAACCACAAACACAAAGATGTATCTATAAGAACAATAAACACTTTTTGGAAAAAAAAAACTCTTTCATCACGTGGGGCCGCGAAGCCTGGCGAGTCGTATTCTCGGCCTCTCCGCATTGTGCGGTACTTCGTAGCGCTGTCTTTTTTCTCGCCTCTCTCTCACGACGTACCACCGACTCAGCTGCTCGTCGCGTCGTCACTAACACATACATTCTGCTTAGTGCGGCCGCGTTTTTGTTTTTCTTTCCAGCATTGTACTCGATGGTATAGTCGAACTCCTCTAGCTTGATGCGTCACCGCGTCAACCGGGAGCCTGGGTCTTTTACGTTGAAAAGCCAGATGAGAGATTTATGATCTGTTCCCACTGTGAACGTTGTTCCGTATATGTATGGTCAAAATTGGGTTACGGCCCAAATTATTGCCAACATTTCCTTTTCAGTCGTTGAATAATTTGTTTCGGCTATCTTTGTGAAGCCGAGTTTCTCGACTTCCAAATGGAATATGTCAGCGTATTATTCGCTCAGTTCTCGTAGAAATTATTCTTCTCCTTTATTTAAATTTGAGGTTCCCTTGATCTCTTCCCATATTCTTTCCTGTCTTTTGATCTTGTCCTCCTTGCTGAGGGTATTTATTTTCTTTCTTTCGTTTATCAATTCCCCTTCTTGATGTCTTCTATTTGCACTATTGGCTTATTAATTTTAATTCCTTGATAGCAGGAGATTCGTACGAGTACGAGGCAAGTATTTCCTGTCGGATTAACGAAACGGTCTCCCATTTTAACTCCTGGTTGTATTTCTTTTGCTGCAACGCATCCTATTTTCGCTGTCAATGTTTTCGCGTGTAAAATTGTTTCCGTTCGAGGGGGCCATTTAACTCCTTTTGTACCGTTGACCATCGGTACCAAGTGTCCGTATATTTTTATATATTTTCCGTTCAAGATATCGCCGTTATGTTTGCGAATGTAATCCATGCCTAGAATACCACCTACCTTCAATGCTACGGTATCATCTATTACGAAAAATCCGTGTTTTACGTTTACTGCTGGGGTTTCGATTTCCAGCATTATTTTACAGACGGCGTGAAATTTTATTCCGCCTATTCCCATTGACTCGATTGCCTCGATTATCTCAGTTTCTTTTTTCAGTGCACTCTTTTTTATGAGACAACACTGAGCTCCTGTATCTCCCTTTAAGGTGAGCATTTTTTTCGCGAGCCTGAGGGGATGCAATATGGAAATCGCTCGCCGTTTCTTCGGGATTAACTGTTTTTATTTCGTATGTTTTAATTTTTGTACGTGGACGATCCTTTTTGAATGTACGAGTAGCTAATGTTCGGGCTATTCCGCTGACGTTTCCTTTTTTGCTTCGGTCGTTACCGTGACCATGCTAAGTGTGAATGAGCCTATCGCTATTTTATTTTCGCTGAGATTTCGATTTTCTTCTCTTGGTCTTCCTTCGCGCGGTTTATTTTCGTTTGCCGTCCAATGACATTGATTCGGGCGCCCTTGCGTCCCATTTCATTTATTATAATTGGTCCCATGACCATACTGATGAGTCCCGTGTCTTCATTGATTATTGTTCCCGTAATGCTGTTGATTGTTGGCCCCGTGACCCTGTTGCCAAGTTCTTTTCCGGCAATCTTTATCCGCGTGTCCTGGTTTCTTGCAGTAATTGCAAGTTATATTTATTTGATGCACATTTTCTCGCCGGTGCCGGGCGGCTAGATCGTCCATACGCAGGTGTGCTAATACGACAATCTTTTGCTACGTGCCCCGATTTATGACCTTTATTGCACGTCACGGGCACGCGTCCGTGCCGTGGGTCTGTCTATTTATTGACTCTCCTCCCTGTACGGATTTCTCTTCTTCCATAGCCTTTTTTAACGCTGTTCAGAGGTCATCAAACGCTCGGGTTTTTACTATAATCTGAAACTCCCATCGGAGTCCTCTTTCGAAATTATGAAGGGCTAATTATCGGACATATGCTTCAATTGTTTTCTTTCCTGCTGCAGTCTCTTCTTTTGCTGTGCTAGCATCTTCCAGTTCCATCATAATTGTCTTGGGTCGTTGACCGTAAGCTAACACGCTTTCGTTTGCTCTTTGCCTACATGTATTAAAATCGACTTGTAATGCGGTTATGGTACGTCGCGTCCCGCACAATGCCGTCATCTCTTCTTTAAATTGTCTGTATGAATCTATCTGTTTATATCGTGTCTTTTCGCGTTTTCCTACGACCTTTGTTGCAAATACGAATTTTAATAGGGTTTGTTGGTCTGCGACCGGGATACTGTCGTTTGCGTATCCATACGCTTCTATTATATCGTCTACCTCTTCGGGCTTTGCTCCATCAAATCGCGGTATGAGACTTCGAGCCGCTTTGCATGTCATAAACTCGTTCTCGTTTAAAGCTGGTCGCGCCATATTTTCGAAGTTAGTTTCTAACAGGGAAAATTCCTGTAAATCGATTTCACGACCACACCTAGTTTCTACAGTATCGGGAGATTGATCTGAATGGGATAAAAATGTTACGGTTCAATCCGCAGTAGTTCAGAATTTTGTGCGTTTCGTTATAGCACGTCCGGTAATAGATTTTTGAGAATTTGGCATATCGTCGGAACTACTGTCTATTCTAGGACGTTTTTTACTAGGTTCTTCTGATTCATATTTTTCTTCATCTTCGAGACGCTTGTCGAACACAGATTCTAATGAACGCGATAGTACATGTTTACCATGTAATCGATATAATTTATTACGCTCTTCTTCGTTCGACATTAATCTGTATTTGACCCCCAAGAAGTTGACACCACACTTTTGAGTTACACAAATTTTGAAGGTCGTTCCAGGTTGTTCTAGGTTTGTTCTACGTTGTTCCAAAACGGCATAGGGCTGAGAATGAAACTTTCAGAGAAAATGTAAAAAAACCGATTTTTGAGCTTGCGCCGCACTCTTAAGGTATCTGGCGGTTGTTCTGGGTTGTTCTAGGCTTGTTCGATAATGGTCCAAAATATCGCATTCGAAAAAAATTAATTTTTCACGAATTTCGCGAAAAATAATTTTTAGCCAGCACCACATTTTTTAGCTATCGCGATTGTAATGGTTGTTCTGAGTTGTTCTAAGTTTATTCTACATTGTTCCAAAATATTACTTTCAAAAAAAAATTATTTTCTAGGAATTTTGATAAAATTCATAATTTAGTTGATACCACTTTTAAAAAATCGCGAATTCTTGGGTTGTTTTAAGTTGTTCTAGGTTTTTTCATAGTGTTTCCAGTTATTATTCTACGTGGTTTCAGTATATATTGTTTGACAAAATGTGTTTTTCGAAAATTCCGAGAAAATTGATTCTTTAGCTGCCACCTCACTTTCGAGAAATCACGATTATGTGGATTGGTATTGACTGTTCTAAGTTTGTTCTAGATAGTCCTAGTCTAGATTGAACATATATTATCATCGAAATGTTTCTATTCATTTAAAAAAAAATCTTCGCTCACACAACGCTTCATATACACTCAACCAGCTTTTCACCAATTATACATTCTCATGGACACAGTTGTATTTCGGGTTGAAGGATAGATGCGGGCATTTGGATTTCGTGATTTTCGGCAGCTTCTGCAGCGATCGACAGTCCAGTCTCCAAGTCGATGACCTATGTTGCGGGAACCGTGAATCGTGATAGCCATGTGCATTTCTCGAATCGCTTCGCATACATGGTAGGAGCTCCCTGCAAGATTCCTCGAATTGTCTTGTTAGCTGCCTCGTATGGTATGCCGCTGTGACCCCATCGTATTCGATGGAAATTGCGTTCCAACCACTTGTTTGTCATTTTATACTAGGGCGGAAGAGAGTCCCCTGTGAATGGCGCGTCGAAGGTGAGCGTCAGCGGTTCAGCATCCTTGTCGTGGAGTTTGATGATGGACATCACCTTTACGACAAATTTGTTGATGGGTCTCTTGAAGCCCTGTACATCGACGATCAGCTCCATGTTGGCTGTAGTGGACGCGAATTATCGGCATGATTTTATACCAATTTTGTAACCCCACCGCTGATTGGATTGTACTCGACAATGCGTTCATGGAGGATCATGCAGTATGCTAAAGTTTGTGGCGGAATATTATTTTTCAATTTGAACCCAAGACGCGGGTCAACAGGGTCGGACTTAAGAGAATCGTTTTGTTTTGAGCAGTCAATGACATCGAGGGGGGCTTTTTCTGAACATTCAATCCTGCTCAGCCATGGTTCAGCCTCGTTGTTGTAATAGGTCGGTTGAAAGCTTGCGAACATCTCGTAGAGTAGAGCATATTGATTTTGATCAATGTTCAAATCCAAATTTCCATATGGATATAATTGTGAGTTGAGGTGATTACTTCACCGCGGAAATTTACCAAATCACCGTCCTGATTCACTATGCGAAGCTGTATTGTATCAATCGTTCGACTTGTGATTGGCAGATGAATTACATACGAGGAAACTTCAATGATCTTATAGCCCGGTGGCACAGCTACAAAGAATTCATGAATTGTGTGTACTTTTTGTCCGTTAATATAGTCACCAGCGGTAATGTTGCACTCAACGCGTAGGGCGTTCACTTTGAGAATGGTTACAGGAAGGGCAGATTCATTTATTTTATTGGCTTCCAATTTGCGTGCAGTGAAGCCTAGTCCAATAGAATCTGTCGGCTCAGAATTTACATCACGATCACACTCGATCTCACTGCGTAGCGTATTATTATTGGGTTTAATGCTGATGCTGATGTTTTTACGCGAGAGCTCTGCTTGTACAAACGTCTCGATATTCTCTATTTCATAACTACCCGTAGGTATCGTCAACACCTCATCTCCCACGTAAAGTTTATCGTGAACATCGTCGATATTGGGAATAGAGTTAAAAGTCAACAATTCCACGAGACCGAGCGTATAATATTTGTGTGGCGAGAATTCGATGGGGGGAAAGTATTGCACCTCGAGTATGGATGATTAGCCAGATATGGTCAATGTTAAACTTGCATGCATGATGCTGGTAAATTGACAACTGAGATCTCCACGTCATTTCCCCCCTATATATTATAGTGGTACAATTTGCAGATGGCCCGCGCAAATTATCGCGGCTTTGAAAAAGAAAGAGGGCATCACCGTCTCAAAAGGATAAGGCGACCAGAGAAGCCAACCTTCTCTGTCACGGTCGAGCCTCCTTATCGGACAAAACAAGCGCAGCCAATGAGCGTGTCCCTACGCTCTGCCGTGGCGTCAGCGTTGGCGTTCGATATCTCCGGCCACGAAGAATGAAACCGCACTTGCATAACGGCACCGGGGCGAGGAGCTTCGCTTCGACTACACGTTTTTATATCTTAGCTCGATTAAGGCAGGATTCTACTTTGAAACTTTGAAAAATAATTTTTTTTTTTTTTTCCATTTTTCGAAAGTAAATATGTCCAAGGATGTTCGGTCAAAATTTTATAAAGTTCCAAGCAGTCTAACTATCCTTTTTCGCCTTTCGAACGCACCTACCTGAGCGCGCTATTCTCAAACGCGCAAGTGATGCGAATTTTCAAACGCGCAAGTGATGCGAAGACAATTTTAACTCAAAGGAGAAAAACTGGGAGTGCAGAACTGAAGGACGGAGAAAAAAAACGAAAAAAGTAGCTGCACCGAAGATAGTTGTGAAGAAACCAAAAGTCGTGATTAAAAAGTGAAGACTGCTGATCTAACTATCCAATTAATGAAAGAGTTATCTAAAAACTACAGTCTCGCAATTCAAACGAATTCAAATTCAGTAGAAAGCATGCGAAACGAGATCTGGGGCGGCTATTACCACGAAATATCAACAGACTCCAAACCACAGCATACGTACTGTTCAGACGGCTGGTGCAAGTATAAGAAGGCCGAAGCAAACAACACTCTAAAAAATTATAAACATCCTCCTGCTGTTGCTAGTGTCGTACAAGAGGTGCTGAAGCCGATCCACGAAGATCTAACAAAAACGGAATTACTGGAGAGATGTTCGGGTGGAAACACTCAAAATAACAACGAATGTTTCAACTCTACAGTTTGGGCTATGGCACCGAAACATGTCTTTAATGGCAAAAAAATCGTCAAAATTGCGTGCCTCACTGCTGCCTGCGTTTTTAATGAAGGATTCAGCCCAGTTTTAAAAATAATGGAAGTCATGGGCATTACAATCGGCCCAACCGTCATGCAGTTCGCCACTATGCGCGACCAACATCGCATCGTTCGAGCGAACCGCCGCTCGACTGAGGCTTCTAAGGAGGGCAGAATTAAAAAAATAAAGGCTAAATTGGATGAAAACACCCACCTGGAACACGTCGAAGGCATATTATATGGCCCAGGCATCGCTGATTGAGGGTAAGATAATTTTTTCTACGATTTATCACTCACCAAAACTTTAAACGCGTTTTTCTCGAAACGACATTTTCAAGTACCGTGGTCGTGATAACTCAAAAAGTACTGAACCGATCCTTATGAAATTTGGAACATATATTCTATATGTGTGTGCCAACCGACCTAACTACAATCAACTTAAAATTTTGATTAGAACTATGTTTTTATTGCAAAAAAAGACCAAAAAAAAACGCATTTTTTTTTCGTATTTTTGCCGCCATTTTGTTAATTTTGCACGTATATAAAATATTCTAGTTAGGTCGGTTCCAGAAGACATACTGAACATGAAACTATTTGATTTTTTTGTTTCAGACCATCCGTCGGGAAGATTTCACGACCACGGCAACGGTACCTGCTTTTCGAGGCGTTGGCTTTAAACATATTTTACGTGTACAAAAAATGAATAAAATACATTAAAATTTTTTTTTTTATGTACTTAAAGAGTGTATTTATTGAACAGTTTAAACCCCATATCGATATCTTTAATAGTATTCTCAGAAAAAATTCACGAAAATAGCGTTTTTTTCATGGTTTCAAAGTAGAATCCTGCCTTAAATAAAGATATTATAATTACCTTTAGTTGTAAATCCTGTCGAGCTTTAGTCGTCCCATTGCGTGGTAGATAGCCGGGGAAAGGTACATACCCCACATATCTGATGACCCCGAGGTGATGGGTGAAAACGCGCGGCGAACACGTGTTCGCGAAATTTACTCCATCTGCCCTGTCATTTACCGGCAAGCGGCAGTGTCGCCTTTAATTGACGCGTATGAAAATAGACTTTCGAAAAACTATACTTTCGCTCGGACTGTGTTGCGAATTCAAGATACGCGTTTCAAATTTATTGGGTCTAAAACCTTTTTTTACGTTTTTACACATCGGCTCTGGTCGTGAACGGCACTGACCACGTGTCGTTTGAACGGTGCGACTCCGGAGCGCATCCGTTAACATCGTGTCCACCTGTGTGCATTCTTAGCTTTTTCTTGTGCACAGTACCCGCGAACACTGTTCCGTTAACTGACCGCGTAATATTTAGTGTCAGACTTTCAAAATGCCTGAAGATTCAACGCCCGGAGTGCTTGTGTCACGAATAGCCAAGTTACCGCCATTTTGGAAGCACGAACCCGCGATTTGTTTTCATCAAGTGGAAGCGGCGTTCGCGATTGCCGGCATCGTTAGAGACGAGACAAAATACCAATACCTGCTAGCGAACTTGGATCCTACGGTCTTATCTTTCGTTACGGACCTCATCCAGAGTGCGCCGGCTGAAAATATGTATGGAGCAATTAAAGAACGCATACTCACCTCGTTCGCAGAGTCAAACGAAAGCAAAATTCGTCGGCTTCTAAAAGGATAGCTATTGGGTGACCAAAAACCTTCTCATTTCCTTCAGCATATGAAAAACGTCGCAGTGAATCAGTGCGAAGACACCGTTCTAAAGTCTCTGTTTTTGGAGCAGCTTCCGCAGCAAGTGAGCGCGATCCTTTCAGCGTCCAACGAAGACGACCTGAATAAGCTCGCACTTCTAGCCGATCGAGTCATGGAAATTCAACGTCCCACTCACATCAACGCTGTTGGCATTCCTACGTTAGACGGCAGTTTCAGCGATATCACGAGGCGCATCGATGCATTGACGTCCCGTTTTAATTGCCTTATGAATCAACGAAAAGGGCACTCTCACAACGGTAATCGCAGCAGATCTCGTTCAAAATCTCCGTGGCCAGGTAATGCTTCCAATAAAGGTCGTAATAACAATACTAATGACTGCGACGGCCCCAAAAAAGTGTGCTACTACCATAAAAAATATGGTAACCGAGCAATAAAATGTTATCGTAACTGTACGTGGTCCCATGGTGCAAGCAGTGCGGAAAATTAGCACCATCTTCGCGAATCGAGATGGTAACCGACGATGAAAATAACCAACGCCGTCTGATCATCCTCGATAAAGATTCCGGACTATATTTTCTTGTCGACACCGGTGCGGACATTTCTGTGATACCTCGGACCTGCGGTTTCAATGGTTCGGGCCCATCAAACTTCAAACTTTACGCTGCAAACAATTCAGTGATTAATACTTACGGCCAGAAACTTTTAGCATTAAACCTCAGGCTACGCCGTAATTTTGATTGGAAATTTACAATAGCCGACGTGTCCCGGGCTATTTTAGGTGCCGATTTCCTCTCGCACTACGGATTGCTCGTCGACTTGAAAGGCAAACGCCTGATCGACGCTGTCCCAAGTCTGTTCTCTGTCGGTACTATTTCCTATGAACCGTATTATCGAATATTAACTGTTGCAGACGATACATCTTACCAAGGACTCCTCCAGGAATTTCCTGCAATTACAAGGCCTTTAGTTTTCTCCAAAATCCCAACACACAGTGTGCAGCATCACATCTGTACGAAGGGACCTCCCGTCTTCGAACGAGCTCGACGCCTTACAGGAGAAAAACTAGAAGCGGCAAAGATGGAATTCGAATTCATGACATCAAGCGGAATCTGCTATCCATCGAGCAGCACGTGGGCAAGCCCTCTACATCTGGGACGAAAAAAGTCAGGAGAATGGAGACCATGTGGCGACTACCGTCGATTGAATGGTGTTACGGAATCAGACAAGTATCCGATTTCCCACCTTCATGATTTTTCCCATCAACTTCGTGGACGCAAGGTATTTTCGACCATTGATCTTACTCGTGCTTAGAATCAAATACCAGTCGCCCCCGAGGATGGTCCCACAACCGCGGTGATAACGCCATTTGGAATGTTCGAGTTCCGAGTAATGACATTCGGACTTTGTAACGCAGCACAAACATTCCAAAGATGTATGGGCACCGTTATACGAGGACTGGATTTTGCCTTTTGCTACATCGATGGTATTCTCGTGGCGTCAAAAGATTTACAGGAACACGAGCGTCATCTAAGAACTCTTTTCGGCCTCCTAGAGAAACACGGCTTTACAATTGATATCGAAAAGTGGATCCGCGGCAAAAATTCAGTCGATTACCTTGGATACAGAATCGATGAACACGGGACCGGTCCTCTTCCAGATCGCGTTGCGGCAATCCTAGAATATAAAAAACCCAAAAACGTTTCTGAACTCCGTCGCTTTCTAGGTATCCTTAACTTCTATCGAAGGTTCATCCACAAGCCCGCCGATTGCCAAGGGTCACTGAATACCTACCTCAAAGGCGCCAAGGAGAACGACAAACGCCCAATCAACTGGACCCCAGAAACCAAAAAGGATTTTTCTGAATGTAAAGCCAAGTTGGCTAGCGCATCCCTTCTCGCACATCCGCTTAAGAACGCCCCGCTAACCCTTCGGACGGACGCGTCCGACTCATCGGTGGGTGCTGTTCTTGAACAATGGAGCGTTAATGAGTGGGAACCGCTTGGCTTTTACTCACAAAAACTTACTGATACCCAGTCAAAATATAGCACGCATGATCGCGAACTACTAGCTATATTTGCCACTATCAAGTTTTTCCGGTTCATGATTGAAGGACGCTCTCTGGTCGTTAAAATGGACCATAAACCATTGGTCTTCGCCTTTAAACAACGCAGTGACAAGGCCTCACCATGAGAACTCCGGCAATTGGACCTGATCGGACAGTTTACGACGAACATCGTACATGTGAGCGGCACTGACAACATCGTCGCAGATGCCCTTTGAAGGATTGAAACAATCCACACGCCGACGTAGTTTACTACGAACGACCTCGCCGACGCCCAAAGGACAGACGACGAATTACAAGAATTGATGAACGGAAACAGTTCTCTAGTTCTTCGCCCAGTACGAGTAGATGATACCAACGAAACAATTTTTTGTCATTTCTCTAGCGGCGAAGCTCGCCCTTACATTCCATCGTCACTCAGAAGACGGGTGCTCGACGCCACACACGGATTGTCGCATCCTAGCGGACGGGGATCTCACCGACTTATCAAGGCAAAGTTCGTCTGGGCTTCCATGGGACGGGACATCACTGAGCGGGTTCGGACTTGCCTCGCATGCAAACGAAGCAAAATATCACGGTTCATTAAAAACGTGCCTCAACACATCCCGGTACCAGATGTACGTTTTGGACACATCCATATTGACATCGTCGGACCTCTACCACCGTCAAAAGGGTACAGGTACTGCTTTAATGCTATCGATCGTTTCACAAGATGGCCCGAAGCAGTACCACTGTACGACATCACCGCGGAATCAGTAGTTAACGCCCTTGTCTCATGTTGGATTTCCCGTTATGGTTCCCCAATCACCATCGCAACAGATAGAGGTGCTGAGTTCGAATCAGGGGTTTGTAACGGCCTCGTCAAACTAGTGGGTTGCGAATGAAATCGAACTACAGCGTTTTACCAAGCATCAAAGGGGATGATCGAGCGATGGCATCGGTCACTGAAAGCAGCGATAATGTGTCACGAAACATCACATTGGGTAGTAGTAGAGCGATGATACGTTTGAAGATGTTCGTGAGACGTTCAAGAGACTTTCGAAAACGATCATATGACGTTTGAATACATTCATGAGGGATTCGAAGACGTTCAGAGACTTTCGAAGACGTTCAAGAGATCTTTGACGATATTCATTATGCGTTTGAAGACATCGACGAGGGGTTCGGAGACGTTTAAGATACTTTCAAAGACATTCACGAGGGCCTTCAAGACATCCAAGAAACTTTTGATTACGGTGAAGAGACTTTCGCCGACGTTCATGAGACGTTTGAAGAGGTTTGTGAGACGGTTAAGATTCTTTCGAAGGCGTTCACGAGACTTTCGACGACATACATAATACGTTTGAAGACATTCATGAGAGATTCGAAAACGCTTAAGGGACTTTCAAAGATATTCACGATGGGTTTGTCGACATTCAAGACACTTTCGAACACGTTCAAGAGTCTCTCAATGACATTCATAATACCTTTGACGACATTCATGAAGGGCTTGAAGACTCGTAAGAGAGACTTTCAAAGACATTCGCGAGGGGTTCGAAGAGTTTCAAAAGACTTTCTACGACGTTCATGAGACCTATCAAGATGTTCGTGAGACGTTAAAGAGACTTTCGAAAACGGTCATAAGACGTTTGACGGCATTCACAAGAGGTTCGCTGACGTTTAAGAGACTTTCAAAGACATTCGCAAGGGGTTTGAAGACGTCCAAGAAACTTTTGAATACGTTCAAGAGATTTCGGACTACATTCATAATACGTTTGAAGACATTCATGAGGGATACGAAAACGCTTAAGAGAATTCCAAGGATATTCATGAGGGGTTTGTCGACATCCAAGACACTTTCGGACACATCCACGAGACTTTCGACAACATTCATAAAACGTTTGAACACATTCGTGAATCGTTCGAAGATGCTTAAGAGACTTTCATAGATATGCACAAGAGGTTTGAAGACGCTCAAGAGGCCTTCGAGATTATAATGCGATCTTCGAGGGCATCCATAAACCGAATATTTTCATGACATTGAGTTTGGCTGGAATTGTTTGGGTTTGTTTGGGTGAAAATCCCAAACAAACCCAAACAATTCCAGCCAAACTCAAATCCCAAACAAACCCAAACAATTCCAGCCAAACTCACATCCCAAACAAACCCAAACAATTCCAGCCAAACTCAAATGTCATGAAAATCTTCGGTTTATGGATGCCGTCGAAGATCGCATTATAATCTCGAAGGCCTCTTGAGCGTCTTCAAACCTCTTGTGCATATCTTTGAAAGTCTCTTAAGCATCTTCGAACCCCTCACGAATGTCTTCAAACGTTTTATGAATGTTGTCGAAAGTCTCGTGAATGTGTTCGAAAGTGTCTTGGATGTCGACAAACCCCCCGTGAATGTCCTTAAAGTCTCTCTTAACCGTCTAC